>OY776673.1:213197332-214397332 GCA_963675555.1 Leptura quadrifasciata
ACGTTTGGGGAGGAATTATTGGAGAACATGTAATAGGGCCACATTTCTTTGATGGTACATTGACTGAAACTATTTATTTTCATTTTTTGGAAAACTATCTGCCACAATTATTGGCAAATCTCCCTGAAAGAATTCGAAATAGGATGTGGTTTCAGCAAGATGGTGCTCCACCACATTATTTAAATGCAGTTAGAGACCACTTAAATAATACCTACCCTAATCAATGGATTGGGAGAAATGGACTCACTAAATGGCCTGCTAGATCCTCAGGTCTTACAAAAATGGATTTCTTTTTATGGGGATACGTGAAGGAAATTGTTTATAGAGATATACCAACACCAGTACAAAATATGAAGGAAAGAATAATACTGCCTTTACATCTATCACACCGGCAGTTTTAGGAACAGTGGGAACCTCATTTCAAAAGCACATAGAGATGTATGTCAATCAAAATGGGCAACATGTGGAACATTTATAATAATTTTTTCTACTGAGTTATTTGAAAGAAACCTCCATTTTTAAGTTTATTTTTGAATTTTGTAATTATTGCTCAATAAAACGAAATTGGTTGCAATTAGTCCTAGAGAAGTAGTTACAAAAAATGTTCGTTTTTCATTTCCACATTACATCATCGAATAATATGCAGGGTGGTCCATTTGAAAAAAATTGAGAAAATTCAATTTAAAATGTTCTTAATTGATAAATAATTCTTGGCCACCCTGCAATATCCATCTGCAGATTGCATCCTGTATACATTATAGCTTTCATCGACTAAAAATAAAGTACTCCTATGGCTTTTCAATTTTATTACTAAATCAAAAATTCATTACATCCTTGTTATGTCAAATATATAATATCCAGGAATTAATTAATTGGAATTAATTTAATGGCATGATTACCTGTATACAGTTTTATGTAAATCACTCTCGACATGTGTCAAGTTTCAAGAAGGCAATGACTAGAAATAATTTCAATGCCAAAACTTTTTTTATCTACTTTTTGCAATATGAATTGTGGTACTGTAGAATACTTTCTATTCTCTATGACGTATATATATTCTTCTTAAAAATATATACTTTTTCATTATATGATTGAAGTTTTGAAATTAAGAGGTTCATCAATACTTACTCCTAAATACTTTGCATTTCCCTTGATCTAGTTTGTGTCATATAATTTCGATAGATAAATCACTATAAATAATGTGAGGAATTATGATATATCTATTAACATATATTTAGACACTTAATATGTTTAAATTTAAACTATTATCATATAGTCATTTACTTATTACAGATAAATCACAATTCATCGAATTAAACATTGTTGTTATTTATTTATTTATTAATGTAACACAGGACAAGTTGCCTAAGTTTACAGTTACATCACTTAATTTACAAACAGTAATAAGTAACATTCGGAGTAGTCTTAAAACTAATTAACTACATATTAAAGTGAGATGCGGCAGCACTTAATAAGAAAAAAAAATTTAGAAAAAGAAAGATAATAGTTAAAAAGAAATAAACGTAAAATAGAATTAAACATGGCAGAATTTTATATAACAAAGATGACAAGAATAACTAATTATTCTTAAAAAAAATTATTAATTGTTGAACAAACTGTGTTTACGGTATCGAACATTCTGATAATAGGGGGGTGGGGGGGTTCCCTAAGTTTAGTTCTATAGGTATACCAAAATAATATATCTCTGGGCCTTACTCTTTCTGGATTATAATAATTTAGTTGCGACGCAATTTCGTAAGAACGTGTACGTCCAATTGCTAAATTAGAGATAAATAAAACACTAGCTATTTTCCTTCTTACTGATAGTTTAAGAATATTAAATTCAGTTCTTATTAAGTTATATGTTTAATATTTTTTGTAGTATAGGTATGACAGAAATTTATTTTGTAGAGTTTCTGTCCACAGTCCCTGGATCCCCAATTTGTGAGCCGAATTATAATTTAGACCTGACAAATGAAAAATATAACAATTTTAAACTGTCTATCGTAAAATGTTTCGAATTTCGAATAACAAAACCCAAGTTTCTATGCGCCTTTGTTTGAACCAGTCATGGTGGTGCATTTCTTAGCATTCAAAGGTAGTTTATTAATTTCATTCCATGAAACAATGCTGTTGATGTCCTCTCGTAATAATTGCGTGTCTTTCTTGATTTCACCTATATATATATATATATATATATATATATATATATATATATATATATATATATAATTTAATGTCATCTGCATACGTTAATCATTTAGAATATTTCAGATAACCAGGTATATCTTTACAAAAAATACGAAAAGCAGAGGCTCCAAGTTGCTTCCTTGAGGCACGCCAGATCTGGACAAATAGGGAGCAGACACAGTGGTCATTTGTTTTACTTGCTGATATCTAAATGTCAAGTATGATTTTTTTTAAATGCAGTGAATTGTTAGAAATCCACTCTATCCAACGCCTTTGCAAAATCTAAGCATGTAATATCCGTCTGGCTACATCTGTCTATAATTGAACTTAAATCGTCTGTAAATATTGTTTTTATTCACATCAAAAAAGTATTAAATATAATAAGAAAAAAATAAAATAGACCACAAGTACTGCTGCGCCAAAAGTTTGGAACTAAGTTCCATTCTTCCACACAACCCTGAAGATACGAAATTAGCAAACAAAGAATAAGAACATGTCAATAATTACATAATTTTGGTGCAATGTGTATCGAGTTTATAAATATATGACTACATAAAAAGAAACGTAATAATAATAACAACATTGTAAGGTATCACATATCACAAATAGTTCGTCAACTTATACTAGTACACAAAAAATATTAATATTTAATATTTAATATTTACAAGACACATATGTACACAAAAAAAGACTATGAATCTAAAATCACAATAAATCGAAACCGTGCAGGACATTGCAGAGTTACTAAAAAGTTACCAGACCTTCGAGCAGCGAGTGTTTCAATTTTTTCTTAAAACTGATTAAAGACAAATCCTTTAAAACAGTTAAAATATTTGCAACGTAGTTGCTACGTTTTACAAAAGCATAAATACTTTGGATAATAAGGGTTACAAGATATTATACAAAAAAACTGACTTGGGCTGCTGAGGCGTAGCAGATCGCAGACACTACCTAGTGCGGATAAGTGATCTAACGTGCCCACGACATAATTTCACTAGCTCAGAAATCTCAGGGCGTTAAGCCCAAGTTTAACATAAACTATTATAAATTATTATTTTACTTACTTAACATAAATCACTGAGGGTTCCATTCGTAGTGGTCGCAGACGAAATAATGACACTTTCTTTCAACATCTTTCTGTACATTCGAAAAGATTAAGTTTCTCCACCCTTACGAATACTCCGGATCCACGACTCTTTGCACCGGTTCAAACCAGCTAGTCGTCCGCATATGTTGCCTCAATTCTTTCCTATAAATATATAATAAGGAAACGGAGGTAACAGTGTAAACACGTAAAAATACAAACCCTCTCTTCCTCATCGACTTTTCCAGCAAACGCAAACCTGCGGGTAAAAATGGAAAAAGGGAAAAACGTTTCTAAAAATTTGGAAAAGTGTACATCAACAGATGTGTTAAATCTGTAGTAGATTATTGGCGGAGCAGACAGTTGTGCTTGAGAACCTATACCACATATTACCACTTGCAGCATCCTCAGCTTCCTTAGAGCGATTTATGATAATACATGGAACTAGTTAAAATATAAAATAGAACACCAACTCATTCTTCAATTCATTATTCAACTACCAGAGGGGAAAATTAACCAAATTAATTATCTCTGGCATTAAGCAAATATAAAAAAACAACCAATGTTAATACTCCCTTATTTTATTTTCCGGTTTCTATGCCATCCCGTTAATGCATATTAAATTACTTTAGAATTAACTGCCAAGATAAATTGGCAAACAAAAAAACAATTTGTTTTCCAACCTCTCTACTTACAAATAATTGAAATAATGCCACAATAAGTACAAGTAAGCATCAGAAGCCCTGTTAGACTACCGGACGTGATTGTGATGGATCACCGGCTTATAATCAAAATAAATTTCTCTTCATTATTCTACAGACAACCGATATATTACACACTTGCTGCAACTAATATGTACTAAATTACACGGATATGATTTATACTGCTTACTGGTAATTTGTGAGATAGTCGGAGGTATTATCTACCACATACTTGGATTGCGATTCTGTTTTAGTTTTGCATTCTTATTACGGAGCACGCAAATAATAATTTTATTGTAGAATGGCGTTTTCGAAGCTTCTAAAACTTGTTCAGTAATAAGTCTATTAAAATATGTTTATAACATTTTTTCCAAAGTATTAAAATATTTTAGAAATATACTAAATATTAAAACATTTTCAGGGTACTTACCAAAATAGTATATTGTGTAACAAGTGCGATAGTTAGGTTTTTACCATACTCATGTGAAATTGCAAAACAAGCTGATAATTAATTTTGCTATCACACAAGTGTGGTAATGACAAGCTCACCACACATGCTACATACGATAAATTTTCTACAATCATATTTTATCCATTTCAGACAGATATTTTTCATCCATAATAATAATGTTTATTCAGAAAAATATATTATATATGCAATTATATGTAAACGATTATTTTATTAAGTCTATGCTCTGTCATTATGGAGTATCGCGTACTTTCTCAGTCTTGCTAGACGTGAGAATGAGAAGTGTCACATTCGCACTCGAGTGTCTGTAGCAGTACTCGGTCGCTAGTTCCCATGTTAAGTGTTCGAACATCACTTCCTATAAGCGGAGATTAAATAACTGCAGTGGAGATACGGTTCGTGCAGGGGACTTAGAGAGAGAGTATTTGACAACCACGACCTTGCTTTGTCAACGAAAATGGCTGTCTACAGAGCAGTTGTCATTCCAACACTGCTATATGGATGTGAAAGCTGGGTCATTTACCGTCGTCATGTGAAAGAATTAGAACGTTTTCAGCAAAGACACCTCAGAAGTATGATGAAAATCCGTTGGTTCCATCACATATCAAACGTGGAAGTACTCAAGAGAGCAAACAGCCTTCCAATTGAGGTGCTTATTTCAAGAGCACGCCTAAGATGGGCAGGTCACGTTCACCGTATGCATGATAACCGCCTTCCTAAATGTACACTTTATGGTGAATTGCTAAGAGGTAGAAGAAGGCGTGGCGGTCAACGAAAGAGGTTCAAAGACGCTCTCCATGAAAATCTAAAATCCTGCGGTATTGCAGATGAGCAATGGGAACAACTTGCAGCGGACAGAACCGAATGGCGAGGGGTTGTGGCCAGCTATCAAGGAAATATTGCTGCAAGAAGGCCGAATCTAAGACCTAACCAGGTCTATGTTTGTCCTGACTGCGGTCGACATGTGCTCTCCCGAATTGGCCTCTATAGCCATAGTCGTGTGCACCGTAGATGAATGGGAATTACAATAGACTACTCCTTTTACTTGTTTTTTTATTGTACACAATTTATCGACTGTAACATTTTTATACTCGGACTCGAGTAACGGCTAATAATAATAATAATAATTTACTAACACCAATCTACTATCTGTACCTACCAGAACTATACTTATTATCAAAAAAGTAGAATTAACCACAAAATCAAAAGTTACACTCGAGATATAGGTTATGAATTCACAAAGCAGTATAATGGTAAAGAAATCTGGATCGATTTTACAATCGTTACTTTGAACTCCTGCTAGAGCAGATGCTTACCTCTTTTTTACTGTCCCACGTAGTATAAAGGACAGTATGGTGATCGATTTTGAGTTTTTGATGAGTTTAGATGTTTTCAAGTCCTCTGAAGCAAAAAAGTGGTTTTTAAAAAATGTCTGTCTACCGTCTGTGGTGGTACCTAGAGCCTAAACTACTGAATCGATTTTGCTTAAATTTTTTATGCGTATTTAGAACTATCATACCTCGAGGTGAAATCGAACCTAGCACAAATGTGGAGCGACTTAACTCCTAAAAACCGATAAAGAAATGTAAAATATTTTTTTGTCAAAATCAGTTCTAACTATGTTGATCAAGTTTAACACAGTTAGGCCTTAGTACTAGTATGAGATAACATGATCCGTTGCCCCTAAAAAAAACGGAAGGCGGAGGCTGTGGGGTTAAAATTTAAATAGTTAATTATTTTTTTTTTCTAAAACGGTTCTAACGATTCCGATGAAATTTGGCAATTTATGGTCTTCTATGGAGGCATCTTTTATAAAAATATCATCAAGAAAGGCTTCAAAGGAAACTTCTTCTGTATGCGATTTTTTTTTCTACAAATTTCTCATTATAGCATCAGGGGCAGCTCCAAGGTGATCTCAAAAACAAATTACCTTAGAAACAAAAATTCCTCAAATAAAAATTAAAAAGGCCGCATGTAAATATCTCGTCAGATAAATCGTTAAGAAAAATTGCATTCAAGTTAATATTACGTTTTAGCAAGGATTTTTAGAAATCTAAAAAATATTCAGGATAAATGGTTAGAGCGCGTTGAGTGGCTAATGCAGTCTGACTCTGCTGTGTTCTGGGTTCGATCCCCGGTACCGACACTGGTAATGTCGGTGAGTAATGGATGTTGTCTGCGTTTTTTCAAACAAGAAACCTCCTTCTGGAGAGCCATTGGATTTGGATTTAGGGATTGTCTGTCATATGTGGTTTTTTTTTATATAGGATAATGAGAAAGAACTGCCTAGGTGCATTCACCCGAGATTGGTTGCATATATGTATTGTGTGGTATCCCTTCGGCGTTCTTTGATTCTGCACTGGATAATCCGCCTTGACTGTCCGATGTAAGTCTTATCGCACGTAGTTGGTAAACATCTTTCGTCAATAGTTTAGGGGATGGGGCCGTTTTTCATTACCAGCTTCCATAACTTTTATCTAACATAGCTCCTTAGTAGTATAATTATATAAACAATGTCAATCTTATGACACTGAAATATGAAATTATTGAGTCGTTTTCATCATATAGAATTCAGTTTACTTTTTTATTGATTAATGGTTTAAAATGGAGGTGAGTTTTAGTAGCCCGTCCTTGTACTTCGACCTATAAGATGTATTGTACTTCCATTTGTTTATAATGCCTCTTGCACCGATGGCTTTAATAAACCATCAAATCAGTTTGGATTTAATATTTTATAATACGCACGATATAAAGATGTCTACAGATATAGAGGGTTGCATTCTTGCGAAAAATCTTCCAACTTCTTTTCTTATTCCTAGTGTCAGAATCCAGCCCTATTCTGTTCACTCGGCTGTATATCTTTGAATGCTCTGATTAATGAATTTTTATTTCCTTCAAATTATTGTATGCCAAGGGATTCAACATTGGCAGACACTATTCTATTATGAGAGGTTTTTTAGTACATTATTATTGTTATCCAAAATTATCCAAGAATTGATCTCAGATGAAGACACGGCTTTGAAAGTATTAAAGAAAAAGTAAGAAGGAAATTGTGATATATACCTCAAAGAAGCTAAAAAGCAGCCATGGCACTAATGGGTTATTGTTAGTTGCTTACAATATTTTTTCCATGACTAACTACGTGTAGTGTTCCTGGCCGGGTTGCTAATTTGAAGTTTTAATTTTTATGGCAAATTACACTTCTGTTAATATTAAATGTTAGGTGAATTATGTTTTGATTGTATTATGCAATCATACAAAATTTATTGCAAGACGTTATCAGAACGTGGACAAAGTTATAATTCGATCCTAAAAGGGCGTACAATCCGACACTGTTGCAAAGTCAACGTCTGCATTCGATACTAGCAGCCCGGATTGCCACGAACCAACATAAATGTGAAACTCAGATGTAAACAGAATTAAAATTCCTGTTCAGACGATCGACGGTATCGCATAACCACCGGACGATCGCAATTTAATATTGCGTCCAATCCAATGTTCTATTAAAGCTAGGTAAAGTTGTACAAAAACACGACAATCTGCTTTAGTTTTTAAAGCACTATCGGTTCTATCGGTGTAATTTAAAAGTGCCGACTGCATTTTTCATGAGATTTTTATTCATTATACTGGATTACCGTTTTAGTAAGTTGTTTTATTGCATACAATGCAAATTCTCGGTATAAATAGTGTATCAATCACATGAACATTAATTGAAAATATAAAAGCTGCAAATAAATATTACCATTCTCGTGTTTCTTCTATCTAAGTGCTAGCTAAAGTATATAACTTACATTACACACATGCTCAACTTTTGCTTAAAAAATAGCGTTTTTCCTGAATATGGAAAAAAGTATTGGTGATACCATTGCCTAAAGTAATCGATCCTAGAGAACTCATATTTCTTGGGGGTTTACCCCCAGATATCCCTCAATAAAAATTCGTTTCTTAACGATTAGTTTTGATTTCTCGCTCCTTCGCTTTCTCACTGCTTCGTTTTGCAGATTTTTCACCCCCGCGCCCTCTATGTGCGTATATTTGCAAAAGTAACGGTAGAATACTGTATTGTTGTCCGATTTTAGTAACTGCACAAAATTTCATCAATTGATTACGTCAGGAAATGTGTTACACAAAGGATGCAACATTTGAAGACAATTTTCACCCCCGCGCCCCCTACGTGCAAATATTTGCAAATATAGCTGTGGAATACTGTATTGTCATCCGATCTTAATAACTGTACAAAATTTCATCAGTTGATTGTGTCAGGAAGTGCGTTAAATAAATAATACAAGATTTGAACATAAATATTGTGCACGCATTGTGAGTTAAAGAAAAGCAAGTAAAAATAGTATGTATTTGAAATTTGAAAAAGTGCCCAAAAATGAAGTAGGAAAATTGTATGTGATGTTACTGCAAATTGCGTAGTTAAAAAATTATTTATTTTATCATTTTAAGGTAAAAAATTAGACTTTATGCAATAAATAATAAATCAATTAAGGATCATGCTTCGTTATCATCGTTATAGGGCTAAATGGAAAAGTAATTAAAAATTTGAAGCATTGCAGATTTAATCTGATTTTTTTTTCAAAAATATGTACTTCTTGCATGCAGCACGAGAACGTGGAAAATTCATTGTTTTTATTATAAGTCCACGTGTCCGTTGGGTTCTTTAGGATCCTGCAAATCGCACACCTATAATTATTAAGACATTAAATTTGTTTTAACTTTCTTTTAATGAAAGAGCAAACGTATTAATATCAGAGAACAATACTAAAATTTCGTTTTAGTGGAAATGCAATTTTCCATATGACCGGAACACGTACAGCGGACTAGTACACGATTTTCTTTGTCGTCACAAAGTATTCTTTCACACCTCCAAAAGGCATGTCGTAAGAAATCGGAGACAATCAACTATCACCATCTCCCGATTGAATTGTATTTTAAAATAAATCACATACACCTGTTTTGAATTAGTTGCAGTTTAGATATGCTGGTATCATTACACATATATAATATGATCAAAACGGAACTTTATTATTATATTATAAATAGTTTTCCTAGATTAATTTTTTGATACATTTTTCACATTCTTTTTCAATGTTAGATTCCAGCAATATGCATGTCATATTTTAATTGAGCTTAAAACAACATTATTTTGCGAAATGCAAAAAGGCATGCAAGATAAAATCACAAAAATGTTTACTTTTTTTAAAAACTTTTTCGATGCATGCCTCTGTTTTCGAACGTCATATTTTTATAGCAATTCACAATTTACAAAACCTCCTAATCTGCATGCCACTTTTTTATAGCAATTCACAATTTACAATTTAAAAATTTTTATTAACTTTTATGTACATGTCATTTTTTATATCGCATTTATATCATTTAATTCATTCAGATTACAATATGAATTAAATGATGAATGAACAATGGCCCACAGTTAAGGTGGCATGCAATGTGAAATTACGCCTAAATCGTTTGAAATTTTCGCAAGACTTTTCCACTTTTGGGCCAATGAGGGCTGCATGCCAAAGGATTTTACGCTACAAACTATAATTCTTTTCATCGGCATGCAGCACGAGAACGCCAAAAATTACAAGTTCACATGTCCATTCGAGCCCTTTGGGACCTGGCGAATCGCATGCGTTAATTACTAAGACATTAAATTTGTTTCAACTTTCTTTTAATAAAAGGGCAAGCGTTTTCATATTAGGGAAAGAAGAAATTTGGTTTTAGCGGACCTTTTCCATGTCACTCGTCCAAAAGGCATGCTGTAAGAAATCGGAGACAATCAACTGTCAGCATCTCCTAGTCTCAATAGACATACTAGTATAGATTCAGTGCAATGTACACTAGAGTATTATTCAATGAAAAACAACATAAGATACAGGAGACACTGATATTTTCATACAAACTCACTCACAATAATTTCCTACTGACATATTTATCAGAATGTATCGTAGCGATATATACAGGGTATCTCACCGGGAACTGAATCGATCGATATAGAGAAAAGTACGCATCAAAAGATTTTGAAAATTTAGATGATTACTAATGCCGGTGTGGCCAATCCAACTAAAATAATTACAAGAAGCTGGTACTTCCGCTTATACCGGAAGTCGATACCAACTTGCTTATTTCAAACCGGATACCCTATATATTTTAGGGTTTTCGAAAAGAGCATAAAATTCTGAGTCGAAAATATGTAGCATATCCTATACCTAAACCTAGCCGTTTCAGAGATATTTGACATTTTATAGAAAATTTGACAGGTGCAACGGTTTGCAAGAACCGTTATAACTTTATTCGTGTAAAAGATCCTCATTTTCTTTTCACGCAAAAATAACACAAGGAGAACTACGTTCTACAACTGAAATAGATTCAATAATATCATACCAAGTGTTCCGTTTTTCGTGTCACATTTTGTCAACTTCAAACCGCGAAAACTTGTTTAGGTCAAATGTAACACTCTGTATTTTTTTACGTCAAGTTGTGTAAAATTGAATTCCCTTTTTTCTATGGGGGTTAGAGTTACAACTTTTTGAAATATTTGCGATTTTATTAGAAATTCATGAATTGTTGTAATCATTTCATCAAAATAGTCATGATTAGAAACAATCAGTCATTATCTTATGTCAAAAATGCCTGCACGTTTAAATTTGTTTAATATTTATAGAGAATGTGATAAAGTAATATCAAGAACTTGCAGCACATTTGCTACTCGATATCTAGAAAAACGGAAACCGTCACCAGGCACTGTAAAACGCATACTGGAAAATTTTAAAAATTATGGCTCTGCGAAGGCCATGACGAAAACATTGAAATAGTCATTCTGGGATATTTTCATGCATTTCCAAGGATGTCATTAACACAAATTACTCTGGAATCGGGACTATGCAAGGATTCAATTCACAGAATCTTATTAAAACATAAGTTTCACCCGTTTTCATTCCATATGGTTGAAGGATTAAAAGAAACAGATTTTCTAAGAAGACAGAATTTTTGTGAGTTTATTCTAATAAGATCTGAGGGTCACGATTCTTATTTGGGACATATTATATGGACAGATGAAGCAAAATTTACTAAAAATGGACTTTTTAATAGACACAATTCGCATTATTGGAGTGACTCAAATCCTCATATGTTCAGAGAGCGAAACTTTCAGGAAAGTTGGCAGTTCAATGTTTACTGTGCCATAAGAAACAATAGAGTGGTGTCATGACAATTTTATCAGGAAAATTTAAACGGTAAATTAAATTTTCTCTTCTGCTAATATGTATAGGTAAATTTTTGTTTTTTTTTAGGTGAAAGATATCTGAATAACTTACAAAATTTTAATAATAGCTATTTAGAAAATTTACCTCTCGCCGAACATAGAAACATTTTTTATCAGCACGACGGTGCACCCCCACATAACGCAAATTTAATTAATAATTATTTGCAAGAAACTTTTTATGATCAATGGATTGCCAATAATGGACCTTTCTAATGGTCTCCTCGCTCGCCCGATTTATCAGTTCTGGATTATTTCATTTGGGGAACTATTAAAAATAAAGTTTATGAGAGCCCATTAACAACCATTGAAGATTGTATGCAAATAGTAAAAAATGCATTTCAAAACATATCACAGGATTCAATTAGAAGAGCTACCCATGAGGAACTAATCCGAAGGTGCGAAAAATGTGTCGAGGTTCGAGGGCGGAATTTTGAGCAATTATTAAATTAAAATGAAATCATATTTTAAATTGATCTTATCTCTGCTATTTTAGTTCATGCCATGGTTACAGTGTTAATGTTATTTTGCGTTTTTGTGGATATCGAGTAGCAAATGTGCTGCAAGTTCTTGATATTACTTTATCACTTTCTCCATAAATAATAAACAAATTTAAAAAGTTTTCGTTGGTATAATTTAAACGTGCTGGCATTTTTTGACATAAGATAATGACTGATTATTTCTAATCAAGGTTATTTTGATGAAATGATTACAACAATTCATGAATTTCTAATAAAATCGCAAATATTTCAAAAAGTTGTAACTTTAACCCCCACAATGCTGATATCAGAAAATAGGGAATTCAATTTTACACAACTTGACGTAAAAATATACAGGGTGTTCCATTTGACCTAAACAAGTTTTCGCGGTTTGAAGTTGACAAAATGTAACGCGAAAAACGGAACACTTGGTATATATATACATTTATTTAACGTCGGCCTATTTCCGCTACTGAGGCCTAACACCGACGCCTGTAGACGAGCTACCCCCAACCAGGAATTTTGCCGAACCTCTTCCCTTAAGAAGAGTAGGGATCTTTTACTTGCCTAACATTTAATAGATAAGGGACCGACGGCTTTACATCCCCTCCGAAGGATGGTATATCTCCTATACAACCCTCGCCTAAGGTTGTATAGCTTCCGCGCATACACTGATATACAAGCCGCTGGAAGATGTGTGAGGCGAGGAACACTTGGTATGATATTATTGAATTTATTTCAGTTGTAGAACGTAGTTCTCCTTGTGTTATTTTTACATGACAAGAAAATGAGGATCTTTTACACGAAGAAAGTTATAACGGTTCTTGCAAACCGTTGCACCTGTAAAATTTTCTATAAAATGTCAAATATCTCTGAAACGGCTAGGTTTAGGTATAGGATATGCTACATATTTTTGACTCAGAATTTTATGCTCTTTTCGAAAACCCTAAAATATATAGGATGTTCCATTTGAAATAAGCAAGTTGGTATCGACATTGGTAATTATCAAAATTTTCAAAATTTTCTGATGCGTACTTTTCGCTATATCCATCGATTCATTTCCCGGTAAGACACCCTGTATATATAATTAATTAATTATAATACAATGAAAAAAATCATATATATAAACATTATTTTCTTCCAATCTAATGAAAACCATATTTTCCATAAACGACAAGGGAGCAGCTGAATTTAATAAATTACCCAAATTTATAAAGCGAGCTGAAAATATCTGTACAAATTCGTGATTTCATTTTATTAACCAGGTTTACTGTTCATCATTAAATTGTATTATATTAAGTAAATAAAGGTTATAAATAACAAGTATGTACAATGTACCAGTGTAATTTAAAATAAGATGGGTGCGCCACTGCCTGTTGCACTCTGAATAATAGAGCCCGTCTTTTTTATGATAATTGAATTAAACGACCATAATTTACTCCGCGAGTTGATGTAGATTCTAAAATAGTTGCACCTTCGATGTTATTTGAGGGATTTTAATGCAATAGCTGGTTCCACACGACTGGCTAAATAGGTAAACTGCACCGGCGGCACATAGTCGACCTTTCTATTCACTTCTATGCACCTACTTTCCAAATTGCAAAACGGTGCAACAGCACCGGCAAATTGCAGCCGTGAAATTATCATTATTTCATGTTTGAACATTTTAATTAGGGACAATGCACTCATTTTTCTTGTGTGCTACTTTTTGTTTATTGTTATCATTAGAATTATGCAGCGTACGTGTTGCGTTTTTGTATGAAATGTACGGTTAAAGTTATAAGGCGCTATGCAATTCACAGTTGGAATAAACAGACCATGGATTTTCATTATCATCACTAGGAATGCTATTTCTGCTTTAAAACCAATTAGGTGCGGGGTACCTCAGGGTTCGATATTAGGTCCCATTTTTTTCTCTCTATACACATGTGATTTTATCAAATGTATAAATAATGGCAAGACTTATTTATATGCTGATGATACTTAAATTAAATATTCTTTTGACCGTCGTGACTATCTCTTAGCCAATGACATGATTAATCAGGAACTCAAGCGTTTTGTCGCCGTATCTAGTGATCATCAACTTAAAATCAACCCTCTTAAATCTACTGTACTAATCTTTGGCAAACTTCGTCACTCTATTCAAGATCTTTTGAAAATTACTATTAATGACAATGTGTTGCCTTGTGTTAAAGTAGCAAGAAATTTAGGTCTAAAGCTTGACACTGATTTGCGTTTTAAAAATCATGTTATTAAATGCTTAAAGAGGGCATATAGTAATCTGAAAATGTTATTCCCGAATCGCCATATTATTTCCACGTGCTTCTAAAATCTTATTATCAGACACGTTAGTCCTAAGTCATTTTAACTTTTCCGATGTTGTTTATGGGCCGTGCCTTGACTGCGAAGACACAAATAGAATTCAACGTATTCAAAAGTCATGCTTAAGATTTATATATAGCATTCGTAAATTTGATAGAATTTCACATAAATTAAAAGATACCAACTGGCTAGATATGAAAACTCGACGGGAATTGCATTCGGCCACCCTCTACCTTAATATCATCTGGTGCAAAACCCCTCCATATCTCTTTCAGAAAGTTACTTATAAAAGCGATATTCATAATGTTAATGTTCGTTTTCGTGGATTGATCTCACCTCCGGCTCATCGAACTGCTATAATTAAAAGGTCATACTCTTACTCCATTTATTTACTTTATAATAATATACCCTCTAATCTAAAATCATTATCTTTATGTCAATTTAAAATATCTTACAAGAAATTGTTGTATGAAAGATTTACTTGTATGACTGATGGTCGAGAGGCGAGCGCACTTACCTCTCACCCAAAAGTTCCGGGTTCGATCCCCGGTCGTGGCAGTGGAAAATACTGTGAGAGGGATTTTTTCACTATACACGAATATTGGGTGTGTGTCTCTTGTCTCTAAATGTGTAGCCCCCTCCCACACAAGGCTCTTCTAGAGCCTTCCGGGATAAAGGGGGTCGTCATTACCTGTGGTGGTGGTGTATATTCTTTACTTTCTTTTTTTCTTTTTTGCGTCCCGTGTTTATTATTGTAGTGTTGCTTATTTCTACCTATTTATTTACTTTGTAATATTCAGATTTTGTTTTTTCTCTTCTCTTTGGAAATTTTATTACTTAGGCTATGTAGGTACTTTTATTTCGAGTGCTGACACTTTGTATCAGTTTTACTGTCTGCCAGCCGTGTTTTGTAGTTTATAACTTATATCTCTTTTTTTTGTGGTTATCTAGATATCATGTCTATATTGTTATAAATTGCAAATAAATTCTTTATTATTATTATTTATGAAGGTTTTATTTTTAATCATATTTTTTTGTTCTATTTTATTATTCACCTTCATTTGCATTAAATATAGTTAAATTAAATTTTCAAATAGCACGCCATTTGCTTCTTGAAAATGTCCAAGCCAAAACTGCAATTCTCGCAAAAATAAACTAACATGGAGCTTGGTCAGGGTTATATAACTGGCAAAGACAATAGCAAATATAGGAGCCGAAAAAGAGACATCGTGCAACGACTTGCAAAAACAACAGGGAATATGTCCAAATAAGGAACACATCTACTGAAGAAAGCGCTATACTGAACAGCAATATACTAAAATTGGACAGACAGTGTTACATGTACATGACAACAATTGAGGGAATCATGAACAAACTAGGAAAGGACCATGACCATACACACTGGGAAAGAACAGCGGGGAAAACTATACCAGTAGTCGTAAATACCTACTCTAAGCTGGGCAATTAACCAATTATAACAAAAATTAAAAAACGACAAAGATTGTTTTCCTTAGTCTATCTATCTATGACCAAAATATCGTGCATATCCAAGATTGTATTTGCGTCTGAAATAAATGTCATGTCTTAAATATCTTTTGTCTAGAAAATCCTGTTTTTAGGATTATTTTTATTTTCCTTAATTTTTTATTCTTCATCTTATTTGGTTAACAGTTTCATATTTGTATTATTTTATTAAATAAAGTACGTAATATCTAAAATATTTGGTTTCTTTTAATATAGCTATCCTATTGAAAGTCGGTAATTCATTCATAATATAAAAATACTATTGCTTAGTTAATGAAAACACTTTTTGTTTTTGTATATTTTGTTATAAGTATCTTCTTTATGTCAAAAGTTCATATTTCAAGGAAATTTGAAATAATTGTAAATTTTCTTAAGTCTACACCTTGCTTAAAATTGACAGTTTTCCAAAATATAATGGCTTTTTTTATTTACAATTAAGAAAAAATATTTAGCACTTTAATGTAGACTTGTATGTATAAATGACCCCGCACGAAACCAATGGAAATAAAATTTCAGTCGAATTGGCACAAATTTTGCAGAAAGGTAGTTTTCTGCATGTTGATCAAAAGTCTCCATGGGCCCAAAATCCGGTTATGTATAAGTTTAGAGACATCAGGCCTCAAAGTGGGCCTTATAGTTCTCCAAAGAGGGACAACTGAATAACTCTCACAAGTCAACATTTCATTTTAATAATATTACAATACTAAGTGAGGGTACACGACGGTTTTTGGGTTCACTGAATCCGATTATGTTATTCGCTTGTCCATGCAAGGTCACCTAGGGGTCGTTTCATGATCGATTCAAAGTCTAATCGAGAAAATGTGTATATGTGTCTTCATGTACACATGTTTGTGCGTGTGTGTCTTTTGATTTCCGCTCTTACATATGAAAAAAAAATGTCTGTCGATATTTCTGAAACTTCAGAATTGAGCAGATTTTGACTTGAAGATCACTAGTCCCCATAGGCCCAATGCTCGATTATGTATTGTTTCTGAGATATCCACAGTTTATATTGCCATGTATTCGCATATTGGACGATTACGAAGATTGCATGTTTTGTGTTATTTGCTGAATCAGGGTTTGAATTTGTTTGTTTCCTTTAGATGGTTTTCAAAATTTATTTAAATTAGCTAAAGAGCCGAAAGGTATGTGTTTTAGAATGTTAATACTTGTTTAGAGTTGTTTTAATAGTTTTAAGTTTTTATTTGATGCCAATAGTAAGTTTCATACTGACATCTATGTTAGAAGTTATTAAGTTGTAGTTGAAATAATTTCTGACATTTAAGTCATTATGACATTTCTTTTAAATAGGAAATTTTATTTTTATAGCTAGTAAATGTTTTCCTGGAGAAAGACAAGGAGGTTTAAGTTAGGTTATGTTTGGAATGAAATTAATCAAAATTCATATGGTGTTTTGTTTTGTTTATTTTGGGTACTTTGATATTTAGTGAGATAGAACAACAAACAACAGATAAAAGAGAGGTTGTAAAATTGGAAAAACAAATTTAAGAAAAGAAGGAATTAATAATTTGAAATTGAATTAAAAAGTCAGAAATTGTGGAGATCAGCGAAGAAGAGTAAAAATAGACTGTAAATAAGAAGGAAGAGGTGTTATTGTGGATAGGAATTGCAGAGGAGATAAGGACGAGATAAGGTGAAGAATTAATGAAAGGAGAATTGTTTGATTTGGAAAGAGAAGAGTGTAGCTACGAAGAAGGAAGGTTTTGTGTGTTTAATTTTGGACAAGGTTGTATACTAAAATTTTAATAGTGTATTAGACTTTCGAACCTGTTATAAAACTGCTAAATTATCTAAATATCAAGGAAAATAAATTACTTATATCAGATTAAAAATTTTACTTTAATACAATTTCATTTTAAAACAGGAACTGAATTTGAACCTGCTCCTGAAGGAAAAGATAAGCTAGCCGGCCCATTAAATAAATTTGACATACTTTCGGATCGAAAGGTAAGAGATTTTAATTTGATCTTTTTTGGTTTATCTATTGGAAATAAACAAGTTAAAGTTTGATTAGTACTGCAAATTATTAAGTTCAATAATAGTAGAACGGTACAATATATACATGTATATTTTATACAAAATATCTGCAGTTTATATATACATGTATGTAAACTGCGGATATCTCTGGAACTATACATAATCGAGCTTTGGGCCTATGGAGACTATTGATTATTGATCTTCAAGTCAAAACCTGCTCAATTCTGTAGTTTCAGAAATATCGACAGACATTTTTTTTTTTCATATGTAAGAGCGGAAATCAAAAGACACACGCGCACAAACATGTGTACATGAAGACACATGTACATATTTTCTCGATTGGACTTTGAAACGATCATGAAACGACCTCTAGGTGACCTTGTATGGACAAGCGAATTAACATAATCGGATTCAGCAAACCCAAAAACCTTCGTATCCCCTCACTTAGTATGGTGATATTATTAAAATGAAATGTTGACTTGTGAGGCCCTTTGGAGAACTCTAAAAGGCCCATTTTGAGGCCCGATATCTCGAAAACTATGCATAGTCGGATTTTGGGTCCAATGAGACTTTTGATCAGCATGCTGAAAACTATCTTTCTGCAAAATTTCAGCCAATTAGACAGAAAAAAATTTTCCATTGGTTTTATGCGGGGCCCTTTCTATGGGCTACATTTTTCAAAAAATTATCCTTTATGACAAAAAAACTCTAAAAGATAAAAATTGAAGACCGTACAATTCAGTTTTTCGTTTAATTTGCCAAATATTTTCTTCATTTTAAAAATAAAAAAGCAACATTTTATTTTTAAAATTGAAATCTATTCATTTAACGTGAACTTTTAAATTGAGAGAGAAAAAACTTCAGCCAATATCAAATATATATTAATTCAAGTAATTCATCAATTTTGTTTAATTAATATAGTTGTTGAACGAAATCGAATTCTTTTTATGTTGTGGACTACTAAATCCCTTTAATCGAGAAAGAAAATACTTCAGTCAACTATTTATTCATTCAAGTAATTTATCAGTTTTATTTATATAATATAGTTGTAGAACGAAATAAAATTCTTCTTACATCAAGTGTTAAATGTAACAATCGCAATGAACTGTACTTTTCAACTGAATAAATGAAATCTTAGATTGAGTATACTTTAATATTAAATATTGTTCGAAATCTTATCTTAGCTGAAGTAGAGCTAATATTCTAAAGTTAATAATAAATTATGATTAAAAGAAGCAAACTAACATTATGATTTTTAAGAATAATATTTTCCATGATGAAAAGAGATGTATTCTTGCGGATATACGAGTACAATAATGTCTTAATTTAAGAATGGTAGTCTTAAGGATAGTTGAGATTTTTTTCGTGTATAATCTCCAAAAGTGCATGCCTCATATCAGGGAAGCGCATGTACAATGGAAGGTCCATAAAATATTTTGACATCGAAATTTGATAGGTAGTTGTTTTACGAAGATTTATAAAGTATTCGAAATTTGAAAGGGTGTAGCTTAGAAAATATTCAACCTGCTAAGGCGGTATTGACCTCATATTGTAGCAAATTTAATTGTTAATAAAACATATGATAACATACTTTGCCGGGAGTCCAACCGTTTCGGTGATATTCAGCAATTTTTTAAAGAAAAGTCAAAACCCTTAACGAAAACAAAGATGGCGGGTGTGAAAATCGGACACCACCCCATAAATTGTTTGTACTGAAGGTACATAAGAAGTATGCAAAATCTGCCACTTTAACACAGTAGGTCATAACATTTTCGCTAAGCCACTCCACTATAAAGAATTGGACAATTTGCATTAGACAATCTAAACCTCGAATATCCCCCGATTGAAATAATGTTCTGGAATGACACCCTCATTGGGAATAAATTTTGTAAATCACACAAATGTCAGTTAAGAAAATAATGCACAAATATGAAATCATCAGTATTCATATCTACTATATTAAATAATTATAAACGCCCTTTCGGAAAGTGGTGAAAGAAATTATTTTAATGTGTTACATATAGCTTATACAAACTGAACAAAAATTAAAAGAAATATATGAGAAAAAATAATTCATCGGTAAAAGATAGACAAAGCAACTACCGCAAGTTGATAAAGTTAACTGCCTGTTTCAAAAAAATATTATATGGCTCTTCAGAGATTTTCTACATACCTTAACATTTTTGCTCATAAATATTACATCGTTGCAAATGGAAATTGTAAGTAAATATTAACAAGCTTTTTCTCTACGTCTCTGTTTGGTATGTTATGCTATGCAACAACAGATTATTTCACACTTTGGCGGGTTTTCTCTATTTGCATAAAGTACGCGAACGAATCGTACGAGTGCTGCATAAATAATAGACAAAATAAAAATTGAACGTATGCAGATGACACCGCAGATTATTTACCACATACCTCTTGCTTTGCTGTACCATTTAAAACTTATTTTATTAATTTATCACGGCCGGTTTACATTTACTGAAGTACAAAGTTGCAGCGAAAATTACACCACTAATTCACATTCAGCGCCTTTTACTTTATTAACTCTTTTCACGTGTTATCTGTCATCGATTGTAATTTATATAGGTATAAGTACGTGTGAGTAATTCAAGCGTACCAAGTGTGTTTGTAAAAGCTCAGTATCTTCTACACATGTTATAAAGAATACAGATAAGGATCTAGTATATTAAATTACGTTTATTATTCATTGCTATGTATCTCTTGGACGTACCTTTAAAATTAAATTCATGGTATGTGCAATTTTCTGCCCAATTTATTGCCGGGAGGAGCAAAGCGATTCGGGACTGCGTTCATGCTCTTTTCTCCTCTTATCAGTGGTATACATTTATACGTGTTGAAATATAATTCGTTGTATCTCAAAAATTATATTGATCAAAATTCCAGAGCAAATATAGAATTTAAAGAAAATCAAAAAATAATCTGAGGTAAATAATAATATTTTACCTAACAGAAAAAAAATCCAGTTATAGAACAACTTACAAAAATATAAATATTACATACAAAAGTTGTAAAAAAACAACGTGAATCTGACGTATATCATACAGAAAACTTGAAGAACAATGTAAATATTAATCATAATCACATAAGTATAAATAAAAAATAAACTAAGCATTCTTCCTGGTTTCCAAACATATGGAAATGCATAAGGTTTTAGAATTAAATTAAATAAAATTAGCAATGGGGGGCTAGGACATGTGCACAGTGTTTGACTATAAAGCTTGGTATTCTGTCGTGGCTAGACGTCAATTTATTTGATAGTTTATATATTTATAGCGGCTATTACACTGGGTTCAGTTCGTGCAACGAGGACCAGCAGTAGGCAGCTTTCAGTGAGAACCTGAAGATGGCAGATGAGATTCTGCCGAAACATCGTTTAGATAACCGCGACTCCTAGAGGAGTCGGCCATCGACGCGGGAGAGCACCCGGAAGTACAATAACACTTCATTTAACACCCGCGAAAACCTAAAAAACAGGTTTTCGCGGGTGTTAAATGAAGTGTTATTGTACTTCCGGGCGTTCTCCCGCGTCAATGGTCGACTGCTTCAGGAGTCACGGTTGTTTGAACGACGTTCCGGCAGAATCTCATCTGCCATCTTCAGGTTCTCACTGAAAGCTGTCTGCTGCTGCTCCTCGTTGCTCGAACTGAATTTTTATGAAAAGTTGCCTCATCACTGAATAAAACAGTATTGAAGAGGTTGATATCATGTTGCATTTCATCTCTGGCCCAATTACAAAATTGTAGGCGCTTTTGAAAATCGTCAGCAGATAATTCCTGGTGCATATGAATATGATATGCATGCAACTTATTTGTTTTTAAGATTCGACCCACAGACCGTCTAGTTATTCCTACTAATGAGACTTCTCTTTGACTAACATGGAGATTCTCAATCGTCGCCAGCACCACAGAAAACTCATTTTAATCGTTCACAACACGTTTTATTCTTTCACTTTTTTTATACTCGACATTTCCAGTTTTCAGAAATCTATCGAGAAGGTTTTGGAAGCTGCTAACATCAGGAATCCTTCTTTCAGGATAACGTTGGCGATAAATTCTATTGGCAAGTAAACAATTTCTGTCTGACTCGGCCAAAACAAAAGTCATGTCTACAAGTTCCGCTTTATTAAAATTCATATTGTAACATTCCAAATATTTTAAATTCAATACAAATTGTAACGACTGATAAGTGTGATAAATGCTCCTTTGTACACGGCAGTTTATACCAAACTGAGGTTTTATTGCTTGTCGAATAACGAAAACAGCAAAAAAATGTGCAAAAAAACATTACAGTAAAGGTCCGGTTAAATACTATTTACTCATTTCCATGGATTGGAAGAAATGGTCCCACTAAATGGCCTCATTTCAAAGTTACATAAAGACGCGTGTCAATCAAAATGGGCAACACGTCGAACATCTATTACAAATTTTTCTAATGAATTATTTGAGGGACCTGTTTTTTTAAGTTTATTCTTGAATTTGACACTTATTTATTTATAAAACGAAAATGGTTTCAATTAGCCATAGGGAAGTACTTACAAAAAATGTTCGTTTTTCATTTCTACATCACATAGCCGAAAAATATACTGGGTGTTCCATTTGAAAAAAATTAGAAAATTCAATTTAAATTGTTCTTAATTTAAAAATAATTTTTGGCCACTCTGTATATTTTTAGAAAATAAAAGAGATTCAAAAACATTAACTAGATGTCTTGTAACTGGTATTCACATAAGTTTTTCTTAAAACCCATAATTGTGACTGTGGTGATTTTTTTAATATCCATCTGCAGATTGCATTATTTCAATAAAAAAATGTATTACATCCAAGTGGTTGGGAGATATTCAATGCTAATATAGGAACGAATAGAGCCTAGAAAGAGACTTCAAAAAATGTACTGATATACATAGTATTCCATTTAAAAAAAAGACACTTGGTCTTGTAATTTCGTCTTGGCTCACCCTGTATGTTCGAAAATAATTTCCAGTTATAGAAATTTTTATCTAGTTTACTTGAAATTTTTGCAATTTCTAGCTATTGTAGAACTCGAGATATCGAGGTCCAACGCACTATTGACCCACCCTGTATACCTAATATATGTAATAAAAATCTTTTCTAAAATCAATGTAGGCTGAGTCTAGTTGTATTGCTTCGCCAACCGTTGTACCAACAATTGAAAGTAGCTAAATTTGCTAATGTGTATTAGTTGATTTCCTTTCTTTATATTAATCACCACTCTACAGGATCGATGTTCTCAATTACAGAGTTGTATATACATACACATAGACAATTATAAAACCATCATACATTGCCATCTGTCGCAGCTGAGACTCGAACTCAGGAGTGGTATAGCGACTAGACGTATTGTCTCTCACACAATAACGTATAGTCCACTACTATCAACTCGGTAACACGTGATAAACGCCGCTAAACATCCAGGATTCGAACCCCCAACTCCATGGTTGAAAGCCTAACGCGCAAGCCATCCATTAACCATTAAAATAAGCTTTATTCATTTAAATATACAACATATTTTAATATTTCATTATCTCATTTACTTGATTTTAACAATAATATTGTTTTCTTGACCCGGCGCGTTACAAAGTTCATAGAAGAAACGAAACGAGTCCGGTGGCCGATGTTATGCCGAATGAGATCCATATTAAATTTGAATTGATGAAATGCTGCAGCCCTCCAAACCTGTTTAAGCTGTTTTTAAATTAAAATACCTTCCGGTTCTAAAAGGAAAATTGAATCCATTTTATTGGGCTAATTTTCAGCTGTCTTATTTACAGGAAACACGCAAGTATAAGCTGAGCCGGCTTCTTGGCCGGCTTTCCCTCTAAGATGGCAATTTTAAGTGATGCGCGTAAATTATAAACAAATAATTGGCATGTCCTCGTACTAATGATATCCCAGAAGAACAATAATCAATTCACAAGAAATGAAACTAGTCGAATGGACATAAAGTAGCGTTAATTTAAGTGAAAACAGTCGAAAGCTAGATTTAAGTTAACGTTATTTTTCTTCAATTTTTATGCTCTGGTACAACTGACGGTTTTGAGTTGGCGCCAAGCCTATAATTAATTATAGACAATTAATGGGTTATAAACTGTTTAAAAGTATATTTACTGTTACGATATAGCTAATTATTGCTAAATCAACAGGAATATAGTCGTTAATTTGAAAATTATGCAGAATTTATTATTAATATGACTGTTGGCTTTTTATTAATCTAATATTATCCAATGTAATAAGATATTACATGAATCTGTTATTGTTGTGTTCACAGGAAAAACAGAATAATTTGTTTTTAGTAGAGGTGTACTATAAAAACAAGA
Source organism: Leptura quadrifasciata (assembly GCA_963675555.1). NCBI lineage: Eukaryota > Metazoa > Arthropoda > Insecta > Coleoptera > Cerambycidae > Leptura > Leptura quadrifasciata. Next base: position 213,221,728 of record OY776673.1, read on the forward strand.
TATATTTTAAATTATTGTAAATTAGATAGAGAAGGTGGCTAATTCTCCTTGTCCACCGCTACCCCCTACAAATTTATTTTGGCATTCTTGTTTGGCTCTTTAATATATTTTTTCCTCGCCAAAAAGTTGGAACTTCACAGTAACATAATACATGGGTTGAAATTTCCTCTTCAGAATCTGCATAGTGCGTCCTCTGCCAGATCCACTAGACTAATATATAAACCAAGGTGGCAGTATTCAGTTATAAAACCCCTTTGGCCTTTCTATTCTGGCTTGTTAGGTCTCGATCATTTTTCAACGAACTGTTTGGCCTATCTCTGTCGCGGGAAATTCCTCTACTCTCCCTTGGTGACCAATTCATATATCTTTTCATTTCCATTATGGCCTGGTACACATACTAACTTCACTCCATTCTGACTTTCTAGGTCATGAAGTTGTCCCGTACGAATGTCGAATTAACCTGTATGGAACTGACTATTGCAAAAAGCTCACAATGCCTTACTTGCCTTTGCGTACTGCTGTATTGCGTAAACGGATCGGGATTTTGGTTTTTGACCTTTAACGGTAAATTCCGATTCCGACCCCTTGTTCTGTCTTAGAGTGATCTATATACCAAGCAGGTTGTCCATTTCCCCCGTCTTCTCTGTACTACATTTCAATACGGCAATACGGCAAATTTCACAATTTAATTCAGCGCTCGTCATCAGCATGTAGCTGGAAGAACAGCTGTTTTGGTTTCATTTGTTTAGTCCTTATTCTATATAAGGCACTTGCAGATAGGTTGGAATATTCCTATTTTTATATATTTTTTTAATTTTGTTAGGCCAACAATTTAACATACTGCCTACCCAAGCCTTTAAATACAACTATCGAATATGTTATATTTCATTTGTATGCAAAGGAGCGCAGAATCGTCACCCCCCCTCCCTCTGAGATTTACTAAGGGACTTATGGTGACAGAGGATATTAATCATTTCAGTATTTATATATAATGTTTATATTATATAATATTTATATTGTATAATATTTATATTATATAATATTTATAACTTTAAATAGGCGGATTTCTTAGCCATGTGTAACTTATTCTTAAATATTGACTGGTACCCTCTGGATAGGATTGCTTTGGTGGCTGATCTTGTGACAAACTTTTAAGATAAAATTTATATTGTACTAGATTCTAGTGTCGCCAAGCACTTACTAAAACACTCTAAATATCCCATGTGGCACAACTGTACTAATATAGTCGAGGCAAGAATTCAAGCGATGCACGTCACAGATCGATTCTATAAATAAGACAATACTGCTAAGAATCATGAAGCCCCATTAAACTGTACCTATTTCTGAAAGAAGCTTAATAACTGGGTGTCAAGAATTACTCTTTTTAACGTAATTAGTGATTAAAATTATGTTAGTATTAAAATTCCTTTAATGAGATCACTCGTGACGTGCATCGCTTGAATTCTTGCCTCGACTTTATAAGGCTAATAGAAGATAGTACAGAAGAAAATCAGTAATGGTAACAATTTAGTAAACCCCCAGTAGAAATTGAATATGAGTTGAAAAAAAAATAGACTAGCTTACGAACACTACCCAACTCAAGTTCAAAATAGCTTGATTAAGGACCCAAACATTTGGGTATTTTTTCCACAAAAAAGCTTTTCTAATGTAATGATCTATAATGACGATAATTAACGACATGGTCAAAACATAGTAAAAGGTTTCTCTGGATACTCTGACTCAGTATATCTTCCAAAGTCACTAGGGTGCCCATTACAAAACTTATTTATTTTGTAGCATTATTATAATGAGTGAGGACATACGTAAAGCTTCTAAAAAGTTCAAACCTAAAGGCGGATCCAATGGTACACCAGCGTATCTAGTGAAGGCCTGTGTCCTAAAACATCTATCTAAATGGAAGTTGAGAAGACTGTTCCATATACATAAATCAGCTGAATAAAAAAACAAGTAACTAATTACCGGCCTACTGTTTCTTATCTGCCCGTTCAAAATTATTTGAATGTGTTCTTTATGAAATCTATAGCTCGGTTAAACCAGTGATCTCTCTTTCTCAACATGTCTTCTTACCTGCAAAATCTACTGGTACTAGTCTAAAATATCATTCAGAATGCTAGAAACGCAATGATACCATACAATTGGATGTTATTAAGTTATTAACACAGATGAACTAAGACTTTTGACAGACTAGACCACCTGAATCATGATATCATCAATTTACTAGGCTATAGCAAGTTTATATTAATTTCATATTAATCTAATTGGTCATCAATCTCCATGTTTAGAAATTAATTCTGGCGTACCACAGGGCAGCAACTTAGGCCCGCTGCTCTTTCTTATTTTTATTCATGTTTTGTCGGAGGTACTTAATAATTCTACTCGACTTTTTTGCGGAGAATTGCAAACTATATCTCAGAATAGATAAGGCAAGGAGACTTAAATATATCAGTGTAGTGTAAAGATCCGAAAGCCGAACCATGTCATTCTCAAACAAAAATCAAACCATTGATTTTTCTTATACTATTAATAGTTCTGAACGGCACCTTGTTAAAAAATATAAGGATCTTGGTGTTATTTTTGACGAAGCTCTATCTTTTAGTAGTCATATAAGGCAAATAAGTAATGCCAGTTTTTTCTCATACACAAAAGACTTTAATCATTTGGAGTGTATAAAGACTCTTTATAATAGTTTTACGAGATTAATCTTGACTATTGTCAAATTATATGGACACATATCTATCGTAACCATACTAACCTAATAAAAATTTCTTAAATATTTTTTACTTAAAGATACTGGCATATAACCCTTTTTCTCACTATAATTAGTTGCTATATAGATATGGCTATGAAACACTTGAGTTAAGAGGTGCTCATTCCTCTGTAATTTTTGCATATAAGCTCCTTAATAATCATGTAGATAACGCCGGGTGTTTGTCAAAATTACCAATTAACTTGTCTACACGAGAAAGGAGAAGTGGTGATATATTTTTATACCACAGCTCAGAAACCTAGTCCTTTAATACGACTTTGTATGTTAGATAACCTGGCATACATACATTCCTGTGTGTAGTGCATGTAGTATTTATAGTGAAATATAGTTCCACTCTGAGTTAGGCAAACTCTGTATTGGATATTTTCTGTTGATGAACTTGTTATGTATATATATGTGCTATCTCTTTTTATGTGTTTGTTTGTATTCTTACTTGTATTTAATATGTCTTTCTATTTACAACTTGGCATAGCGCATGGTACAGGAATGGGGGATGGGAAGTGTGGGTGTTTGTAAAATGCATTGTTTCGTTGCGTCGTGAATATTTTGTTTCTAGAATTTCTTTTGAAGCTTCTGCTTTCTTCATTTCTAAGTCCCGCAGCGCCTATATCATTCTGGTTTCATTATGATATCCCTTTCTTTTTTGCTGTTCGATGTGCGTTTGGCCTTTTCCTAGTTTGTTCATGAACCTCTCCCTATTTCCAGTCTTTGCTGTTCAGCATTAGCGCAATCCTATTATCCTAGTCGACGTTTCCTTTCGCTCCTTCATCCTTGTTTGTTTTGTAAGTAGTTGAGGCACTTGTATAATTATGTTCTATTTTGCAGGTAGGGATGTGATTTTGTTGATGTTCTGGTGATAACTTCTACAATTTGTCTTCCCGATCTATAGTGGATTTATACTTTGTTTATTCTTGCGGTGTTTAATTTAAATCCAACCACTAGCAGTGCACATTTTCTTTAAGCTAGTTCAATTATTATATGGAAAGTCGTAAAAATCTGCCTACCCTAATAATGCAAATAATGATGATAATAATAACTCATTTATTATTTATCAATAATTATACAAATTATTTAACATTATAAAATTTAATAATGATAAATAATCGGCAAAGGTTCAGAATTCTTCAAATAACATATTTTGCTCTTCCACCAATACTCCGTAAATTATAAAATACAATTTATAATGATGAAGAAATAGAAATGAAGAAAGAGAAAAAGCCGAAGGAAAGAAGAAAGTATGAAAACGTTGAAGAGTTAGTGTGATCGCTGTTTTGTAATAAATGCTTCTTAAGTTTAAATTTGACCAAATTATATCATAGGTTAAGATCCATGCCACCAAGTTTATTAATACATTTTGCAGCGTTATATGAGAAAGAACAAATGGTAAACAGAAGTGGTAAAGAGTGCATCTAAATCTTTGTTGATCAGTTGGTTTGATTCCTCTAAATCGCTCAATTTGAAGGAACAATATAATTGTGTACCATGAACGTAAAAGTAAAATTTACAAAATGTTAATGATTCGCAGAAAGTAGACGTATAAACTGTGTACAAAAGTGGGCCTATGATACTCCCTTGAGGAACACCTGCAAAAAACATTACGTGTTGTTGATGTGCTGTTGTGAAAGTGAACTTACTAAAACCTATCCGTTATAAAAGAGGATAGCAGTGTGCATGAACTGGCATTAAATCCAAGGAAATGCAACATAGATATTAACAAGCTATCACTTATCATATCGAATGCCGTGGAATATAGTCTAATAAAATTAAAATGCTAATCTTACTTTCGTCGCTGGTTTTAATAATGTCATCTCTTATATCCAAGAGAGCTGTATAACTATAACCCTGCCTAAACCTGGATTGTTTCGGTGATAATATATTATTGGTGTTTTAGTGTACTCTTAACTGTAATTCCAACTTTTTCAAATACTTCTGACAGATACTTATGGATCACTGAAAACAATGAACAAATTTTTTTATTTTACTTAGCAATGTAGCTGTACTTTTTCCCGTCTCCTTACACTATCGCTATATTGAAGTAACACTGAAAAGACACTATCAACAATTTACAAAAGCGCTCTTAAAACGTGACCGTATAGCATGGGAGTGTAGACCCTCCTCCTCAATGACTATCGGTGACATTATTTTCAACAACTGATTTCTAGCGTAATTCAATACATAGTAGGAAACCTTGTATATCAATGTTAATTTTTCTGATAATTTTAATTAAACCAATCAAGTTTTTGTACTTTGTAACGCGCCAATATCACGCTCATTTAGCTAGGTACTTCCTCTCTATAAAAATGTATAAGCAAACGTTTTAATATAGAAATTTCTATATAAATTGTGAGCGTAAATAAGTAATTTAAAGTGTAACCCATTTTAAACGAGATTTTTATGCTAATGAGGTTAGTTTTAAAGTGGATTTATGCTAGCGTTAAAGCAGCAGGATACAAATTGAAATACTCGTACTCTTCCCTGAGAGCTGTAATTATTAAACATAATTTATAGGCGACGACATCAACAGTCACAGAGGAGATCACTGATTAAAAATGTCATAAAATATTGTCTACCACATACGGAGCGCGACGATGTAGTAGCATTGCGATTAGAAGTAAAAAGGTACCGAGTACATGCCCAGGTTTTATCAGCAATATCATTAAGTTTAATTTATTTCTAGAGAAATTGTTATTTATATTTTATAGCCATAGAGAGTCTAAGTTACCTCTCTCGGGTTATTTGAATTTTATTATGTAGTTTCAGATTCACAGTATTGATATTAAATCTTAACTAAAAATTATCAATAAAAATAAAATAATTTCTAACTCTAACTGTTGAACCATCTATGTGAAGAATCCATGTTTGTAAGTCCCAGACTATTTAATATTTATCAACACCAAAACTGGATTGACTGTTAACTTATAGTCATTGCAAAATCTTATAGTGCCATCCTTTTTTACTACTAGAACAATCAGTATCTTCCATTCGCTGAAAGTAAACATACTGAACAATTCAATTTTGCCTCCACTCCAGTCTTGAACGCAAACGGTAACGATCTTAGTTTAAAAACTTATGTGTTGCCTTGTTTTTCACAGATAAGTGTAAGATTATAAGTTCTAACAATCTTAATAAAATATTAGAGAACCTCTAATCTCATTCATTAATTTTTCATATTATATTCCCTTTGTGATGGTTCCATTGCAATGTTTTGCAAACTGAGGTCAAATAAAACGCCACTAATTTAATAATAATAATAATAATAATAAACGTCTTTATTAATGAAATAATATTATACATTTCATTAAGGGCGAAGTTTGTAGATTAGTATCTACATTCTTCCACTTAACCCTTACCTTGAAGGTTTTTACAATATTTAAAAAAAAATGACATAATAATATAATATATGTAAGGTCCACCCAAATCCAGCCCAACTAGATTACAGCAGACCACACAATATGAACGGTATAACAAGATTACTGTTTTTGTAATATATTAGCTTTTATCCTAGCTTTAAAAGTTTTTAATCTAAACTTTTTTAAACCATGTTCAACATTATTATACAAATAAACTGCATTATAGGAAAAAACCTTCTAAATATTGCTGTAGAGTGTTTTGGCATTCTGAGAGTTTGACAATGCCTAATGTCACGATTATGAATTTCATCCCTAAATAACAATTTCTTTCGCAAATATACGGGTATAGACGTAAATAGTAAACGATGTACAAAGGTAAGTAAGTAATATTCGTAATTATTATTCATGTTTAACCATTTTAATTGACGAAATTTATCCGTTATATGATCAAATTTTCTAAGATTATTAATGAACCGACAGCAGGTGTTCTGCACTCATTGAATGCGATTTTTTGTGTTCAAGTCTAGGCATGGATAGTATACAATATCAGCATAGAAGAAAATTGGCAACAAAAATGATTCACACAGTTTTTTCCTGGTTTTATAATTAAGAATATGTTTATTCGCATACAGTAGCTTTAAGCTTGTATAAGACTTCTTTATTAAATAATTAACATGTCCATTGAATCTTAAGTTAATTCCTCCTCCTATTATAACTCCTAAGTTTTTTGCTCTGTCAATAAATGATAATCTTTCATCATTCAGTATAACATTTAAGTTAGACTTAAAATTTTCATATTAATTTTTTGGGCAAAATAACATTATAGCTGTTTTTTGTGTATTAACTTTTAATTTATGTTTTTTACAATTAGAAACTATTTTACTAAGATCCTCGTTAATATTTTTGGATACTAACTCATATACTTGGCAACTAAACTTAGTGTAAATAAGTTGACTATCATCTGCATAGCAATGAACTTCTGAAAATTTTGTAACGCTATATACATCAGAAGTGTATACTAGAAATAATAGCGGATCTAATTTGGAGCCTTGCGGAACTCCAGATGTGACTAGCTCAGAAGAAGATATACCTAGGTTCGTGCGGACAATTTGATGGCGATTTTCCAAATATGAACGGAAAAACATTAACGACATATCATCTAAACCGTAATATTGCAATTTTGCTATCGGTAAGTTATGATCCACTGAGTCAAAAGCCTTTGAAAAGTCTAACAGAACCAGTATGCTCGCCAGTCCCTCATCGAGACCTCTAACTAGGGTGTCTAAAATATTTACCAATGCCGTACTCGTGCTGTGTCCAGCTCTGAAACCTGATTGATTTTCTGGTAGCAGCTTATATTTATTAAAGTACTGCGTTAATTGAAAATTGACGATTTTCTCTAAAATTTTACTTAAAATAGAAAGTAAGCTAAGAGGTCGTAAATCATCAAGTGCTTTTGGAATATTTGTCTCAGGGATAGGAAACACAATAGAAATTTTCCATTACGCCGGAAAAAATCCTATTTCCAGGCAGCAGTTAATAATATGGGTAACATAATTTTTTATGACCGGCATGCATAGCATTAACATTTGAAAGCTAATTTCATCATGTCCACAGGCATTTGATTTAATTTTAGAAATTATTTTTTCTGTCTCCTCCGGGGTAGCAACTTGAAATGAAAATTTTATATCAGTATTAAATTTACTATTATTATAAAAACTTAAAGCTTGGTCGTTTATTGGGTCAGTATTAAAGGCTGTTAAGAAGTAATTATTTAGACTAGAGGGATTTTGCAAATTTTCAGGTATATCAATCTTCTTTTTGGTCTGAATTTATTTATTTATTCATTTATTTACACTATTCAATAGATCACTACCCAACTAAAGGACAGGAGGTAATGTATTACAAATATAAATATTAGACAAATATAATAGTAGAATGCAAATAGAAATTTTTTTAAAAAACATACATCGGTAAGGCCTTACATGAAAGACAAAGCGAAAGTACAAAATAAGTTAACATGCATTACGTAAGCAACGACAGTATAATAGAAAAAAATAACAAGTAAAAAAAAAAAAATACAGATCAATCAAACTCTTCGATAATAATAAGTTTTTAAAGCAGTAAGCATGCAGTTGGATATTTCAATATCAGTACAGATTGCGTTATGGTTGATGCAACCTACATAAATTGACGAGAATTTTAAAATATTCGTACGTGGAGTAGCCAGGTAAAAACATCGCCGTTACAAGAAGTTCTCGGAATATTAAAGCCGATTTTTGAGAGTAATTGTGGCGCATCAATAGTGTTATTAATTATTTTATAAAGAAATATTTGCGAGAAATATTTTCGCCTACGACTATTGAGTATTCACCCAGCAAGTTCTCTTGTAGAAAATCTATCGCTGGATAAAACCTTCTGATTTAAAATGCAATAATTTCAGAAACTTACGTTGTACTGATTCTAAACTATTAATATACATATTGTAGTGTGGCTTATTCAAGCTTTGATCAAACACAACAATAATACAAAAATGTTTCAGATCTTCGGCATACATTAAATAACATCGTTCAAATGTGCTTTTAGAGGGCGGAATATAAAAACATATTTTTAGTCGCAATCTCCTCTATAAAATCCTTATTTTACTATAAGGAACGTTTTTTTTTTCATACATTTATTTAACGTCAGCCTATTTCCGCTACTGAGGCATATCACCGACGCCTGTAGACGAGCTACCCCCAACCACGAATTTTGCCGAACCTCTTCCCTTAAGAAGAGTAGGGATCTTTTACTTGCCTAACATTTAATATACAAGGGACCGACGGCTTTACATCCCCTCCGAAGGATGGTATATCCCCTATACAACCCTCGCCTAAGGTTGTATAGCTTCCGCGTATACACTGATATACAAGCCGCTGGAAGATGTGTGAGGTGAGCACGCGGTCTTCGTTGGAATGGTCACCTATCCAACTACTAACTGCGCCTGACGTTGCTTTACATCGCATATCAAAGTATGTACATAGTAAAGACGCACCTACGCTCGCCCCTATAAGGAACGTAACCAGACTGCAACCAATAGCTACTCTCCGGGATATGTGCCCCGCCGAGCGCTGAATTACAAGTTACAAGCCTGGCGCGTTAAGTGTAATAATTGCATATTACCATCAATCGAAGCATTAGCGTTTTGATGGTAATATGCAATTATTACACTTAACTCGCCAGGCTTGTAACTTGTAATTCTTGTTGGATGCAGTCTGATTACATTCCTCACAGTAATATAAGGATTTTATAGAGGAGTTTGCGACTAAAAATATTATGTTTTAATATTCCGCCCTTTAAAAGCATATTTGAACTATGCTAAGCCCAGTCAGGCTATTTATTTTTCGATTGCAACAGACACTGGACCGCTAGATGGCGCCTGCTGCCTATTCTACATGTCGCTATTGTAAAAATACCGGAATGTATCAAATAGTCAAAGGATCCTCGTGCCGGTCGTCACATGCCTACCTTGCACTGACGAGAGCCAACAGCTCGAAACTGCAGTCTACAGGTGGTGTGGGACGGCTGGCAACTGGGCTCCTTTAAGTAGGATCAGTCTTTCGGCTGGTGTTTGTTGCAATCGAAGCATTAGCGTTTTGATGGTAATATGCAATTATTACACTTAACGCGCCAGGCTTGTAACTTGTAATTCAGCGCTCGGCGGGGCACATAGCCCGGAGAGTAGCTGTTGGTTGCAGTCTGGTTAGGTTCCTTACAGTAAAATAAGGATTTATAGAGGAATTTGCGACTAAAAATATTATGTTTTATTAAATAACATTAAAACAATAACTTTGTGTAATAGGTCTTCTATCTCTGTTTGTGTATATATTTTTTTGTATTTAATTTTTTTTCTGTTTTTGTATTTCTGTTATGATTGTTACTATTATTGACAACTCCGGTCAATCATTTCGACGTGTCTCACACCATGTTAATGTATGGTCTCTTAGACAATAAAGTTTTATTATTATTATTATTGTCTAAGCTAATCTAGAATGTTATTGATGAATATAATTTAAAAAACAGTGGTCCAAGGACAGACCCTTGCGGTACCCCAGAAGCAGCCGTCTATTCGACAGACTTGAATCCGTTAAATACGCCACGTATTGAATCCTGTTTGGCAGATAGGAATGTAATAGGGATAATAGACTATTAGAGAGACCGATAACGTCAAGTTTTATAAGCAACATATAACGATCAAAGTTGGTATATGAAACCTAATCATTTCTTAAATTTGGGAGCAATTAAGTCTAAAATTGATAAGTTTGTGTAAAAATACCGAGGAGCTAAATATTCTACGGGTATTTAATGTACATGATTTAGAGAGCAATTCCTCATTAGGAAAACCTCTAGTTGGGTAAGTACCTTCTCGAAAATATAAATATTTTAGAAAGCGCATTTGAGCACTTTCAATGTTGTCTTTGTATATTAGATAAGCGGGATTCCAGATGATGGAGGCGTATTCAAATAAACCAAATTAGTGTGACGTATAAGCCCCTGAAAGTATGCAAACTTATATTACATATAGTCACAGTGCGTTCAATGAAATTTCGTCATGTATTATTGTGAACTTTATGAATGAACATATGATGAATATTCCATCTTTTTACAATATCGTGTAGTACGAGGAAATAGTTAAATATGTTACATAAGTTCCCTTCCGCACAAGCCCCTGGCTGCTGGAGTCGGGGGTTGTCTAATTTCTGTGGTTACATAATTTTGCATTTCTATAAAATGTAGAGTTATAATTTCATAGTAGTAATGTCAACCAGAACTACACGCGTCATGAAGTTCAATTTGTTATTACTGTCCACCTCAGTATACATTCGCTACTCGTAGTGTATGATTGCATACATTCGGGCGTTTTTAAACCAGTTTTGGCGTCATCACTAAACAGGTTCATTTAGATCTTACAAAAGCATTAAAAAGAAGAAACAAGGAGTTGGAGTTCTCAAAACCTTCCTTGTGATGAAACCTAATTTTTATATGAACTAGCTACTATTTCAGAAATATAATCTTTAAGTGTTAGTTTAGAGTCAAAAGTAACACCAATGTCTTTCAATATTTCTTATCTCTGTATGTTTATATTATTTATAACATACTCATTTAATGAAAGATTGTATTTCCTCCTAAAAGTCTAGTGTAGCATTTGTCTATATTTAGGGGTAGCTCGTTTTGTCGCACCATAAGTGAAGGTTAACTAAATCATTTTGTAATCTCTTGGTGTCGCCCTCCTATTAAACTAGTAAAAATTTTCATATCATCGGCGTGCAACAATGAATTATTGCAATTAAGTTGGGAGACGATATCGTTTACAAATACATTAAAAACTAAAGGCCCAAGCACCGAACCCTGAGGTATACTAGATTTTGCATGAATTACGTTGGACTTACAGTCTCTATAGAAGCACCTATTCCAGATAAAAATAACGTCCATTTGATTGCCCAATGTTAAACTAAGCACTTTTGTAATTTCAACGTGTCATGAATTTTCGCAGACTTAAAAATTATCTACGCATACGATGTGATCCTCTCAAATATATCACTTTTGATATAAGGATTTATCTCTTTGTAATTGATACTGTTAGATATGCAATTGTCGAGTTAATAATACCTAGAAAAATCGAAATGTTTAATTGTTTTGCAGTTACAATAAGGTATGTCCAAGAAATGGCAAACTTTGTGTTTTTAATTACTGTAATTGGGGGCGAGCGTAGGTGCGTCTTTACTATGTACATACTTCGGTATGCGATAGGCGCGGTAAGTACTTGGATGGGTGACCATTCCAACGGAAACCGCGTCCTCGCCTCACACATCTTCCAGCGGCTTGTATATCAGTGTATGCGCGGAAGCTATACAACCTTAGGCGAGGGTTGTATAGGAGATATACCATCCTTCGGAGGGGATGTAAAGCCGTCGGTCCCTTGTCTATTAAATGTTAGGCAAGTAAAAGATCCCTACTCTTCTTAAGGGAAGAGGTTCGGCAAAATTCCTGGCTGGGGGTAACTCGTCTACAAGCGTCGGTGTTAGGCCTCAGTAGCGGAAATAGGCCGACGTTAAATAAATGTATAAAAAAAAAATTACTGTAATTCATTAACTAAAAAAATGACTAACTATTTAAACAGTCTTGGCTCTTTAAAGAACCCTAATTAAGACGCGAACTAAAAGTGTCAATTACCAGTACGGTGTCAAGTGCCGGTGCTTGAATATCATTTAAAAAAATTCTATATATTATTTATCCCGACAACTCGTACTTCCTACAATGTTGAAATGCTGACAAGCTAATAATAAAATTTGTAATTTACGTTGCCATACATAACATGTTCAACCAACATAATAGTGAAATCCGTTAATGGCATACCATACAATAAATAACTCCGGTGATATTTTATTTAATTAAAATAAATTTGTAATATTTGTGTAGACTGTCAAAAGCGGAAACCGATATACTAATTAAATTAGAGAACTTTAAAAGTAATGTATGAAATATGGCACGCAATAATGTAAAATGAGACAATTTATTGGGAAGAACACAGCTGGCCCAAACGGGTGGACCTGTAAGATATCAGAGGAATTACATTAGAAAACAGGAAAGTTGAATATTTTATTGAAGTACATGAAAGCTTATTTCCTAGTACTTATTTCTGTATGAGTAGATCCTTCTTATGACAGAAGAGTGTATAGTCGGGTTCACCTGCTCGCGGCACTCAAAAAACGCAACAAAAACTTTACGACATAATTATCATCGCCATTGGGCCAAGCGGCATGCTGTCATCAATCAAGTCGACGCACATTAAAAACCTATAAAGGTAAGCGAGTCAATTTGCGAACGAAATAGTACAGAGTACCGGCATTTTAATGTGGTCGTAAAGTTTTTGTCGCGTTTTTTGAGTGCCGAGAGCAGATGGACTCGACTATAAGTTCTTATTGTGGCTTTAAATTTAATACATGCCACCGATTTATTGCGCGCTATTGATATTCTTTAAATATTTTAGTAAATATTTGTACATGTGGTTCATGAGAATAAACCGGTATTAAATAAATAATCTTTTATTACTCGGCTGCGCTAAGCAAACGAGGGTACACAATATTAAGGCAAAAGAAAATGAACAGCAGCACAGAGCACATAGCAACACTTTTACAATAATCATAGTGAAGTAAATCTACTAGATTAGCATAGTCAATAAGGAAAATTTTGAAAGCAGTTTAATTTATTTTAACTTGCTGTAAACACTAAAGACAATTTAAAAAATGCGTGTTCCGGTTGCGAAATGTCTCCGCGTCCTCCCATACCCATCTTTCTGACAATATGGCTTCAATTTGACATTTATCATTATCTTTTTTTAATATATTTATGGAGATGATATTGCTTATAACGAATTTATGAAATTCCAGTCAAAAATTAGGCTAGACATCAAAACCGCTTTCAGAAACTATATACTTTTGGCTGACAGTAATATTAATGGCGACCCAAATAAGTTTTGGGCTTACATTAATAACAAAAAAGGAAGGACTAATATCAGCAAAAATATGTTTTACAAGGAGGAGCATTTGACAATCATTTTCAACTTTAGAGCCAGAAAATATCTCGTCAGATGAATTATGTGACAATAATATTAACAGCATTAATAAAGTTTCATTTTCAGCAAATGAAGTCTTATTGGCACTAAAAAAAAAGCTAAGCTCACCATGGGTCCTGATGAGATTCCCGCATTTATACTGAGAGACTGTGCTGTTAACTTTGCTCACTCACTCATTCTATTATTTAATTTATCCATTAAATACTGCTGTTTTCCTGATAATTGGAAATATTCCAAAGTCTGTCCGATATTCAAAAATAATAAATAATAAACTTCCGTTCAATAACTATAACCTTTAACTTTGGTAAAGCCTTTGAAATCTTACTACATAACTCTTACCCTCATGTTAAAAAATCATTTCCAGTCAGCAACACATATTTATGATAGGTCGCTCTACTACTACCAATCTTATATGTGCTACACAGAGTCCATCGACATGCAGATGCAAATGGATGTAATATACGTTGACATCACAAAAGATTTTGGTAGCCTTAATCATAATAAGTTGATTACAAAACTTTCCAACTTAGGTATATCGGACCAGCTCATAATCTTCCGAGTAATCTTCTTTAGATCTTATCTAATTGATAGACTTGAATGTGTCGCGTATAATAGGCTATCATTACGCCTCGTCCTCAGGTGTTCCCAAGCCTCTGTTCTTGGGACACAGCTTTTCAATATATTTATAAATGACATATGCAATATTTTAGATGTGCACTTCTTAATGTATGCAGATGACATAAAACTTCTACACAGAATTACTGGTTTAAACGACTGCAATATAATGCAAAATAATATCTCTAATCTCAATTCCTGGTGTGTTAAAAATAATCTTCCGTTAAACGTGTAAAAGTGCAATGTAATGTCGTATTCAGCTAGAGATTCTGAGCCAACGATACACGCTTAACAAAAAAAAACTATCACGACCATCCACGTTTAAAGACCTTGGTATAGCTTCTAAGAAAAAACTAACTTTTATCGATCATATAGACACGTCTGTATGTGAAGTAAGCAAAACTTTAAGTTTCATCATACGTAATGGCCATGATTTCCCTAATACTTGAACCTTAAAATTAATTTACTTTTCGCTTCTGAGATCTAAGCTAGAGTATGCGTCTCTTGCTTGGCAGCCCTGCTATAACAGACACGAAATTAGAAAACGTGCAGCGACACTTTCTTAAATGTCTCTATTTTAAATCTCCAAATACATATGCGCCTATTGGTTTTCCTCAATCAAACTCGCTTGACATGTTTTCTAGTCATTCACCATGAAATTGATTGTAGCGAGATCTTCACAAAATTAAACTTTCATATTCCTAGAGTTAATTCACATCATAATCAAACTTTTACCTACCTAGAGCTCGGACTGGCGTCCTAAAATTCTCACATATATATAATATTTGCTCCTATTACAATAACAATCAGAATATTGATATTTTTCAATAACGGGGCTACCTGTCTATTTCGCCTATCAATTTTCCTTTATATATTACTTAATATACAACAATCTCGCTAATTTTCCTATGCACTATACAGTTTTTCTTAGACGTCTTTTACGTCTTCTTTACTTCTCTAGTATTATTCTGTTTAGATTTTGGGCTCATGTTAATTCTTTCTCTCCCACGTTATTATATATATTTAATCTACTCACTATGTGTGCTGTATATTAGATATGTGTTGTTTCCCGTCTTGTAAATGGTCTTGGTATTGTTATATGGTTTGCACATTCAATTTCAGATTGTAGAGAAAATCCAAAGGATCTACAGTACAACAAGTATATTCAAATTGCGATTAGACCTGACATTGTTGTGGTGTAAGTTGAATCAATTTAATATTTTCAAGCGAAGGTAAGAGGATTCACCTCGGAGTATTAAACGATAAACAAAATTAAAAAGACGTAAATCCCAAATTTTATTCATTGGTAACCAATTAAGAATTTCGCAAATATTATCTCATGTTTTCGTAATCCAAAAACTAAACAACATGCATTTTGAATTTTTTGTATGCGATTCTGGATTCTGGGTAGCTCAGTCAAGGCAGGAATCATAAATAAAATGAGCATAACTATATAAAGGTAGATACTAGACTCACACAACAACTTCTTTAAATTAATGCTTAAAATATGTTCAAGGGCAAAAAGCAATTTTAGAACACAATATGATTTACTAATTAAACCATTAACATGATCCACAAATCTTAGCTACGAATGAAAAATGATGCCCAGATTTTTATGTTTATAAAGTGTATACGACCAGAATTGAAACCGTATAAAAACTAAAAGCCGGCAAAAGCAGTCAGCATCTCTTGCGGAGATAAATAGAAATGCTTGTCATAAGAAAAACAATAAAGAGATGCCGACTGTTTTTGCCGGTTTTAGTTTTTATGCGGTTTCAATTCTGGTCGTATATACTATATAAGGCGACAAATCATTATTTATTTTAATTTCAATATTAGGCAATACCATTTCAATATGTTTACTATTACCAAACGTCATATGAAATATTTTATTAGCGTTCAACTTTAAATTATGTGAAACAAAAAAGTCATATACTGCTTTTAGATCAGTATTGATATGATTACAGGCTTCTTGTACATCATTAATATCAGAGCTGCAATAACTCACTCACTCACTAAACAAATCAGTAATATAAATAATAAATATCAGAGGCCCCAAAATGCTACCTTGTGGACCACCTGTGGTTATATTGGCTAATGAAGATGAGCGGACATTGATGATAACTTTTCGTTTCCTATTACCAAAGTAAAGTTAAATAAATTGACAATTATATTATCACAACCTATGTATTTTAAATTAGCTATTGTAAAACGATGATCCACCGCGCCAAAGGCTTTAGAAAAATCCAACAGTACTAAATCTGTCGTTTGCTTTTTATCTAGTGCATGAAAAATAGTATCAGTAAGATCTAAGAGAGCAGAAGTAGTACTGTACGACTTTCTAAAACCTGATTGACATTATTGATGATCACGAAGTCATTTAATTGTTTATGAATAATTTTTTCCAAAAATTTTTGATAACATAGGAAGTATAATTGTAGGTAGGTCTTAAGTATTATAATTAGTTTTTGGAATTAGTTGCATTCAAACTGTTTTCCAAAAATCTGGGAAATAACCTTGCTCCAGACAACAGTTTATTATGCAAGGAAAGATACAAGGGAAACAATATTGCAGCATTAAATGAAATTCCATCGTCACCAAATGCGTTTGGTATGAAATCAAAAACTATATTCTTTATTTCCTAGGCTGAAACTGGTTTGAATTATAACCTCTGACTTTTCCTTTGGCGTAAACGCCACGGGCGCAGAGGCTTTTTTTCCAATAATTCTATTATTTTGTAGATTCGGTGATTTGTTTTGAAGAGGATAATAGTACTTGTGGTAGAAAACCCAAATAATAGGAAAGAATATTCGTAGAATGCCACAAATAACTTTCAGACAGAATTAAAACCTTGTTAGCGAGGTGACGATGTGCATTATAAAAATTAACTTCCTCGATCAGTCATTAATACTGTTGATCCTGAAGCAAAAAAAAAATTGTTAAGTTCATCGGGGTTAAGTAAATCAGAAGGTAAAATGACACTGTAATCCCAAGATTCTTTCCATCCTAGTTTAGAATTGCCCTCTCTAAATAAAGCACAAGTAGCTTTTTTCTCGCGCTATACACGCGCCCTCTCCATAACCTTAAGTGCTTCAGTTAGCTATGGTGGTAACAAATAATTTTTGATGTCTAGAGGAGTTCAGTCAGCGTTATTTTTTAACATGACAGACAATACCTTAAGTGACTTAGTATAATCTTCTATCCTCTATTAGAAAAAATTATTCTGATGTATATTCCGAAAACAGCCGGCTTAACTTTTACGGTTAGGCTTGTAATCAAGGAGTCCCAGGTTCAAATCCTAGCTTGAGCATGGATGTTTAGTGGCGTCTTTCATGTATTGCCGAGTTGGTAACAATGGACTAGACGAGGTTGTGTGAGAGACAACACGGTTAGTCGCTGTACCACTCCTAAGTTCGAGTCTCAGTTGCGGCAGATGGCAATGTCGTATGGAATGGTCGTTGTATGATTGTCTATGTGTATGTGAAAAAATTACAGCTCTGTAATTGGCAACATCGTTCCTGCAGAGTGATGATTAAAAAATAAATAAATAAACAATTTAAATCACGATTTTCTATTTTACCCTTGGTTGTCGAATTAAAAGAAGTGGATGAAAATACACGGATTAATTAAGAAATTTAGTTATGCAGAGCACGAAAAAATCCGTCCTTTCGATTACGCACAATTAAATTCCCTCTCGCTCCTTGCATCCCTTTATGTGAAAATATGTTCACGATTTTCATGCTATAACATGACATAAAACATTTTCATTTTATTCTTTTTTTATTACTACTTTAGTGTCTATAAAAATCAAACGTAACGTCTCTGTCTAATTACTGTCATATTATGGCTGCATTTTTTGTGCATATCCAAGGTAAGCTCATCGTAATTACAGCATACAGACATGACCTGTTTGCGGTTTGTTGCTAGGCGGGCGCGTATTATACGACTTGTCTAGCCTTCTTTAATGGATAAAGCCAAACTGCACACATCACATTTGTTATAATGTGATAGATAATAGTCGTGCCAAAATTTTGAAATATTGTCGAGTTATACGAAGGATCCCTTAATGATGAAAATAAGACGGTTGTTTTAGGTTATTTAAAAAAATCATTAAGACAACCCTAATCGATGTTACAAATTAATATTTTTAGTATCATGAAGAAAATGGGGTTATATAGTCAAATCGAGTTTTCAATGAATTTTTCTGTTATAACAGGCCTGATTCATTTAAATGCTACGCTGAAAATATTAGGACGATTGAGTAAATAATAACAGATATACAAGGTGGTCCAAAACTGTGTCCCGATATTTCTGCAGCTGACAGTACATCCAAGAATAATGGTAAACTTTTATATAAATTTATTCTAAAATTAATAATAAGGGAGATATACTCCTTAAAAGGGGGATATACTCCTTAAAATTAAATAAAGTCTTTCTACAATATGTTCTTTTAAAATATCAAATTCATATTTTAAACTTAGTCATAGGCTTAGTCCGGACACTAGTTTATACTTGACAAATTATTAAAACAAACTAATTTTCAGATCATTATGACTCTATGACTGATGGTCGAGAGGTAAGCGCACTTGCCTCTCCCCCAAAAGTTCCGGGTTCGATCCCCGATCGTGGCAGGGGAAAATACTGTGAGAGGGATTTTTCCACTATACACGGATACTGGGTATGTGTCCTTTGTGTCTAAATGTGTAGCCACCTCCCACACAAGGCTCTTCTAGAGCCTTCCGGGATAAAGGGGGTCGTCATTACCTGTATTGTATTTATTTATGTATTATAAATAAAAAAGGTATTTTTGCATTTCGATAAACCAAGACGTTCTCGAGTAATTTATGTGTAAAAACAACGTGCGCTTAAGTCAAATACCAATTCTTGGCTACACGTTGTGCATATCAGTGCATATATACCGCTAACAGCGTGCGTATCTGTTTTTCCTGTCGTTAGTGTCGCGTTAAAATGGCAATTTGGAAAATAATTTTGTTAGTTGCGACATCTGGTTGATAGCCGAGTGGGTTAAGCCGCGAGGTGGCAATCGCGATTAATCACACGGACATCGCACACCGGGTTCGAGTCCTGGCTCCGGCACTGTCGGAGGAAATGGTTGTATGTCCGCGTTTTTTCAATGTGTAACTCCCTTCCGCACAAGCTCTGGCTTCTGGAATTGGGGATTGCCTAATTTCTGTGGTGTTTATTTATTATTCCCTTGTAATAAATAACTAAATACACCTAAGGCAGCCATTGCCATCCATCTTCTAGGTTCTAGTAAGCACTGCTGTATCGGTCAGCGTTTGGATGGTATATTTGTACATACATGTTGAGACAAATGTTTTGGCAATTGTTTCGGCCAAAGTATGGCCCAACGTGTAGCGTCAGCATAAAACGTTGATGGCTATAACTTTTTAACTTTTAAATTAAAGCTGGTACAGCATTATATAGTTTTGAGGAACATTAAGCAAATGAATGCCTGAAGAAGGTAGTTCGGTATCTAACGATATCTAAATGATCCTGGTTCCTAACATTAACATTATGAGACAAGTGACGAAAATTAATTTTTTCAACAGATAATTCGGGCGTTTTGTTGTTAAGAATTTATGTACAAAGCACACCAAGTGCAGTTGTCGATAATGCATATTGATTTTATTAGTTAATGCAGCTATTCTAAATTTTTTGTAATCTGTCAGTTGTTTTAACATCAAGATGGACCATATACGATATCCGTATAATTTAATAATAACAGCACCAGGTTATAAGATAATTTTCTTCTCAACTCTCTATTCAAAAAGAAGTTTATTGTCAATAGTTAGACCTAAACTTCTGGCACTAGTTGCAACAGGTAATCGTACGTCAGCCAAGGTGATATATAAGTTATTAGCAGCCCATTCAGAATCATTTCCAGTGTATATCATGATTGACTTCGGTGGCTTTAAAATCAGACTATTACGCACATAGTAGGTCTGTAAATTTCTTAGGTCCGAAATTAGGTAATGCATAATTTTTTGTAAAGGACATGTAAACATTAGTGTCATCAGCATATTGATGACTATAAGAATACTGTAATTGACGGAAAATGTCAGAAGTGCATAAAATAAACAGAAGAGTTCCAATGATAGAATCCTATGGGACACCAGAAATAACTGGCAAGGCTGATGGCACTGTATTGTTTAAGATTACATTTTGCGTACGATTAGCAAGATAATTTTTTATAAGCTTTGAAGGAGAAGTATGGAATCCATAGTATTTTAACTTAGCACATATCATGATTAAGAGTATCAAAACCTTGCTGTAGTCAAGTAATATTAAAGCAGTTGCCTTGCTATCGTCAACGCCCCTAGCAATGTCATCGGCTACATCAAGAAGAGCTGTAATCGTACTGTATATAACATAACCCGTAAATAAATTCAAATATTAAATGAAATTAATTCTAAAATATCGAGTCAAATTTATCTTCAGCCTAGTTTCATAAAATATTTGGGACTTCGTCCGCCTCTCTCGGAGTTTACTATTAGATTTCAAAATTAGCTCTTAATAATAATGCTATGTTCGGATATTGCGCAGAATTAAATATCGACTGCAGACCAGGGAAATTTCAACTCAGATTCTACGTGTGTTCTATATGTCTGTCGTCCCTAGAGTTGTAAAGTTGTCGAGATTTAAT
Organism: Leptura quadrifasciata; assembly: GCA_963675555.1. Taxonomy (NCBI): domain Eukaryota; kingdom Metazoa; phylum Arthropoda; class Insecta; order Coleoptera; family Cerambycidae; genus Leptura; species Leptura quadrifasciata. The sequence continues at coordinate 213,242,763 of OY776673.1, forward strand.
AAAGATTTAATAGAAAGCCAACATACCTCTGGATATGTAATGAAAGAATTCCTTTAAGTCATTACAGTCAGTAATTTCAGAACTTTCTTTTTGTTGTGGACCTAAGGCAGAAGCATTCTTCTTTTATAAACGTCCTAAGATAAAGGTATACGAGAACCATTCTGTGTTACCTTAGAATGGTGGCTGTTATTTCTGATTGGCGCGATACCTGCTCTACCACTCCTACCTTTATGACACAATTGTCAGCCACTCACAGAATACATTTTTACCTGAAGTAGCCAACTTAAACTTTACACTAGAGAGGCCCTATGATAGATGAATTTATTGACTATAACAAATTGTTTTCCTCGGGGGCAAACACGCAAGAGGTCGACTTTTATGGGAGAAAATTGTTTTAGGGAAATTATGAAAACGTAATATAATATTGAAAAAACATATTAATATAAAATATTTGTTTCAAATTTATGTAATAAATATGTAAAATATAACGCTTTATTTAAAAGTGACCTTTATATAAAATACTATCCTAAACCAGTAAACGTTTTTGTGATATGTACATAGCGTTTACATAATATTGAAGCAATTGTATTAATATAAAGTAGTTATATTTTTACAGAACATCTAGCCTCAGCCGCGTTGGATATCGCGCGAGGTGACAATCGCGATTAATCACACGGATATCGTGCCACCGGGTTCGAATCCCTTCTCTGGCACTGGCACTGTCGGAGGAAATGGTTGTATGTCCGCGTTTTTCAATCTGTAGTCCTCTTCCGCACAAGCCTCTGGCTTCTGGGATTGAAGGTTGTCTAATTTCTGTGGTGTTTATTTATGTATTTTGTAGCATGTAGACACAAGGTATGTAAAATATACTGTCAACATAGCATGTCTTTATTATTATCCTGAAAAATTTTATCATTCATTTTCATGAGTATCAGTAAAAATTAATAGTGAAAATTATACCAACCTCCTAGATTTCCAGACTAGGTATGGTTGAAGGTGGTAAGTTTTAGAACTGCAATTCAGGCCCCAATTGTCTCGTGCCACATCCAGTCTAAATATATTTGGCAATTTTTCCGTGCAAGCCTGCGTTATTCAAAGGAAGTTTATGTGTGAAGATTGTAGAAATGATACAAAATTAAAGGCTTAAATTCCTTAACAAAAGCATAGAAATATTATCCAACCATGCGGCTTGGAAAAGATAATATTCGCAAAAGTAAATGCGAATTTACGTAAAATCAAACGTAAATGGTAAAAGGCTGCTAAATAAATCTGCTCAATACGAAAAGCTATTAATATATATTATTACCTAATACATAAAACTAAATGTAGAAGCGGAATTAAAATAAATTCAGTGTAGAATAAATGTAAATTTAAAAGCTGAATTAATACAAATTTAGCTGCATTAATATACATTTCAAAATGAAGTAATATAAATTTAGAACCTGATTCGCAAACTAGAAATTGCCAAAAGTGAAAAAGAAAAGAATATTTTATTACCATGTGATAACATGTGGTATTTTAATTACTTATTAAATTAATAAGATTTGAATTTAATTTTTTTTTTTTTAAATTGAAATTGCACATATCATTAAAAACTATTGAAATTTTAAATTAGTAATTAATAATATTTAATGGTTGTTAAACACAATGAAACGTGGATATAAATGTAATGTGAATTACTGATTGCACAGTTAAAGTTGTAGACTCAGATCAAATTCGGCAGGCAAATGTTCTCTTCGTGATTTTAACTAATGAGATAAACTTTTTATATTACCTTCTACAATAGAATACCAATATACAAACTTTTAATAATTAAATGGAAAGCTGTAAAATGTAGAAAATGGTACAAGTGTTGCCATCTGTCGATGAGCGATTAAGCGCATAACCTCGTTTCTTAAGGCATTCCCTTACTCAAGCAAATTACAGAATCGATAAAGGGAATCTATAATTTCTACACCAAGCTTGACAGTGAAAATATAACCTAAGAACGAACTGCCCTAATAAACAGTAAATCGTATACATACTGTTTTGTGAGAATTCAGTAGATACATTACGTCATATAGGATACACTATATAAGAGATGAATGAGAATATTTCACAGGTAAGGAAAATAACCACATGTACATAGTAACAAGTAGTAGTAGTAATTGTTGGGGGAGGCCTCGTGCCCAGCAAGCAGACCACAAATGGGCCCTTTTTACCTACCCCCTGACGTCCCCTCAACCGTTCACTTCTACTCGACCTCCTACTCCCTCTTGAAACCTTCCTGATCTTCCAATGAAGGTCAGGATATGTTTCCATTCAAGAGAGTCCATTTCCTCTTTTGGGAGCGTTGTGGCGCCGAAGAGTTCATACCTCAGGCGCCCGAACGCCTCACATTGTCCCAAGAAGCGAAACGATGTTTCTTCATCACTTCCGCATCTTGGGCAGGTGGGATCTTCCTCAACCCCTATCAGTGATAGGTGTCTTCTGAGCCTGCAGTGACCAGTTAAGACTCCGACCAATTGGTTCAGAGTCCTCCGGCTTCTGCCTAGCAACCAGGCCGCCCTTGACTTGTTCGGCCCCGTTACGAAGTCTCGAGCCTGTCTGCAGCCACTACTCAGCCTCCAATGTTCCCTCAGTGTTGCATGTACCCACTCATTAAGGGCCGTAGCGACATGTTTCCTTGTAATTCCCAACATGGGCTCCGGGCCAAGACAGGGCTCCCTGGCTCCGAGCCACATAGTAACAAAGTATAGAAACGAAATATAAATGAATGTAAATGTTTTGTAGACTTATGTAGACAATTGGTTCACCTGAAGTGTTGTAACAGATATACATAATTTAGTGTTAAAAACATGACTGAGTTCCTAAGATACAAAAAATGGGTATACCAAACAATATGAAATAATTTAAGCAATTATACAAAGAAAATTCTGATAGTTGAAACAGTCTCACTTATAAAAAACTGAATCAAAATTCTATACAGATCGTGCCAAATATAAGTAACTAGTTATTATACAAAATTGTTAAATGGACATAGGCCATGTAACACTATGATTACACATCTATTTAATAAATTGATATATTCTCCTAGTTTAAGCCATCTGTTGGCAGAAAACTTAAATTTTGGTAGTAATTTGGATGGGAAATTAGGGCGTGGTGACATCTATCGCTGAATGTATAATTTATTAGGATGATTGACAAATTTATTGACTAAGATCAGTTTATTATTAATTTGTGGAAACCAGTGAAAGATGTCATGTCACAATATTTTCATTGTTATTTCGGCATTGATGCATTAAGTATCCAGTTATTCCAGTTAAACGTAGCTTATTTGATCTCCAACACATTTTAGCTATTGGCGAATGTAGATGATATTGGCCTTAGCACACTCGTCATTTGCTTAAGTTATATAAATCGCAAGAAAGCCATATGGGCTGTTTAAATTGCTGAAGGAAATTCTATCGCTAGCATTTATGTTGCCAATTTAAAATACCCAGTTTGTAACAACATTGTAAATTATCCGCAGACAGAAAAAGATATGCTGATTTAGTGCAAATCAGACATAATCCTAGCCTTGCAGCTTGTCTAGCTCGTGCACCAGCTCTAGTCGGTGTGGGTTGCACGGCTCCGTTCACCTATTATGTACGATACTAAACAATGGACTTTTTTAGCTTGTTAGTCTCTTCAACATCTCACTATCTCAGACTACTTCAGTCACTTGCATAATTAAAAAATCTTAAGCCTTCTCTCTACCTTCTATTGACTTCGCCATTGATATTATGCAAAGCGATGTCTGCCTTTAATACGGCGTTTCGTTTCAATGGTAAGCTTTGTAATGGTACCAAGATGCAAATTTTCTCACTGCTAAGAAATAAGCAATGCCAGCTGGTTCATCCGTGCAGGCTGTAATTACTTTAATGTTATACGCGCCTAACCCTTCATCATTACATATGGAATACGTCTTATAAAGTGAATGCTAGTTTGAATACTTGCACTTGAATGATACCAAATGACACTTATCTTTTTAATTGTTTTTGTCTTGAAAGAATTAGACAGATTGTACAACTTTTTGTAATATAGATTTTGTTTTGCTCCTTTTGAAATTTAGGTACAATTTGCTTAAAAGTTATTTTTTCTTCAAACGTCAATAAAATATGACTTTTTTAACTTAAAATGTCCCTTATAGTAAAGTAATCTTTATTTATCCAGAGAACAGATATAGGCCAGTCACATCTTACAAACAAAAACTTTAAAAACGCAAAACGCGATGTGAGGCTGAATTTTTTGTATGCTATTTGGACCCGTTAGGGAAGTGTGAAACTACGTTTTGCAAGCAAAAGAAAAATTGTGCTAGCTGCGTAATACTTGAAAAACTGTAGAATTTTCGGACTTTTTTAAGTTTTTGCAATTTAACTCACAAGCTATGCGTTTTTTGATATTAGTTGTTATTATCATTTTTAAACTATATAAAATTTGTGATAATTTAAGCCCCACAGCTCCGTATGTCTAATAATTTTTGAGATATGGCACTTCAAAAATTGGCATGTTTTCAAAAAAATGAAAATTTTAAGCTTTGCTTTTGTTTTCAGCCAAATATCGGCACAACCTCTCATCTTACGAGAAAAATTATGAAAACTAAGTTTTAGGACATTTAATTGCCTTTCATGTAAGTGTAAAACGGGGTCAGTAGACCTTATAGTTCTCGTGGAATCGCTAAAACAACAAAAAATGTGAAAATAGAATTAATTGGATGTAATCTGCGGTAGGTTCTTGATGAAACATATTCAATACAATAATTATAAATATTCAAGAGAATAGTTACAATACGCACTTGGTTTATTGTTTCATTAGTTTTTTCAGATTTCTCTGACATATGTTTCGGCTTTGCGACCATTATCAAAGAGTCTTAAAGACTGACCTGAACGTGGTGGTTCACAATATATATCTTACAAATCCTCTACCCACCTAGAGGGGATAATAACTTGATTTGCTATTTCTTAAAATTTAACAATACAGGCCGGAACGACGAACTTAATTTTAATTTTATTGCTGTGTCTAGTACAGGATTGTTCATAAATTCTGTTTGTGTATTTGTAACGTTTTTATGGTTTCTAAAATTTCAAGCATGTCTAGGATTTTTTCTTTGTTTGCATTATGCAAAAGTTTAACACTACTACCGTTAAAAACGTGATTTTGTTCAATGCAATGTTCGGCGAAACCAGTTGATTTTTTATTATATACAATAGACTGTTTGTGTTCTCTTAACCTCACATCTATGCTGCGGCCACTCTGACCTATATATACGGCATCACAGTCGTCACACTTTATTTTATATACCCCCGATTTTTTAATGTCTTCTGTCTTTTCTTTATTATTATTTACCAACAAGCGACCTAGATTATTTCTATTCGTTGATATTGTATTAATACCTAATTTATTCAATCTATTACATACTGAGTTGTTAACCTTATTTACATAATTTATACTATGCCACTTTTTGTTTTCTATATTTGGCGTGTTATGAAAATGTTTTCGTAATAATTTTTTCTGTTTATTTTTTATTAATTTGTCAATAAGTAACTCATCATAGCCATTGTTTTTTGCTAGCGTTAACCCTATTTAAGTTTAGAGATAATAGTCTGTGTACATGAAACGGTGACATTTTTATCTTCCAAGATTGATTACAATTTGCATGTGTAAGAGTGTCAGTAAAAGTTGGCTTTCTGTAAATATTGTAAATATCAAGTTCTAGCGTGTCAGCGTAATATCTAAAAAGCTTGTTGACCGTTCTTTTTCCATTTCAACTGTAAACAACAAACAACCATAAACTTTTTAGATATTACGCTGACACGTAAAGAACATGGGCTAGAACTTGATATTTACAGAAACCCAACTTTTACTGACACTCTTACACATGCAAATTGTAATCAATCTTGGAAGATAAAAATGTCACCGTTTCATAGCTATGTACCAGACGCGCATTGCTAGCGAATGTTGGACCGATCATCGTCCTGTTGTCTCTAAAATGAAAATTGTTATGAGACCCAAAAGCTGTGTACGGCCCCAGTCGGAAAAATATGTGGCCTATTAAAGATTTAAATGAAAATCTCCTCAAAGAAGACCAGGAAATAAGAGCCCGATGGAAAGAACACTACTCTAACATTCTTAACCAGCAAAGTCAAGCCGATCACGATATTATAAATCTTATCTCTCAATATGACACCTTCGAAGACTTAGATAAACCACTAACAACGGAAGAGATCTTAACCGCCATTGGGCAGCTAAAAAATAACAAATCTCCCGGCGCCGACTCACTCCCAGCTGAGATCTTTAAAGCTGTGTCGTCAGAGCTCATACCCTCACTCAAAAAACTGTTTGATGTCGTGTGGGAAAGTGGTCAAGCTCCGCAGGAGTTTCGTGATACACTTTTAATCAACCTCTTCAAAAACAAATGGAGCGCTGCGGACTGTTGAAATTACAGGGGTATAGCTCTCCTGGCTGTTTGAGGGAAGATACTCACTAAAGCGATGGCAAATAGGCTAACACCTGTATGGAAAAGTTACTTCCTGAAACACAGAGTGGTTTTAGACCAAACCGAGGCACATCGGATCTAATCTTCGCACTTAAACAGCTTCAAGAAAAAGCACTCGAACATCAAGAAGAAATTCACATGGCCTTCATTGATTTAACCAAGGCGTTTGACTCGGTGGAGAGGGAAGTACTCTGGAAAATTATGCTCCGCTTAGGCATCCCTAGAAAATTTGTGGAAGTATATCGCAGTCTACATACAAACAACAACACCCAGGTTATGTATAATAATGAGGCAACCGAACCTTTCCAAACCCTCACTGGAGTTAGGCAGGGATGTGTCCTGGCACCCCTACTTTTTAATTTGTTTACCACTGCTCTAACAATTATTGTTGACAACAAACTGACAGTCAGAGGAATAAGTCTCAGACACCGTTCTGATGGCGGTCTCTTTAACATAGGGCGCTTTAGAGCTTTCACGAAGATACGCACACGATTCATTTTTGATCTCCAGTATGCGGATGACTGTGCACTTTTAGCCTCTACGCCGGAAGAGCTTCAAGAACTTTTAGATGTGTATGCCCAGAGCTATGATTCCTTGGGACTTAAAATCAACATTGGAAAGACTAAGATTATCTCAACTCCTCACCAAGTGAACCAAATAGACATTACACTTAACGGAAATTCTTTTGAAGTGGTGGATCAGTTCAATTACTTAGGCAACGTTGTTAATGCCAAAGCAAACATGAACAGCGAGATTCGCAATAGAATTAACGCTATATCTAGAGCACTCTGGGGACTTAGAGAGAGAGAGTATTTGACAACCACGACCTTGCTTTGTCAACGAAAATGGCTGTCTACAGAGCAGTTGTCATTCCAACACTGCTATATGGATGTGAAAGCTGGGTCACTTACCGTCGTCATGTGAAAGAATTAGAACGTTTTCAGCAAAGACACCTCAGAAGTATGATGAAAATCCGTTGGTTCCATCACATATCAAACGTGGAAGTACTCAGGAGAGCAAACAGCCTTCCAATTGAGGTATTTATTTCAACAGCACGCCTAAGATGGGCAGGTCACGTTCATCGTATGCATGATAACCGCCTTCCTAAATGTACACTTTATGGGGAATTGCTAAGCGGTAGAAGAAGGCGTGGCGGTCAACGAAAGACGTTCTCCATGAAAATCTAAAATCCTGCGGTATTCCAGACGAGCAATGGGAACAACTTGTAGCGGACAGAACCGAATGGCGAGGGGTTGTGGCCAGCTATCAAGGAAATGTTGCTGCAAGAAGGCCGAATCCAAGACCTAACCAAGTCTATGTTTGTCCTGACTGCGGTCGACATGTGCTCTCCCGAATTGGCCTCTATAGCCGTAGTCGTGTGCACCGTAGATGAATGGGAATTACAATAGACTACACCTTTTACTTGTTTTTTTATTACACACAATCTATCGACTGTAACATTTTTTTTTATACTCGGACTCGAGTAAAGGCTAATAATACCAGACTATTATCTCTAAACTTAAATAGGGTTAACTTTGAAAAAAAGTTAGAATTCTTAAAACGCTAGCAAAAAACAATGGCTATGATGAGTTACTTATTGACAAATTAATAAAATATAAACAGAGAAAATTATTATAAGAACATTTTTATAACGCGACAAATATAGAAAACAAAAAGTGGCATAATATAAATTATGTAAATAAGGTTAGCAACTCAGTATGTAATAAATTAAATAAATTATGTATTAATACAATATCAACGAATAGAAATAATTTAGGTCGCTTGTTGGTTAATAATAAAGAAAAGACAGAAGATATTAAAAAATCGGGGGTATATGAAATAAAGTGTGAAGACTGTGATGCCGTAAATATAGGTCAGAGTGGCCGTACCATAAATGTGAGGTTAAGAGAACACAAAGTCTATTTTATATAATAAAAAAAATCAACTTGTTTCGCCGAACATTGCATTGAACAAAATCGCGTTTTTAACGGTAGTAGTGTTAAACTTTTGCATAATGCAAACAAAGGAAAAATCCTAGACATGCTTGAAATTTTAGAAATTAAGAAGGCCCTAAGAAACCATAAAAACGTTACAAATACACAAACAGAATTTATGAACAATCCTGTACTAGACACAGTAATAAAATTAAAATTAAGTTCGTAGTTTCGGCCCGTATTTTTAAATTTTAAGAAATAGCAAATCAAGTTATTATCCCCCTCTAGGTGGATAGAGGATTTGTAAGATATATACTGTGAACCACCACTTTCAGGTCAGTTTTTAAGACTCTTTGATAATGGTCGCAAGGCCGAAACATATGTCAGAGAAATCTAAAAAAAATGAATGAAACAATAAACCAAGTGCGTATTGTAACTAATAAATAGCTTTTTGAAAAATCGTTCTATGGCCATTTTTGACCATTTCCACGCCGTTTTTCGGAAATATTTTTTTTACAGTTTTTCAGTTATCAGTATTATTGCATCAAATTTTTGGAGTAGGTAGGTACCAACAGAAGCTACAATTTATGCTCCGCAACAACTTCCTATGATAATTCCCTGTAATTAAATGGCCATATTTAGCGGTTTTTAATTTTTTGGTCAAAAAGTTATAGACCAATTGTCAAAAAATCATTTTCTTCGTCCTTTTACGAGCTATTTCGTAGTATTTTTTGTATATAAAAAAATTTCTTTCGCATCGAAAACGTGAAATAACCTATTTTCGGCACTTTCATGTCCTTTTTTCAACAGGTTCCAAATAAAATTTGCTTAACACATACCTACATCTCTAATTCCCACTATTTTTCTCCTAATTATCACGTTTACAAAATGCACCGAGGAATTTCTTTGCTATATGACCTGGATGGATTGTATGTGAGTCTCTAGTTTTATCACATGCCAGTTTTTTCCCTACAATTTCATAATTTTTTCTTACTTGGCTGAAAGGATAATATTTGTTTCAAGCTAACTACTTTTATGGCTAGATAATGCTTCAACTAATCACAAATAACTTTAGATTTTTGTAAGTAGTTTTTAAGCACGAGGTTGAATAGACAACAAAATGATTTAATTTATCAGACTAATAATTGTTTTCATATAACAATTGAGGTGGAAAATTTATCCTCACCACCATCGCTAATTTTCAGTAGACTAATATGTACGTATTTAAAAAAAGTGCCTCTTAAATCGCACTGGATGTGTACAATGGCAACTATTGAATTCAAGCTAATTTAAAACGGTACAAATACAGTTCATCCCTTATTTCCCCTGAGATGGATGAGATTTTTTCTGCAGATAAATTTGTATGGTAAATTGTAAACCCTTGTATTTATGCATGCGGCAGTCATGTCGAGATGGGTACATGAGGAATATAAACGAAAATGTCTAAAAGAGAAACGAGAAAATCAAAATCATTCCCTGTAGATTGGCTCTGTAAAGATAACACAGCCTGTTTTAGTATTCCTTGGAGGAATATGAGTTTATTGAAAAAACCTTATTAGTCAAAGTATCAGGGCTTAAATTCAAGCAAATTTAATACATTATGCCACTGATTAAATAAACAATTTTGTAACACAGATTGTTGTTTTTGTAATGGCTTTTATACGTTTTGCATAGAAACGTAGATTTGTGCGCATATAAAAGAATGTAAATTTTATTAAAACAATTTACCTATCCTATAAAACATTCTTAAAATAAGTTAATGTATTGTAATATATTAAACAATTTAAAAATTTCACATTATTGAAAGGTAAGCAATTGAGGTTTAAAATATAGAGTACCAATTGTTAGGATAAATGAATCACAGTTCTCGGTTTTTTTATTTACATCAATTAGCTATATACTACAAAGACACAGTTACGTTGAATTGTATGGAACATTTAATAGAGAAGTATCAACGGACCTGAACACTGTCAGTTGTACTGTTGCACAATTGAAGTGACAGTCTGTTTTAAACTTACATGCTCTTAGAAACTTTATGGTTACCGCTCTGAAATTTTAAGAACACAGTAGCACTGATAAGAGGTGTCCTTTTTCCAAATTTCATCAAAATCGGTCTACTAAATATTGTCTGAAAACTATTTGTGGCATTCTACGAATATTCTTTCCTATTATTTGGGTTTTCTACCACATGTATTATTATCCTCTTCAAAAACGAATCACCGAATCAACAAAATAATAGAATTATTGGAAAAAAGCCTCTGCACCCGTGGCGTTTACGTTAAAGGAACAGTCGGAGGTTATGTTTTATAAATAACATAAATCAGAATAAACACAGAAATAATGTATTTTGCTGACGTTTCGGAAAGTAGTCTCTTTCCGTTTTCAAAGCTTTCTTTGGAAGAACTCTTATTTTGCCGTGTATGTCAAATACACAGCTTTAAGGTTCTGTTTATGTTATTTCCATAGATACTTACTACTTACACAGAACACAGAACTGATGATATTTTCTTTTAGATAATGTTGAGTTTGTTAAGTTCTTCTTTTAACATTGGTAGCCAGGTTGTACAAATATCTACAGAACAATTCGATACGCACATACTGCATTTAATAAGATTATTGCTGATTCTTTCATTTTTATTTTTTGTTATCTGCTTCTTTTGTTAAAATTTTTGCCGAGTCCCAGTTTATTCTATGTCCGTTTTCCCAAGCATGTTCTCAAATCTTTGATTTCTGAATTTCATTCTTTCTAATGTAATTCTTGTGCTCATCCAACCTCACATTGAAAGGTCTGGATGACTCACCCACATAACATTTATCACATTCGCACGGCATATTTAAAAACAGTTTTTTGAATTCTGCTCCCGGTTTATCGGTTTTGTTTTTGTTAAAAATAGATCTTAAAGTGTTCCTCGTTTGAAATATCGTCCTAACATCAAATTTGTCACCTATACGGTGTAGCTTCTCCGATAGTCCGTATACATAAGGAATTATTGCTGTATAATGACGTTCAGGTTTTTGTCGTACCTGATTGTCCCTATTTTCAACATTTATGAAAACTCTATCAACAACGGCTTCAGGGTATTGATTTTGTACTAGAACCTCTTTGATAAATTTTTTCTCGTTATTTAATATTTCATTATTAGATGAAATTATTTTGGCCCTATCGTCTAAATATTTTACAACACCCCTTTTAAGAAAGCTTTGAAAACAGAAAGAGACTACTTTCCGAAACGTCAGCAAAATACATTATTTCTGTGTTTATTCCGATTTATATTCTATGTAAAACATAACCTCTGACTGTTCCTTTGACGTAAACGTCACGGGCGCAGAGGCTTTTTTCCAATAATTCTATTATTTTGTAGATTCGGTGATTTGTTTTTGAAGAGGATAATAATACATGCGGTAGAAAATCCAATTAATAGGAAAGAATAATCGGTCTACTAAAACCCGACTAATAAAAGAATGTTGAAAAATTACTCGTTAACGCATTTTTGTTGGTTTTCTGAGGTTATGTGCAACTTTTGAGCTTTCTAACTCCTCTAGTTTTGTTGCCCTTTCAAATAATAAAAAAAAAAGATTTTGAAAGCTTACCCATTCTGATAGGACCAATGGAACTGTAGATTTTTAATAGAGAAGTTTAAAAACCAGGCACGGCGGCCATTTTGTATACGACTTCTGACCACAATGGATTGCATTTTCGTAACTCATTACCTACCATCCACTTTCAAAATTTTTGGCTTATATTACTCCACTAGGATACTGTATCTTACAAAGATACTCATAATAATAATAATAATAATGTGCCGTTATTGAGATATATATGGCGGAGTCTAGCCTAAAGGCTGCCCAAATACTCAATAAAAAAAATACATAATGGTATTTACAAAAAAAATATATATTTTTTGTTGCTGATCTTTGTTCGCTGGTCTTGACGAAATCTCTTGTAATGGAATTTGAAAGAATTACCTGCTTTATGTTGTCAGGAATAGAATTATATAATGTTGATGCGGAATACGTAAAGGATTTTTTAAAGAATGTTGTTGAGTTGTGAGAAATTGTTAAATTCTCAGTGCATCTAAGATTTCGCTGGTGAACGGAGGATCTGGAGATCAAGAGTTCATTTAAATATGAAGGATTAGCTGTTTTTATTATCTTGTGAGTAAAATTGGCAAGATATCATTTGCGTCTTGCGGCCATATTTAACCACCCAAGAGTCTTTAACTTCAGGGATACATGGTCATTCTTCTTTAAGTTAAATATGAACCTTATTCATGTATTTTGGACCTTTTGAATCTTATACGAATTAATTTGGTAAAGACACGTACCGCAAACAATATTACAATAGCTGAAATATGATAAAACCACTTAAAAGCGTTCTTAATTTTTCATTTAAAATATGACGATAAGAATATAAATTTTTTAATTTACAGTAAGATTTTCTCATAAGGCTATTAACGTGTTTTTGAAATCTGAAATTATGGTCGAAAAATGGGCCCAAATTTTTTACACTATCCACGAATGCTGGTTTCTGATTTTCAACGAGAATATTGGTATTATGCTTAATAAATTGTCTATTGTTTTCTTTTCCAAACAAGATAACAGTAGATTTCGCTGCATTAATAATAATGATAATAATATTTATTGGTTTTCTTGATCATAAACATGATATAATATAATATTTAAACAATGTCTATTCAAAATAACTTACATTCCTGATATCTTGGTTGACATTATATGTGCTATAAATTTATGTAACGTCAGCATAAAAATGCGATTTGCATATAAAGGTCAACGACCCCAAAATAGACCCTTGCGGTACGTCAGATTCAAGCACCTTTGCGTCAGATAGAAAAGTATTTTTGATTACAACTTTCTGATTACGTTCAGTAAAGTAAAATTCAGGAATATTTAACGCATTTTTGGAAAAGTTATAATATATCAGTTTTAATAGCAGTAAATTGTGAATAATCGTATCAAATGCTTTAGAGTACTCTAGCAACACAAGAGCGGTGGTTTTACCTGCATCACAGCTTTTAATTATATCATCAGATACTTTGAGAAGAGCACTTGTGGTACTGTGGCACACTCTAAAGCAAGACTGATTATATGGAATTATTTGATGTTTAGAAGCATATTTAACGGTTTGATCAAACATAAGTCTTTCTATTATTTTTGACATTACTGGTAGCAAACTTATTGTTCGCAAGTCACTAAATTCTGTGGGGGATTTAACTTTATTAAGAGGTTTAACAAGTGCTTCTTTCCAAACGTCTGAAAACAGACCTTGCACAATACATTGGTTTATTATATAATTCAAATAGACAAGTAAGTCTGGAAAGCATAACAGCAACATCTTTATAGATTTGAAGTCAGTAGCAGCGGCATTTGACTTGATTGAATAAAGCGCTTTGTATACTTATTTCATCTTTTGAGACCTCCTCAAAAGAACATTGATCACATATTTTGAAGACATTTTGATCAAAATAATTTATTAAATGATCACATGCAGGGTTGTATTTACATGTTGATGCAAAATATTCATTTAAATTGTTAGGATTTGAAAGATGTGGAGGAATTTCGCTTATATTCATGTGTTCTAAAGTTTTCCATAATTCTTTCGAAGGTTTAGAATTCTGGACAGAGTTCAGATATGCCTTTTTTCTCGCCTAATTGCTGCATTAGTATTATTACGTATTTAGTTAATGTATTTTTCCTAGCTTTAATCACTTGTTTAATAGCATCCGTTAACCAAGGCGATTTAGGTTTAGAAATTCTCACTGTTTTTATAGGTGCGTGGATATCATATAACAACAAAATATTGTTATTAAAGAAACTAATCATTTCATCAACATTTCCATAATAATAGATTTTATTCCACGAAATGCTGTTAAGAACATATATAAAATTTGCTATAGAAATACTTACTTTTCTTTTTTTATTAACATTTATTTAACGTCGGCCTATTTCCGCTACTGAGGCCTAACACCGACGCCTGTAGACGAGCTACCCCCAACCAGGAATTTTGCCGAACCTCTTCCCTTAAGAAGAGTAAGGATCTTTTGCTTGCCTAACATTTAATAGACAAGAGACCGACGGCTTTACATCCCCTCCGAAGGATGGTATATCTCCTATACAACCCTCGCCTAAGGTTGTATAGCTTCCGCGCATACACTGATATACAAGCCGCTGGAAGATGAGTGAGGCGAGGACGTGGTCTTCGTTGGAACGGTCACCAATCCAACTACTAACCACGCCTAACGTTGCTTTACATCGCATATCGAAGTATGTACATAGTAAAGACGCACCCACGCTCGCCCCAAATACTTACTTAAAATCCCGAAATTCTTTCTACAATACACGATAATTCACAAAAAATAAGCATGTGATCAGATATGTCATTATCAGCTACTCGAACAGTGATTACGATGGATTAGTCACTAACAATAATTACATCTATTAAGGTCTTATATTAGTCATTAGTCAACGAACCAACCAAAGTTACAAGTATTAACTTGTAACTTTGGTTGGTTCGTTTATAACTTGCATTAAGCTATAAGTTTCTTATAACAAATTAAATTTGATAACATCATTACTAGTAATATTAAATTGATTAATATTTATCACCAACGCACATAACTTCATCAACCTGAGGTAGTATATTAGTCAAACTATTTTCTAAGGTTAACAAGGACGCAGTAACATTAATTTTGGGAGCCCTGTAAACCTCACCAAGGCCATGAACTTTCCCTTTATTTTTAAATTTAATCCATAATTGCTCTAATGTATTAGAGCTACCTTCAACTTCCTCCAATTCAATAATATTGTATTGTAATTCATTTTTTATATAAATAGCAGTTACACCACCTCCTCCTCTTTCACCAGTATCTCTATCTTTCCTCAAAATTTTATAACCAGGTATTGCTATAGTATTTGAGTCTATGTTTTCATTTAACCAAGTTTCCGAAACGTTAAATATTTGATATGAATCATTTAAAATTTTAGTAGATAATTCTTCAAAACCAGTAAACAGCGATCTAACACTAAGATGTACGATTCGGAAGTTCACACAATGTTTTGTTCTTACTCTATACCAATTCTGTTCAAAAATAACTGTATGAATTTGATCAACACATATTTTAATAAAAATAGTTGAAAAAAATTATATACAAAAATTAAAAAAAAACGTTTATTAAATGCTCTAAAAAGTGGGAAATAAACTTTTAAGTAAATCAAATTCATCATTTTGTTACATTGTATAATTTTTTTATGATACAAAGGCTTATCGCGAGATTTTCCTGTGTAAAGGAGATCGCTCGCGACAAGCTTCTATATCATAAAAAAATATATATAATATCACAAAATGATGAGTTTGATTTACTTAAAAGTTTATTTCCTATTTTTTAGAGCATTTAATAAAAGCTTTTTTTTACATTTTTTAAATTTTTTTTTACTTTTTACTCATTTGATATGCTGTAATCCCCAGATATCGATTTTGAGACGAATGGGATCATAAACGGTAGTCGTCCGCCATCTTGATCTAATTTTTTTTACTAAAGATTAGTAATCCACGACCCCGAAAACCCCTATCGATTTTGATCGATTTGGACCTAAATGACAAAAGTCGTCAGCCATATTGGCGCCGCCATTCTGAATTTCTGAATTTTGACTAAAAATTCAT
The DNA here is from genome assembly GCA_963675555.1 of Leptura quadrifasciata. Taxonomy (NCBI): domain Eukaryota; kingdom Metazoa; phylum Arthropoda; class Insecta; order Coleoptera; family Cerambycidae; genus Leptura; species Leptura quadrifasciata. The sequence goes on from OY776673.1 coordinate 213,258,892, forward strand.
AATCCGCTACCTAGAAAACCCCCAGATATTGATTTTAAGTTGAAACGGATCTTAAACGATAAAATCGTTCGCCATCTTGAAGTCCCTATCCTGAACTAAATTTTTGACTAGAAATTCGTAATCGGCGAACCCAAAAACCCTCAGATATCGATTTTGATCGATTTGGATCATAAATGACAAAATTCGTCCGCCATTTTGAATTTCTAAATTTTGACCAAGAATTCATAATTGGCGATATCGAAAACCCCCAGATATCGATTTTGAGTCAAATTGGATCATAAACGGTAAAGTTGTCCGCCATCTTGAAGCCGCCATCTTGTTTTTTTCTTATATAAAAATGTTAAAGTGTATTGTCACCTGACTTATACACGTGCAAGATTTCAAAGCTCTAGCTTAATTAAAAGTAATCAAAATTTTTATTACAAGATTTGCCCTAAACAAACTAACTAACTAACAAACAAACATTGCAAGTTTAATAAAAGTTTTAAAAAAAAGAGCGATCTGTTATTAAAAGCAAACCTTACTTGATACTGTTAGCCACGCCCTGCTGTTACAAACTCTTGGAAATAAGTTTTGGTATGTGCTTCTTTCCCCCTCTCCGTTTTCTGCAAGTTATCGACTAAGGGACGTCCCTTGTCAATAATGGTGGTCTTGTTATCTTTCTTCTTGATCACCAAGATATCAGGGCAGTTGTGATCTAGCATTCTGCCAGACTGAACTGGTCTGTCCCAGCCCAGTACAACAATATTTTTTCATTTTCAAGAACGGCTTGAGATGTGTACGCTCGAGCGAAATACGGCAATGCTGGGTAGTAGAACCAAAAGTTTTACTTGTTCTCTGGTCTGCTCTTTTGCTATAATACCAGTAAATATTAGAAAAATAAGCATCACGCTAGCGTCCTAATATATCAACAAAAGATCACAACCGTTAAGCTTCACTTTTTAAAGACAGTGTCAAACTTGGAAAATGCCAGAAATAATAGTATTTATCTTGAAATCAGTACCAAAGTAACTGATGATAAAAAGTAAACATTTCTTTGTTAACCAGGGAACAGGAAGTCTCTCTGCTTTAGTGAGCATCGTCAACCGAATGTAACGGCAACTAATATTTTAATGTCATGGACAATATACAGTGTAATATGTAAATTTAATTTGTTACATATTTAAAATATAGCTTTTTAATGTAAATAATACTAGCATTCCAGAATTAAATTAAATTAATCAAAACAATTATCGCATATTTTAAAATACTTACATTCTCTGTATGTGATACCTTATGGAGATGAGTCATATTGAAAACTTTTCTACTCTAGCAGTGTCTGGTTGACCGTGATTACATCTATCTCGCGGTAGATGTAATTGGGACATATTTCACAGGTCAATTCGAGTCTCATCAACTATTTTTGTTCCTTATTTTACCAGCTTATATGCTCTCGCATTGCCTTTATTGTTTATGGGTTTTGGAGTTACTCCAGTTGTTATATAGGTTGTATTTTAAAAAATAAATATTTCTATAAACTTTTTATATACTGGGTCCACCACAAATATTTTATGCAAAATAACAGCCGTTCTCTCTGATTTTGGGTCTCCTCATATGTTGCTAATAATATATTCTATCTTGCGAAACTCCATAGAAACTTAATGAAAATGTCTCCTATCTAATTTAAAAGGCGAAGAAATTGTTTGGAAATAGTAAACAATGTAGATAAAAACTACAAAAATACTCTCAAAAATTAAATGTTTGGGCTCAGCTAATTGGAAAACATATTGTGCTATTTGTTGTAAATCTGAATGGTAGAAAATACCTCGAATTGCTACAAAATCATCATCATCCCTTCCCTCCGCGAACTTCCCGATATTAATTTTAATGAAATCTTGTTTCTGCGAGATGGATGTGCGGCTCATAATTTTATACTTGTTCAATAATATTTAAATAGAACTTTTACTGACTGAGATATAAGTATACATGGGAGCATTGCTTGACCAGTTAGGTCGCCTGATTTAGCTTCTAATGATTTTAGTATGGGGTTACATTGAATCCCAAATTTAAGGTTTTCAGAAAGACAGTATTAAAAATTGAGGTATTGAGGATAAAAATTCAAAATTCCGCTCAAACTATTACGCCTCAAATGCTTTCTCATGTGAGGAAAACTTTTTATGATAGACTAAGTTACTGTTTGACTCGATATGGGAACCTTCTTGAGCATTTATTATAGCTTTTTTAATATCTCATTTTCAATATTTCTTTTTATTTTATTTTTGGAGAAAACTTTTAATTTGCTTAACTGCTTAACAGAACCAGTTTAATACAAAAAAAAATACACAAAAAATTATTCTATAATTGAAAATAATCGCACATGTTTTCTTGAAAAATATAATTAAACTATTGCTCATTGGCCCGCAGACAAAATATTACTGAAACGTCAGCTGTCGCAGCGATAGGGACCATTCACTTCACTCATAAGCGCATGAGACGATACGTTCTTCGTCTTTCTCATTGAGCTACCATTTAAACGCGTTTCACAGATATCCCTATGCTCGGCAAAGGATTAGGCTTATTGTATATACCATGTAACTTAAAGTAAATAAATATTATAATTATTATTATTATTATTCGGCCCGAAATAAAAGTGAAGTACCTAGGGTTAAACATAATAAGACATCTATGACGAGATCTGTGTATAGCGTATGTTGCAAAAATAGATTCACGTCATTATATAGATTTAGGTAGGTACTTCTGTAATATACATAAAAACAAACCCTAAAGCTAAAAAAGCTAAGGTTTCACTGTGCGAAAATCACTCCTGCAACTGTTTCGTAAAACTTATCTCGCGTTGTGGATACCTAGCTCCCACCCCGAAACTTCTTACGCGAGGACGTTTCGAGATGGGCGAACTGGTAGTCCATTTTTGACTGCGCTACTGCGCTACTGCGCATCAAAGTGCTTCGCGTTGTTTGTTTCGCTCCATGTAAACGCACACTTGTCTCGAGCTTCAAAATGAACCGGGAGGACTGCATTAGCCTTATTGAATTGTATCAGAGCTATCGACTTTTGTGGGATGCTAAAGACAAATATCATCATAATAAGACCAAGAGGGAGGATGCGCGGAAGGAAATGAGCGTCAAAATGGGGAGAACTGTCGGCACACTTAAAGCAAAAATGAAAACTCATTCATTTATATTTCATTTTTATACTTTGTTTACTATGTACACGTGGTTATTTTTTTTTACTTTTGAAACTTGCTAATTCTCTTGTTATATAGCGTATCCTATATGATGTAATGTATTTACTAAATTCTCACAAAACAGTTTGTAAACAATTTTGCAGTTTATTACCACAGTTCGTATTTTTGGTTATATATACAAATTGCAAAGTAACTTTCTAGTCTGTGGTGAGCAACTAATGTCAACGTATTATTGAGTAAAGATTCCTTTTATCGATTGTATACCTGTCACTATTTTAACGAAACGAGGATGTGCCCTTAACTCGCCCATCAGCAGATGGCACCACTTGTACCATTTTCTACATTTTACAGCTATCCATTTGATTTGTAAAGGTAGATTTTTCAAGTTTGTATATTGGTACCGTATTTCAGCTTGTAATATAAGAAAGCATACCTTATTAGTTAAAATCACGAAGGGATTATTTGCTTGCTGATTTTGATCGAATTTACACTTCCAAACGTTCACTGAGAGATCCCAGTAATTTATATTACCATCATATGCACATTTCATGTGTTTAACACAACCAGGTAAATTTTATTTATTAGTAATTTAAATTTCAATAATTTTCAATTTTGTCCTTACCGCAATTTCAATTTTTTAAAATAAATTTAAATTCAAATCTTTTTAATTCGATAAGTAATTAAAGTTGAGGTTGAGGTGAGTTTTTTTTTGGCGTTAAGCATAATGTGCTCCTTCGCCACAAATAATTTTTACTACCAGAGAGTTGGCTTAACATTATAATTTTATTTTCATTTTTAACGCGACTAATTATTTTTTTCTCAGTTTACAGTTCGTTGCAGATTTCCAGATATATCACACACATTATATATACATATATATACACATATATATACATTTTTTTTTTTTTATTAGCCGTCACTCGAGTCCGAGTATAAAAATGTTACAGTCGATAAATTGTGTACAATAAAAAACAAGTAAAAGGTGTAGTCTATTTTAATTCCAATTCATCTACGGTGCACACGACTATGGCTATAGAGGCCAATTCGGGAGAGCACATGTCGACCGCAGTCAGGACAAACATAGACCTGGTTAGGTCTTGGATTCGGCCTTCTTGCAGCAACATTTCCTTGATAGCTGGCCACAACCCCTCGCCATTCGGTTCTGTCCGCTGCAAGTTGTTCCCATTGCTCGTCTGCAATACCGCAGGATTTTAGATTTTCATGGAGAGCGTCTTTGAACCTCTTTCGTTGACCGCCACGCCTTCTTCTACCGCTTAGCAATTCACCATAAAGTGTACATTTAGGAAGGCGGTTATCATGCATACGATGAACGTGACCTGCCCATCTTAGGCGTGCTCTTGAAATAAGCACCTCAATTGGAAGGCTGTTTGCTCTCCTGAGTACTTCCACGTTTGATATGTGATGGAACCAACGGATTTTCATCATACTTCTGAGGTGTCTTTGCTGAAAACGTTCTAATTCTTTCACATGACGACGGTAAGTGACCCAGCTTTCACATCCATATAGCAGTGTTGGAATGACAACTGCTCTGTAGACAGCCATTTTCGTTGACAAAGCAAGGTCGTGGTTGTCAAATACTCTCTCTCTAAGTCCCCAGAGTGCTCTAGATGCAGCGTTAATTCTATTGCGAATCTCGCTGTCCATGTTTGCTTTGTCATTAACAACGTTGCCTAAGTAATTGAACTGATCCACCACTTCAAGAGAATTTCCGTTAAGTGTAATGTCTATTTGGTTCACTTGATGAGGAGTTGACATAATCTTAGTCTTTCCAATGTTGATTTTAAGCCCCAAGGAATCATAGATCTGGGCATACACATCTAAAAGTTCTTGAAGCTCTTCCGGCGTAGAGGCTAAAAGTGCACAGTCATCTGCATACTGGAGATCACAAATGAATCGTGTGCGTGTCTTCGTGAAAGCTCTAAAGCGCCCTATGTTAAAGAGACCGCCATCAAAACGGTATCTGAGACCTATTCCTCTGACTGTCAGTTTGTTGTCAACAATAATTGTTAGAGCAGTGGTAAACAAATTAAAGAGTAGGGGTGCCAGGACACATCCCTGCCTAACTCCAGTGAGGGTTTGGAAAGGTTCGGTTGCCTCATTATTATACATAACCTGGGCGTTGTTGTTTGTATGTAGACTGCGACATACTTCCACAAATTTCCTAGGGATACCTAAGCGGAACATAATTTTCCAGAGCACTTCCCTGTCCACCGAGTCAAAAGCCTTGGTTAAATCAATGAAGGCCATGTGAATTTCTCCTTGATGTTCGAGTGCTTTTTCTTGAAGCTGTTTAAGTGTGAAGATTAAATCCGATGTGCCTCGGTTTGGTCTAAAGCCACTCTGTGTTTCAGGAAGTAACTTTTCCATAACAGGTGTTAGCCTATTTACCATCGCTTTAGTGAGTATCTTCCCTCCAACAGCCATTAGAGCTATACCTCTGTAATTTCCACAGTCCGCAGCGCTCCCTTTGTTTTTGAAGATATATACATACATACACACACACATACACACATATAATTTTTTTTTTTTTTTTTTTTTTTTTTTATATATATATATTATAGGATAATTCTAAAGAGGAGTATCGAGGGCACATATTTCACGCCCAGGGGTCGGTCAGGGCGACTTGCTAATAGTACACAAACAAGATAGACCTCGGAATGAAAGGAGTGTTAACATGAGGAAAAGACAACATTGGTTATTAACATAAAAATAGTAACATTAAGTTATAATTTTATAGTGCAGTATTTGTATCTTTTAGGAACTTTATTAAAGCCTTGTGAATTTTTAAGCAATTTTTACTTAAAAGGGACGTTAGATTTGTAGGCAGCTGAACTTGTTCCTTGGTTAGTGCAGATAGTAGTTTTGTGGTAGCTTGATGATTCTTTTTGCAATTGAAGAACATATGATTAAGATCGCCAATTGATACATTATCGCATGGACAATATGGGGAAGAAGCGATTCCAATACGATGGAGATGATAGGGGAAGCGTGCATGATTTAATTTCAGTCTAGTTATTGTTGATGTATGATATTTACAAGTTATGTTGTCGATGGGAGTATTAGAAGGTAAATTGGGGTGGATCCGTGTGTAATGATTGTTGGATTTTGCAACAAATTCTTTCCATAATTTTTCCCACTTTAAACGTTGTTGTTTCCTGAAATAAAACTGTAGATCAGTTGGATGAAAAGATTGTAGCTCTATTCCTGTGTCCTTAAGCCCCTCTTTAGCTAGTTGATCAACAATCTCATTTCCAATAATTCCTGAATGTCCCTTTACCCAGATAAATTGTATCATGAACCCTAGGTCTCTTATTTTGTTATATAAATATGAGATATTAAATATGATTCTGTTATTGTAACAATTATATGAGAAATGTGCTAAGGATTGTAGGACTGATTTGGAGTCGGATATAATATTGATATTCTTCAAGTCTTGAGTGTCTTTAATATAACATTCCAGTATCCAATATAATGCTTGTTCTATGGCACATGCTTCAGCCGTATAAATAGAGCATTCCTTGAGGAGCTTATATTTTGCAATGAGTTCCAATTGGGAGACATAGAAAGCACAACTCGTACCTAACTCTGACTTTGAGCCATCTGTAAAGATATTTAATGAAGGTGAATTGTGGTATAACGTGCATTTAAAAAGAGTCTGGTTTAAATGTATATTATCTGAGTATATAGGGAATATTACTCTATGACTTTGAAGAAGCAATTTTAAATTATATTGAAAAACGGCATATTGTTGTTGAACAGTTATTATGTTATCGTATTCACTTGTCTCTAAGAAAGAATCTACTAAGGGCGGATTGTTACGTTTTTCCCAAAATTGTTTAGTTAGACAGTGTATACTAAGGTGATATATTTTTTCATTCAAGCTGTTATGATTTTCCCTAATTTTTATCATAAATTTATTGCTTATTTGTTCTCTACGAAGTTTTAATGGTGGCTGCTGAGCTTCACATAATAACGCCTCACAAGGGGATGATGTCATTGCTCCAAGACATATTCGGAGGGCCTTGTACTGTAATCTGTCCAAGATTTTAAGATTAGAATTTGATGCAGACCCGTAGAATGAACATCCATAATCGAGAATAGATAAGATGTAGCTACAGTAAAACATTAATGATGTTCTAGTGTCGGCTCCCCATTTAACTTTTGTAACAGCTTTTAATATGTTGATACCTTTTTCACATCTAGATTTTATATATTGAATATGCTTTGTCCAAAGCAGTTTCTTGTCCACAATAATTCCTAGGTATTTGTATTCATTTACTACTGGTATTTCGAAGGAGCTTAGCCTCATGAAGGGAGAAGTCTGAGTAGTCTTATGTCTACTAATGAACATTATTGCCGATTTGTGTTCAGATAGTTCAAAATTCTGAGCAATCAGCCAATTTTTAAGACAGTAAACAATATATCGTAGTTGAGTTATACATTTTTTGTATGAATTTTGAATTGAGTATAACACAATATCGTCAGCGTATTGAATTATACGAATGTCGTCATCAAATATGTGATGTAAGTTTGCAGTATACAAATTAAAAAGCAATGGACTTAAAACAGAGCCTTGCGGTAGACCCTGACTGACCGTTCTTGGACCATGCAATTCATTGAGGTGATTCCTGAGAAAAATTTTTCTATTATTGAAAAGTTCTACTATACTGATTGATGTGTTTGATGAGATATGGTATTCCAGTGTTAATTTATTTTGGAGTAATGAAAGATCGACAGTGTCATATGCGCTTCTAAGGTCTACAAATAAAGTAGCCATAAAATAATTTTTACTGAAGGTATCTTGCGCGTCTGTGACTAGTTGAGCCACTGCCTCATTTGTACCCATTCCTCGACGAAATCCAAACTGGGATTTAGGTAACTGTGAATGATGTTCAACGAACCATTCCAATCGGGCTTTAATCATACGTTCGAATGTTTTTGTTAAGCATGAGAGAAGTGAAATGGACCTATATGCCAAAAGCGGATCGTCATAATTTTGAGGTTTTTTAATGAGGGTAATCACTATCTCTTTGAGTACATCCGTATGGTCATTATTTAACCACCAATTGTTGTATATATTTAACAATAGGTTCTTTGCAGACTCAGTAAAATGCTGTAGGATCATACTTGTTATATTGTCGATTCCTGGTGCAGTATTATTTGCGTTTTTAAGTGCCATATCAAGCTCCTCTAAGTTAAATGGTTCATCCAGCATATTGTTATAATGTTTATTTAAACAGTAGCTATTTTTAGGAACTGTCGGAGGAGCTATTTTATTTAAGTGTTCCTCAATTAATGCAGGTGCAATGGGATGTTTGGTAATGTTGGAGCCCTTATTAGCAATTTTTTTAATATGTGTCCATATTATTGATATTGGTGTATTTTTATTAAGTTTAGATACAAAGTTTCTCCAACTATTTCTCCGCTTTTTATGAAATATTCTTTTTGCTTGAGCATTTATTTTTTGATATTTCAAATAGTTGTCAAAATTGGATATTGACTTATACGATTTTAAAGCTTCCAATCGAGCTTTTGTTATATCAGTGCATTCTTCATCCCACCAAATTGGTTTACTACTTTTAGAAGATAACGGATTTTTTATGGGGATTGAAGAATCTGCAGCATCACAGACAGTTTGTAATAATAGGGTTAGGGTTTCTGAGTTATTTGCGGTGGTAATATCCCTTGAGAGCAAATTTTCTAAATTAACAGCGAAAAGATTCCAGTCGGCTTTGGGGTCTTTCCATCTGGATGATGGTTTTGATAAGAAATGCTGTATATCTGTACCAATAGTTATTTTTATTGGGTAATGGTCAGATCCAAGATTATCTTCCAATATATTCCATGAAGATTTTATAGCCAGTGTTGCCGTAGTAAGAGTTAAATCTACTGCTGAAGGATTTTGGTTCGGGCGAGTAATTCTGGTAGGATTACCATCATTAAGAACTATCAAATTGCAATGATCAAGAGCATCTACTAACCGCTTTCCCTGATTATTATCTGAAGCGGATCCCCATAAACGACTTCGTGCATTAAAATCGCCCCCGATTATAACTTCGTCAGTAAACTGAGAAAAAATGATATTCCAGTCATTCGTGGTTGCCTGTATACTTGGTGGCTTATATAAAGACACAACGTGTATGTTAAGTGGGTAAAGTTTTATTGCACATATTTCGATGTTATTGTTAAATAGATTATTTGTTAAATCAACTTCCTGGTAGGCTAAGCTCTTGGCTATTAATATACCTACACCTCCTTTGCCTGTATCTCTGCATTTACAAATGAAATTATAATTTGCATAATTAAATTGACGATTTGATTTGAGCCAAATTTCAGATAAAATTACAATATCCACTTTATTTTTATTTAAAAAATTTTGTAAATAATGTTTATTTGAATTCAATGAGCGAGCATTCCACTGAATAATTACCAATTCACCACTGTTAATATTCGTCCTGTTCATCGCTATATTGGTCATTATTACCATTTATATTTATATTTAGATTTGTATCTGTAAGCAATGCTGTTAATGATTCCTTAATATTAAGTTCATTGACAAAATTTACGCTACTGGGTGATGACGATAAAAGGTTATTAATTAATCCAGTTATGAAATCAGAAATTTTCTCTACTACTTGATTTTTATAGGACAAAATTTCCTTGCGATAAGGGTTGGGTAAGATAGAACGAGTTTCTCTTAAGGGGGGAGGGGCAGTGTTTCTTGTTGGAGATCTACCAGCTTTTCGCTTGACGTGGATAGGACTAAAATGTCTAGAAGGCCTTCGATAAGTAATTAAAATGATACATGTTACCACATGGTTTTAAATGTTCTTTTCTTTTTCATTTTTGGCAATTTATAGTTTACGAATCAGCTTCCAAATTTTCATCAATTCAGCTTCTAAATTTACATTTATTCTCACTAAATTTATTTTAATTCTGCTTCTACTTTTATGCATTAAGCAATAATACATATTAATTACTTTTAAGTATTAAGCAGATTTATTTACCAGTCCTTTGCCGTTTACATTTAATTTTACGTAATTTCGCATTTACATTTGCGATTATTACTTTTTCCAAGCCGCATGGTTGGATACTATTTCTCTGCTTTTGTTAAAGCATTTAAACCTTCAATTTTGTATCATTTGTACAATCTTCAAGCATAAACTTCCTTTGAAAAACGCAGGCTTGTAAGAATAAATTGCCAAATATATTTAGATTGGATGTTGCACGAGATAATTGGGGCCTGAATTGCAGCTTTTCACATTCAACCAAACTTAATCTGAAAATCTAGGCGATTGGTATAATATTCACTATTAATTTTTTTGTATTTAATTATTATTTGTTCTCTAATACAATTTTATAAACATATAATTTCACCTAAATTTATATTTCAAACAACTTCACATTATAAAATTTATTTATTTATGTAATATATTTTATCATTTATTTTATACAATTTTTTAATTTCCCTTACTAGTAAGTTCAGTCTCGTCTATTGGAAACAAAAATTTATCTTTTACGTTACACATTCAAAGAGGGTACGTTTCACATCTCTTACAAGTACTCCGAATCTACGGCTCTTTGCTCCGGCTTAAACCAGTTAGTCGTCCGCATATGTTGCCTCAATTATTTTTCAAAAATATATAATCAGGGACAGGAGGTAGCAATCAGTTAACATGTACATTACAATTAAAAATATACCAATTTATTATGGTCTTTTCAATATCGCCTCTTTCTAAGGTCTGACAATTTTTAGTTTATTGGCTTTATTATTATTTACATAATCCTTCAACGGCAGCTTTGATAATAAAAATTAATGCAAGACTAGCTAATAAAAGGAAAACAAATATTGTCAATATTGAATAACTGATGGTTATAATTTTTAAATTCGATTGACAACGATTTAAACGAGCATTGTAAACAATATTATTGCGAATTACATGATAAATATAAATTTTAATTATGCTATATTTTTGGCAATAACCGATATTCTTTTTATTAAATTGCCAACACATTTTTGAATTTTTGGCCTTGAAAAAAATCGAAATAGGTCTTGAAATTTTGAATTTCAATCTGAAATTTTGCAATACGGTAGAGTTATTGGAGCTTTATAATTAAAAAAAAAATCGTTTAAGTCGGTCAACAAATAAAGCTTTTAGAGAGATGCCCCGCTTTTGAATGGATCACTTTGCATAATAAGTTTGTTGTGGTAACTATATATTATTTCATAACAAGTAGTATATTGAAATATTTACTAATTTGTAAATTGAAAATTGTAAGTTTATAATGGGAATAAATATATTATTATTATTATTTTTATTATTTAATTACAATACCAGTACATTGAAAATTATTTTGATTAAGGCATACGCCTTTTTAATAATTTCCAAATCCGCCGCTGATAAATTTTAATGTATAAGTAAATTTACTGAATTCTATATCAGTTTAAAGCAAATAATATACACTCGTTTAGCACGCCATAATGTCTGCCAATTAAAAACTACAAGTACTTTGATAAAACTACCTACACATCCAACTCTCGCCCAGGAAGGTCCTCAATCACAACAATGTAGATAAAAACACGTCGTGAGAGGGCAACAAACTGCTGGAGTTTATGATTAAAATGGGTCCTTGATGGCAAACCCAACACGGCAGGCAGCACTGTGGTGATGATGACATAAATGCAAAACGTACTCTATCGCAATAGATTAGACATGCACCTAATATCCTTGAGCCTCGTTAACAGACTCATTTGCTTTTAAATGCAAGCGGCTGTGTCTAGGGTTACACCACGTTATACACTGCCTAGTATCTAGGACTCGCTGTGTTCCAGAGGCAAAACATCGTATTTAATTTTTTATTGGTGGCGTTTTGAGTGTTTTACTGTGTTTTGTTTGCAGTGGTGTTGCTGGTTTTAATATTGTCCTAATTTTGAAGAAGGTAAATGCGGCTTTTTACTCCTACTTTTAGATGCTTTTAGTTGTGAATATTATTTGTGGTAAAATGTTATGTTTCATTTTTATGAGCGCTGGTGAATGATGAGCCTCGTAAGTGATTAACTTCATGGATATAGTTAATTTATTTGAAATTATATTAACTTGTTCATTTGCTAAATTACAAAATATTAATTAAGTACTTCAATAGCTCATTACAGAATTTTTTGCTGGCTTGCATTTTATTACCACAGCCTAGGTACAATTAAAAAATAGAAGAAATATTTTATTTACATTAGTTTCATTTACAAATAGTCTTAAAATAGGTTTAAATGAATATGTACAAAGTCTATTTTTATTTTTTAGAATAACATTTAATAATTTGATTTGAAATCAATTTATATTTTAAATATGCTCCATTACAACCATTTTTTTTATTACAGCCTCATGATAATAATTAATGCGAAAATTATTTCTTATACTTTTATAAGTATGACTGGACCAAGTTTCTTAAATTTTCTTTAACAAGATCGTTGACCCTTAATTCGAAATTTTCATTACTTTATAGTAGTAAAGGGAAATAACCTTATACAAGGCGGTCCAAAATTGTTACCCGACATTACTGCGGTTGATAGTAGTCTTTTATAAAAACTAATTTCCGAAAATTAATAAGGGAGATATATACAGGGTTACTGGTAATTCGATACATTCCTTTGGAGATGTGATGGGGCATGAGCTAAGAAGAAACTCTAGCCCTAACATACATTATACAAAACTCAATAGTTTTTGAGATATTTCAATTTTTTTGTTTTTCTCAAAAAAGTAGATCTTAATGTACTAAAAGTTAGTTTTCGAAAAATCTATTTGACATTTTAAAATTTTTTTTTACTGGATTACTTGTCCAATATTATAGATATCCATTTGGAATGAAAAATATCTGGAAACATTTCGATCATGTGAACATCTGAAATAAAAACTTAAAATTTTTTAATTTAAATCAGCTATGAAATTTACCTATTAGGTTTTTTCAAAAAAATATTAACGTAACACGCGTATAAATTATTATAAAAACTGCCTTATTTCAATAGCTATCTAACAAGGAAATGTTCAATGTACCCTTAATAGTTCTAAGAAAATACTAGTAAAAATAACACAAGTAGTACGAATTTTATTTTTAGATAAACAGTAAAAAACATTATGTCTTGCTCAAAATGAGAGCCCCTATTCCATGTACAGGCACGTCAGCGTCTTCTTATTTCCGTCCTTGTTACTCTGGTTGTCAGATTATGCCTTATGTGTTGGGCAGCATCGACTATCCTTTGTCTAAGGTTTTCTATAGTATTGACTGGTGTGACATAGACCATCTCCTTCATATGACCCCATACGTAATAATCAAGGGGTGTTAAGTCAGGGCTTCGCGCTGGCCAAGGTATTGGGCCCGCTCTTCCAATTCAACGGTTAGGAAAACGCTGATCAAGTAACTGTCGTACAGTCAGCCGATAATGTGCTGGACAACCGTCGTTCTGAAACATCATTCGCTGTCTGACGGCGAGAGGAACATCTTCTAAAATCACCGCCAGATCATTTCTTAAAAAATTTTCATAGATTTCCCCGTTTAAATTTTGAGGAAGAAAGTGTGGCCCTATTAAATAGTGGCCAATGACTCCCATCCACACATTAATAGAAAACTTCATTTGGAAACTAGTTTCACGTGTTAACTTGGGATTTTCCTCTGCCCAATAATGTAGGTTGTGGAAATTTGTTATACCCTCGCGATTAAGTTTCGACTCATCCGTCCATAAAATACTTGTTAAAAAATTTGCACTTTCTGCATCTGAATTTAACATAAAGCGGCAAAATTCCACTCTCCTTCCAGGATCACCTTCCTCCAAGCCTTGGACAGGGGTATAGTGGTAAGGATGGCATCCAACTCTACGTATCGTAGACCAAATTTTCCATTGTGACGCTCCGGTTAGTCTTGCGACTTTATTCGTTGAAATAGTTGGGTCTTCCTCAAAATACCTCAATACTTCTTCCTCATCATCTGGTTCATAAACGGGAGGAGCACCAGCGTCACTTCTTCTACATTTCACGGAGCCAGTTTCAGCGATATTTCGATATGCCGTACTGAATACACGTGCATTTGGTAAGCGGCGGTTAGGGTACCAAAGACCATATTCTCGGCGAGCTTCATCAGCGTTGCCGCCACAGTATCCATAGACAAACAAGATATCAGCGTATTCTGCGTTGGCATACGCGGCCATGGCACAGAAAATACAATAACAACAACTACGAGCAAAATCAAAATCTTCGATAACTAATTTAACAAGACCAACAAACTTAAGGGACACGGAGATAAGAATGCCAGTTAATGACATATATGCACAAACGTCAAAGTCAAGGGACTGACTGACTTAAATGAAAATGAACGATTAGTCGTTTAATAAATTCCGCCACCAGCAATATCTTTACTAATTTTTTATTAGAAATATCAAGGGTACATTAAACATTTCTACCTAGTTAGATAGCTATTGAAATAAGGAAGTTTTTATAATAATTTGTACGCGTGCTACATTAATATTTTTTTGAAAAAACCTAATAGGTAAATTTTATAACTGATTTTTAAAAAAAAAATTTTACAAGTTTTTATTTTAAATGTTCACATGATCGAAATGTTTCCGGATATTTTTCATTCCAAACGGATATCTATAATATTGGACAAGTAATCCAGTAAAAAAAAAATTAAAAATGTCAAGTAGATTTTTCGGAAATTAACTTTTAAGACATTAAGATCTACTTTTTTGAGAAAAACAAAAAAACTGAAATATCTCAAAAACTATTGAGTTTTGCATAATCTATGTTAGGGCTAGATTTACTCCTTAGCTCATGCCCCATCACATCTCCAAAGGAATGTATCGAATTACCAGTAACCCTGTATATCTTCCAACTTCCTTAAAGAATCAAAGTCTAATAAATAACAAATATCAAAGGAATATTTCAAGGCATTATTTGTATGTAAAGGAATTGTAAATGCACGTTACTTTTTAAACATAAATTAGACACAAAAGAAGAGAATAGGAGCATAATCACTCCATATCAGGATACAATGCGGCAACACATTTCACAGCCACCTATACTTCCTATCTTTCATTCCTGTACCGTATCGTCATGTGGTTTTCGCTGCTGTAGACGTAGCCCGCTTGGTGGTGTTTTCTGAGAATGCAGTACCGTATGCAAGTAAACCAAATCACGTTTCATGAAAATATATGGATTATTGTTTTTCAGTTGTTGTTAATGGATCATATAAGCAACAGACGATTCTATTCCAATATTTTTCCACATATTTCTTGAACTGCCAATGACAAGTGTGTCATACTATTTCATAGAATAGATTGACTCCACTAGCAGCTAGTGAAATGTAATACCGTAGACAAATCCTATAATCTCTTTTACGATTTATATTACTAAGTGACAACCATTAGTTGAAATGAAAATGCAAATTGCTACTTTATAATTTGATATGATATTGAGTAGAACGTCATTATCCATAGCTAAATTGCAGAAAATTTTACATATTATGGTATTGGCTACTGAATATTCATAGAGTATCCCATAAATACATCTTAATTACTCTACAGTGTTGGCAGGTACAAATATTGAATCGATGCCTATGTGAGGTAGACGAGGAAAAGAATTGCCAAATAATAAAAAAATATCAAATTTAACCTACACTGTTGCCATTTCTTCTTTAGCAGGCGAGACTATAACATATTTGCTGAACTACTGGCATCAATGTTAATATATCGCTTTCTATACGTACTATTTATATTTCTTCCTATCTTAATATAGGAATAGATTCAAGTTTTGTACCTGCAAGTACTGTATTATTACATTACAAATCACATTAAAAATTAAACTAGCAGAAGTTATACTGAAGGATTTCATGACCCCATAATTAAAAACCATGCCTGTGTGTATTGAAGTTGTCTCCATTTTTAATGATACATAATAGCGACTACAAGATACTTAACGTAATAAATTAAGATCTACATTATTATGATAACTTTTCTTTAGATACCAAAGACTACCCCTAATTTAGAATAGCGTTAAGAGGTAACTGGATGCCTTAAGCCGTGGTATGCAGAAAGTAATTTTTTATGACGTGTTCGAGTTTGCGTAATAAATACACGCATTTTATTAGTTTTCTAGATATAATTCGCTCGTATTTCCCAAGCCAACTCCCAAATATTTTACCTTATTACTAAGCCATAAATCATTGTCATCCAAGTTTTTTGTCGTAAATACCGCTTTTTTAGTTTTGGAATAATTTTGTGCTAACTGATTAGCTAATGAACCAATCTTGGACTGAATTTTGTGTCGAATTTATTTCAGATATTAAGTCATGGGTATATTTAAATGATCTTGTTACGATTGTGGCATTAGCAAATAGAGCAGTTAGCGTCTAATGCAATGTTAGGTGGATCATTTACGTAGATAAAAAATAAAGTTGGCCCTAACACAGATCCTGGAGGTATTTTATCGTGTTTGCAAGAAACTGAATGCAAGCTAACACGCCTATATATACATAATTCAGCATATCAAAACAAAATCTGTAGGAACAAAATTTTCTTCTGAGCTAACTATTAAACATTTTCCTTCAGTCATAATATGCTTATTCGATTGATTGAATTAAATATGTATATTATACGCATAATGGTTTTATAAATCACATTATAACACATATTTGGAAAATATTGTTACTAATCTTGTTTCTTTTTAAATATCTCATTATTCTTTTTCTTTTTTTCAGGTAAGTTTCAACAGTTTTCTTTGAATTTTGGGGGTGAGTAACTTTTTGTAAAACGACTTATTTAACTGCAAATTAAAATTACGCTTTAAATTATCTTTAATAATTTCTAATATTATAAATTATTTTCAATACAATAGTTGTAAGCCTGAAAATATAAAAGTCCAACGCAATAATCAAATATTTAAAAAAAATAGTGGATCGTGGTGGAAATTTTAAATTCTAACAAGTATGTTATATTAATTCCTCTAACAAACCTGATAAACTGGTTTTCCCGATGTACTCTAATTAGCACGTATTGTACCTATTCAAAAAAAAGAGGCTACTGACAATCCCTCTAATTATAGACCTATTATTTCTATTATACCAATTTTTTGGAAAATATCTGAGGTTATACTGAAGTACAAATTTCCCATTATTTTGAAGTCAATATTCTTTTTAATAAACACCAGTTCGGCTTTAGAAGTAATATGTCAACAACGCATGCTATAAATAAATTAATTGAAATTATAAACAGTGGTTTTGATAAAGAAGACTTTATTTACACAGAATATTTTGATTTAACTAAAGCTTTTGACTGTGTTCACAAAATCTTAGTAGAAAAGTTAATTTTTTTTATAAATTTAGTAACATCAGTATAGAACTTACCTCACTAACCGTCTTCAGTTTATGTCTATAGGTAGTAATAAATCTGACCCACGCATTATTACGGAGGATGTCCCTCAAGGTTCGGTACTGGGACCATTGCTTTTCCTTATTTGTGTAAGTGACTTGCCCAGTATCACCCCTAGTGCTCATTTTGTCCTATTTGCTGATGATACAACTGCTATATGAAAGAATAAGCATATAAATAACTTGTTACCAAATGTTTACGATACACAGTCGTTAGTTCAAGAGTGGTTTTGGGCAATAAGTTGACCTTAAATACATCTAAATCTGAAAATATGGTATTTTTACTTCGCCAATGAATGCTAACATGCAAAATGATACAGCTAATTGTGTAAAGTTCTTAGGAGTTTACTTGGCTAATAAATTAACTTGGCAAAACCACACAAACTTCGTTTACAAAAATGTTTCCGGCAATATATACTTGTTACGCAATCTGGAAAATCAGGTATCACAAACAACTTTAATTGCAGCCTATTTTGTACTTATACATTCAAGAATTTGTTATACTATCTTAGTCTGGGGCCACTCTACTCACAGTGCGTCTGTTTTCGATATACAAGCGAGAGCAATAAGAATTCTAGCACGGCTAAATTACAGAGATGATTGTAAAGAAGCTTTTAAAAAACTAAGAGTATTAACACTGCCCTGCATTTATATACTTCAGTGTCTCCTACATATGAAAACTAATATTAATCTCTATACCTCATACTCACAAATGTATATCTATTCCACTAGAAACAATGAAGATGTTAATCTTGACTCTTTACGACTTTGTAAAACTCGAAATGGAATTAGGTATTACGCTATCAAATTTTATGTTACCTGCAGAAGTTAGAAATCGGGATTATAATAGTTTTAAGGCAATCCTTAAGATATTTTTATTAGACAATGCGTTTTGTAGTTTAAATGAATTCTTACTTTTAGATTATAATTTTTGTGTTTATCTTGTTTCTTATTTTTGTTTTTTACCCTGTTTACCATTTTATATTTTGTAACTGTAATGAATTTCATTGACTTGTGTAAATACTGTATAGCGGGTGATTTTAAAGGGAAACACTCCTATATCCCCGTTAATATTGTATTTACACAATTGATTCTTTGTAACTTTTTTTATTTTGGCTTGTGAATTATCTGATAGCAGCTGGAAATATTTTCTATAACTTCCGGTTTCACCAGAAATGATCTAAACAAATTTAAATGGGACATCCTGTATATTTCTATAGAGCATTATAGGCCAATCAATTCTAAATATTTTTGCATATGGAACCATACCTCTAAAATAAAAAATAATTTAGTTATGCAAGAACTGTTTTTTATTTTGTTATATTTTACAATATCTAAGAGCACGGATGGCTTTGAGACTATTATAAAATTTATAAATGAATACATGTATTTTACTATTGCAAACTATTTTCAAAAATGTCACCATTTCCATTGAGGCAAGCCTCTACCCTTTGCAAATGGTAAATGGTAAATGGTAAATATCATATCTTCTGGAATAGTTTGTAATATATCTTGCACCCGGTTTTTCATTATTTCCTTATTTTCTCATTCGTTGCTATAAATTTGGTTTTTAATTTAGCCTCATAGAAAAATCCAGATGGTTTAATCCGGGAGACCGTGCTGGCCATTTGAGTGGTCCATTATTTCCAATCCAATCGTCGTAAGTATTGGTTAAATACTGGCAAATTGCAGCGGAGTTATGAGGTGGAGCACCATCGTTGTGAAAAAAGATTTGTCTTCTCCTCGCTAGAGGAAGGTTATCCAAGAAGTCATGTTCCATTTGACAGAGAATATTTACATACTTATCGCCATTTATAATTATCGTCATAAAAATATAGACCGCCAATACTATTGTTTATTAAACCAACCTATATTACATTTCCAAGATTTCTGAAAATTGGTTGGTATATACAAGCACTGATTTTCCGTGGCCCAGTAGTGGTGGTTATGTCGATTAAATACACCATTATTGGCGAAATTAGCTTCGTCACTCGACAAAATATTTTTTAAAAATTCATTATTTTCTTGGGCTCTAACAAAAAACCATTCACGAAATTCAATTCTTCTTTCTGGGTCATCAACTTCCAAGTGTTGATGAAGTTAGTATTTGTAGGGATGATATTTATTTTTCAGTAAAATTTAGCGTATGCTTGAATAAGAAATTCGATGTAAGTTGAACAATGGGATAGTAGACAATAACGAAAATTAGAAAATTAATAATATAGTATTATAGTATGACTCTTCGATATGTTATAAATATAATTTCAAGGTAATTTTACCGACTATTACTGGTTTTATTGTAAAATGAATATGCTTAAGATTAGAGTGGATTTAAACTAAGGCAGTTTGCTGGTTATCTCGTGACGTAATAGCGTAACATGCGCACGCATTCGTCTATAGCGTCGCACATACGTTTTGCACAACTTTGTTGGCTGCGCCCATCCACTAGCGCTCGTTTCTCTGCTGATTACGCTATTACGTCACAGCCAATAGAATAGCCCAAATATTTGCTGCAATATCTAAGCGTTTGAACATAGTTTAAACTTCATAATTTTTTTTTACTATAAGGCATTATTAAAAAAGTGAAATAGAAAATACGGTTCAACTGTTTTTATGTGGAGATGTTATTAAAATAATAATAAAAAATTGTCTACTTCCCCATTGTCGTATCGAAATGTCTTGATTTTCTGTCACTGATAACAGTATCTCAAATTCAAGTTCTTTATTTATAACTGTATTACGTCTTGTTTTTGTTACCTCAAATTGTCCACTAGTTTTTAAATTATCACAAAAAGATTTTAGAGTTTTATAATAAAGTTTTTGAAAATACCTTAAATTGAACTGCTTACATGTTTTTCTGTACTTTTTATTACACTCGCCGAATAAAACTACTATATCAAACATGTCTTCATTGCTATAGTTTTTCTGAATTCCTCCCATTATTTCAATTAATAAACAGTTCCACTAGTAATAAGAATAACTAAACACAAGATTAATCACCGTGGAAGAATTTATCGATTTAAAGTTGTTACTGTCAGAAATAATCATTTGTTTCAAAGCCGTCTGAGTTCTCAGATATTGTAAAATGCGACAAATTAAAAAACAGTTCTTGCATAACTAAGTTACTTTTGATTCTAGAGATATTTATTTATTTATTTAGGATACACCATCCAACAGCTTTCGCCAATTAAAGGACAGGAAATTTACAATATTTAAATAACATAACATAGAAAAAATATATGTATAACATATGTAAAAAACAATCAAATGCAGAAATTCATTGAAAATTAACAAACAACAAGAAAAAATAAAAAAAATAGGTACATAATAGATTATTATGAAAATAAATTCGTAATGTCCCTTATCGAGCAGTTAAATATATCTAGACTATCCTGCAGGCCGTGATAATTATTACACATGATATGCAACGGAGAGTATTTCAATAAGTTTGTGTGAGGAGTCGAGAGGTAAAAGGTTCCTTCAAATCTAGTTCCAATTGTTGGCACGCGAAATCTCAGATTCGACAAAACTTCAGCACAGTCATATCTATTGTGTACCATATTGAACAGAAATATTAAGAAGTGAAGCTTTCTGCGATCGGCCAAACTGATAAATGAAAATCTACTGAGAAGTACATTATGTGCCGTTCCAATTGGAGGATATATGCCATCGATTTTATGACATAGAAATTTTGAACATTTTCAATGGAGTCATTATATTTTGAGTACCCTGGGCACCAAATTAAACTCGCATATTCTAACTTAGATTTTACAAACGCGTTAAACAGCGTACATAATACCTGAGTGTCTGTAAAGCCATATGAATTTCTAATGACAAAGCCAAGGTTCTTTGAAGATGCTGATACAATATTTTCAATATGCTTTGAAAATGACAGCTTATGATCAAATGTCACTCCAAGATCACAAAAGTATTCAGGACGTTCAAGAATTGTTCCACTCAGTTGATAAGCGAACTCAAAAGCATTCTTTTTCCTATGGTATGAGACAACCTTGCATTTGGTAGCATTTAATGGCAGAGTGTTACTGTTACACCACTCATGAAGCTTATTTAGGTTATTTTGTATTCTCTGACAGTCCTCCAAGGACTCTGTACGCCAGTACAATTTTAGGTCATCGGCATATAACAAGTATGGTATGTCTATCGAGTCTACAATATCATTTATAAAGATAACAAACAATAAAGGGCCCAGGACAGAGCCCTGCGGCACACCAGAAGTCGCCGAAATCTCGAAGGACTTATGACTACAGTATTCAACATATTGTTTCCGCATACAAAGATAGGATTCAAAAAATGTAAGAAGTGAGGACGACAGTCCTTGTTTAACTTTTCTAAGAGAACTCCATGGTCTAGTTTGTCAAAAGCCTTCGAGAAGTCGGTGTATATTACGTCAACTTGAACATTAGCATCCAAATATTCAGAGATATATTGTGTTATGCAGCAGAGATTGGTCACTGTTGATCTCCCATGTATAAAGCCGTGTTGACTTGGTGTAAGCTGTTCTTTTACGTGAGAATAAAGTGGTTCATGCAAGGCTATCTCAAACACTTTAGCAAAGCTATGGTTGGTATGGTTCTATTTACAAAAATATTTAGAAATGATTGGTGTATAATGCTCTACACAAGAATACAGGGTGTCCCATTTAAATTTCGGAAGATAAGGTCATTTCCGGTGAAACCGGAAGCGATGGAAAGCCGCTATCAGATAATTTACAAGCCAATATAAAAAAGTTCCGAAGAGCCAATTGTGTAAATACAATATTAACGGAGATAGAGGGATGTTTCTCTTTAAAAAAATCACCCAGTATAGTATATTAGCACCAATAAATATTATTATTATCATTATTACTTCTGAAGAAGGCTCAGAAAAACTTTTCGCCTAATCGAACAATCGACTTTCCACATATTATTATAATACGACGAAATAAAAGTTCATACAAAAATTTAGCTTCCTTAGAATTTTCCGCAGACTTGCCAAATTTTTTTCCAATTTCCCTCAATTATGAATAATATAATCATTTATTATAAAGTAATGTCAATTTTAAATGACACATACTTAAAGACAAACTGCATAAAAATGTTAATTTTAAGGAATATAAGAAACTGTTTGCTTCATTGGTATGAAACGGCGAGGTAATTAGCCGCCTAAAAAATTATGCACCATGACTTCATACTCAATGCTTGTTTAGTGTGAATATAAAGTAAACAGACACGTGTCGGTAATGAAAATTATTATAATTTTGTCAGATGACGCCATGACGGACACTGACCACAACACGATGTAAATAGCTGATTTGTTGTGGGATCCCGCGAAATCTTTTTTTGACAAGGTCATTTGTCTGAATTCAACTATTATTACGTTCATGTCGGTAATTATACATGCAGATATTTTTATGAAGTCTAGACCCGAATCAGACAGATCTGTATTTGACTAGGTATCGTAAATTTTTTATTTGTTTAAAACACGTAATCCAGATAGAGATCGGACAGGATGCCAAAACCGTCCTGTCCTCAATTTAATGTATACATCATGTTTGAGCCTCCAGACTAATTAAATATAATGCGCTTTTGACTTTCAGACGTACCTTTATTGTCATGTAAAGTCGCCTTCGTTTTATTGCAATTGCATTTGCATTTCTACCTGTGATAAGCTCTAATACCTTCAAAACATTTAATGAAATGTCAAATGAAACTGTTTCGTTTTTTGTTTGTTTAGATCGTTTCGTGCGAAACAACAATAACAACTCGTTGGATTGTAAAAGTGGAGTGAATTGATTTTATTTTTATTCGTTTTGTATGTTCGTGAGCTGATGCAATGCTTTTGAGTCGAAATTTATAGTAGATAAACTATTTTTATCTGGGCTATGTGAACTAATAATAATTGCTTTATCAAGTTTCAAGAATGTCGTAATATAAATCATTTCAGAAACTGACGGTCGAAGTTTTACATGAAAGAATCTAGCAGGATTACATGGGTTGGCTGTCCCAAGGGCCTGATATTTTTATAGATAGATAGATAGATGGACTTTATTAGTAACTTCTGCTATGCAAAGACAAATGTAATATAAAACTTAACGTTGATATACTCACTTATGAAGATATGTGCGTAAAATATTTCTACCGCATATAAACTTTTTCTAAGCAACGTCCAAAATAATATTCATTCTGATCCTAAAAAGTTTTGGTCATATGTTAAAGGGAAGAAAGGTGTGAATTCCTTACCTGACTCACTGATATTTGAAAATTCGGAGTTTCACCAGCCAGCTGATATTGCAAATGCTTTTGCTTTGTTTTTTAAGTCAGGTTTTTCTATCAGTTCCGGAAATGGCTTGTCAGATAATAGCAGTACAATAAATACTTTTTCTATTAAGTATATTTCTGAACACGATGTTTACGAGGCTTTGAGAAAAATGAAACTTAAATTTACTGCTGGCCCCGATGGTATACCTGCTTTTCTGCTACGTGACTGTGCTGTAGTATTTGCCCTCCCGCTCATGAAAATATTTAACATCTGTTTAAATTCTAGTTCATTTCCGGATATGTGGAAAATATCTCGAATATGCCCAGTTTTCAAGAAGGGCGACAAAAACTATGTGATTAATTATAGGCCAATAACAATTATTTGGAATTGTCCCAAGGCTTTCGAAATAGTATTACACAAAATAATTTATGCTAACACTTGCGGGCTAATTAGTGACTCTCAACATGGTTTTATGCAAGGGCGATCAACCACTACCAATCTGTTTTGTATAACTCAATACATCTCAGAATCTCTGGATTCTGGAGGTCAAGTTGACGTCATCTATACTGATTTTATTAAGGCATTTGACAGACTCGATCATGGTATTCTACTGTGTAAACTTCGTCAATTTGGATTATCAGATAAACTGTCAGATTTGTTTGCATCGTATCTACAATGCAGACGACAATACGTAGAGTATCGTGGTTTTAGATCTGATGAATTTATAGCCTCTTCTGGGGTGCCCCAGGGCTCAATTCTTGGCCCCCTTCTTTTCGTTATTTTTATTAATGATATTGTCAGTATGATTGACGTTGGCTGTCTTCTTTATGCGGATGATTTAAAGTTGTATTGTGATATTAACTCTTTTGCGGATTGTCTTAAATTGCAAATGAACCTTGATCGTATCAATAATTGGTGTATTGCAAATAACTTGCCATTAAATGTGCAAAAGTGCCATGTACTTTCTTTTACCAGAAGAAATGAGCAGTTGCATTATGATTATACACTCAATAATACGTCCCTGAATAGAGTAACTGAATTTAAAGATCTAGGAGTTATTTTTGACTCTAAACTTAGCTTTAACCAGCACATTCTTTCTGTTGTACTTGCTAGTTACAAAAGTCTTGGTTTTGTCATAAGAAATTCACACGGATTTAATGATATTAGTCTATTGTTCCTGTTATTTAACACATTCGTTTTGTCTAAACTTGAATACTCAAGCATAATATGGAATCCAGGGTATCAAACTTACAGACACAGTTTGGAAAATATTCAACGTAAATTTTTAAAATATGTATCCTTCAGGGCTGATGGTGTTTACCCTGCTGTCGGTGCTGATCATTATCAATTATTGGCCAGGTATGATGTATTAAGTTTGTCTGATAGAAGGGATATGCATTCTCTTATTTTTTTATTTAAAATTATCCATAACAAATTAAACTGCCCATCGATTTTAAGCCAATTAAATTTCAATGTTCCGGCAGTCGCTACTAGACATACCAATACATTTTATTTATTAACCCCGAGGACCAACTTACTCAAATTTTCACCTCTCCTCTGTTTGTGCAATATTTATCATCGTGTACAGCACAATTTAGATATATTTTATTGTACCATTAATTCTATCAAAAAGCTGTTTTTAAATGCTCACTAGTGTTTTTGTTGTTTTGTATTATTGTTTTTATTTTTTCTTTTGTATTTTTCTGTAAATTTAATCTACTATTTATATTTTTTTTTTGTAAATGTGTAGTTTTCTCATCCTTTAATTGGTATGTAAATACTGTTGGATGGTGTAGTGCAATAAATAAATAAAAACATACTTATAGAATTACAATACCGGGTGACCCAGAAAGTGCATACCTCGCCACTTTTTTCTACAGTTTTAAAAATAAAATTCTGAAATTTGGGAAATCAAATGTAGGTATCAATAGCCACATTTTGACCATTAGTGGTAAAAAAAATCACTTTCGGTATGGCCGAAAATTGCCACAACTTCCTCATTTTAAATATCACCCTGTATACATAAGTCATGAAGCTATAATTTTTCTCTCCAACGCTTTTTCAGATTCAAAATCGGATGAAAGATAACCTTGGAAATGGCATTTATTTTTAGTTGGCTTTGGAACTCAGGAACAAATTCAAAAAAATTCGAAGTATACTTTTAATTCGAATAAAAGGGTATTTCTCAACAAATTAAATGTAAAATTGGACTATTTTGTTCATTTGCTTGGACTTTAGAGTTCCAAAATTTCCGGAAAAACGGGTTCGATGGAAAAAGCGACTTTTTTCCAGGAAAAAACGAAAAAATTGGGAAATTTTCAGAAAATGTCATTGAAACTTTTTTTGCATTTCTATATTTTCTACAACATTATACAGAATGATTAGTGGTGATATTTTGTAAATAACGAAATGCCGGGTACGCCGCGGTGCAATAATTATTAAAATGAGCTATTAGGCTGAAGCCGTTACCTTTTTGAGATGAAAAAATTAATAGCAGGCAACGGTCGGCTGGAGTATATAGTTGAGGTAATAAAATATTTTAAAAAAATTTTGGAACTTGAGATGAAGGGAAGTAGTGAAATGGGGTGCTATTTAAGGGATGAAAACCGATTTTCGTTATTTGTGGCGAAAGGTGACCTCCTAGAGAAAAGTGTTTCATACAAAAGTTGTAGATAATAAAAAAATCTAAAACTTTTGTTGTATATATTTTTCGACATAACCTCAAAGTTTGCGAGAATATGACGAAAAACCGATTTTTCTGTTTTTATTTTTTTTCTCGCGTGAAAATTATTTAATTTAAATGAAACTTTGTGAAAGTACGTAATTGTTTGCATATAATAAGCATGAATTTTTTCAATTATGGAAAATAAATATTTTTCGAGATTTTACCATTTTTCCGAAAAAACACCCCTATCTTCGGCGAACAACTTTATTGATTTTTTTTTTGAATTTTGATGTTCTACTAGTGCTTTTTTCATCGAGATGTCTACTTTCAAATGGCACGCCGATGTTAGTGATTTATTGTCATTTAGCAACTTAAAATTAAGAAAAACCGAAAAAAAAATTTTTCGAATCTCGAATTTGTCGATTTTTTTTTTATTTACAATTTTTTAGCATATTTATATTAATAATTCATATTTTAATGAAAAAACTGACTTTGGTGACTTTGGTATAAAATAAATAAAGTTGAATGAATTTCATCAGGGAAAGGTAGGGAAAACTTCATGAAACTTAACATTTACATGGAGATCAATAGTACTTTATTAATTTTTATAAGCTACAGTTAAGTTTCGAAAACTTTATAAGCATATTAAATTATTCTAAATACATATGATAAAATAGAACATACAATTTATTTATATTGGCTACGAATTCTTTACTTTATTTACAAATATTTACTTTATTAATATTGGTTGTGTATAGCTTATAAAAAGAAAAATCAATAAAATAATTGTTAAAATCTAATTTTAGGCCTTTTTTGTAGTGGTTCGTTTTCTTCATCGATCAAACTCTCAAATTCTATATTATCTTCAAAATCATTGGCATTTTCAGGCTCTTCAATTTCGAAGTCATTATTCTTTGCTGGCTCTTCATCAATATCTTCAGAATCACTTAAATTATATTAAATTAATTTAATTAAAATTATAAAAGCTACTGACAACGTTAAAGGCTACAAATTAATGCTCAACTTACTTTGTTATTATCCAACGGCAGTAAACTATTGTCAGTTAACAATTCGTTTAATTTTAATTTACTACTACAACAGAACGAGCTCTGCTGCTCTTGTGCAGGCTCACTTTGTCCTACCCCTCTCTACCCCCAACATTCAGTCGTTTTGGGCGGGCATTTCAAATACCTGTACGCTGAGAAATTTAAAATTTTGTAATTTTTTTTTTTTTTGTTTGAATACGTAACAGTATTTTTTTTGTTTGTATTCAATTTTAGCGTGGTTTCCAATAACTAAATTCATTCAACTTTAGTTATTTTATACCAATGTAAGTTTTTTCATTAAAATATTATGAATTATTAACATAAATATGCTAAAAAATTGTAAATAATGAAAAAAATCGACAACTTCGAGATTCGAAAAAAATTTTTTTCGGTTTTTCTTAATTTTAAGCTGCTAAATGATAATAAATCACTAACATCGACATACCATTTGAAAGTAGACATCTCGACGAAAAAATGAGCACTAGTGGAATATCAAAATCAAAAAAAAAATCAATAAAGTTGTTCGCCGAAGATAGGGGTAAAATCTCGAAAAATATTTATTTCCGTTAACTGAAAAAATTCATGCTTATTATATGTAAATAATTAAGTACTTTCACAAAGTTTCATTTAAATTAAATAATTTTCACGCTAGAAAAAAAATAAAAACAGAAAAATCGGTTTTTCGTTATTTTCTCGCAAACTTTGAGGTTATGTCGAAAAATATATAGAATAAAAGTTTTAGATTTTTTTATTTTCTACAACTTTTGTATTTGTCGGGTTTCGCCACAAATCACGAAAACGGTCTTCATCCCTTAAATAGCACCCCATTTCACTACTTCCCTTCATCTCAAGTTCCAAATTTTTTTTTTCATTGTTTATGACCTTAACTATATATTCCAGCCGGCCGTTGCCTGCTATTATTTTTTTTTTTCAGCATTAAAAATCCGTAACGCCCCAGCCTGGTTCCTAGCATTTGACTGAATACGAAAATATATCTGCTATAGATTTTATTACCGAAAAGGCAAATTGGTTAAAACTGGCCACACCGAAACATATAGCTAACTTAGCACACTACCGAACAAAAACTGGCTTTTTTAGTAGAAACTCAATGTGGGAGAGCTCAAAATACGCACATCCTGTAGTATGATGGGAACGGGAAGGAGTCTGTACAACTCAATCTTTGAGTCCGTTCTTTGCCAGAATTCTAAACGGAATACCCTCTTCTGCGACTTGTGAAAGAAACTGGTCTGTACATGGCAATGTCCAAACCCCAATAAGAAATAGATTATCTGGACAAAGAGTATTTTGCAGTATTATATAGTATATCGACATAATTTGAATTTGGTTAAATTAATTTCGGGTACAAAAATTCGTTGCAGTGCAATGTTACCTAAAATTCTATGAAATAGGTGAAACTACAGAAGATTACTATGAGTACTCACCTAGATTTATAAAAGGCGAAAACGGAGATGAAGAGGAAGAAGTTAAACAAGAGGATTATCAGGACGAGGAAGAAGATTTGATCTCTTAGTGTTATTGCTTCTTCAGTCAACAAGAAGAAGAATAAATAGGTTTATTGTTTTTTTATTAGTGTAGAAGCTTATCTTAGAAAATAAACCATTTAAATATATTTTTTACTGTTTAATGCATTGTATGTAAAATTCTACTGAATTTTTCCCGAAAAAGACAATTTTTTCAAAGCTTGGGAAAAAAACGAAAAAAAACCGCGGTTTTTTCCAAAATTTCCGGTTTTCTTCCACACGCTCAGAACTCTATTAGACTTAGAAATGTTTTCCATTTTTATTTCACGGATATTCAATTTGTCATAACTTCAGTTTTTCAAATAGTACCCTGGGTGTTTTATTTTTTATCAGATAGAGTGGTAAATTTGCTTTAGACTGTTTTCTTCCGATTAAAAATTGAATATAAATTAAAATAAATGTTAAGCTTTTTGTAGAAGCGTTTCGAATTGTGTCACAGCGTTATTGTTGAGTGAAATAGACGTGTATTTATTATTTGTAAATTTATAATTAGGTGCCTTATTCCAAAATAAGATACGATATACGATGCAATATACACAAAATGAAAAGATAGATTTACTTTTAATTTACGGCGAATGTCAGAAAAATACCCATGCGGCCTCACGTCTATATTATGAAAGATATCTCGATCGTTGTCAGCCATACCGGGAGCATTTCAAAATTCTAGAAGAGTCATTCTGAATGCAGAAAATATTGAGGTGGCAGACGACAGATTTATAGAAAGCGAAGAAATTGAGACAAATATATTGGCTTACACACATGTGTACACAAATGTTTCTACAAGAGAGCTGGCGAAAGAGATAGGTATTGGTCATGACACAGTAAGACGTATATTTAAAAACATGGTTTTAAACGCTACAAATACGAAGTGCATCAAGAATTATATGAAAACGACGGAAACAGAAGATTGATTGAATTGGTTTACTCAACACGTATAGTTAAACAATAGAATTTTATTTAGTGATGAATCTTATTTTACGAATAATGGCATATACAATAGACATAATCTACATTATTGGTCTAAATATTGCTTGAGGTTTTAACAATGTCGTGGTAAAGTTGTGTGCATTCATTCTCTCGAACTACAACTTTACATTAAATGTTTAAAGGTAACCATCATTATAAATTTGGAGTGAATGTGTGCGCTGGAATATTCGGTACAAAAATTATTGGTCCCATACTATTTCAAGGACCACTAACAGGCGCGCGTTACTTAAGATTGTTTTGTGGGAATTACATTATCGCAAAGTTTGACAACCGGGTAATATCTAATAATGGAACTATTAGGTGACCTGCTAGGTCACCAGACCTAACTTCACCTGATTTTTTCTTTCGGTTATCTGAAGGACGTCTGCAACATTAGAAGAACTCCAAAATAAAATTTTAAATGCCTTTGAATCCATAACTCCAGTCATGTTTCAAAGTATTATGAGAGAAACTATTTGAAGAGTGAACAAGTGTTCTGTAATGGGTGAGCGTCATTTTTGAGCACCTGTTATAATTTTGGCATTTAGTTGTGTTGTATTGTTCTAATTATAATATTTATAAATTTAGTAAGTTGCTGTCCAGATAGCTATCATAACTTATACATTGGTTTTGATTGTGTGATTTTTTTTTCTTTTTGCTAATGATTCATAGAAATATTTGTTATATTTATGAAAATAAGACATCTTTTAATGAGATGAATAAGCTTAATATTTATTTTAATATAATATATTCAATTTTTAATCGGGAGAAACCAGTCTAACGCAAATTTACCACTGTAACTGATAAAAAATAAAACACCCAGGGTACTATTTGAAACAATTGAAGTTATGACAAATTGTATTCCCATGAAATGAAAAAATGGAAAAAACATTTCTAAATCCATGCAAATGAACAGAATTGGCCAATTTTAGCATCTTAATGGCATCTTTGATCTTTAAATTAATTTATTCAATAAATGACAGTTGACCATCGAATACGACACCAAGATCCTTAGTGGAATCAACTTTGGATAACGGCTTCCCGTCAATAGAATAATCATCAATATTGGAGTGCTTTTTGATAAACGTCATAAACTTACAGTTGGAAGTAACCTATTACTCATACATCAATTAGGAATTCTGTTAATATCATTTTGCAGTAACATACAATCATCAAAACAGGTTACTCTCATATATATCTTAAAGTCATCCGCGAATAATAGCCTACCGCCCTTCCTGATGACTGAGTTTTATTATCAATAAAAAGCACAAACAGGTCCGAGACACCTGATGTACCTATAAATGGTTCAGAGTTAGAACCTTAATCTAATAAAAAACACAGAAAACAGACAATTAAGAGAATATTATAATAACTATGGAAATACCATAACAATGCTAATCAGAATGAAATGGAATGGAATGGAGAGGAAAGGAAAGGAAAGGAAAGGAACAGAACGGAACGGAATAGAATGGAATGAACCCCAATGTCTGTTCTATGTGAACACTCTGATAGTTCATAAGGTTTTCCTAAACTTATGCGCTGTTCCCTGTCCACTGAGTAATCTGAAACCATTTTATTGCTACATCAGTACGCCGCAGAAGTCTGGTTTTAGAAAAGTCACTTTTAGATTGACGCTGTGAGACAAAATCCTAAAAAGAAAATAGGAAAAATTAAGAGAAATCTATAATTATCTATTAGGCCATATTGGGGTGATGTAAAAAGTTTTTTAAATAAAATTTTTACTTTATTTTTTCACACAAATATCAAAAATAATTGTATTAATGTGGATGTTTTACATTTTCATAACTCTATTCGAACATAATATAATTAATAGTAACCAGATAATGATGAGATATTCAACTATACAGATATTTTTCCTTAGTCATCAACATTTTGTCTAGTAAGATTGATGTAATGGCAGATAGTCTGTTTTAACGATGTAATTCAGCAATTGTCTGCATTGCCATAACACATTCATGAATATTGTGTGGGACGCTGATCAATAATTAAGAAATTAAAATTACTGCTGATATCTTACTTGGATTAATTGCGTATTTAAAATGAAATGCAAATTCATATTATCGCAAATTAAATCTTGTAACACTCATAAGGGGGGCATTTTACATATTAATCTTCCGACCAACACATTCGCATTCTAAATTATTTAAATAAATAAACTGTAATTAATTTGGTCTAGACATCTAACCATTATGAGCCATTTTGTGTAAATATACAAGTATTTAAAATTATGCTAGTGCAAAGTCAGGGGCGTAGTACGGTTATGTAGTTTGGATACATTGTTTTCTTTTGCAGTGAACATTTGCGGTATTTTATGTTTACATAATTGCTATTTTATCTAATTTGTTTTTATGGTATATCGGTTTTTGTGTAGGAGTTTGTAAAAACATTAATTTTATCGGTAGCAACAATGCATTTGAGCTCTTTCATGGACTTCATAAATTCCCTGGAAAATAAATCTTGAGCATCAGCATTAGCGAAGTAGCGACAAAATGGCCCTTTCTTCCTTTTTGGACATTTGAAACATTATTCAGAGGTTGCGCTTTGTCTGCTGCTAATTTTTCCTCGCACTTAATCAAGTTTCAAAACTTAAATGGTTTTCTTCTATCCTACAATCATGTAATTTTTTTCTCAAGATTTGAGATAGATGAGAGTAACCTTCTCGTCAGTTGTCGAGTCGACATCATTTGAAACTAGCTTTTCAGGGCCACAAAAATTTTTTGTTTTCTAACCCTAAAATACCTGTCTCAAATAATCTAGTTTCTCAATTTTTTCACGTTATAGAGAAACTAGGATGTGACGGGCGATTTTTGATATCTGGTGCGGTTTCAGCGTGGCAAAGTACACACTAGGTCCAGTCCAGGTGGACAAAAACTTTTTTGTTGCCCTGACAACATTTCAAATGGTAATGTTCTCTATTCATTCGCGTTCGAAAAACTTAAATCTAAATCTACTAAAGGACAAGCGATAGTTCTGCTTTCATTGTAAGGAACTTACTTTACTACACAACCACTTATTTTTATCTTTATGCATATGTTCATTATTCAAAAAAGATGGCAGATAATGAAATTGAAAACTTCGTCCAATAGCTATCGTCTACAGTAGTTTCATAAAGAAATCTTGGCTTGGTCGTATAATAAGTTAGAGTGAAATATAAATAGCAAGTATAATGCACGCAGAGGAGAGCGATATATTAACATTGATGCCAGCCAGTTAAGAAAGCATGTTAGAATTTAGCCCGTTAAAGAGAAAAATGGCAACCGGGCGGCGCGGCGCAGTTTATATTTGTTTCTTTTCAGCATATGCTTTGGTCATTTCTCTTCTCTTCTATCTTGCATATATCTCGACCCAAGTTTTGTAGTTGCCAGTACTGTATAGCTCTATTTAAATGTTTAAGATAACTTTACATGAATTAGTTAATTCTCACGCTCAGGTGCAGCTTACACCAAGTAAGCACGGTTTTATTAATAAAAGTTTCGCAGTTAAAAAGCTTTACTATACAGGGTGTCCTACGATGAACTGTGGCGATCAATATCTCGAAAAGTAGACATTGGAAAATTTTGAAAATTTGGTAGTAAACTAATGTCGAAGGGGGCACTCTGCTAACATGTTTTCAAGATTATGGCACTTCCGGTTATACCGGAAGTAGATGTCAACTTGCTCATTTTAAATGGGACACCCTATATATTATTACATTTTTGGATTGTACGTAAAATTCTAGGCTGATTTTGTGTATCATGTCTTACATCTAAGTCTCCCCATTTTTGACATATTTCAATGTTTATGTCAAAAATTAGGTTTGCAGGTCCTAAAAAAATTGTCAATTCTTCCTATAATGAAGTCTTTACTATCTAATTTGGGTTGGATTCTTTATTGAAAAATACCTACTTTAATAGAGTTTTTATAATATTTTGATAAATATTAATAAAGAGTGTTAAAAAAATAAGAGTACAAATGAAATTGAGAAAACTGCCAAAAAGCAATTTTTCCAAATGGAAACCCCCAATTTTTATAATCTTATCTTATTTACTATTAAAAATAAGAGTAAGTTTGCATGCATGTCTACTCCGAAATTTTTTAGTTTTCGAAATGTTGCCAATTCAATATTTTTATATGGGGATTTTGCTATGGATTTTAAGTTCAATTACACTTAGTTGGCTATGACGACGTTGAGTGCTAAACAAATGTATGTAGCTGTCACTTACCATTTGACAAGATTAATTATCATGTCGGGGCGCTTAAATTATACGTACGAGGATTATTTAAATTTGTTTATAATCTACGAAGAATGTAACAAAGTTTTATCAAGAATATGTGGAATTTTTGCTAATGGATCTCCAGAGAAATAAAAACCGTATCCGAACAGTATTAAACGAATAATGGAGAATTTCAAAAATTTTGGCACCGTTAAGGCAACAATTCATAAAATAAAACAAATTGTCAATGATGAAAATATGTGGTGTTTTGGTGTTTCCTTATAGAAAGAATTGATAATTCTTGTAGTGCCTGCAAACGTAATTTTTGACACAAAAATTGAGATATGTCTAAAACGGAGAGACTGGTATAAGACATGATACACAAAATCGGGATAGAATTTTGCGTACAATCCAAAAAAATAATAATACATAGGGTGTTCCACTTAAAATAAGCAAATTGACATCTACTTCAAGTATAACCGGAAGTGCCATCATCTTGAAAATATTTTAGCCCTTCGACATTAGTTTACTACCAAATTTTCAAAATTTTCCAATGTTTACTTTTCGAGATATCGATCAAGGCAATTCGTCGTGGAACACCCTGTACATGTATAATGTGAAGCTGTTTTTTGTTTCTTTGTTGTTGTCTAAAAGTTTGAACCGTTTTTCATATGTGTTTGAACTTCCTAACCGAGTGGTTAGCATAATTATCCTGGGTCACTTATTTAGGGCACCCCATTTGAAATCTAAAGCCATCCTTTCTTCTATACAGGCTGTTCATTTTATCAGGGCCCTCGAGAATGTCTCACTTAATATCGGTCGTACAAGAAAAAAATATTTTTACGAAAATTGTGCCGATTTATATAACCTACGAAATGGTTTAAAGACATTTGAAATCCATTGGCTACTTTAAGAGTTATGGCGGAAAATATTGAAAATGCGGAAAACGACTAGGCCAAATATCTCCGTTATTTGAAGAGATACGAGAAAAATTCTAAGGCCAAAATTTTTTGCAAAACAGGGTGTTTCAACGAGGTTTTGTCTAACCTAATTTTTTTCAAAACCTCTGTATTTTGAGATTTACTCTTCAGGCTGTTAAAAAAATTATTTTGAAACGGGCGGAAAATAGCGTCATTAAATATAGTATTTTCCTCCCTTTTCAACGATATATCACATGCCATATTTATTCATTGGTACTACGTTAGTAATTATAAAAACATTTTTTTAAAACCAATAAATTTTTTTTAGCAAGCATTATACTTGCCGTGGAGAAGTATGATTAAATAAAACGATAAAATAATTCAATAAGTTGTTCAAATCTTTGCTATAATAAAACATTAACGCAATTAAGAAGA
Organism: Leptura quadrifasciata; assembly: GCA_963675555.1. Taxonomy (NCBI): domain Eukaryota; kingdom Metazoa; phylum Arthropoda; class Insecta; order Coleoptera; family Cerambycidae; genus Leptura; species Leptura quadrifasciata. Next base: position 213,294,554 of record OY776673.1, read on the forward strand.
ATAAAGTAAATTCAGGTAACAAAAACAAATTAATAATAAAAAGAATATAGCACACAGAACATTAATATTTAGGGGCGAGCGTAAGTGCGTCTTTACTATGTACATACTTCGGTATGCGATGTAAAGCAACGACAGGCGCAGTTAGTACTTGGATTGGTGACCATTCCAACGGAAACCGCGTTCTCGCCTCACACATCTTCCAGCGGCTTGTATATCAGTGTATGTGCGGAAGCTATACAACCTTAGGCGAGGGTTGTATAGGAGATATACCATCCTTCGGAGGGGATGTAAAGCCGTCGGTCCCTTGTCTATTAAATGTTAGGCAAGTAAAAGATCCCTACTCTTCTTAAGGGAAGAGGTTCGGCAAAATTCCTGGTTGGGGGTAGCTCGTCTACAGGCGTCGGTGTTAGGCCTCAGTAGCGGAAATAGGCCGATGTTAAATAAATGTATAAAAAAAAAAACATTAATATTTATCTAATCCTCAAAATAATTTTTAAGATATCATATCAAGTGTTCAAAGTGTCCACCGCGATTTCTTATGCACAATCGAGCGCGGCGAAGCACTGCATTTAAAACATTACTCAGCATTTCGGGGGTAACTGTAATACATGCATGTTGAATTCGCCCTTTTAGGTCCTCTACATTTTGCGGTGTCATCGAGAACACCTTATCTTTAATATAACCTCATAGAAAAAATCCATTGGGGTTATATCTGGAGAACGAGGGATGCATCGAATAAATCCATTAGTACCTATCCAATGTTGAGGCAAAATTTCGTCTAAATAATCTAGGCAAATCTGGGAATTGTGGGGAGGAGCTCCATCTTGTCGAAAATATTGAAAGTTGTGTCGATTCTCTAAAGGTAGATCATTTAAGAATTCATTAAATTCATTTCTCAAAAAGTTTAGGTAACTTTGACCACTGAGGTGACCATCATAAAAATAAGGACCTATTAAATTGGTGCCTAAAATACTTATCCGCACATTTATTGAAAAACGATTTTGAAACCCAGTCGGTCTATGCCAGCGTGTATTTTCAGAAGTCCATTTGTAATGAATATTGCGATTAAAAAATCCATTATTGGAAAAATTTGCCTCGTCGGACCAAAGTATTTTACTACATATTAATGGATCGGCACGCTTCTTTTCCTACAGCCTCCTTGGTTTGTCCCCCGCTTATAAATTGCGAACTTTTTTGGCTTTATAACACCGGTAACCATTTTTCTTTAAAATTTTTCTAACACTTGTTTTATTTATATGACAAGCAATTTGAATTTCTCTTAATGATATTTCCAAATTTTCTGTATGTTTATTTCTTACATAATTAATAACTCGGTTTACCTTATTTACATTATCAGTAAAACCTTGTCTTCTTCTTTAAAAATGAACTATTATTTTTCAGTTTCGTAGCTAATTTTCTGAACAGAATTTTAGTCGGCTGTAGTGCTTGTGGAATCTGTTTCTATATTTTACTTGAGCTAATCCACAGTTAAAATTGCATTGTCAATATGTAGCGAACATATTATAACGATCAATGCGAGTGAAAATCATTTTTGAAAATTCTAAATTCTTAAACGAGTGTGATTGAGTGAGAGTTTTTAAGCATTAACTGAGATGGTCTGTCAAAAAAGTTTGTTCATAGCCAACTATTTTAAATAAATTGAAATAATAGTGAAATCATGAAATAGAAACAAATGGATATTATACTTAAATTAATTGGTAATGACATTTTAACTTTCTGAGCAAGAAGTGACGCTTTTATGGAGGACCTCTATACATTGGTATAACTGCGAATACTCTTTCCATAATTGCTCCATGTTGCTTTCTTCATTATTATTTTGTTTTTGTTACCTGAATTTAATTTATTCTTCTTAATTATGTTAATGTTTTATTATAGCAAAGATTTGAACAACTTATTGAATTATTTTATCGTTTTATTTAATCATACTTCTCCACGGCAAGTATAATGCTTGTTAAAAAATAATTTATTGGTTTTAAAAAAATGTTTTTATAATTACTAACGTAGTACCAATGAATAAATATGGCATGTGATATATCGTTGAAAAGGGAGAAAAATACTCTATTTAATGGCGCCATTTCCCGCCCGTTTCAAAATATATTTTTAACAGCCTGAAGAGTAAATCTCAAAATACAGAGGTTTTGAAAAAAAATAGATAAAACTTCGTTGAAACACTCTGTTTTGCAAAAAACTTTCGCCTTAGAATTTTTCTCGTATCTCTTCAAATAACGGAGATATTTGGCCTAGATGTTTTCCGCATTTTAGATATTTTCCGCCATAACTCTTAAAATAGGCGATGGATTTCAAATGTCTTTAAACCATTTTGTAGGTTATATAAATCGGCACAATTTTCGTAAAAATAATTTGTTTTTTGTACGACCGATATTAAGTGAGACATTCTCGAGTGCCCTGATAAAATGGACAGATTGTATATATGAAAATGAATCGTTATCAATATAACTAGGTATCTTTTTTATTTAAATAATATTCACATTTTATTTACTAAACTATTGTTAAATTTAAATTTTCAAGTATTAAATTATATTTCATTAAACTGTTTAGTGGTAAAAAAGACACGTAACCCTCCTTTCTGTCCTTTTATGCTACGTCACAGCAAAAATAATTCGCGTTGGTAATTATCATTTTATGGCTCTACATTCCTCCTTAACGTCTAAAAACAGAATCAATTTATATAAACAATAATAACAATAAATATGGTCGAGAAGCCTTCTAAAAATAGACAAATATTTATATGATGCCTGGAACATATTAGTAGAGCTAGAAGCGAGAAGCACATAAAGGTTACAGATTTGCATAACCTAGCTATAATTTACAAATTCCCTGACGGCCAAATTGAATAATAAAAATTGGAGGCGGAATCCGAACTTTGGTAATATACGTTGGGCCGGAGGAATCTCACCTGTAATAGCGTGCTAGACATTCCTTGTAGAAAAGTCGATTTAACGAAAAATAAAATACTTTCGGTGAATTCCAAGGCAATTATATTAAAATAAAATTGTCTTAAATTCGCAATTATTACTCTCCGACCTCCATGAGTGCAAATACAGTTAACATCGATTAATTCAAATCTTTGAGTTGATGGCTGAGACATGAAATTGACTAAACAAAAATTCTATTGAAATTTTCATGGTAAGTATACCATTGAACGCTAATGTGAATGCCGTCGCCGTCGGTCTGTCTCTAATTTAGTACTAATATTTAATATATTATTAAAACCGGCGAATATCTACCACAAAAGTATATTTTCACTTATTGTAATTTTCGTAAAATATGTATTAAATCTTTAATATTTACTGATAGTAAAATGTGCGCAAACCGGCGAACGCCTTTGGTATTCGCAATCCATTATTTCGCTCATTGAACGAACTATACTCAGTACAATATTTTGCCCCCAGTTGCCAACCCATTATTATTGTTATTAAATGTTAATATCAAACATACACATATTTAATGAGTTCCGTATCATGTTATAGCTATGTACAAATAAATATTTCAAGAAACGAATGATCAATACTTTTTCATTAAAATTTAATGCGAAGATAAATACGCATTACGTCTTGGAACAGCTTAGTAGAAAAAACTGGAGGCAGATCCAACCCGCGTTCTTATGATGTACGATAAACCCAAGAGATTTAGTGTTAACGTCTGAATTGCTATTATATCATTGATCTGAACCACTAGCTCAAACCCACAGGATTTTTTTATAGGCGCACTTCGTATAAAACAGAAATATAGTCTTCAGTGAAGTAGATGTAAGGAATTTTACAAAATAACTAAATCACAAAAACTCCAAATGTTTTGCATTGCCAATTATTTTGCTATATCAAATTTTCGGAGAAGTTTGGTGTAATGATGTTGAATGAAACCTTATATATTGCAGATGGGATCTTTTACAAAGATAATTCTTAAGATATTCATTATAGTTATGGCAATTTAAATTGGTATGATGACGTTGTGTACAGAAAATCAGATAAATGTTCTACAATTAAAATGGGGAATATTAGTGAGTTATAATAAATATTTCGCTTCACAATAAATCAGTAGTTCTGGCTTCTATTTGTTGGCCTTATTACGAAGGCGTAGAAGGGCCACTCTATTATTTTTATTGAAATTCCGTCTTTGAACTCGGAATTCCGACTTTAAACACGGAATTCCGACTTTGAACTCGGAATTCCGACTTTAAAGTCGGAATTCCTGTTTTAATCTACGTAATAGTTCAGTTCAGTTCAGTTCAGTTATTTTTGCTAGGGAACTGTTAAAAATTAAAAGTAAGGAAATTAATGAATTCTGTGTAGATATTCATGCTGAATTTACCTTAATTGAGCTGATTAATGAGAAAATCTATTTTTTATGCACTTATAGGTCTCCTAAGGGGGATACTGATATTTTTTTTAATGCACTTAATAACGTAATTGAAAAGATACCTTTAGATAAACAAATTGTTGTGGTTGGCGACTTCAACATCAATTTTAATATTTGTGACAATATAGATGTAAATGAATGTGTAAATATTTTGTTGTCATATAATTTAGAAGAACAAATTCACGAAAACACACGGGTAACTAATACTAGCGCAACAAAAATAGATAATCTCTTTACCAATGTAAACAGTAATAATATGATCGTGAAAGTAATTGAACCTCATATGTCTGACCACAAAGGTATTTCTTTCTCTATAGATATCGACTATAAAATAAAAGACGATTTTATATTATGTAGACCTATGACTGAAAGGAGTAAACAACAGTTTATTGAATTTATCCAGAAATTTTTAAAAAATCGCAAGTTACTCCTATACACAAAAAAGGACAGTTTAATAATACAGACAGTTATAGGCCTATTTCCATTATACCGGTCATCTCCAAAATATTTGAAATCGTTCTAAAAAATAGATTGCTAGAATATTTTGAAAAAAATAATCTACTAACTAGTGCTCAATTTGGATATAGACAAGGGAAATCCACTGTTAACGCAATCTGCGAAATGTATGTAAACATTGTAGAAGCTTTTGAAGAGCGAAAATTATGCTCCGCTAAATTTTATGACATGTCCAAGGCGTTTGATACTGTCAACCATAGTGTTTTGATACAAAAATTAGATTATTATGGGATCAGAGGAAATGCCTTAAGTATATTTACGTCTTATCTTGCAGACCGTCAGCAATGTATTAAATTTAACGGTAAAGTGTCCAAACTTTCAAATGTGAATTACGGGGTACCACAGGGGTCTGTCCTAGGGCCTTTGATGTTTATCATCTATATTAATCTATATATTAATCTGTCTTTCAATTTGACTCCTGAGGTACTACCAATAATATATGCTGACGATGCCACATTTTTGCTAAGGGTCACCCTTTTTTCCAACTTGTGTATTAGCAGTAAAGAATCCGATAATCTAATTAAACATTGGTCGAGGAGTAATTATCTTACTATAAATGATAATAAAACTAAAACCTTACATTTTTCAACAAAAAATAATGAAGCATACATTGAACCTATCAAACTCCTCGGTGTGTATTTGGATACGTCATTAAATTTTTTATCCCATATTCAAAACTTGTCAAAACGGCTATCAACTTCCATTTATGTCATAAGGCAACTTAGTAATAAAACAACAAAAGATTGCTTAAAAGTGGCTTATTTTGCAATTTTCCACAGTATAATGACATATGGAGTGATAGTATGGGGATCATCATGCCATTTAAATAAAATTTTTAAATTACAAAAAAAAATCGTAAGAATAATGGCGGATGCTAAATATGATGATCATTGTAAACCGCTTTTCAAAAGTCTTAATATTTTAACCCTGCCATCATGTTTCATATATGAATGTTTGTGTCATGTTAAAAAATTAAAAAGTGACGACAAAGTTACCAAGCAGGAGGACATACAGTACCACAATACTAGAACGAAAACAAATTTAAGATTACCAAAATATAGACTAAGCAAATCGCAAAACTCTTTCTCATATCAATCATTTAAATTTTTCAACGTGTTACCTAATAACATAAAAAATGTCGATATGAGTGTAAGCATGTTTAAACAAAAAATAAAACATATTCTTTTGCAAAATGCGTTTTATACATATGACGAATATTTTGAATATTTTGACACCTTATCTAACTTATCGTCTGTCTAATAACTTGTATATTGTAGCTTTCTGTATTAACTGTTGTTGGATTTTTGACCATTTTATGTATATGTATATATATATATGTGTATATATATATATATGTGTATATATATATGTGTATATATGTGTGTGTTTGTATACATGCGTATGTATTGCTTAAGTTGTGGGGAATTGTGTGTGAATTAAACCAGAGCTATAGGGACATACCCACTGAACAGTGAATTAAGGGGACATATACCTGTCCCCATTAATAAAAACGTTATTATAGTTGTTATTCTACCACCAAAAAACCATAAGTCTTTACCTATTCTTCACTGCTAAATGCTACTTAGTTTAAACGTGGATTAAATTCAGCTACCCCTATTTCAAACAATTTTACATAGAAATTTTAAAAGTTCCCATGACATACGTTTAAATCTGGAGTGTGATAGATTAGCTATATCCAGTTAATATGGGGACTTAAAAGCCACTCGACTGGTAGCGCCCCCTATAAAAATTAAATAATCCTGCTTGTAATTTAATATTCTGCATTAGGTGTGTTAAGAATTAATGTGTTCTGGATGTGCTGGGGACAATTAACATCATTTAAGACACTAATAATCATTTTATTTGATGGAAATGTCTGCATCATTTATTTAGGGTCTGTTTCTGAAACATAAAATAAAGTTATCTATTAATAAATATCATAGTAATAATAGTTCCATTGTAACTATGACAGTAAACGAATAATTAACTATATTTAACATTTCAGAAACTGGCTATTAATATATACAGGGTGTGGCAATAGTGCATCTGACCTCAATATCTCGAAATTTACGATAGCTAGAAATTTTTTAAAAAATTGCAAGTAGATAAAAAAGTCTATAGCTGGAAATTATTTTCGAACATACAGGGCGAGACAAGATGAAATTACAGAACCAAGTGCCTTTTTTTAAATGGAATTCTATGTATATCAGTACATTTTTTTGAAGCCTCTTTCTAGGCTCTCTTCGTTCTTATATTAGCATTGAAAATCTCCCAGCCACTTGGATGTAATGAATTTTTTTGTTGAAATAATGCAATCTGCGGATAGATATTTAAAAAATCACCACAGTCACAATTATGGGTTTTAAGAAAAACTTATGTGAATACAAGTTACGAGATATCTAGTTAATGTTTTTGTAACATTTTCATTTCCTAAAAATGTACAGGGTGGCCAGAAATTATTTTTCAATTAAGAATATTTTAAATTGAATTTTCTTAAATTTTTCAAATGGAACACCCTGTATATGTTTCGACGATGTGATGTAGAAATGCAAAACGAACATTTTTTGTAAGTTTTTTTATATTCGACATTTCCAGTTTCCAGAGATCTATCGAGAAGGTTTTGGAAGCTGCTAACATCAGGAATCCTTCTTTCAGGATAACGTTGGTGATAAATTCTATTGGCAAGTAAACAATTTCTGTCTGACTCGCCCAAACAAAAGTCATGTCTACATGTTCCGCTTTATTAAAATTCACATTGTAAAATTCAAAATATTTTAAATTCAATACAAATTGTAACGACCGATAAGTGTGATAAATGCTCCTTTGTACACGACAATTCATACCAAGCGAGGTTTTATTGCTTGTCGACTAACGAAAACAGCAAAAAAATGTACAAAAAACATTACAGTAAAGGACCGGTTACATACTATTTACTCATTTCAAAGGATTGGAAGAAATAGTCCCACTAAATGGCCTCATTTCAAAATTGCATAAAGACGTGTGTCAATCAAAATGGGCAACACGTCGAACATCCGTTATTAATTTTTCTAATGAATTATTTGAGGGAACCTCTTTTTTTAAGTTTGTTCTTGAATTCGACACTTATTTATTTATAAAACGAAAATGGTTGCAATTAGCCCTAGGAAAGTACTTACAAAAATGTTCGTTTTTCATTTCTACATCACGTCGAAAAATATACAGGGTGTTCCATTTGAAAAATTGAGAAAATTCAATTTAAAATGTTCTTAATAGAAAAATAAACACTTATTTATTTATAAAACGAAAATGGTTGCAATTAGCCCTAGGGAAGTACTTACAAAAATATCTTCTTAATTGAAAAATAATTCTTGGCCACCCTGTACATTTTTAGGAAATAAAAATGATTCAAAAATAGTAATTGAAAGTCTCGTAACTGGTAGTATTCACATAAGTTTTTCTTAAAACCCATAATTGTGACTGTGGTGATTTTTTAAATATTCATCTGCAGATTGCATTATTTCAACAAAGAAATTCATTACATCCAAGTGGTTGGGAGATCAATGCTAATATAGGAATGAATAGAGCCTAGAAAGAGGCTTCAAAAATTGTACTGATATGTATAGCATTCCACTTAAAAAAAGGCACTTGGTCCTATAATTTCGTCTTGGCCCTCCCTGTATGTTCGAAAATAATTTCTAGTTATAGACTTTTTTATCTAGTTTACGTGCAATTTTTTAAAAAATTTCTAGCTATTGTAGAACTCGAGTCTCGAGGTCCGACACACTATTGCCCCACCCTGTATATAAACAAATAAAATAGTTGAAGGTTTTTATAGATCAGTAGGTATAATCATTTATCAGAATCTAACACTTATTTTAGTATAATTCATAGTCGATAAAATAAAATGGCCATAATTTCTATGCTGCTGCATTAAAGATAAAATTTACAATAATGAATGAAATAATAAAGCAACAATGAAAAACCGAGAACGGGAGATATTACAAACCATTCCAGAAGATGTGATATTTAAGACCTTTACAGAGAGTAGATGCTTGTCGCAATCGCAATGTTGACATTCTTATAAGTAATTTCTAAATTGAAATTTTTTTTTCTAGCTGATAACTACCATTCATTCAAAATTGAATATCTAATTCTAATCAGCCAGTATATTAATAAAGTAAAATCTATGAAAAGATTGTGTAATAACTGCCCCCTTACGAGAAGTCAACAACAATATCAAAACATATATTAATGAAATATGTATCAATGAAAACATTATGTAAATACATTCCCCCTCCGAGAAGTTAATAATAGAATTATAGTAAATACTCTCGTACAAAAAACTGTAAAAAAAACTAACTGTAGATTCCTTAGCCCAAATTAATTGGGATTCTTCATATAACATTTTTCAAAATACCCCTTCGTTTTCAAGTTATAGCCCCTTTAAAGGGGTATGTTAAAAACTATTTTCATTTTTTTACTCAAAAAATAAAATTGAAAAAAACAAAATACTTAGCAAATGATGATGTATTGATAGGCATCATGTGAATTTTTTTCATCCCCTTAACTGCTTTACCAAGGGGTGGAATGGGCAACCCCTAATATATTTTTAAAAATATTTTTAAAATCCATTCATTTTACATTTTAGAATAAAATATTTTTTATTCCTTTGTTAATTCTAATGCTTTTTTTTCTCTTTAAAAAAAATGCCGTGTTGCCAACCGTTTTCGTGGTAAAAAATAAAATTTACGTTCATGCACTTTTTATCACGAAAACGGTTAGTAACACGGCATTTTTTAAACAGAAGAAAAAGTTCTAGAATTAACAAGGTAACCAAAAAATATTTTATTCCGAAATGTAAAATGGATTTTAAAAATATTTTTAAAAATATATTAGGGGTTGCTCATTCCACCCCTTGGTGAAGCAGTCAAGGCAATGAAGGAAATTCACAAGGTGCCTTTCAATAAGTTTAGTAGATATGCTAAATATTTTGTTTTTTTGAATTTTATTTTTTGAGTAAAAAAACGGAAATAGTTTTTAACGTACCCTTTTAAAGGGGATATAACTTGAAAACGAAGGGTATTTTGAAGAATGTTATATGAATTAATTAATTTTTTTCTGCTTTATTTACGGACACCCTGTATATATTTTGGTACAAATACAAGTTTAAAATTTAAAATTATACAGAAAATTCATGAGTCAATTTTTGAATAACAAAAATATTCATAGATTGAATAAATTCAGGATTAAATACAAAAACATCATTTATAAAAATAAAAACATTTGATTAATAAATATAAAACAAAACTCGAGCAATAATACACACATGGACATATGTTTAAAGTCATATTCTTATGGGTACATTTTGAAATTTACACATTCATTGAATCGGCTATATTTTTAAGGACACATAAACACAACTTAATGATTACTAAAGTAGTGGGGACATAAATATACACACAGGTAATTATATATTCTTGTAGGAACATTATGATATTTACACTTTTATATGTTTAGCTATAATTGTGATGATTAGTAAACACAGTTGATACCAAATATATTATGGGTACACTAATACACATATCTATTCAGCTATCGTTATGAGGTGTCCCCATAAGAGTTTTCTCCATTTTCTCGAATTACAGCGAGTGTATCGATATGTTACGTGTACCCACGGAATCAGCAGGTTCTGTGTAATATTCCCATATGTGTAACTCCAATGTCCCCATAGACCGGTAAAATTCAGGCGGCCTCACAGTTTACGTAAAACATGTATAGGTGTGTGTGTGTATATACATTTGTATATGTGTATATATTTATTTATTTATTTTTCTATAGTTGTAATACTGTTCTTTTTTATTATTGTGTATTTATTAATTTTTTTAACTTACGCATATTGTATTTTATTGTGTCTTTTAAATTTTTTATTTTTTATGTTTTTATATATACACTTTTATATTTTATATTTTATACTACTTTTATGACGTATGCAAGTATTACTAATTGTAAGTATGGCATGAATAAATTCTATCTATCTATCTATCTATCTCCTTTCGATCGTGGAAGAGTATACCTCATATTATTAGTCACTGTATTACAGGTTTTTTAAATTATGATGTACCTATGTCTTAGTTCGTTTGAAAATGATGAAAATAATTCCGTATATCCCTGTATGTATGTTCCAAAAAATGGAATTAATTCTTTCAACTATTCTAGCTTAGAAAATGTATTACTTTTAAAAAATCTTGAAGAGGCTAATCATAAAATTTAATTCATTCAACTGAGGCTCGAGCAGTTATTTTATCTTCGGACACAGATGTATTTATATTATTTTACATCATTTTCGAAAATGCAACAAGTTAGAAAGGTGGCTTAGAACGGGTAACAGAGGCAACATTAGATGCACACCAATTCATAAGCTTGTAGAAATTCATGATACTGAGTTATGTAATGTACTTCAACCGTTTTCGAGGAAAGTGCCGTTAAACATTTCAATAATTTTTTGAAAGACAAATTCAAATTTAATGAAACAAAGTGTATTTATTTATTGAAAAAAGTACAAACGTAAGGGAAAAAAAATCGTAATAATTCAATAGAGAATGTTGTATGAAAATATGACAGCATGTGTACAAACGAATATGTTCGAATTTACAGAAACTTCGTACCGTTATAAAATTCAGGGTCCACTACACACCTGATCAATTAGATCATAAGTATTAAATTTGGACAATATTGTTTACAAAACTTATAGACCTTCCCCTGACAAGGATTTCATTGACCCATTGAATGTACGAACTTTGACTTCAGAATCTTAATTGGGGAAATATGTAGGTCAGGAATCCATAAGGTGGACATCCCGAAAAGTGGGGGGAAGTTCGCCATATTGGTTTTTATGCCAAACCGGATGTGCACTCTATCTCCGCAACCGCTGATCCGATTTTAATTTTCTTTTTTTAGTTCAACTACAAATGTTACGCTGAAAGATAAAAGCTCTTGTCAATTTTTTCGTATCTTTTAAGATAACGGACTTAATATAATAAGAATCACATTTACCATGAGATGAACTATATGCCCGCAAGTTTATTTAAATGATATTCCAATCCCAGTGAAATCGGAAGTCAAATATCTAGGACTCCACTTGGACCAGAAGCTTACTTAGAAAAGCCACATCAAGGCTAAAAGAACTAAACTGAACTTAAAAGTCAAACAAATGTATTGGTGGGTAGGAAAAAGGTCGCAGTTGTCATTGAAAAACAAAATACTTATTCTCCAATCTGGACTTACGGGATCGAACTTTGGGGTTGCAGCAAATCTTCCAATAAAAAAATAATACAAACCTTCCAATCAAAAACACTCCGCAAGTTAGCAGACGCTCCATGACATGTGTCCAACGCAACTACTCTCCACAACGATCTTGGAATTTCCTCCATAAAGGATGTTATTACCCTCCACGCTAATAAAGCAAAAGAGTGAGATACTGCCCACAGTAGTCTAAACATGAATCAACTGTATCAGCTACCGTTAGATAAAAGAAGATTAAAAACAACGTGGTCAGAAGACCCAACGGACTAGGTGAAAATGCAGAACCATCAGTGGATGGTACCCAACTCAAGCGAAGTACAAATCAAAATATTTGCTAAATACTCTGTATATAGATTAGAATAGGTTTTAAATTTGCTATGAAATAATTAAAAAAAAAAATGTATTGAGCCTTCACTTTAACCGTGAATATTTCATAAATGGAGTAGCTGTTTTTTTTTAAATCACGTTTCCATTGTGTGCATATTGCAAACTAGTATTTGAAATTTGAATAACTTATACGTTGATGAAGTTATATTGAAAAATATCCCATTTTCGCCATTTAACTGAAGACATGATGACACATTTTTGTAAATAACAACGAATGATTTGGACAAAAAAAAACATTATCACATTAAAAAGGATATTCCTTCATACCACTACAAAATTTTACATAAAATAATTGGTGAATTTCGAAAAATGATCATCAAAAATTTAATTTTACGAAAGTTCCGTGTTAATAGTGAGTACATTTAGTGGTAAAAGTTAAATAATCTTCATAAATGTTTGAACTCAAGTTATTCAAATTCAGTGAGTAGTTTACAAAATACATAAAATGAACATATCCTATTTTTAGTTTTTTCGTCACTGTATTTTTGAAATACTCGCGATTAAAGTGAGGGCTCAACACATTTGAAACGTATGTTAGTTGCATTAGTTGTAATAAATATGTAGGAGAGATGATTTTATACATTGAATTTTGGTTTTTATGTTATAAAACAAAATAAGATCTTTGCGGTGATTGTAAATTGAAATTTAATTATTTGTTTTTACACAAATTAAAATTATTGCATTTGCAGAAATTTGAACAAAGCACTTATTTTTTTTTACAAGTGCAACATTTTTTCTCACATTCTGTTTTACAAGAGCGCATCAAAAGAAAACTATCCGTAATGCAACGTATATTACAAATTGGTTTTAAAAATTCGTTATCTGCTTCTAGTTCAAAACCGTATTTAATGACATCTAATGGATCATAGTTAATTCCTCTATCACAATTACAATACAAATCAACACAATAGTATGCTCTTTTAATATGATCGGCACAAGTGAATGAGGTTGGTGGTAAATTCTCTGGAACAAAATTTTTGGAGTTATAATAAAACCAAGCCCTCAGTTCATCAAACGTTTTACAAGTTGAACTAGGCTTTATCGTTAACACAAGAAATTCTTCAGCCTGTGCCGTGCAAGATTTTATAGGACCTAAAGCGAAATTTTTGATAAACCTTGTTTGACTAATTTTTAAAATTGATTTTTTCGAACCAATTTTGCTCGTGTAATCGCATTCGGTTAGTATGTGTGCCGCCGGAAGTATATTACATAATTCAGTACCGTGAATTTCTACAAGCTTATGAATTGGTATGCATCTAATGTTGTCTCGATTGCACGTCCTAATCCACATTTATTAATGCAGAGGTATACTCTTCTACGATCGAAGGGAGAACTGAACTGTTACGTAACGTAGATTAAAACAAGAATTCCGACTTTGAAGTCCGAATTCCGTGTTTAAAGTCGGAATTCCGTGTTTAAAGTCGGAATTCCTAGTTCAAAATCGAAATTCCCAGTTCAAAGTCGGAATTTCAATAAAACTAATAGGGTGGCCCTTCTACGCCTTCGTAGTTTGGTATTAGTAAGTACTACATCTGTCAAAATTATTACTAATTGCTAATGTAATATAAATCGACTTTATATATGGCCGATTTAATTGCTGCACAGTTATTGGCTGTATCAGTCACACGTCGGCCTCCGCGACTGAAGTCGGAAAAGAGACTGGACTGCTTACCTGTGATCTGTTTTTCCGTGTTCAATATCTCTATAACGATGCTTACTGTTTCATATTTTCTCACCAAATGTTGGATGAGCACAGCTTCAGTGAGTACACTCTACAACATACTGCTTAGAATAAATAATCCTATGAACGTTCATCGCCTTATCGGTATAGTTAATCTACAGTTCAATTAGCTGCTCTGAAGGAGTAGAGCGAAGTCAGAACTTAAAATTTTTATGTTCAGAACAAAATATTTCAGATTTAGTATCTATATGCACTTTCCATATGCAATCGTTTCACCCCCTTGGTCATTGCCAGGTATTTGTAAGTTCCCCCGACTCTTAAATGATTTAGGGTGCTTTCGTCTGTATATTGCGCATCTTCAAAGAATTGAAAAATTTAAAACCCAATCTTCTTATCGTTATCTCTTCAGATGAACTACTGCGCGTTTGTTCCAATTTCAGTTCCATAAAAATAGCTATTGTGTACTCAACGTGGTCAATCATAAGAGTACTCATGATTAGCGGTTTTCTGATATATAAAGTTCGAGGTCATCTATATATGAAACAAAGGCCACAGTTTTTTGATTATTATTATATACAATTATGGTGTTGTTTAGTGCGAATAATTACCTATTTAATGCAAATTTAATGTGAACCTTATTAAGCGTTGAACATCGCATGCATTTGCGTTTTTCCATTTATGTAATAATGTACTGCTACTAAAAAACTGGGCGATTTAATACAACATATGTATGGTATATTAATTTTTCAATAAGATATAAAAAAAACTGTTTATTTTGATTGTGTTTTATGGAACATTACTTTTTTCATGCCTCCCCCTCATTTCCTACATTTAAATGCAATTTATTCAAACGCTTACCATTTTTACAGTTCCTATGCGATAGAAATGTGAGATAGGTTTTCCGCTAAGTGAATATCTTAACTAAATATTTATATATACCTTTTTAAGAACGATACTTAATTAAAATAATTATTCTTATAATGCAGAAAAATTATCTATGCCAGTGGAGGAGGTCTATGACATTGAGTACATAATTGCCAAAGTTACTATAGAAAATAATTTGTGTGCTCAGTTTTACATAAGCCATCAAGTTCTCTTTATATCAACATTTATATACTGACCGATATAATTAATTATGTATTAGAAAATAACTCTTATTCTAATGGGTGATCTAAATATAAATATATTAATTAACAGTCCTGCTACTGTTTGTCCAAATAACTTGTTATATGTTTTTGATTGTAGGTAAATTTAACGATCCCACTAGAATAACTACTGAAAACAAAACATTGTTGGACTTAATTATAATTAGATATTAGAAATGTAGACGCCTTAAATGTGTGATTTTCTGACCACAACCTTACATCTTGTGATGTCGAATGAAATGGTTATGATTCCAAATTCATCGTAGAGGAATTTCATAGCTTTAGAAACATTAATATTGAGCTACAGTTGTAAAAGTATTAGGCTAGAGAACTTGTCTTGGTCATTAATTGACTTATCATTTTATGCATGTCCTTTAATTTGGTGTCCAAATCCGTTTCTCCTGATTGGGCTTCTTCCACAGAGACAGATCGTACTCTGTGCCCTGAGGATTCCATATGGGTGGCCTCTACCTCAATTGCATGGATCAATGCTTTGCTACTACTCTTATGCCGAGATAGCCTAAGGACTCGCCTGATCTTCTCGTCTTTTACGCCATCAATGAGCGCGTCAACTGTCAATTGTTCTTGGAACTGCCTTGGTGCATTAGAGTAGGCCAAGTGTGTCTCTCTATTGCAGCCTCAAATTCTTGTAAGCTCTCCCCATCTTTTTGTATAAGCGATTTCAGCTCAGTCCAATATACTTAGGAGAGATGTTGGCCTCCAAAATCTTGTTACTGCTCCACTGGAATTGTCTGAAGCACTTCTGATGCTTAGTCCCTTAGTGCAAAAACTAATGACGTAGCCTTTTCTTACTTATTCCAGTTGTTAGCACAAGCCGCTGCTTCAAATTTTCTTTTGAAGGTTGACCAAGAAGTTTGACCATCAAAGGAAGGCGGTTGTAATCGAGAGCCTAACGATGATAGTACTAGCTGGCGTCCTTGTTCTCTTAACTGTCGGTTAACTCGTCCTACTGCTCCATCAACTAACCGAAATTTTCCTTCTATATCGGTAACTTTCCCATTGACGCCAGTAACTTCTTCTATGACTTCAGTTACTTTCTCTTTAACTTTATTTACTTTTCTTTTGACTTTACTTACTTCAGTCTTTATGTTGTTCATATCCTCTTTAATTTCACTTTTGATGTGTTCAGTGGCTGAAAGGATAACATTTTGTTGCCCCTGTATAATTTTCCTTAATTCTTCTTCACGTATTTATTGTTCTTCTTTTTCTTCCTGATGTCCTCTTTCTTGTTCTTCCTTTTCTTCTTGACGTCTCTTTTCCTGATCTAGCATCACTTTTCTTAGTTTATCTTTTTCTTCCTGACATTTTCTTTCTTGTTCTTCTTTCTCTTCTAGACGTCGTTTTTCTTGTTCTTCTTTTTCTTCTTAACTCTCTTTTCTTCTTCTTGTTGTCTTTTTTTCTGATCTAGAATCTTTTTTCTTAGTTCATCTTTTTCTTCCTGACATCTCTTTTCTTGTTGTCTCTTTTCTTGGTCTAACATCATTTTCCTTAGTTCGGCAAGCATATCCTGCATATGTTTTTCAGCAGCCATACTTCTTGATTCCATCAACAATTAACTCGAAACAGCACTAACAAGTTTTATTTAAAGTCTATGCCAAGTACAAGTCAAATATTTCCACAAAATTCAGAATATAATATTCTAGATATTTTCTCGAAATATCACAAATAGGTTTTAATTAGTGTCTATATCACTTCTCAGTTGAAAGCACTTAAATCACTACACTAATTTCTAAATTGAATGTTCTACAAATTTTTTCAAAATGTCACAAGCAAGTCGTATCTATATCACTTTCCATTTCGAAGCACTGCACTATCTCCAGTGGTTTCCATATAGAACACTATGGAACTTCGTGGAATTATTTAGATATCCTGTTACAATTCCGCTTCTGACACCAATTATTACGTGTTACACCTTCCAGTAAACACCCTGTAGGTTCGATAAATTGCAACAGCAATTTTCACAAGCCACTGATTTATTAATCACTTAAATTACAATAATTAATCCTCAAAAATAACATAACCAATAATAACTTTAATCTAACATAAATTCACTACTTTAAATCACAACTAGTTACTGTTCTTTACTTCATCTGATCACTTGACATCTATATCTAACTCTGCTCTGCCTGCTTAACTTCATTTCTTATATATACAAATGGAATGTACTAGAATCTCCTTCTAGTACCTTCTCGAATATTTTGGCAATTTCTACAGTTTTCTGGGCATTAAATGGCGGTTCGTCAATTGGCCCACAGATGGCGACACTCTAAAATCTGACCAGGGTCTAATTACACCTCTGTCCGTCAGAGGGCAGCACATAACAATATTGTACTGTATTGTATAACCACTATGACTTTCACTTTCGATGTTCCCGTTTACGGGATTTGGATTTCTCTATGCATTTGATCCCCCTATAGATCTTCAAAAAAAAACTTATTTTTTAAAAGTACGTACGTAAGTAAGCTCGCCTGTCTCCTAAAGTCTCGAATAACTCCAAATGTTGGCTTTCATGTTAAAATCTACCACCTTTTTCATGTTTAAAACCTTTGCCTAAAATAATTCTCCACTTTCCAGCTTTGTGCCAATGTAAATCAGAAAAATAGCATAGCCAATATCCCACTTGTTGTTTTTTATCCTAATTTTTCATTCTTTTGCATTATCTGTTTATGAGCTAATCACTGAAAGAAGTCATTCATATTATATCTGTTAAGCTATGTTATATTTTCAATTCGTCGTACGCCACTGAGCAAAGACTTAAATCATAGCCAATATTTAGGATGTCCCACAGTTACATAAGGAACTATATATTACAACAATTGACAAGTCACTGCACTTTATCACATACATGGATTTTTGTGCATTCCAGACGGCTTACGGTATGCAAATAAGTTTCGTTTAATATCGAAGATAATAGTGTCTCAAGGATTTGGTATTGATCATTGCACTTTTACCTTGGCCGGATATATTTAGATACATTTTATACAGTAGATCGGTGACCTAATAAATAGCGTACTGGCTGCACGAACTTGATCGTAGGGAAATTAGTCTGCGTTATGCTTTTATAATTCCATTTTATCGCAAACAGCGTCGGCAGAAGGTATCTGCCTTAATCGTAGACGTGTTAAATTTTCAGCTATGTCATTATGAATCCCTCTTGTACATGGTGTCTACAAATTATGATATTTCTTAAAAATTACTTTCGAATAAGTTCCATTCGCCTTATTGGTACTACAGGGTATTTCAAAAGAAAGTACATTAAATTCTACTGTAGATTGAGGAGTCCGAGTTACAGTCCCTTAAGCTGGGTGCTAGTTATTTCCAAATTAATAGTCTTTAAGCGGTTTGACGTACAACGATCAAATTTTATATTAAGCCCTTTATTGTTATATGCTACATGGTCATTAGAGCAATGGGTACTGACATCCATGGTATATCCCTTTACAAGATGGTGTGGTAAAGTTCAAGGTCATATATTTTTTCCTTGCGCCAAATGTCAAATTCTTAAGAATCATCGGATGGCTTATTGAATTTAGCAATATTTTATCTCTTACGGTTTTTCGCACAACCATCCCTATTAGAGCAAAATGAAAAAATCATAGGCGAAAATTTGATTCGAAATATTATTGATAAAAATAAATGTCTGAATTTGAGTTGTGTAATTAATCAATCAATCAAACAAATTTTATTAAAATTAATACATAATATTTCCTCCCCGGGGATTACCTTGCGACCGATCGTGCACATGGTGGCAGGGAATGATAACAAAACAAGACCAGAGACAAAAAACGCACAAAAATAAACCAACAACACCAAACAAAATGGACAAACTGAAAGTAAGAGAGGGACAGGAAAGATTTAAAGGTACGAAAGGTATGAAATATCAGTAAAGGCGGATAGGGTAAGCGGAAGTTATAGGTGGTGAAGGTTTGGCTATAGTGGTTGCCAGAATATTGGTAACGTCTGGTATGGTAGCGTGAGTTTGATCCGAAATGGTGTATTATGCTGTCTAATTTGTGTAATGTTTACGGTAAGCGGACTATCGCCCAGTCTGAAATATTGGAATTTTTGGGAGAGTTTCTGGACGTAGTCCGCTATTGGGGTTATGTCGTTGCAACGTGCTTAAAGATCTCTGCGGGAGGTGTACCTTCCAGAATTTGATATGAGGAGCATAAATTTGTGCTCAAGCACTTTTAATTTTCTCATTGTCGTGGCCGGTATGTAGCACCACACCGGCGCCGCGTATGTGACGGACGGCCTGACCACCATCGTGTACAACAACTTTTTGTTTCTTCTGTTAAGTCTGCTAGCCGTCAGCAGATACAGACTTCTGGACAGGGAGTAGACTTTTCGTATAGTTTCGTTTATGTGCGTATCGAACGTAACTGTGGGGTCTAGTCTGACCTCTAGATACATCTCGCACCGTTTTGTTGGAATTTGGTGCCCCCTGACCGAAATAGGTGTCAAAATTCTATTCTCGGTGAACCGGCGCGTGAAGACTATCGCTTCCGACTTCTCGGCGTTTACTCGAATCTTCCACCGGTCGTAATACGTCGCAGCATGGACCATGTGCGTCTTCAACAGCATGCTGGCTGCTTGGGCTTTGAGAGAATGCGCGTACATGGCCGTGTCTCCGGCGTACTTGGTCAGCTTGGTATTCGGGAACTCCGGGAAATCGGAGACATACAAGTTGTACTGTTCTGGTGATAGACATGACCCTTGTGGGACTCCCGCGCGAATATCCCACTGTGATGACAGTTTATTATTCACTCGAACCTGCAGGGATCTGCCCGTTAAGAACGAGTGAATGAGTTTGATGATGGACGTCGGAAAGTTATAGTCGTGCATCTTATATAGTAACCCCGACGTCTCAATATCAAGATGCACCATGGTGGTGCTCTTCCTGAGGTTGTATTGTACCTTGACGTCGTTAACTATCCTGACGACCTGTTGCACCATACTACTGCCCTTTCTGAAGCCGAACTGACACCCATCGTTGTACTTAGCACTATTCGAGAAGCGACATTGATTTGAGCTTGTCGGTGAAGCTTACTTTTAATTGCTCTTAGTACAAATTTGTTTTCAATTACATTATTGCCAGATGAATACGATCAACTAATTCTTCACCTGCACCTGTGAAATCATTCAAGATTGATGGGGTTCCATCAAATCGAGAAATTACGTCAACAAACATTTTGAACACATTGAAATTTGTAATATTCTGAGCAGGAATATTAGTGTTTGAGGTTGCCATTTTAAGTAAAAAAATTATAAATAATTAAAATTAAAAGTCTGATCTTTGTTATTAAAATTTGTGATCTTTGTCACTAAAAATTCTTTGTCTGTTTGTGTCTTTGTCAGTAAAATCAATCTTGAAAAATTCTCACTTAAATACATTTTTTGATATACAATCATTGTGAATTTTAATATTCAGTTAGAATTTCAGGTTTACTAAATTTTGATATACAGTCAAAATATTAGTGGTGAAGAATGTACCAATCTTGTAGGAAAATAGGAAAGGACTTACTGATGTTCCAAGTTGGGTCTTTGAAATTTAATAGAAAAGTTGGATTTTGAAATGTAAAAGAGGAAGATCATTGTTTGGGTGTATGGTGCGTGTCCCAACTCCCCTCTGCTAGGGGAGGCTCCCAGAGGGTTACAATGTAAGTACTTTATTTGTTTCATTTTTAATTATGTAATTGAATAAACTTCTACCTTGTTGTTTTTTACCACTGTGTTTTAATTACCAAGTATTCACTTAGCCCCCAATTTGACATATGGTGGAGGTCAAATTAATCCCGAATTTGACATACGTCTTGAGGATAGGCACGACGATGACGCACTTCTATTCGCTGGTCAATGTCGCAGTCGTAGGATTGCATTAACGATGTACGTCAACTGCACAATACCTTTTCTTGGGAGATATTTGAGCAGTTTGGACTCGACGCCGTATTTCTCGGAGCTTTGTTATTAGGTAGTTTCTTGACAAATTCTGCAACTTCGAAGAGTTTGGTCATGAGTTTGAAGAATTCTCGTCGCGTAATTTCTGTGTCATGACCAATGATCTGGTTAATGTCATTTCCTATGCGGTAGTGTTCCAAATTATTTGGTATGTTATTGTTATGTATGTTTTAGAAATGGTCGGCTAGGTCATTCGCTTTTTGCGCGTCAGTCAGCGCTGTCCATCCGTTCAAGAGTGTAATGTAATATGATCAAAGTAGTGCAAATATCGGATAATTGATTTAAGAATTAATCGGCATGAATATCTAAGCGTTCTCTGTGATTTACCCTTTTTATGAAACAACAGTCACATGAGTAATTGCATAATGATTGAAGAATCAGCTCGTCTCTTTCATGTTGATCACTCGCAGTTAGAGCGAATGTCATAAATTTAGTTATTGGTTTGGATGTTAGTTTATTTAAGACCACTGGACTGGTATCAGAAGAGTGGTGTATTTATTTATTTACTCTGTTCAACAGGTCACTATCCATGTACAGGACAGGAGATAGCAAGGTATTACAAATATAAATATTAGAGAAATATAATTGTAGAATACAAATAGAAAATTTTTAGAAAAACATACATCGGCCCTTAAGGCTCTTACATGAAAGATAAGAAGAAAGTACAAAATAAGTTAACGTGCATTATGTGAGCAACGATAGTATAACAAAAAAAAAAACTTCTCGATGATAATAATAAGTTCTTAAATCAGTAAGGCTGCAGTTGAACATGTCAATATCAGTACAGATTGCGTTGTGGTTGTCGCAAGCTAGTTAAATCGGCGAGAAATTTAAAATATTCGTACCTGGTGTAGCCAGGTAAAGAACACTGCCGTTACGGGTAGTTCTGGGAATATTAAAACTAATTTTTGACAGCAATTGTGACGCATCAATAGTGTTGTTAATTACTTTATGAAGAGATATTTGTGAGAAACATTCTCGCTTACACCTCAGACCAATTATGAGTATTTACGCAGTAAGTCCTTTTGCGGAACACCTATCGCTGGATAATAAATAACCTTCTGATTTAAAATGCAATAATTTCACAAATTTATGTAGTACTGATTCTAAACTATTAATATGCACATTGTAGTGTGGGGTCCAAACAAGTGAAGCATATTCGAGCTTCAATCTAACATAATAATACCAAATCTTAAGTGTATCTAAATCCGAAAAATCAGGGGAATATCTGAGTATAATATAATAATAATAATATTTACTCACAAAAAATAATACATATAATATTACAAAAAAAAATAAATAAATAAATATAGATTTGTGTCCATATTAAGTTTGAAAACTTGCGTATGGATAAATGACAATTCATTAATGTATTTTGTTAAATTAATTAGCTCAAGATAATATAATGTAGCAGAAAGAAAAGAAATTTAACACATAAAAGGAAAACTGACAGAGATTAAATTATGTATCTATTAATGATCCTAAATGAAAACCATAATTTTCTCTTATCCACATATTAACAAATTTCTTAAAAATAAACACAATCTTACTATTCCTAATGTTCAAAGGCAGTTGATTATACAACCTTTGTCCTAAATAGATAAAGTGTCTTGTACCTATATCCTTTTTGCTACATCTGTTTTGATAAGTTCATGTTCTCTTTTTCTGGTCCACTGAGTGCAAGTAGTTTTTGGTTTTCTAAAGATATATTAATATTATTTTAGCGTATACTTGTCTTGGATACAATATTTCTGATTCACGGAATAATTGCTCTGAGCTGTATCTAACATTCTTATTTAGCATTATTTTTATAATTTTCTTTTGCAGTATCTCTAATGGTAGCAGATTTTTACGCCTCCCCATGCTATTATCCCATATTGAATTATCGATTCTACAAGAGCATAATAAATTATTTTTAATTGTTTAAGAGCCAGGATGTTCTTTAGCATTTTAAATTTGAATATCAAATATCTAAGTTTTTTACTAACATTACTGACTTAGGCATCCCACCTTAAATGATTATCAATCATTATCCCTAAGTTTTATGGATATAGCGCTAAAGTCAGGTAAATATTTCTTATATGATGTGAAGGCCAAATATTTAGTCTTATCCCAATTTAAAGTTAACAAATTTTGATCAAACCACAGTTTGATTTTTTCAGGTCTGTCAATATTAAATGTCTTAAATCTTGTCAATTATCGCCTTCGAAAAATATCGCAGTATCATCTGCACAAGAGATTATATTTCCTTTTGTGGATAAGGTTAGTAAATCATTAATGTATATTGTAAAAAGGACAGGTTCTATAACTGTACCCTGTGGTTCTCCACAGCTCACGGTCCTTTCCTCACTAGTTACATCATCGATTATAACTTCTTGTTTCCTATCTGTTAGATAACTACGGAATAGCTCTAGTATATTTCCGTGAATTCCGAAATTTTCCAATTTTTCTTATTCAAAATTTTATGCCTTATCGTGTCAAAGGCTTTGGCTAATCCACGAAGACATATATTACTACGGTTAAGTGCATTATATAAAAAGTCCATAAGCGTTTCCTAGATTCAGTGACAATGGTATTTTTATGTCCATTAAATGATAGAGTTTTATCAAATACGACCCCCAAATTTCGCAGAGCGTCCAGTCTGTGAAGTATGGTATTATTTATCGTCTAGTCGTAGACTATTGTATTCAATTTGCGTGTATAAGACATTACATCACATTTTTGGGAATTTAATAGGAGTTCATATTTAATACACCAGTTACTTTATCTATTTTCAATAGAATGTAGTCATCAGTGGAATTAATTTTAGAAAAAAGTTTCAAATTATCGACATACAATTGTTAACATTGTGTAAGTCATTGATGAATATAATAAAAAATAGTGATCCAAGGACAGAACCATGCGGAACCCCAGAAGTAGCTATGTATTCGGCAGACTTGAAACCATTAAATGCCACGTATTGAATCCTGTTTGACAATTATGGAGGTAATAGGGAAATATCGGTATGAATAATATCAGTTTGAGTTTCGTCATCTCTAAATTCTGATACATGTTGAGTCACACAAAGCAAATTGGTTGTCGTAGAGTACCCCGCATAAAACCATGCTGATGAATTGAAATTTGATTATGTACTTGAGAGTATATGACTACATCCATTAGAATGTCAAGGGCCTTGGCAAAGTTTCATATTATAGATATAGCTCGATTTGTCGCCGTTCTTAAAAATTGGACACACCCTAGAACATAATTAAATTGAAAAGAATTGTCAATGGTGAAGCAAAAATTCAGGCGCAATCTTTTAGTAAAAACGCGGGCACGCCATCTGGACCGGCTGTCATGTTACTATTTGTTTTTTAGCTTTTAGTACATCATCCTCTTTAAATTCGGAAATATATATTGTATTATTGTTGAAATTGTTACGTGTAACTAAATTATCAGGAAGATGACTAACTAGGTGCGAGAGTGTTACTAAAGAAATCAGCAAATGAATTTAAGATGTCAACTGGTTCATGCACTTCATTTCTGTTAAATCTCATGACATCCTAAATATTTGTAGAACCCCTTTTGTTATTTAAAAATGTCCAGAATTTAGTAGGATTTTTGTTTATATCATTTTTAGCAGCTGTAACAAAGTTTATGTAGATGTCAATATCGTTTTTGATTTTTCTTCTAAAATCGTTATAACAAGTTACATCATCATTATTTTTATACTCTTTCAGTTTCCTAGCTTTTAACTTGATATCTTTAATAATAGTCAAGAGAAAGATGGTGTTCATATATTACGAACATTGTAGTTTACACACCTGTTTTAATCATTTTCCGTAAATTATTTCATTGCGGTTCTAATTGCTATGTAATTTACATTATGCATTATTATCGAGATGCAATTACGCTGTCAAATCTGATATTTATCACCTGTTAGAGCATTTTCATTAAAGATACATTATTTATTTTGTTCATTAAAAAATATCTTGCTTTATTGCTCATTTCCTGTTGAAGTTACCTTATGCAAATGTTTTAATAGAATACAAGAAAAATGGTTTTAATTATCAGTTATTTATAGTAGTTGGGGGATCGATAAATGTGTTGCCCCTAGACCTGAAAAAAGAGAAAGGAAATATGTGTTAACTAATTAGTATCTTCAGGTTGTACATTTACATTTTTTAACCATCAACTGTTACGTAACAACGGAGTATGCTTCTGTATAATTTATAGGCATTTGTATAAAAACATGAATTATTATGTTGCTTAGATGGGCGTCCACTTAACGTTATTTTTTTGTTTAGAAATTAGCATATCTACATATAATAATATACTGATTATTTCACGCATGAATTGCATAGGAATACCGCACTGTAAAAAAATACTGATATACATGATCTATCAGTAACGTGTGTGTATAACTGTTGTATCTCAATAATTTCTGCATAAAGAAGTAGTAATTTATAATAATATTAATAACTTTACTTGTAAGCTGCTCTTCCACTTAGCCCTGAAGTTACAAGTGTAAATGTATATAAATAAATAAACACCTTTTTAGCCCAATAGAGAATAATCCAATTACAAGACAGACTTTTAAAAACTAAAGAAGTAACACAATAAGATACAGTAATTTTATATTTACTTAAAACGTGTTCAATTAACATCTAAATTAAAACAAAACTTAATTTCCGAATTAAAGTGCATTCAATTAAATCAAATTATATGAAAGTAATATAACTGAAATTAAATTAAAGAATAGTCCAGACTACGTCATATTAATCAATTAAATAAGTTAAATGGGCTTGATATAGTCAGTGATAATTTTAGTTAGCTCGTTTAAGCTGCTAATGTATCATAGATGATGCCAACGCCATTTACAGTATTGCACATAGTAGGAATATAAAGGTGACAGTAATATGGAAATGACAGAGGGTCTGTTTGATTCGCGGTTCGGTTCATGTTCAGTTTAGTGATGGGGGTAATTATTTTGGTGGGGGTTAGGGAGCGGGGCTTAAGAGTGGTGGTAGGCGGCAATTGTAGTGATGGGAGGTAATTGGAGTGGCGTGGTAATTAGAGTGATGAGATTATGAGGTAGCGTGGTGGGGGGACAGAGGTCGCGGGGTCAAGGTCGAAGGGCCAAAGGGTTAAGATAAAGTGGTGGGGTAAGAGAGTAATTAAGGGTAATTTAGGGACAAACAAGGGTAATTACAGATAATTTAGGTCAAAATTAGCGTAATTCAGTTAAAAATAAGAATAACTAAGTGTAATTAAGGCAATTATGGTCCATCAGTCTGTCCGCCCGTCCGTCTGTATGTCCGTCTGCGCACCTGTTCGCCTGTATGTCCACTCCTCGTCTGTTCATCTGTCTGTCCATCCGTATGTCTACCGGTTGGTTTATTCGTTCGTATACAGACAGTTATTCTTTATTATTTATTGTTTCTTTATTACGTTGTATTTACTATTAGATATTGTCCTGTTGCACAATTATAGAGTCTGTGTATTTTTTATTACGATGAGATAACAAACATTTATTTTATTGCCCACTCTTGATTATGTGCCTGTCGGGTTGTTTTACCTGTCTTATCCTTATGCTGATGAACAATTGCCATAAAAATTATTTTACTTACTAAATTTATGGTTTTTAGTTTATTTCTTATATTATGAAAAGAGGCATTTATATAATTTATGTGGGTTGTTATTCTTCAGTATCCTTTTTTTTTTTTTTTTTTTTTTATACATTTATTTAACGTCGGCCTATTTCCGCTACTGAGGCCTAACACCGACGCCTGTAGACGAGCTACCCCCAACCAGGAATTTTGCCGAACCTCTTCCCTTAAGAAGAGTAGGGATCTTTTACTTGCCTAACATTTAATAGACAAGGGACCGACGGCTTTACATCCCCTCCGAAGGATGGTATATCTCCTATACAACCCTCGCCTAAGGTTGTATAGCTTCCGCGCATACACTGATATACAAGCCGCTGGAAGATGTGTGAGGCGAGAACGCGGTTTCCGTTGGAATGGTCACCAATCCAAGTACTAACCGCGCCTGTCGTTGCTTTACATCGCATACCGAAGTATGTACATAGTAAAGACGCACCTACGCTCGCCCCCCAGTATCCTTTTATCTACTGCAAAGTCTCTTTTGACTTAAATGTACCCTCTTTAAGGGCTTTATGTATGTAAAACTGTATAGAAGCATCCTGACGTCACAAGTGAAGTAAGTGTGAAATACTTTAAAACCTACTGTTTGTATTGTTACGTGTTTACTGTCTTCAGTAAACACTCTGTGGGTTCAAACAACTTGCAACAAGAATTTTCACTAACCACTATTTTATTAATCACTAAAATTACACTAGTAAATACTTAAAAATCACACAACTAATAATAACTTAATCTAATATAAAGTCACTACTTTTGAAACATTATGTACTTTACTTTTCTTCTTAAACTTGTCAACTCTTGTCTAACCTAAAAACTCTCTTTGTATACTTCACTGAACTGAACTGTTCCCCCATCTGCTGGATTCACCTCTTTATATCCACCCATAGAATGTACCAAAATCCTATTCCATAACATTCTGAAATCCTACAGAGTTTTCTACTATGTGATAGATGACTGTTCGTCAATTGGCTCATAGATGGCGCCACTCTACTAACCATCAACAGAATAACAGGTTTCCCTTCACCTTGACCAGGGACTTAATCACATCTTTCCCTGTTAGAGGGCAGCACATAACAGTATATTTTATATTATATTGTCTGAAAGTTATTTGTGGCATTCTACGAATATTCTTTCCTATTATTTGGGTTTTCTACCACATGTACTATTATCCTCTTCAAAACAAATCACCGAATCTACAAAATAATAGAATTATTGGAAAAAAGGCCTCTGCGCCCGTGACGTTTACGCCAAAGGAAAAGTCAGAGGTTATGTTTTGCAAATAATATAAATCGGAATAAACACAAAAATAATATATTTTGCTGACGTTTCGGAAAGTAATCTCTTTCCGTTTTCAAAGCTATTTTTTTGAAGAACTCTTATTTTACTGTGTATGTCAAATACACAGCTTTAAGATTCTGTTTATGTTATTTCCATAGATACTTACTACTTACACAGAACATAGAACTGATGATATTTTTTAGATAATGTTGAGTTTGTTAAGTTCTTCTTTTAACATTGGTAGCCAGGTTGTACAAATATCTACAGAACAATTCGATACGCACTTATCTTCATTTAATAAGATTATTGCTGATTCTTTAATTTTTCTTTTTTTGGTATCTGTTTCTTTTGTTCATAAAACATAACCTCTGACTTTTCCTTTGGCGTAAACGTCACGGGCGCAGAGGCCTTTTTTCCAATAATTCTATTATTTTGTAGATTCGGTGATTTGTTTTGAAGAGGATAATAGTACATGTGGTAGAAAACCCAAATAATAGGAAAGAATATTTTATATTATGATGAGGTTAAAAATAAAACAAAAATTAGTATAATACATTCATTTTATAACCTATTCTTGATTACATAACTAAAGACATTTATATTTAAATCTACAATACATTTGTATAAAAAATGGACATTTGCGAGAGCAAGATGACAATTATCATACTGATAATGTTCCAGACATTCTGGGATAGTCAATAATTTAAGGCTAGGTAGAAGCGGTGAACAGTCGTTAAGATCTATAATTTTATTCCACTGCAGATATTGTAGTAGAAAATTCCTCTTCATCACACCTTTGCATAGTATTATAACATCTTTTAATGGTAAATTATGATCATAGTTGTTAACAGCATTCTGGTAAAGTTCTACTCCATTTTAAACCATGAAAATTCTTCTCCAACCATTGATATTATACCTTTTCGCCATTTAAACATAATATTTTTAGTCGCAAACTCCTCTATAAATCCTTATTTTACTATAAGGAAAGTAACCAGACTGCAACCAAAGTTACAAATCTGGCGCGTTAAGTGTAATAATTGCATATTACCATCAAAACGCTAATGCTTCGATTGCAACAAACACCAGCCGAAAGACTGATCCTACTTAAAGGAGCTCCCTTGCCAGTCGTCACACACCACTTGCAGACTGCAGTTTCGAGCTGTTGGCTCTCGTCAGTGCAAGGTAGGTATGCAACGACCGACATGAGAATCCTTTGACTATAGTACATCCCGGTATTTTTACAATAGCGACATGTAAAACACCCAGCAGGCGCCATCTAGCGGTCCAGTGTCTATTGCAACCGAAAAATAAATAGCCTGACTTGGCTTAGCATAGTTCAAATGTGCTTTTAGAGGGCGGAATATTAAACATAATATTTTTAGTCGCAAACTCCTCTATAAATCCTTATTTTACTATAAGCTCCTTTAAGTAGGATCAGTCTTTCGGCTGGTGTTTGTTGCAATCGAAGCATTAGCGTTTTGATGGTAATATGCAATTATTACACTTAACGCGCCAGATTTGTAACTTTGGTTGCAGTCTGGTTACTTTCCTTATAGTAAAATAAGGATTTATAGAGGAGTTTGCGACTAAAAATATTATGTTTAATATTCCGCCCTCTAAAAGCACATTTGAACTATTTTCGCCATTTGTTAATGATGAGAATGGATATGGTGGTTTGAAAATATATGTGTTTGTTGTTTAGTATTACAGCAGACAGCAGCTAATTCTTTCACTATAAACTCTTTGTCATTTTGAAAACGTTGTAAGTCAATGATCAAAGTATGTATCCACCATATTGTAGTCTTTTACTTAGCACCAACAAAGCTGTTCTGGACTGAACCTTCCAATGCGCTGTACGTTAAATAAACATCGTGAAGTATAGGTGTATATACTCGAGTTTGCTCGGGGAACTTCGCCTTTCGTGTTTCAAATTGTAGCTCAACGATGGATATCAACGGTGGATATCAACGGTGGATCGACCATTGAAAGGTTGTCATGTGAACTAAGTGATTTAATCATTCATTAATTTATGATACAAATGCTTGCTATGTTGAAAAAGTTGGACGCATTGAAAAAGATGATGATGATGAAGATGAAGTGCCTGCCTAAGAAACTTATTGGAAAATTCCAACTCAACCAGTCCGATGATAGTGATACAGACATTATGTTATATTTATTATTAGATATTGTCCTACTGCACAATTCACTATCACTATCATCGGACTGGTCGAGTTGATATAGTTTCTTACGTAGGTACTTCATCATAATCACTGAAAAATTTGATGTATAAAAACTAAGAAAAGCATTTTCCATGAGCTCTCAGTTTTTAGGTAGTTAAGTTCTGAGAATTTTTCGCTAATGTATGTGTCTTGAGCTTTCTGGATGCGTTGTTTATTTACTGCGCCAAAAAATGGATAGTACATATTAAAATAGTAGACAAACTAGGAAGAAAAATCATTTCGCACCGTTTTTCCTTGTTTTAAAAGTAAGAAATTGTTTGTTGACATATAATAATTTTAGATATATGGATTTTATTGTTTACATGTTTCATAACTGTAGGAGTATTGACAACGTTAGAACGATATTTAAATTGTACTTCGTCTGCATACCGCTTGTATAGATATTTTTATAAGACTCTTGTCAAGATTCATTATATATAATATCAATAGAAGAAGCTAAAAACAGAACCTCGCGTAACATCAAAAACCACAAGTTTTTAAGTCGGATGTTCCATACTCGATTTTAACCTTCTAGAAATCTCTCTTAAGAAATTTAACAGATACAATATTAAAACCGTTAAATTCCAACTTTGCATATAATAACTACTGATCAACTGAATTGAATGGCTTCGAATAATCAAGGAAAGTTAGCTAGCTTCCACCAATAAACTCGGTCGAAAGAGTTGAACTGTTATCAAGATGTTCGGGATTGAAATGGGTCTGGGTCGCGCTATATAATCGCTTTGCGCATCTGGAAAAATTTGTTCTCTGATTCATATATGATTCTACAAAGGCAAATAAAATTCTAATAATTATTTTATTTATTTAAATTTATTTGCTTTGGTAGACATTCTACAAATCAAACCACGCACTTTTACAAAATATGCATGTAGTTCCTTATAAACGTTTTATTAATATATATACAAGTCTTATATCAGCAGCATCGAATGACTTTATTAGGGGTCACACCACTATTAACGACTTTATTTGCACGATGTTTACTATGGATTATATTTAAACAAGCATGTTTATTATTCATTAAGTGTTTCTATCAAAAAACTAAAGATCACAGTTCATTTTATTACGTAGATGTGCGAGATGATTCATTCAAATAGCTGTCTTTAATAGTCAGATTAAATAAGGAAAAATTTACAAAAATGATGTTAACATATAAGTGAATTTTCTACTATAGTTTAATTGGAAAAGGAGGAGAGTAATAAAACAATTACATACGGACCAATAGAATCGCAGAAATTATGCGTTATAGTATATAGTGATTTGATTTTCTCGTAATCTTAGGCTGTGCTAAGGCCATAGAAACATAGTAGTGCGTTGCTAAAACTGAATCTGAGTAAGTGTGATAGTATGGTATAATAACTGCACTTTAATATTGTGATTAGTATGCAGTGGCTACTTAACCAGTTGACAGAGCAACTGTGTTACTGAAAATGGCAAGCTTGTCATATTATATATCTGCTAAACGTGTGCGCACCCTCAGATTGGGAAGATAATCATATTAAATATAATGACGAATTGAAATCCTGCCAGCAGCATTGACGACATTGTCAAAATGTGTTCTACAGTGACAGAGATAATGAGAAAATGATAATATGGCTGTGAATCTGCTAAAATCATGTCATGGCAAATCAAAAAAATCACTATTTGAGGAATACTTCAAAAACTTTAATGAATTGAAACGGCAAAATCCTGCCAGCAGTATTGACGACATTGTCAAAACGTGTTCTACAGTGACAGGGATAACGAGAAAATGATTATATGTCTGTGAATCTACCAAAATCGTGTCATGGCAGATCAAAAAATCATTATTTGAGGAATATTTAAAAAACGTGAATGAATTGACATGCCATCAGTATTGACGACATTGTCAAATGGTGTTCTACAGTGACAGTAATAACGAGAAAATGGTAATATGACTGTGAATCTACCAAAATCATGTTATGGCAGATCAAAAAATCATTATTTGAGGAATATTTAAAAAACGTGAATGAATTGAAACGCCAGCAGTATTGATGACATTGTCAAAACGTGTTCTACAGTGACAGCGATAACGAGAAAATGATAATATGGCTGTGAATCTACCAAAATCATGTTATGGCAGATCAGAAAATCATTATTTGAGGAATATTTAAAAAACATGAATGAATTGAAACGCCAGCAGTATTGATGACATTGTCAAAACGTGTTCTACAGTGACAGCGATAACGAGAAAATGATAATATGGCTGTAAATCTACGAAAATCATGCCATTGCAGATCAAACAATCATTATTTGAGGAATATTTTACAAATGTGAATAATTGAGACGCCAAAATCTTTCCAACGGTATTGACGACATTGTCAAAACGTGTTTTACAGTGACAGGGATAACGAGAAAATGATAATATAGCTGTGAATCTGCCAAAATAATGTCATGGCACATCAAAAAATCACTATTGGAGGAATATTTCAAAAACGTTATTCGCAGACAAGTATTTTTTTTATACATTTTATTTAACGTCGGCCTATTTCCGCTACTGAGGCCTAACACCGACGCCTGTAGACGAGCTACCCCCAACCAGGAATTTCGCCGAACCTCTTCCCTTAAGAAGAGTAGGGATCTTTTACTTGTCTAACATTTAATAGACAAGGGACCGACAGCTTTACATCCCCTCCGAAGGATGGTATATCTCCTATACAACCCTCGCCTAAGGTTGTATAGCTTCCGCGCATACACTGATATACAAGCCGCTGGAAGATGTGTGAGGCGAGAACGCGGTTTCCGTTGAATGGTCACCCATCCAAGTACTAACTGCGCCTGTCGTTGCTTTACATCGCATACCGAAGTATGTACATAGTAAAGACGCACCTACGCTCGCCCCCAGACAAGTATTTATGAACTGTTTACTACATGAAAGTGTTCCAATCCAATATATTTAAAAATAAATTTTTAACAAACTGAATTTGAAACCAAAAGTCTTTAAAAAGTTCCTGATATGTCTGTAAAGGTCTTGATTTTTTTTCAGAATTTTCGACGCAATAGGAAAAGTGGAATTAAATATATACTGAAAATCACTGCCCCAACAATAGGGGTATGAAGTTAAAACATGGCAGGAACTACTTATTTATAGAGGGTTTAAAAACCATGTACATAAAGTCGTTTGGCTTTGGAGCATTTTTCACTATACTTATTCGGCGATACTTTTTGATATCAGGATTTCATAATTCATATTTCTGGAAACTCAATTAATTTATACATTTTCCTTTTAGTCTGCGATGGTGATAATCGATTCAGCTTCTTATTTCTTTCAGGATTAGATCGTTGTCTTCAATTTGTGCATCAACCACAATCAAACCTGCTTTCATATGCTCGTTCGTTGAACTAAAAATTACAAAAGCTATAAAACAACGAGAGTCAAAAAATAGCTATTTACGTATCAAGTCCAAAATATAAGGCTTTATTGAAAGAGGGTGAGTTCAGTGAAGCCTTAATACGGGCGAATTGCATACAAAGCTTTATGTGCGACTGCTAAATTTGGCTTAGCAACGAAAAAAATTAATTCAATAACATTTTATGACTGTTGTAGATATGTATTTGAAAACGTCAAAATCTGGCATCTTCTCATTATTGGAAAGAATTGTCTAAATCCAGCATAATGGTAAAATAAAGTAACTTTATTTTACTATAAATAAATAAAGTAACTTTATTTTACTAGCATAATAAAGAGGTACTTTATAGCCCCAATACTACGTCATAAACAATCCTTTACAGCGTGGTTGGACATAAATACTTCTATTAATCTATATTTGTTATATAGATTAAATTAAATCGTCTGTATCCTTGGATACCACAAAATAAAAATACGTAGTACATTATTAACTATCATAAGACACCTAGCCAACTATCATAGACAGCATAATGCCCCATTTCGAATGAAACACCCCTTACCGTACCAGACGTTACCGATTTTCCAGCAACCTCTGTAGCCAAGTTTCACCAACTATAACTTTGTTGCGGACCTCTAGCGTATGCGACCCACCATACGCCTTAGCGGGCCGCATAATAACAACCGCTACGTCCGTAACACATTTCGCTATTCTCCACGGGAGGGCGATATATTTGCGGCACGTGATCAGCAGAGAGCGGAAGACCGGTAGGCAACCATTTTTGTTGGCGTGGTAGGTAGTTGATAATTCTGTGAACTTCGGTTAATCCAAGGCATCCTGGTGGATTTTGGAATTATCAACACAAGAAAATTTCCTCAATCTGTTGTTGTTCCGTTTAGCGGAATCTTTTGTGGTTGTGAGTAAATTTTAACTGCGGAAGCAGGATATTTAATTACACAAGGCTTTCCTTTGGAAATGCCGTGTCAACTTGAAAGGCGGGCTCGACCCCATTCATCCGACTGTGGCTTTCGAGGAGTATTGGTGGATTGTTCCCTCATCAGTGAGGGTTCCACGGACGGGGCTTCTACACACATCAGTGAAGTTCCACGGACGGGGCATCCACACACAGTGGAAAATTCCAGGGCTGGAGAGGCTACAATCAACCCCATCCTTGGGTCCATTTCTTTTGTCCCGAAGACATCTCCATAGGGCTACAGGTTCTTCGAAGTCGGTATCGTACCACCCTAAATAAGTGTGTTGTTGTTTTACTTACCGGGGACCACCTTCAGTGGTTCTGCTGGGTTATATCGATTCATATTTTTTTTTGTATTTTAACTTGTACATATGTACAGATTTTATACATTTATATTTATCTAAGGAGGTTCTCTAAATCAGACCCGTTGTGGCAGAATTTATGACCATTTATGAGGATATTGTAAACCGATGTGTAGCTACACGAGGCATTTTATTAATGTTATAACTTATTAATCGAGAAATTTGCCACACCTTTTGAACATCGCCAGGTTACATGCTAAAGAACCAATATCTGTAAATTGTGTAATATAGTGCATTTCATTTTTAAAGAAAGTGTCATTATTTCGTCTGCGACCACTACGTAAGGAAGCCTCAGTGATTTGTTAAGTCAGTAAACTAATAATTTGCAATAGTTTATGTAAACTTGGGCTTAACGCCCTGAGATAGTCTGAGCTAGAGAAATTTTATCGTAGGCACGTACATCACTTATCCGGGTTAAGTTGGCGCCCTACGATATCTGCTACGCTACAGTAGCCCAAGTGATTTCGTTATGTAATATCTTATAATCATTAATATCCAACGTATTTATTTGTTTATGTACGTGTAAATCGTAGCAACTTCCGCTTACCCTATCCATCTTTACTGATATTTCATACCTTTGTCTATCTTTAAATCTTTCCTGTCCCCTTGTTCCTTTTTGTTTGTACCCTTTTTGTCGCATTTGTTTTTCTCGTTTTCTTTTTGTACATTTTTGTTTCTAAATTCGTTTCCATCAAAATTTAAAATAAATTATAACTTTCTTGAAATCCAAATTTTTAAAATCACAGTTTAGGCCAGCCTATGCGCAGCCCGTCGTTACACACCTCGCGGAAGGCTCCTCGTTTTAATTTGAGGTGCTAGCGTCAACTACGAAATTAAAAAGTGTCTTGTGCGAGAGTTCCCTAAATATAGTGCAGTTTTTAAGTTTTGTTAAATCTGTTTTTCTTTGATATTTTTAATTGTATTACCTATTTTTATTTGTCCATTGTACAAAAGGTGTCTTGTTTTCGCCGACCCAGGCTGTCCCGCCCGATCCTGCAACCCGCCATCGCGTCAGCGCGGTGGTTGCACGATCGGCCTCGGGGCAGATCCTGGCTAGGCAACTGTTATGTACCAGTTAATTATAATAAATGTATTTTGAATTGAATTGAATTAACTATCAAGATAGAAAAACAATTAATTATTGTAATCCCTTTTCAATAACGCAATTCTTATTGTTTTTCAAATATTTTCATTTCTCGAGACATTTCGTTTCATTCGCTCTATACTTGGTTGCTCTTAATAAACAGAAGCCTGATCGCTTGTTAGTTCTCATTAGATAGTTACACCATTGCACGCAAATTAATAAAGAATTATTGCATGTAAAAGACAGTTAGTAATAAATTTAAAGGCACAGATAAACTCCCTTTAATTATCTTGAGTAATAGGCACTTCAGCTGGTGCTATTCGACGGGATAATAATGTTATTTTCTCGTGTTATGGAAAAAGTTCACTTGTTGTCTAAGGAATGTTATTAAACGTTTATTTGTTTCCGATAACGCGGAATATTCAAATGGTTTTATTACTATTTTATTGAATTTAAATGATGTCAGTTTGCTGGACTTGGGACGCAGGATATATCTATTTAAGTTAATTAGCGTAATAAATTTTAAACTTCTTATACTTGAAACTTGCCATTGGTGTTGAAACGATCTAAATAATAATATTTTATACTATAAATCGCTGTAAAGTAGGAAAATATCCTAGAGTATTTTTAAAGCAAACTGAGGTAGGTAGCGAGATGCAATTTTCAATGTCTCGCTAATTAGATTTATGCCTCTACTATCTAAGACGATATAATGTAAGTTTAAAGTAGAGAAACAAAAATATTGTGTACAACGCTAATTTAGAGTGCTTAAATGTAATTATGTGTGTCCCTTATGGCTCTGTTTTGGGTACAGTAGTTTTTATTTTATGTATTAACAATATAGTGGAGCATAGCAAACTGAAAATAGCTGAGAATAATATAATTTTTCGTAGACTTTCCAAACTTTGGGTAGTTGTTAACTATTTTATTGAATTTAAATGATGTCAGTTTGCTGGACTTGGGACGCAGGATATATCTATTTAAGTTAATTAGCGTAATAAATTTTAAACTTCTTATACTTGAAACTTGCCACTGGTGTTGAAAGGGTCTAAATAATAATATTTACGGTTAACTGTCTTAGAATTAATATATTCTTAGAATATCTACCTTCTGCAAGTGTCGGAACGCTGTTTTAAATTCGAAAAAAGGATAAAGGGAAAAAGAGGGTTACTCTCAATTTTCGATTTAAAAAATTTTCTTTACCCTTTAAACTGTAAATTAAGCAACTAAAATGTGGTCCTTTTATTGTCAATATTCAAGGAACCTCCACTTAAATTTTCGTGGGGTCATAAAAAAAATAAAATCGAAAATTTCCCGAAAGGAGGGTTAATTTACCACGTTTTCGGGATTAAAATAACGTTCCGACACTTGCAGAAGGTATATTCCGGGAATATCTTATTTTTAAGACAACTAACAACTATCCAAATGAAAGTTTGTGATAATACTGTCGAGCTTACGGGGGTAGTTCCATCCATTTTTGGGGCTTCTCGCTTGGCGCTCGGCATAATTTTGGCAGGCCGGAGTTGCCCGTGTTTTGAAGGTTAGGGTTTCTGACTCACACCAGAATTTAAGAAAAAGGTTTTTATTTACCTGATGTACTACTAACAATATTACAATATGTAAAAAACGAACAGACACACAAAGACATAAGCATTTGGATTACTTACATTATGCAAATTTTTCCATACCTCATCCCTGTGATATCTTTCTACTTTTATTTATACCTCTATTATTTAAGACTTATCAGTTGTCTGCTAATTGTTTGCCCTATTGGATAAGTTGTTGAACTGAACATATTAGAATGATTTTAGATGCATGGAGTTGTACGAAGTTATTTGGTCATTCACTTAACTGGGGTTTTACGTTAAGTTCACTTATATGAGGTGACTAACGTGCCCAGAATATTTATACAATTGGCTGTCATCTGCATAGAAGTGCTAGTTTATGTTTTATTTTCTTATGTCTTACGTTTACGTTCTGGTAGCATACTTTCTTGTGGTAATTCGGAAACAAGCATTTATTATTTCTAATACATTGGTATTTACTTGTATTTCCGAGATAACAACTAAACTAACTTAGTAAGGTAAATAAAACAAATACAATACAATATGGTATAGAAATATCACTGAAAGACCTCACTGCGTAAAAATTGGAAACAGCCACAATGATTTCAAAACAGGCAAGTGTGGAATTCCCCAGAGTACAGATTTAGGTCCCTTACTCTCCACAATATTTGTAAGTAAATTATTAGATACACCCATTAGTGATAAAATAACCAGTTTCGCTGATGATACGGCTGTATTTTTTTAGGCTAATAACTGAGAGACTAAAGAATGAATTGAACGTGAGGTATTGGAAATTATGAAAAGATTAGTAGTAAGTTACTAACAGTCAATTACAATAAAAAATCATTTTTGTTGTTGTTTAAGGAAAACATTTTTTTAAGAGAACATTTTTCCAGCACTAGTCGAGGATAACCAGAATTTAATTCTATTGCTGTTTAGGAAGATACATCTGAAATATAATTAAAAATAGTTAAAACCATTAAATATCTAGATATAATGTGAGATGGGACGAACATATTCCAGGCTGGAATACTTGGTGCTTACTCCCGAAATATAAATTCCTAAAATTGTTTTCAAATAAAAAACAATCTTAAGATGATCTACTATGCGTTAGTTCAATCGCATTTAATTTATGGAATTATAGCATAAGGTAATGTTAAAAATCATCATATAAAGCATTTTAAAACCGTTCAAAAATGGGTACATAAAGTTATTTACGAAAAACCTCAATTTTTTTTAATTTTAAGAGAACTCTATTGTCAATCTTTGCTAATAAGTTGTCACAAGAACAAGAGAAACTTGGAATGTATTACAAAATATTTTAATTGTGTATAGGTAAACTGCATAAAAAGTATATAACTGGAAGTTAATTTCGAATGTACAGGGTGAACCAAGACTATTGTACAGGACCAAGTGCCATCTTTTAAAATGAAATGGTCGAATCAGTCTTATATTAACTTACCCATGCTTTAATAAAATTTTGGAGGATGTGACTATGGTAGTTGTTTGTACAGATATACTGAAACTTTTACACAATTTAAACAAAATAAACCTCACCTATTTTTATTGTCGATTTCTTTTGTCGGTACCAGGATGATTATTAATACTTTAAAATTTTACGCTAAGTCGACATTTCGATTCATTTTTAAATTTTCTTCAGAACTGAAACGGATAGAATATGACGAAAAAGGTTAAATTTTTAAATTTGACGAACATGAATATTTCTAAACAAAAAATATTTAAAATGCGGATATAAATATTTCCATTTTATAGAATTATATTTGCATTTTAATTACTTTGTATGTTTTTAAAACAAATAAATATTGTTTACATCATTATCCGTCTGTACATCGACTCGCAAAATTTCAAAGTTTTAATTACCCTAAAACTGACAAGAAAATTCAGCAAAGAAAATTCTGCTCCGTCAAGGTCATATATGGAATATTTTTAAATTATAAAAAATTTAATGTTTTTTAAATTCACTCAGATTGGAGAATAATCACCCTGTGCTGAACCACACGAGGATTCTATCGCGTATTATGTAGCCTTGACATAAAATTCATGCAAAGCATTTAAAAATGTTTTAATTACTGCACGTGTTTCCCTTAGTTAATATACGGCAAGTAAACTGCATAAAACGGTCGTAATTAATATTTACGAGGCATCGCAAACTTCTATCAGTCGCAAAAATTATAATTGGAAAAGAAGTAATTGAAGCGTCTGGGTACTAAATATGCTAGAACGCTAATACCTATGCGTACTTCGCTTCAGTCATAAAATTTGGCAACTTTTAGCTGTGTAATTTATTGTTATTTTTTTTAAGAAAAATGTGCATTAAGATAATAATAGAGTAATGTCAGTAAATAACTTAACTCAATTTACTATTACCACACAGAAGTTACCTGTTACTTTTAAATACATCTCCATTTCATTCAACACATAACTATCGACTTTCTTTTTGAGGGATGCATGTAAATATTGTAAATAAAGCCTAGTATTAATTCAAAATAGGATTTGAAGTGGAACTTTTTCCATAAGCAATTTTATGGTTGAATCCTGTTAGTGAGGTGCTAAGGAGTACCCAAAAAAATTTTGTACCTCAAAGACCCTGTGCTTCATGCATTATTAACAATTTAATTTTTTTAACCGCGTTCTTTAATCTAAAAATGTGCATAACTTGAGATATATAGGTCCGACCAGGACAACATAAAAGAAACAAAATCTTTATAATTAAATTTTCTACAAATCTACGTTTAGTATAGGTCTTAGGAGTGCAATCATAACCTACAAAAGTAAAGAAATTGGCCAAAAATCGTTTCCTGGGTGAACCCATCAAATTTTCAGAAAATCTGCCATTTGCTTCTAACAAAAACACCTCGAAAGTTTAGTGCAAACGTATTAAACCCGGTGTGTGCAATTGAATTTGTTATTTAAAATTTGAATTGGCCGCCATTTTATGCCATTAAATCCAAAACGGATAATTTTTTTCAAAAGTCAGGTCTCGACGCCAGCTTTTTGATGCTGTGAAAAAAATTGTCTTAACCTATTTTGGCTATTTATGCATTTGCTTAAAACGCAATTTACAAAAAATTAATTTTATCGGCCATTTTGAAAAAATTTTACCAAAATAAACTCTTCTTTTTTATTAAAATAAAAGTATTAACATTTTCAATTCAAAATTTTTTTCAAGGAGGCCGAAAAAAATAAAATTTTTGTTTATTGGGTTTTAAATGAATGCAAAAAAATGCTCAAAATAGGTTTTAAAAAAAAATTTTTTGGTATCAAAAAGCGTAGAGATCTAACTTGATCCGTTTTGGACTTAATGGCACAAAATGGCGGCCAATTCAAATTTTAAAATGACAAATTCATTTGCGCCCTCTGGGTTTACGAAGCCCAAAGATCGCAAATTTGTACCAAATTTTCAGGGTGTTTTTGTTAGAGTAAAAGGCAGCA
Source organism: Leptura quadrifasciata (assembly GCA_963675555.1). Classification (NCBI taxonomy): domain Eukaryota; kingdom Metazoa; phylum Arthropoda; class Insecta; order Coleoptera; family Cerambycidae; genus Leptura; species Leptura quadrifasciata. The sequence goes on from OY776673.1 coordinate 213,335,906, forward strand.
AAATAAAAAGAAAACATTTTTGGGCCAGTTTTTCACCTTTGTAGGTTATGGTTGCGCTCCTAAGACCGACAGTAAACAAAGATTTGTAGAAAATTTAATTACGAAGATAAAGAAAAAGTTTCTTTATATTGATTTTTTACTGCGTTATACATTTTAACTTGGCTTGCGTATGAACTGACATTGCGCATACGACTTCCCTTTCGAAACAACAAAAATTAAATCTTGATTTAAACAAATTTTGTTTACTATTTTATAGTTTTAATTACCACCAATCGATCGTCAAGTCACTGCAACGCCATCTCATTCGATACAAGTTGGTATAAGCATATAGGTACCTGTTTAAAAGATATTAATTAATGTTTTAGTTCCATCTTAACAAATGATTAAACTTTTTTTATATTTGGCATTTTAAAAATATTTGAAAATTTGAAAACGCATACATTTACTTTGCGAAAAGAAAACTGATAATTTATATTATATAAATATAAATGCGGCACGTTCACACATTCAGCCCATTTGGTCGATTATTCATTCACCATATGAATATCATACCATGTATACATTAAATAAATCGTTTTCTTTTACATTATTAAGAAAATCGTTGTAAATAAAAAAAAACACATACAGTCGTAAGTTTGAATTAAATTCATCTTTATATGATTTACTTAAATTATTTGTAGTGCTAAATAGTGGATATTCGGATGACAATCAAACATTGTCAAGGTATTAAAATTTTATAGTATCTACATATTACATGTTTTATAGCAGAACTGTTGTCCTCGTGTACCTCAGTGTGTAAGATACTCGAACTGAATTAAATTAGCACAACCGCAATATTACACAAATTAGACGGCATAATACCCCATTTAGAATTAAACACACCTTGCCGTACCAGGCACTACCCATTTTCCGGCAACCATTATAGCCAACCTTTCACTTACTATAACTCTCTTTTGACCAACCATCTGTCTCTAAAAACTTCACATTTTTCTATCCCCCTTTTCGTTTCTATTTGTTTCTTTTTGTTATTTTTGTTTATTTCAAATTGTTCTCCCTAACCAATCATCTTCGCCACAACTATAACTTCTTTGAATCTTAATATCAGAAAATCAAATATTCGACGGTTGGGATGCCTTAAGCCTTCCTTAATAAAAATAAAGATTCCAAGTTTTAACAGCTTACACGTTTCAGCATTATTGTGACTTACAAGTTGGTAAAAAGAATTAAAATCAGTTAATAAAGTACAGGAAAAATTATATTTTCATAATTAAATAGTAAAATTAACATAAAAATTGTTTTGTTTAAAAATATTTAAAAAGTTGATTTTCTTGTTTATGTTCTATTTTCCTATTGTATACTTTACTCCATTCATATGGAGTTCTTATGTCAAAATTATTACAGAAAAGCCAAATTAGAAGTAATTACAAAACAATATTTTTGACATCAATATTTACTTTCAAATATTATGTTTCTTCGGTTAAAACTACTGATTTACGATCGGTTTTCACCACAGAGAAAACAAACAAGAAAAAGTAATTAATAATAATTTATTGCCTACAAAAACGCTATATTTTTAGTAAAAATTAATATTTAAAGATGTATTTACTAAAAAGAATGTAAAAACGCATTGCCATCCCTATTTCTCCACCCTCTAGGGCCGGCAGGTGGGTGATTTACGCTAATATGTTTTTTCTCCAAGTATACGTGTGCAACAGCAAAGTTTACACCAGCCATGAATTTTTATGTTATTACACCAAATTCTTGACTTTGCTTCCTATACTATACATTTATAAGCATACATATTGATATAGGTTGAAATGATGCAACGAGTACCGCTCTGATTTATACATCACGTGAGTATTAAGTACAAAAATACACATCTTCTTGCAGTATTTCAATTTAAATGCATAAATAATAATCTCTATTTGTTCAGTAACGGAGCATAGGATTAATTTATTTATTTTTATCTTACTGTTAGTATGATAATTAATATGTTACTATGAGTTAAACTACCATAAAATATATATTAATTAATTAATGTAGTGCACTAGAAGCATTGGTACATTTATTTCATGTTAACGCACACATTTATCAATCAAGAATTATTTAATTGATAATTAGTAATACTGCTATAACTAACAATGTTGTAGGATTTATTGATCCGATTATTTTATTATTAAGTCAATATTTCTAGTTTATTAATTATTAATTGTAAAAAGGATTATTGCAATGATTATCAACCTTGGAGAACTGCTCTAATATTATTGAGTCAAGCTTGAAGTCCTTGACTGTCTAATGTATTTAGTTATAAGTTGAAAAGGATAAAAATTTTTTTGTTAGATATGGCATCTAATAGGATAAATTTACAAATATATTTTTTAAATAATAATAATATGTAACCAAGAGGGGCTAACCATCATCCATCCAAGCTTTGGTGAGTAGTGCCACCACTTACTCCAGCTAGGGATGTAAAACTGCACTGGGGTGCCTCTGGTTATGTAGTTAACCACCCTCAGACCTACCCTGTGGTTCCCATAAACCGAAGGAAAGGTCTCCACAACCGGCTCTGCTCAGATAGGTGCCAAGGGCAAGGTGATGGAGCCCAACTGAAAAGATCCCCGTTGACGATAAATGCTGTGAAGAAGGGCGCTTTAAGTGGGCAGATGAACTGAAGGAAAACCTAATGCAGTGTTACGGAAGCAGTTAGTGCACGCGGAAAGGACGCATGGCGTGATTGCAGGCGCTATGATGTACAAGGTACCCGGAGCTCGCCGCAGAACTTATTTGATATATGCCCGAGGCTTTGTAAAAGCTGTACCTCAGCTAATCGATGAAGTGGCCGAATAGCCACCGCATGGACTGGTTAATGATGTAGTTCTCTCCATTCCACTAACACCAGAGGTTGTCAGTTGCGCTATATAAATACCTCCAGGCCCCACAAGACCTGACTAGAGTGGATGCAAAACTTCGTACAAAGCTACCAGAAGAGGCTAACATCTGATAGGCACATTAAACCGTCCCATGTATGTTGTTGCTGCTCAAAATTTACCTCAGGAGAAGAGAAACACTGCGCTTCCACAGGAGAGAACAGAGCGGTGCATACAAATGATGGAAGTCAAGGTCTGGTCGGCAAGGCAATAAATCCGGTATCCAAGACGCGTCCATTATACACGCAATGGGGCAGCGTTACGAACCACCAAACAGTACTCTCGACATGATAGGGATGCTAGTGGCTTGCAAAAAATCACTGTTGACGCGGGCGAGGAGGCTGATGGAGAATAAATTCTTCCGCCAAAAGCCCTCGAACTTATTCGAATCGCCTCAGCGCGTTCTCGAGAATCCGTCGACTGTATACCAGGAGAAAAATTTCTAGACAACAAGAACGTTGTACTAATAAAAGCTTCCACCCAACAGAGACTCTACTGTCCTGGCACACTCAGAAGTCTTTTGCCAAAGGCCACAGGAGGTGTGCCAACCAATAACTCCGGAAGTGGTTCGAAGAAGTATGCTACAGGTGCATGAACTATTAAAGTTGTTAGATAATACAGAAACACACTTGGGCTGCTGTGCGTAGCAGATCGCATACACTACCTAGCCCGGATAAGTGATGTAACGTGCCCATGACAAAATTTCACCAGCTCAGAAATCTCAGGGCGTTAAGTCCAAGTTTAACATAAACTATTAGAAGTGTTTTTGCTTATTTAACATAAAATCACTGAGTGTTCCATTCGTAGTGGTCGCAGACGAAATAATGACACTTTCTTTCAACATGAAATGCACTATATTACAGTATTTACAATTTATGGTTCTCTAATATGAACCTGGCGATGTTCAGTTATGTGGCTATATTCTGATAAATATGTTACAGCATAAAATAAAGATAAATACTTCTAGTGTAGCTACACATGGTTTACAAGGGTTGACTTAAATAAAATTTGGCCGCAATAGTTTAAATTAGAGAACTTACTTAATCAATATGAGTAAATAAAAATATTTGTTTAAATATGTATAACGTAAGTTAATATTATTACACAGAACCACTGAAGATGGTTTCTTGGTAGAAGACACAACAACACTTAAAAAATATTGGTACGATACCCAGACATGAACTAGTGATGAGACTGCAGCCCTATGGTGGTGACTTCGGGACAGACGATGACATACGTGGTGGGTTTATAGCCTCCCTAAACCGTGGAACCTTTTCAGCCCAGTCTGTGGAACGTTCTAACCCAGTCTGTGGACTCTAAGAATACCCATTTAATTTGTAAGTCGGAAATGCACGCAAAACGAGCGTAATGGGAGCAATTTAAAACAGGTATAATCCACAAAAGAAATAATTTACCTCTGACTTGTTGAGGGATACAATCCACCAAAATCCTTGTACAACGCTGCAGCCCAATGGACAGCGAATATATTCCCAAGGAAAAGTGGTCGACCAGCCTATAAATATTTGAAATACGTGGGTAAGGTCGAAACAGATGGCGATGATAAGGTTACTCACGTGTGCACACTTAAATCCCGCACAGATGCGGATTAAAGCAAACAACCGAAATATTTTGATAAACAGCAACAACTTAAAACAAAGGAAATTTTACCGTTACCGATAATCCAAAATCCATTGAGATGGCTCAAATAAACAAGCTTTTGGAACTCTCGGCAGCGCGCGCACGCATAGGACCTAACCTTTACCTTTTATACCAGATGGTAATCCATAATGAGAACATTATTGTCGTCTTTGATTATTTCTATGTCCAGAAATTGTATTTTATCATCGCTTTCTTTTTCAATGGCGAAATATATTTTTGGGTGAAAGTCATTAATTTCACATAGTAGTTCTTCACACTTATTTTTTGGTACGGCTGAAACTATGTCATCCACATACCTTTTGGAAAAGGGTACCTCGAAAGATAAATGCGCTAAACTGGTATTTTGAATTTCTTGACATGACTATATCTGAACAAACTTGAGATATGCAATTTCCCATACCATGACCATATATTTGTGTATAAAAGTGGCCGGTGCATATAAAATAATTATTGTCTATGCAAAAAGTAAACAAACGAATAAAGATTGTCATAGAAGTATGGCTTTCGATGAGGGACCATCTCTTTCTAATCATTTCTAATGTTAGATCCGTCGCGTCGGTATTGTAGTGAAAAGTGAAATAACGTCAAGGGACACTAGAATTATAGTTATCTGGTAAATTACACTTTTTATTTCCTCTACCAAATCAAAAGAGCCTTTTGCATATATCCCTTTTCGAATGCATATTTTAACAGGTTGGAAATAAATTTTGTCGCATTATACAGGGGGGGATCCAACGAAAGAAACGATAGGGGAGTATTTTCCTTTTATGTATCTTAGGTAAGAAATACATTTTAGGAAAAACTCCTTGTTTTATTTTCAATTTTTTGCTCAATTGTTGGTCAAGAAAGTTATTTTTTAGCATGTTATCTATTATTTTGTTATGTCTATTTTGAATTGTTACTGTAAGATCTTTTTGTATTTTTAATGTTTTAATGTGTTAACAATGTAATATAGTTATAATTTTTTGTTTTTAATTGTCTAAGTATAAACAGTAATTGTTAAATTTTATTTATACCTACATTTTTATACGTTTTCTTTTAGTGTCCTGAAGAAGTTAATAAATTTAACGAAACGCCGACAAATGAAAAAAGCAAATTTTGTTCATTTTTATGATCCCAAAACTTAAAAATACATTATTATAATATTCATATGGGATCGCAAAAAATATTCAAGTAATAATAATAATTTCCAATTGTCCACATATGTACAAGAAAGTTTACACTGTGGCACAATGTCTAGAGCCGATCCTGATTTTGTAGTCATTTATCGCTTGTTCCCGACTTCTTCTGATTATAAATTACCTGTGTTGATTCATCGGTTACTGTACGCTTAAACTTTAATAAACTTCGTTTTCTTTTAATTGTGTTACATACAAAATGAGAGCATGTAAGATATCTCTATAAAAAAACCAAATGCTAATTTGGAGATTCCATTAAAATTTAGGCGCCAAATAATAACACATTCCAACCTTGAACTTTTATAGCGATTTACTTGTCTGATAATTCAATATGAGTTTAACGGTTGGCTGGGAGACTTTTCGTTTGTATTTCCTGCAAACTTTTAAAGAAGGTCCTTCATTGGTAATTCAAATTAGGTGCTCAATAATATGAGTAATGTGTAATTAATGCGGCAGTTCCAGTCTAATATAATTTGGTGGCAATATGAAATTACCGTGCCGCATTTATTATGCAGACACGTCGTTACTTATTATAATGTCTGATAGGAATAGCTACTTTAGTATTCTTGTGCAATTTTCAGTAAAGTATACTTAAAGATATGAACTAGCTGGCATAAGTTAGGTACTTTGTGAAGAATTGTATTAGAAGGAGATGTACAAATTTAGAATTTACTATAGATAGTAGTACCTACCCGAAAGATAAAAATAAGTCTGGCCTTGGGCATATGTAACATCAACAAAAATACGAAACAATTCTGAAATTGAATTTATTACAAACAATTCAGAAAAGTTATAGATAAGAAAGAAACGGCAAACATCTATAACAAATAAACTGAAGAACTTTCCCTTGACCAAACTAAAAACAAAATAGTGGATTACTACACCATGAAACGAATCTGAAATTAAAAATTGTATTAGTAAACTTAAAAATAACAAAGCTTCTGGAAAGAACGGTTTCAAATCAGTAATTATTAAAGACTTAAAGGATTTTATTTCAAAGCCGTTATGTCATATATTTAATAAGTCAATAGGTATAGGTGTATTTCCAAAACTGTTCAAGGAGACTATTATAACATCTTTATATAAAACTGGCGAAAAACATTTAATAAAAAACTAAATGCCTATGTAACACGTATCAAATTTTGGTAAAATATTTGAAAAAATACTTAAGATTAGATTGACAATGTTTCTAAAAAAAAAAACATAAAATAAAATCGGAACAAAAAACAAATCTACACACGATGCGATAGCTAAGTGGACATCAGTCACGCATAACTGTAAATCTGTCAAAACCTTCATTATATGGCTTAGATCTAGCAACTAGCGAAGGTTTTTGACGCGGTATGTCATAAAAGATCAATAAATAGATTAGAATATATTAGGATTAGAGCTGTAGCACTGAAGTTGTTCAAAAGTTACATAAACCAAAGAGAGCAGTTGGTGAAAATTGGTAATATTTTAAGCCAACCGGAAATTAACGTATGTATTGCCTCAGGGAACAGTATTAGGACCCATATTTTTCTCAGTCTACATAAACGATATACCTACTCATGATACATCCAGTGCTATAACCTCCTTTGCAGATGATACGGTTAAATATTGTAAAGCATCTTGGGAAATCCTCAAAGTCATTGTCGATCGTGATCTTAAAAACATAAAAAAATCATTTGATAATTTACAATTAACGATAAATTATAACTTTTAACATTTTTCAACTGTACTCTATCAAATTTTAATAGGCTGGAAATAAGACAAGAAAATAAAACCATTCACATTAATGCTACAAATAAAGTAAACTATCTGGGAGTTTATATAGATTTCCACCTAAGATGGCAACATCAAGTGCAAAATGTATTGCAAAAAGCAAGAAGTTTGCTACATCATGCAAATAAACTAGATATAGAGAGTTCTATGAATATGTGACCCTAAAAAGTTATGTTGAAGAAAGCGTATATGCAATTTATGATTGATAAACATAAAAACTAATTCGTGGGGTTCATGTATAGACGAACAAATAAAGATTTCTCCTAAGTATAATCAGTAATAGGTACTCAATTGAAAAGTATCTTTATGTGGTAGATCGACCATGCAGTTTCCTGGAATATCTTCACTTGAATTCGTTTTATGATCAGGGTCTCGAAATAGGGTTGTAGCAATTATGAATACTTCGCTATAATTCGGTAGCCGATCACTTCTACAGAATTAGGCGAGATGTGGGTAGTTAAAAAACTTCTTCGGCGCATCAGATGTTTTCATGTTACTTTTGAGTTGCAAAACCAATACACTTTTTTATCATAATAATATATTTGATGCCCGAAAAATGGCCTCGAAATAGAGGATTTATTCGGCGGGCACAATTCTTTCGTCTTCTTTCAATACTAATTTTTTCTCTGCTGTTTTTCGTCTTCCAATGAACCAAGAACTTGTAGTAAGTAAGGTGCCATTTGCATTCCAAGTTATATAAGTTTTCCACTAGAAATTTAATAAGAAATTTTACTCACAGGTTGTCTCGCCACTGTGAATAGGTTGTAATAGGTGTCTGACAATCTCTTTATTAGGATTCTCACGTGCAATCTCTCTATATCCTTTATTATTCAGCATATTTTTCATTTGCACCTAAATTCGGTCATGATTTCTTTCTACATTTATGTCTGCAATAAATTGATAAAATAAAGCGTACGCGGTAAAAAGAAGCTCAGCGGTTTATTTGACCCTTTTTCTCCTAAACCAAAATGGAATTAGCTCATACTTGTTCCCAGCAAGGAAAGCTACATGGTATATGGGAGAAGAATTTAGGATGAACAATGTAGGTGTTCGCATTGATATGGAGGGTTTATGTTCAATTTTTTATCTCTTTCTACTAAGGTTGTTCCTATTCTAAGTTCTTCCGTTCATTTGGTTTTTGATGGAACGTAAAATCGACTTGTAACCTGAATGCCGTTCTAATTCCCCCCGTTACTGTTTGTTATTTTTATACATATATATATTAGTTCATTTATAAATTTAGGATGTAGTCGCCCATTTTGTATTCTTCCCGCTGAACAGGATCTCTTTTATTGATGGGTCTCGCGCCATTATTAGGCTCTACTTAAAAATCATTTTCGGCCCAGATGCGTCCAAATTACTATGTTCTTCTGTTTGGTTTCCCTCATTTGTCTTCGAGATGTCCATATACAGTCACATATATCCTTCAATAAGAAACTGCATATCTGTGTCACAACCTGGATTTATTTATGAGCAAAAAATATACTATGACTAATTTACTCGTTGTAACTCAATACATATCTAATACATTGGATTGCCAGGGGCCACTACATTCTCATTGCTAAACTTGAGATGTTTGGTGTCAGTACGTTAATGTTGGTGTCACTTAGCTCATATCTAACAAATCGACTGCAATTTGTAGCTTATAATGGTCAAAAGTCTGATTTGTATGTTACATCATCTGGAGTACTACAAGGGTCAAATCTCGGACCGCTGCATTTTTTAATATTTATCAATGATCTTACTCAATCAATCGAATGTGAACAACTACTTGCTCTATGCTGATGACCTAAAAATATTTAGCGTTATTTCAGAATCTGATGTCTGCCAAGCACTCCTGCTTTAGCTCAACCAAGTAGTAGAATGGTGTAGTATTAATAAATTGTCATTAAATATTTCCAAATGCAAGGTCGTAACTTATTCACGCAAGAAATGCCCTTATCTATAAGATTAAATGTAAATAATGATGAACTTAAAAGATGTGAGTCAATTAAGGACTTAGGAATTTTAACTTTGGTATATCCTTGGTTAAACATAACGAGACAGTAGCGATAAATTCTGTTTTATAATACGGAATTGTAGACCATTTTGCAATGAATTAGCTTTAAAGACATATTATTCGTTAGTTCGATCAAAATTACAATATTTTTTTTTTATGGCTTTGGGTCATAGACCATGCAGCCAGTCACAAGAGTATTAATAAAAAAACATTTTAAAAATCAGTAGTGAAGTACCCTGTATATACCCCATATATAAATTTAGTTTTTCCTATTTATATTTCCAAATTCAAGTAATTATTGCAGTTAATTCATTTCATTTTTACATTTATTTATTCATTTAAATTTGAACAAAGTAAAGTTACCAGAATGCATTTTAAAATTATATTCTTTTAAAGCAAAGTTAAAAGCTACAGTTTTAACTAAAAAGTTACATAAAATCCAGTCGAGTCGCAGGGTTTGTTTATCGTATATTCAGATAAACGTCAAGTACTTCGTGTATTCCCATAGTGTGAAATCGCCTACCCTTTTCTATCTTAACTATAGGAGGAGATAGAGAGTGAAGTTTTAAATCTGAAACACTGCACAAAACTACGCCGTATCAAATATTGAAATTGTTAACGTAAACAAATCCCACGTCCGACTTGGGGGACGCTTAAACTGTGACGTCATTTACAATATAAAAGAAACTGCAGGGTCCAAGAAAAGAGGTAATCAAACTCGAGCTACATCGCAGGACATTGGGTTCGCTGTTGCTCCCTGGAGATTACAATTGCACCACTCCTTGTGTACATCGCTGGACATTGAGCTCGCTGTACTTTGGAGATTGAATTGAAGCATACCCTAAGTACATCGCTGGACATTGAGTTCGCTGTACTGACGCCGCAGACAACCATTCTTTGGCGTACTCGTTATGAAGTACCATTTTAACCTCTCTGTTATGCTCGATGAGTACGCTGACCATGAAGAACCTGGGGGAGAGCATTCACGGCGATATAACGCTATTCAGAACGCCCTGGAATTCAGCTGACATAAATTTCTAAAGGTGATTACTTTCTTATTTCGAGACTCTACTTTATTATTTGCAATTGCATTCATATTCTGGTTACGGGGTGTTTAAAAAAGGTTTAATTGACGCATTTGTGGTACTAAAAGAATATTAGATTTTTAAATGAAATATTAGCTTTGATTTTTAACTATCATAGTATTATATTACTAGTTATTCAGTTATGATTTCATTCACGAATTTAGTTCATAAAATTTCACTTTCTGAATGTTTTACTAGGGAAATTTGCGTTTGCAAAATAACAAGTTCATATCCAAGAGCTATGCAATAACAAGGTACTTTATCACAGACTAGCCAAACTTCATGTCTATCATTATTCTGCAGTTTTTTATAAAACAAATAGTGGACTTTCGTTTCCAACACATCTCATGTAAGGTTTTTCAAGAATGCTTTATATTTAAAGTACACGAGGAATATTTTCCTACTGTAACCACAAGGTTTTCTGATTGTTGGACATTTACCTACAATAAAATATTATAGTTACATGAATTCGGCGTACTTTGCGTTAACAAAGGTTTGAAACATTGACTACGGCCAATTGGCTGGTTCTGTTCTCCAATAGGGTTCAGTTACAACGAGGGATATGTCAATATTTCAGACAGTTGTCTGGTCACTTGTTTCGATTGAAGGGTGATGCAACCGCACTTTCTTACCTTCGCGGATTCGCGGCTTCATATGTTTGACAATCATAGGCAATCTTCTGGTTGCTTTTCTATTTAATTACTATAGGGATATTTCCCCAGCAGCATTCTAAAAGATTTTACGTGAGTGTAAATTCTCACCTCAGCAAGATTAATATGATTATCAGAACGATTGTTCCTACTCTAATTTCAATCAATAAACAATGTATAATTAAAGGATATTTCCTCAACACTCTATGATCATGTACAATGCTCATTTCTCAACTTAATTTTGATAATGTATAAACATGACATGATTCTTGTCCTTTGTTTTGCATTCGATTCATTATTTGGCTATTGCTAACAACTTTAGTTACAAATCATTATTATCTAGCGATTGTTAACAGCTCTAATCATGTTATTATCATTTACAGACTATTGTCACAACAGTTCAAAACAAGTATTGTCTGGCCGATAGCCGTGTTGTTTGAGATGCGAGGTGGCAATCGCTATTAATCACACGAGTATCGCGCCACTGGGTTCGAATCCCGGCTCCGGCCTTGGCACCGTCGGAGGAAATGGTTTTCTAATTTCTGTGTAGTTTAATTATTAATTATTATGTACATAGACTATTGTTACTGCTCTTATTCTTGTCTATATTAATTTCTCAATGTAGACATGTGATATGTTTATTCAGGCATTTGCCACAACTCTAATTACTATTAAAATAACACAGCATACTTTTATATAAGTTCTTGCTATTGCATCAAAACAATCAGTATATCTATAGTATGGTCATTACTATAGCGACGCAGATTTTCCTATTATAATATTTAGACAATTGTCTCAAATATTTGGATTATTTTGATTTCATGTTCGACTATTGTTGCATCAATTTATATAAAATAAAATGGGTTTTTTTACTATTTTTTCCCATCAATTATTGTCTTATTCTTTCACCTTTACCTTTTTCGTCATATAAATAATAAACTAAATAAATGTTTTAATTTCAAAAGCAAAATAGAAAAGAGACTTTAACTATAAAGGTACAGTGCAACCTTGAGAAATAAAATACTACATAAATAATATATCAAATTAACTAGGTCTCTCAATTAATAGACAGTGTGTTCAAGGTTACCAGGTATTTAAATTAACAGAGTGATTAATTTTCTAAGGTACATCGTATCAGACAGAAACAAATAATATTAAACTTTATATAAAAGAACCTGGGGTAAATTAAAAAAGGGTTACTACACACACAACAAAGTTTGAGTCCTACACTAACAAAACTAGACGATCACGCAAATGGCCAATCTTATTTGTTTATCCCTCAGATAAATAAATAATAAGTAAGATTACTGGTGACATCAGCACCAGTATTGTATGTGTAATAAAGACACATACCCCACAAACGTTTCATTGGTGCCGTGACCAGGATTTATTATTAATTAATACACTGGGGCCACAAACACTTCAGTAGGAAAAACAGGGTCACACGCTTCTCGCCCAGGGGTCTTTCAGGGCATTAAGAAAATAGACAAACAAGAGGGGACCACGGAAAAGCTGGGAAAAACACAAGGTTAAACATAGGGATGTAAAGCTATAAACTAAGATTTGTTTTTATCAAGAAGGTAATAATAGCTTCGTAAATTTGCTGTGAGTTGAGAGATAGTAGGTTCAGCATATTGAAAGGTGCCATGATATTGCAATTTAAGATTAAATTCCTGATTAAATTATCGGTAGCATTCTTATTTTTTGCACATCCAAAAAAAATGTGATCAAGGTCACCGATGGTATCACATTGTTCGCATAATTGAGATGGTAGTACTCCGATTTTATATAAGTGGGCTGGGTAGCATGCATGTCCAAATCTGATTCGATTAATAGATGTAACATATTTTCTGGGTATATTAAGATAATGGTGCCAAGAATGCCTTGGGATAAAAGGTTGTATCTTGCAATATTTGGAGCTACTGTTTGCAACATATCTTTGCCAGTCGGCTTCCCAATTGTTTCTTGAATCTGCTTTAAATAAATGGTAATAGTCAGTGAAACAGATGTTATGTTTTACTTCCATACCAGTAGCAGCCTCCTTAGCCAAAGTATCGACATGCTCATTGTGTTTCAATCCTATATGGGCTTTGACCCACACAAATGTTACCTCTCTGCCAGATTGCGTAATATTATAAACTATTTGTTTGATTCTAAAGATATATGGATTTATTTTGTACGAAAATGTGTGTGTGTTATTTAGGGCTGTAAGGACTGAAAGTGAGTCGGATAAAATTACTATTTCCTTGACTTTTAATGATTTGGAATAGCTTAAAGCTTTGTAAATAGCAATAGCCTCGGCAGTGAAATAATTACAATATTGTTCCCTCATTTTTTGCCCCATTTATAATTCTCATTCAATGGTATTGGAAACCGTACAAAGGAAATTCTTCAAGTTTCTGTATTTCAAGTGTAACAGGGTGTATCCTGAGAGAGGCTTTAGTCAAGAATTGCTACTAAGTATGTTTAATATGGAGTCATTCAAACATCGCAGAATGTTGTATTTCTTAATTTTTCTGTTTAAAGTATTGCATAACAATATTGATTGTCCTATTATTCTTTCACAAATAAATTAAATCACCGATGTATACTGAAACTAATAGAAATTCCGAGCAGCAACTTTAGTTCCTTCTATTTTGGATTAAGTTGTTGGGTGCAACGAATAATAAAAGAGACGCGCAATAAAAGGATTACTTTAGATGAGTTTCTAACAGAATACCTTAACACGACATCTCATTAAGGAGGCGGGCAAGAACGCAAGTGTAAATATCTGCAAAATAATAACACACTCTAACGATGTTGCCACTGCACGTACTTTTTTTAAATTTCTGTTCCGCTTACGTAGATGAATAACCACAATTTTAACCGTTAATATAAGTTTTCTCGATCAGTTGATTTATCATTAATATAAATTTACCTTATTTCTACTTACCAAGGAAACTACCTGTATAACCTGAAGTATTAATTGGAATCTATTGTAGCTAATATTTTGATATAAATGTTATCATGCCATGATAAAATGAATTTTAGAAAGGCCGTGGTGCAAACAAATCTACTAGTATTTATATTTTTCATACACAAAGGGATAAACATGTTGTTGATGCAATTAATTCATACTGATATAAAAAAATCTTGCGATCGTACCAATTGCAACATTTTCCTGAACATACTTTTAATATATAGTACTAATAGCATGGTATGGTATGCGGTATTGTGGTGGATTAAGGCATGCCTAACAAATAATATCCTAGACAAAATAAATCAAGATATATCAATGTGACTTCTGACATTCTGTAAGGCGGTCATCTTCATTCCATTCTGTTTTCACTTATAATTATACATGCAATATTATTTTTAACTTTGCGAAATTCCTACTTTCTGCAAATGATTCGATGTGTAACGATAATAATTCCTTAAGTGTCACTCGGAACATCGATGCATTTGTCCAATGTTTTCAATTGTCTTTTATCATATCATCCACTTATAACACAATTTAACAAGAAATCACAGGCAATATTCTGCAACTTAATATTCCAACCATCACCGAAAATGATGTTTTAAAAAGCACTAAAAAATTTAAAAATAGACTCGCGACAGGTTCCGATGGTATACCAGATTTCTTATTATAGACTGTGTCACTATTCTTGCTTTACACTTTCAATAATATTTAATTTAGCACAGCAAACCTCTATATTTCCCGAAATATAGACTCAATAAAAAATCTGTCCTATTTTTAAAACAGATGATGAGATAGATATTGAAAATTACAGACCTATAGTTATCTTGTGTAATTTTGGCAAACTCTTTGAAATTTTCTTATGCGGTATTATCTCTTTTCATGTTAAATCTCAACTCTCCTACAGTAGATGTACAATGATGAACTTGGTAGGTGTTATACATTTCATTGCAAATACTCTGGAACCTGGTGATCAAACAGATATAATTTATACAGGCTGGATCGTGAGCTTCTGGTTTAAGTCTCGACTTTCTAAGTTTCTTTGAGTCATATCTTTGTAACAGAACATTAAATGTGAAGAATCGCGGATTTTCATATTTTAAATATTAGCAACGTCAGGAGTTCTGCATAGCTCTGCTCTGGGACCATTTTTATAATTTGTAATGGCTTGTATCTTGGGCCGTCTTGTACCAATGACCACCCCCTCCCGAAGCATAACTATGTGTTTAAACTATTAGGGAAAAATACATAATATTGGAAACACTGCCTTTAGCCTGCACATGTTGGTTTAACCTAACTTTATTAATATTCCCCCGTGATTATTAGCGTCTGTTGTGATTTTGATGTTAGTTGGTTAATCTTCTGTGCTTTACTTAGCCAATTTTATTAAGAAAAGTAAATATTGCATGAAATTTTTATTAATATCAGGATATTTTTTAGGATTTTGGGAACATATAGTAGTAATTTAAAGGATATCCTGTGGTATTTAGTATATTTTCTATAAATTTAGTGTGTCAACACCAAAATCTTGTACCTTGGTCCGCATGCCCGTCTCGTACCTTTGGCCGGCCCAAGGTTCAAGAAAATTTATTTTCTGTAAAATATAGTTTTTAAACCTAATATTTCTAATTTCTCTCTTAAAATAATAGATCTCGTTTTTGCACGTTTTTGCAGTTGTCTTTTTCTGTAAATGTTAATTCTTATAATGTTGAATAGACTTTGGTTTAATATTGAAATGTTTTCTGGCTCATTTTATGTTTTATAAAAATAATTATTGACATAAAATATGATCCTACTTTATTTGTGTCTTGGTGTTTTCTATGTAATTTCCAATAATATAAATGATGTAGTCCTTAAAATCCAATAACCTTATTTGTTGATATTTTCAAAATGTCACATATACTATTATATAATATAGAAAAATATATCATAACCAGTTGAAAACTTTGGCGAGGATTGTGTAGTGGATGTACCATTCTTCAGAGGGGATGTAAAGCTATTGGGGGTAGATCATCTAAATATTAAAAAAAAAATAACAGTTTGTACTCTGTGCTGTGTACATAGTTCTTTGTATATTGGATGCACATTTGTCTGGGTAGCTGTATTCATAAAATAAACGAATAAAAGATCTAAAATGGAGTAGTCGCGCTGACGAGACATTAAACTGCAACTTCAGATCCGTAGGAGCCAAAAGTTTTTGTCGCATTTATCCCAAGTCTTAAGGAGCTTTAGAGCTTTTTTAAAAACTTTTCTGAAACATCTTGACAATAATTATTGCTTTTAAGTAAACACTGCTTTTAGATGTATCAAATTACTATCTTCAAAAATCTCTACAAATATTTCGACTTTTCAGGCCTTTATCAAGAGTACAAAGTGTGTACTAAAGTAATAGAAGTGGTTATTCTAAATATGTACTGTCGTGAGCAGAAAAAAATAGGACCACTTTTTTTTCTAATGTAAATCTGTCTCTATTTGAATATGTAATGAGTAGCCGAAATAAAACAGATATCACTTTTAATTTATTTTTTATTTTAATTCTGTAGTTATTGCTATAGTAAATAATGGATGGTTAATGAAACAAATTGCACTACGTTATAACATTAACAAAAATTTGGTGTGTAACATTTTAAGAAAGTGGAGAATAAACGGTACGATTAGTAGAAATCCTGGATCACAGGACAAAGGATATGCTACTTAACAAGAAACTAACTATTAATATTTCGTTATTGCACAATTTCTATTTATAACTTCTATAAGTCTGTTTAGCATAGAATTAAATAATCTTATACAATAATCATTAGTAATAATATTTTCCCATGCATTATTTACTATTTCCAGTAATTCTTCGGCATTCCGTGGTATCACATTTCATTTTTGGATACTTCTCACGTGTAGTCCTCATACTTCTTCCACAGGTTTAAGACCTGGACTATGACTGGGCCAGTTAAGAACATCGATGTTGTTATCTTGAAACCAATTAGTATGAACGGAACAATTGTCTTGTTGAAATATGAACTCATTATTAGGAAATAATTGTGACACAGAAGGGAGCATAATATTGTCTAAAATCCTAATATATGTTTCACTATTAAATCGTTCCTCAATATACCACAAAACACCAGGACCACGTGCCGATATCCAAGCCCACATATTGACGAAAAATCTGCCACTTTTATCATTGTTAGATATATATATTTCTCATCGAATCGAGTATTCGGAGGGCAGTAAACACGAATACGCAAGTTATTTCGTCTGTAAAGATTACATTGTTCCAAAAATTTATATCATGCGCTAAAAATTCAAGCGCAAATCCTACTCGAGCTTCTTTATGTTCAGCTTTATGTAAGTATTTCTGTGCTGCTACATGACAGCGTAGCTCCGATTCTCTTACTCGCCGGCGACCAGTACTACTCGATCCAGGAAAATTCGTTTCTTCAGCAGCCTAAATAACTGAGTAAAATGGATTTTCTACTAAAGCATTTATCAATTGCAAATCTTGTTGTTGAGTTGATATCCTTCGTCGCCCTGATCCAGGATTTCTACTAATCGTACCGTTTATTCTCCACTTTCTTAAAATGTTACACACCGAATTTTTGTCAATATTATAATTCAGTGCAATTTGTCTCATTGACCATCAATCTTCTGCTTTTGCAATAACTCCAGATTTAACTAGATCGTTTATATGAGGCATATTAGTTTTTTGCACACTTGCAATAAATTATGACAACTAACTGACAATGTCACAAAAATTAAAGTTAAATGTACACAACTAGATTTTAGCAAAATACCGTTATAAGACTTGTCCTATTTTTTTTTGCTCACGATCGTACCTAAAAACATTTATGACTGAATATCTTTATGACTTAAACTTTAGTTATGGGAATTTGGTATAGGAGTATTTAAGAAATTTTGCTGGTCATTCGTGGTAAAAGGATATTTAAATTTCTAATTGTTCAAGAAGATTTGGTTGTTTACCTTTTCCTTCTGTATGAACCAAATTTATGTTAACTGTGTCTATGAAATGATTATTTTCAATGTAGTGTGTTGACATTCCCTTATTTTTATTATTATTTAAAATTGATTTTTTATGATCTTTTACCCTGTTCTCAATGCTTCCACTACTCTGACCTATATAGACGGCATTACAATCTTTACATTTCATTTCATATACACCTGGTTTGTTAAGTTTAGTTAATTTTTCTTTATTATGGACCAACACTTTTCCTAAATTTGTTTTATTCACACTTATTGTAGAGATACCTAAATTATTCAATTTCCTAGAAATTTTTTCACAATATTTCGGGATATAATTAATAAAACTATATTTGTTAGGTACGTTGAAAAAATACTTTTGAAGCATTTTGCGTTGTTTGTTTTTAAAAATACTATCTATTAACGATTCGCTGTATCCGTTATTTCTTGCAATTTGTTTAATTGTATTCAATTCCTTAACAAAATCGTTATCGTCTAAAGAAAAAGGTGAGAGCTTAATTTGCCATGACTGTTGTAAATTATAATGGATGACTGTATCTGTGGTAGTAGGTTTAAGGTAAACTGGGTAAATACTGAATTTTAACTGATTATTATGTTTTCTAATGTTAATATCTAAAAAGTTTAATTAGTTATTTATTATATTCAAACTCCATTGTGAACTGAATTTTACTATTAAAGGAATTCAAGGAATTAAGGTAACTTCTTATGTTTCTTTCTGTACCGGTCTATATGCAAAAAATATCGTCCACATAACGAGTCCAAGAGAAAATATGTGTATTTAAATTATTATTACTGTTGAAAATGAACTTTTCTAAATTCGCCATAAATATCTCAGCTAACAAAGGAGAAATAGATTAACCCATTGGTAAGCCGTATTTTTGTCTATAAAACTCGCCATTAAACTGAAAATAATTCTGTTCAATACAACTCTTTTACAGATTTATTAATTCGATTTTTTCGTTTGCGCTAATTTCTGAGTTATCTATTAAATCATTTAAAATTAATTTTAGTTGTGTGAGCGGGACTGAGTTGAACAGGCTTAATTTTTTGTATTTTCTATAAATTCGAAATAGTTTTTTTACAGAATATTTAGATTTCAAATTGGTTGATTTTGGTAAGATGTGACTTAGTTCTTTACACAACTTAGAAGCTAAAAATTCCGCTTTTCTACATTTAACAAACATTATGCGCATGCATTACCTTCCATTTAACGAATTAATTACATACTCTAGTAGACTCGCTCCTCTTTACTTATCATTTGGCAACACCGAGCCTTGTCAAAATGCAAAAGGCTTCACCTGCAGGAACCACGGACTCACTTGACGACGCCAGCGGTCATCGATCCCTGGTGCGGCATATTAGCAGAACGTGTGTTTGTAGAGATTTTACACACACGTGGCTTTTTAAGTGCTTATTGATGGTCCTTCTTGTGACTCCGATGAGGTTTCAGAGAGGGGTTAACAAAGGAATGATTCTTTATCATATTTATTTTTATATTTCTGTTTGGCGTCTGCGATATGAGACGGCAAGCGAGCCGCACATTAAAGATACTTCCATTTAAACATCATTGTTTTCGTGTTAATAAGATTATTTATTGGGCGACGCAATTTAGATTTTTACACATGTCCTGTGATAATGGCCACGAAATTGTGGCTACAATGTATGATTTACATGTACTAGATAAAACAAATAATGTCCTAAAAATTAAAAAATGGATAACTAATGACTTGAGATTGGAAGGTCAGAAACTGAAATATATGTTTAACAAATTAAAGAATAGTAGGGGTCAAGTAGGTGACTTACTATAATACAAACATAATCTAAAGGCATATAAAAAAAATATTAAAACTGGAAGCAAAATTATTACAGAGACAAAAAAATGCGGAAAATAAATCAAAGGAAACCTGGAAAATTGTAAATTGTAGACTTGGAAAAACTAAATCGAAAAAAAAATCCATAAGTTTAAAAATAGATGACGAAACGATATCAGGTGATAAATTGGTGTCAGATGGGTTTGCTTTGTATTTTTCTATAGTTACCTCAATTTCTATAAAATATAACTTTGGTTATAATTTATCATTACCTCAAACTTGATTCACTTATAACAATAACTCGATCTACTTTTATGAAGTATCTAAACCGGAAGTCTTGGATATCATAAAAGAGTTGAAAAATAAAAACTCGGCAGGTTTAGACGGATTAACAGTGCCTATTTTAAAGAATATATTTTCAAACATTGCAGATCATTTCTTGTTTCTTATTAACAAATCTATTCTTGAAGATTACTTTCCGCCAGAGTTCAAAATCTCTCTGGTAATACCGGTATTCAAAAAGGGAGATGAGCATGATATTGCGAATTATCGTCGAATCTCCTTAGTGTGCGTAATGTCTAAAGCGATTGAAAAACTAATATCCAATAGAATGATGTTATATCTTGATAAGAATGCGATCCTATCTGAATGCCAGTATGGATTCAGGCCAGGAAAATCTATAGAAAGTGCAACAGCTAAATTGTTTGATTTTATTTACCGCGAATTGGACAATGGTAAATATGTAGTGTCGATCGTATTTGATCTTTCTAGAGCATTTGATTCTGTGAACAAAGAAATACTTTTTAGTAAGCTGGAAACTATTGGTATAAGAGGAAATTTGTTAAATTGGCTAATTTCTTAGTTTGAACATAAAAATTTTTTAGTGAAGTATAATGAGTCCAAATCTGATATACATGATATTAAATTAGGCGTCACTCAAGGGTCAATACTGGAACCTTTATTATTTACAATATATATAAATGACTTTCCCCATCATATAAAAAATGGTTTAATAATCATGTACGCGGATGATACGACAATTTCTGCATCTCTCCTAAATAGTGATGATCTACAAAAAGCTATTAATAGCGTTAATGTCGAAATGAATGATCGCAATCATAATAAAATAATGCTAAATGAGAAAAAAACTGTATTTCTAAATTTTAATCCAACTAAATTTATCTCATTAAATAGTCTACCCATAAGCACCTCGTCAAAATTCTTGGGTACCTATATTGAAAGTTCATTATCTTGGGAGCTGCAAGATAATCATGTATGTAGCAAACTGAATAAGGCATATTATCCAATTTTACATTTAAAAGGCAGCGTAAGTCAGGAGGGAATTATGGATATTTACTATGCTCAGGTATATTCTCACTTATCGCTCAATATTTGTATCTGAGGAAGACCTAACCAATTATATAGAGTTTTTTTTTGTGTGTTTTTTTTTATACATTTATTTAAAGTCGGCCTATTTCCGCTACTGAGGCCTAATACCGATGCCTGTAGACGAGCTACCCCCAACCAGGAATTTTTGCCAAACCTCTTCCCTTGAGAAGAGTAGGGATCTTTTACTTGCCTAACATTTAATAGACAAGGGACCGACGGCTTTACATCCCCTCCGTAGGATGGTATATCCCCTATACAACCCTCGCCTAAAGTTGTATAGCTTCCACGCACACACTGATATACAAGCCGCTGGAAGATGTATGAGGCGAGGATGCGGTCTTTTTTGTGTTACAAAAAAGGAATTATGAGACTTATTTATAATTTACAATATAGAGGAAATTGCAAAAGTACGTTCATTAACTGCGCCCTGCATTTTACGTATATAAATGCCTAATATACGCAAAACCAATTTGCAGGAGTTTAAAACGCTTGATAATAATCACACTTATAATACGAGGCACGGAAAGCTCCTATCAATCCCACTTCACAAAACAGCCAGATTTAAAGAATCAGTCCACTATAACAGCATCATACTTTATAATAGTCACCTTGAAAATCTTAGAAACCTCCAGGTATCCAAATATAAGACTCAAATTAAAAAGATCCTTGTAGAAAGTGCCTTTTATAACATCGATGAATTCTTAAAGACTAATGCCTAGTAGAAAAATAATATTGTGTTAATATTAAGATACATCTTGTATTTTATTTGTTTAAAAAATGCATGACAATCTAGATTGTTATCTATTTTAAACTGTTTGTGATGTTTCTTATTATATTATATATTTTATATCTTTTTTACTCTTTTATGATTTATACATTATAGTGAGGACTGTTTTTATATGACATGCCATATGTACTTTACTTTTACTCAATCATGGTAAATAAATATTTCTATTTCTATATACAATTTAGTGAGATGACTATTTTGTTTCTTACAACTTGCCACATATTACTACAAACAGATTTTGAAGAATTTTCCCATCTCCATATGGCTGTCAAAGCACGAACATTGCTTCTTTGGGTAATCTAAAATTGAACCCGCATTTATAAGGAAACCCCCCTTCAATAAATTGCTACGATTATAGAACTCACAGGAATGCAGAAATAAATAATAATCTTACACGCAACCATAATAAATCTTAGAGACTGTTGTAATGCAGCGGGACGTTAGTTGACATCACCGATAAGGAAAAATAATAATACATTATATTATTAGTCAACACCCCCTCCATCTGAATTGTCGACGTTAATGTCCGATACGAAGCATTGTCTTTTATCTTAATATTTGTATCGTATAACCGGCAGATAATTAATATTTATTACTGTTCTGTTTTGCATCGTCTGCTATAAATAAATCCAATTAAATATTCTTAAGACATTTGACTTCGTAAATTAACTCAGCCTGTATGTTTGGACAGTACGCCACCTTTTGAATACTGATGCGAAAATATTTGTGGATGCGTGCAGGTACACAAGTTAATTCGATATATCATTGCAGCGAGGAATAAATTTAACGTGCATTGATATATTGTATACGATTTTAAAATTAATTTATGCTTGTCTATTGACTTTAATACCCTCCCGTTATTTCCGAAAGAACTCAAAAACCAAATTACTGAACAATAGACATGCTCCCAAAAACATCAATGCAGCAGAGATGTGTGTTTCGGAATTATTGCTCCCTTTCAGCGTATCCTAGAGAAAGCTTTTATGGATTGGATGCAAAATTATCAAAGTTGTGAATGTACACTGCACATAACTCAGTTCATACTTTCGTGCACATTTTAAGACCACAATGATAGCATCAGTCAGTGTATAAATCTCTATGTGTCTTGCTCTATTTCTATGTGGTAAATTCAACCAGAAGAATTACTTTTGTTCCGGCGTTATTGCTCCTCATCAGTGTAACTGTAGCCTAGGGAATAATAATTATTATTATTTAATTTCATTTTATTATACAAAATATAAAGGAAAAATTCTTACAAGTAATGTGCTCTTATTATGGGTTTGAAGGAGCACATATTTCTAGTAAAAAAAATAATATTTCTTTTGCATAAAAATATAGAATTTTATGGTACAGACATAAAATATATACAGTGCGATGAAGGCGACTACCATATAGGGGAATCCTATAAACTTATAAACATGTGTAATATGGGTTAGAATCACGAGATGATACGAAATAGATGGTAAGACATAGGCATGACAGCTGATCGAGCTGGATCCGCTGCGACCGCTGCAGTAGCAAATGTATTTGACGTTGTAGGTGACCGGTCGTCAAATAAGGAATTTACGAATTACCACGTATCATTCCAAAATATTCATTTGTTGAAATTAATTATGGTGGTCAACAAAATACCAAAATAAACAAAATTATCTCAAGATAAGTGATTGATTTTCGTATGTTACATTAAATAAATTTTTTGTCTCACGAAACCAATGCCCACCACAGTGCAATTTCATTATTTGTACTTTCTCTTCTGCTAAATAAATATCCATTTTAACAGGTTAATATTATTTTGAGTGCAATAATACTTAAATTTCGTAAGGTTACCTGAGACCTAATCCCAACGGGCTCATCGACATGACAATCACAGCAGCGCTAGCGTACAGCCCATTGGATCGCCCCATCCAATCACATTCCACTAGATGAGATTCTCGCCCGTATTGCACATGTACATAAGTGTATGGGATTTTCATATACGGCTAGTTGCTAACACCAATCTGTAATAACTACTTATATATAAATTTCAATTTATTAGTTATAAAAATTTAAGAATTATACAGTAAGAAAAATAAGAATTCTTAAATTTTGATGGGAGGCATCTAACCCATTTCTGAAGATGTTAAGTTTCATGGGAGACTTTACATAAACGAAGGTACCTACATGATCAGAACTTTCCCCATTTTGTTTCCGTCTACTCACTTTCTTGACATGGCATGTTATGGATAACGAAAATATATGTTAATAATTTCCAATTCTGCTTTGCTGAGGTCGGTCCTTTTTTTCATTGGTTCATAAACCTTTCGCTTATCTTTGTTCTGACATTTTGCTAACCCATATAACGGTTTCTGTCCTATAGATTATGATTTAACAACTGCCCTTCAAGATCATCTGCATTAATTAAGGGAACAAAGGAATAAACGGATCATTTGTTCCATGACAAGAACTTCATAGACATTCCTAAGTAACTTTAGACTCAAAAGTAAATGAATCTGCCTGCAGCTTTCGATGCTGCTTGTTTGCCTAAAGGTATGTATGGATTCTTAGTATTTGTGTGTCGTTGTCATTGCATTCCTGAGTTTAGAGATCTATAGCGTGAATTTCTGCCTGAATGTTGATAGGAATATGATCTAAGGCTTTTAACAGTTTACATTTTGAGGCTTGTACGCTCGTATCTGTTTCTTGGTGCAACTTGGATCTATTTGTGTACTAGATAAGTGGTCTTTCTTGAGTTGTGGTTATCCATTAGAGTCACAACTGATGAGCAGGGATCACTTTAATAGTCCATTCAAAAGAGAACCCAACTACTTACTGGTGTAGAGTGTGTAGAGTTAAATAGGTAGAAGGAGGATATAAGGCTGTTAACTACATACATTTTGAGGTCTGCCCGGTGGTATCTACCCCATGGTACACCTTAGACCTATTTCTGTCTAAGTGATCTTTTTGAGTTGTGGTCCTCCATCAGAGCCTCAACTGAGGGTCATAGACCACTTTAATAGTCCACTCAAAGTCTAACCAAACTACTGGCTGGTGTGGACCAAGCAGCCCTGGAATTTCAATATCTTACTAAAATACAGTCTGTAAGGGCTAATGTATCCTGCTTCTATTAAACATATAACGAGGACAGATTAATCGATGCTTTAAATGGTGCTGTTGAACGAGTGTGTATTGCTCATGTGATAGCAGAACAGTCTTACTGAGTTTCGGCAACTCGTTTTAGGCGGTGAACAGTATTTCTTCTAATTTACAATCTATTGAAAGCAACTTAGTAAAAAGTTCTCAAAACGTTGGCGGATATATATATATTTTTTTTAAATAAGGTTTAGACATTGAGATACCAATTTATTGGTCGGCATAGATTTTGAATAAACGACGTTTTCACAATCTTATCCGAGATGAATGCAAGATCATTTTGATTAATTCAAACATAAAGAAAAAGAGGAATACATAGTTAAGGGACACTGATACTGTTGAAGAAATCTAGCAAGGGATTTAAGGTTTATGGAGACTAATATATCCTACACAATATTGAAATGTCTCCTGAAGAGTTCCAAATTAATAGCGCAAACAAAGCATAATAATATATGCGAATATCGGTTCACGGATAAATAGAGCAGGATGGGAGAGGATGTGGAGTATTCCAGAAGTATGCAGATCCAATATAAATGGACTGTGGATTAGCGAGCCAGCGTAATACAGACGGACCAGGCGGGCATAACCATATCCGCAAGGCAGATTGTCCGCAGATGAACTGCGGGCAAAGCAATCAGGATCTATGCAGATTGTAGACAAGCACTCCTAGCCCTGAGAAGTTACAAAATTACCACAGGAATACTGTGGGATGAAACAAGTAGCTGCCTGCTTTTTAGGGAACCACTAAAATATTCCAAGTGCACAGTAACGGAGTACCTGGCAATATCCAGAAGGAATCTACGTCTTATAACAGAAACTCGACGGAACACTGTCCGTTAATGAAACATCTATATTATGAGATTAAGCGAAACACTTCTCTGCAGAGGTTGTGACCAAGAAAATGAGACGGTTTAGCATAAACTCTGTGACTGTTCTTCCATCTCATCAATCAGAGAATCCATTTTAGGAGGACGTTGACCTACTTTGGCGGATATAAGGGAGATGCTTCTAAACAGAATCACCACCTACTTCGCAAGATTAGGTTGGTTGGAGACCTAGGTGAGGGTCTGCAAGGGGTTCAATGGGGCCTAAGTGCTGTGGTTCAATAATTTTCTTTGACCACCCTCCCATCAAGTCCCATTCCAAGTGAATTTATTACTCGCAAAATTATTATTGATCGCAAGTGATGTGCAGATTTTGGATATCTCTCTCCCACAAACCACAACATCTACATCGAGCAACCTGATATCTAGAACTAAGATTTCTCTATCATATTTAATTTAAAATTTCACCTTCCTTTTCGTTCAATTTGAATAATAAATGAGATCCGCAAAGCAGTTTAATCTTAAATTATATTTATATCAGGCCGGTCTGGATTGTATACGTACGTTTTTTTCTTTGTAATGAAAATTTTCTCGCATTAAGTTTCATAGACCCTTACGCCTTACAGGCATTTATTAGTTTTTTTTCATGACTCAGTTACCGGTATATTGTATTCTGCCATAATAAAAGCAAATATTAATTTTTCCTCTAAATCCTCTTTTGCTGTATACGTAATCCTATCTAAATACGGTTCACAGAAAATAACTTGCGTGTTCGGGTTACCTAAAAAGTCAAATGAAATTGTATCATAAATTAGTTGTTTTAGCATTTAATAAACCTATACTTTTATGTATGCGTTTAAATCTGCGATTGACGTTGATCACTGATACCAAATCACGTTTATTCTCCTTCTTTGTTGAATATCTCGGATTGTATTTGTCTGTCATATCGAGAAACGCTCAATTTGTTTATTTATCTTTATCTAAAATAGAGATAAGCCGGCTCAGTAGCTCAAAGCTTACGCGTAGGCTTCCCGGCCAAGGAGCCTTGGATTTGAATACTGGCTAGGGTATGGATGTTTAGTAGCATTTTTCATGTGTTACTTAGTTGGTAGCAGTCGACTAGACTCGATTGTGTGAGAGACAACACGGCTAGTTGCTGTACCACTCCTGAGTTCGAGACTCAGCTACGGCAGATGGCAATGTCGTAAGGAATGGTCGTCGTATAATTGCCTGTGTGTATGTGTCCTGGTTGAATTGAGGAATAGCTAATGCTAAAACTCCACCAGGACGTTAATCTAAAATAAGACGATTAGAAAAAATAATACGAAGGGTGGAGTTGAAGTTTTACAATACCAAACGAGGGAGGGTTGGAAATTTTGA
This sequence comes from Leptura quadrifasciata, assembly GCA_963675555.1. Taxonomy (NCBI): domain Eukaryota; kingdom Metazoa; phylum Arthropoda; class Insecta; order Coleoptera; family Cerambycidae; genus Leptura; species Leptura quadrifasciata. The sequence goes on from OY776673.1 coordinate 213,363,437, forward strand.
AGTGACACCAACTGAAGTAGTTTCTACAAATACCAAAATGTGAATACATCTCGCCAACCAAATCGGCATTACTTGGGTATGTTTAAAATTTAATTTCAACTTGGTTGGCAGAACGTGGGTCGCCTTAGAATTTGCTATTATGGTATTTGTCAGAACTACTTCCGTGTCATTAGTACAGAACACCTCAGAATTAAATATTAAAAGCTAAATTTATTTTTTTATCAAACATCCATTGAATATAAATTACTTATTATATATATAATTAGCATTTTGTATATACATAAATCGCACTCCGCGCAAGGAATATTTCGTTTGGTTGCCTTAGTCGTCTATTTAAGCTAGGTACCTAAGACGCATACGAAAGCAGATAATGACAGTCACGGTAGCGACCAGACCGGGATTTCGCCTTACTCATATAATTTATCATAGTAATGACATCCATATAAAGTTAATTTAGTTCAAAAGCTTAACGAAGATGATTTCGACCGCAGAGCCGAATTTTGCGAAACCATGATGGAATGATGTAATACCAATCCAAATTTCTGATGTCGAACACTTTTCTCTGATGGGCCACCTTCTGTTGAAATGGCGCTATAAACAGGCAAAGTTCTCCATATTGGACATATGAAGATTCACACTGAATGATGGAGACATATACCCAGTTTCCACAGAATTTTAACGTCTGGGCCGGAATTCGCAGGACAACAATTTTGAGTCAATCATTTATTGAAGGTTCATAAAATGGTGAAACTATTTGGAGTTACTCCATCAAAACATAATTCCAGGACTTGCCGCACTGCAAAAGGTTGTCGGTACTATTTTCAGCCAGCTAGTGATTTAATTTTGAAAAATTTATCTATAAAATCTGACGTCCCTGTAGCGCCTCTGACGACCACTGCAGGGCGCTACTCCACAAGACAATTCTGTAGTGGAGAGTTCGAGCTCCATGTAGGAACACTGTATGCCCGTCCAGCGGACTCAGGCCGTCTCTCTAACTATTTATACGAAAACATTTTTTAAATATTCAAGAATATTGACCAACTCCTCCGGAAACTTTCCACAGAGGGCTTCTATTGCTTAGGATATGCTGATGATTTAGCAATAGTCGTTAAGGGGCGATTTGCGAATACAATAACGGAGCGTTAGCAAACAGCCCTAAATGTTGTCGATAAATGGTGTTGCAAGGAAGGTCTTTCTTTAAATCCCCACAAAACCACAGTCGTCAATTTTACAAGGAGAAGAGCACTGCAAGGCCTAAAGCCCCTAAGGCCCAACGGAGTGGAAATTCCATTTGCCTGTGAGGCAAAATATTTAGGAGTCATCTTTGACCAAAAATTAACATGGAATTCTCACATCCAAAAAGTCACACAGAAAGCCACAATCGCTCTGGGATGGTGTAGGCAAATGTGTGGGAAAAACTGGGGGTTAAATCCCAAGATGAACCTATGGTTATACACCAGGGTAGTGAGACCCATGATAACCTATAGATCAGTGGTGTGGTGGACTAAGACGGTGTAGTCGGGAGCAATAAGGCTGTTAAGTGGCGTGCAAAGGCTTGCTTGCCTGTGCGCCACGGGGGCTATAAAAACTGCTCCTACGGCTGCACTTGAGGGTCCTCTTGGACCTGCCACTCTTACACGTATTCATACAAGGCGAAACTCGGTCAGTGATGCACAAGTTAATGCAAGGCCAAACGCCAATTAGCCAGCAACACGGGACGGAGTACCAGAAGTTATACTCGGAGATGAAGGCAGATCCCATTCTAGGCATACCCACGGACGTAATGGTCCCAAGGTATAACTTCAACAAGAACTTTCAGACTGTTATGCCAGACAGGGAGGATTGGAAAAATGGTCCTCCCATAACAGCACAAACAGTCTGGTACACTGACGGCTTGAAGACAGAACAAGGAGTCGGGGCCGGGATTTACGGGACAAGGTCAAAAGCCAATATCCCGATAAGTCTAGGGAAATACGCAACGGCGTTTCAGGTTGAAGTGATTGCCATACACTGTTGCGTAAGGGAGATAATAGGACAAGGTACTGTTAACCAGTCCATTGCCATGTTCTCTGATAGCCAAGTGGCAATAAAAGCAATCAGTTCCATGCAAATCAACTCAAGATTGGTGTGGGACTTCTTGACGGCCCTTACAGAGCTGGGAAGTCAGAACAGAGTGACCCTAGCATGGGTACCAGGACACGAGGGACACAGAGGAAACAAAAAGGCTGACCAACTGGCCAAGGAAGGCGCACTTGAAGTCGCAATAGGACCTGAACCCTTTTGTGGCGTGATGAATCTCTGGAATGGTGGAGGAATCTCCCAAGACAGAGACAGGCTAAGAAGTTCATTAAACAACGTTCGGCCAAATTTACGGAAGACCTACTAAGCCAGAATAGGAAGGCCATCAGAGTAATACTAGGCCTTCTAACTGGCCACTGCCGGCTCAACAGACACATGAGTCTAATTGGCCTGGCAGAGGACGCGATATGCAGATTCTGCGAAGAGGAAGAGGAAACCTCAGTTCACGTATTGTGCCACTGTGAAGGCCTGGTGAGGCTGAGATTCCAAGTACTCGGAGAAGAAAAACCAAGGGCGGACAGCTATATAAAAGGGCCTTTATCAAAACTATGGAGTCTAGTACAAAGGACAAAGCTGGATGAGGTACTATAAGGAAGATATCCTGGGAGCATCATAGTAGACCTGAAAAGGTCGCGGTGGTAAAGGCTAAACAACCAGCTCCTTTATGTTAATCTAATCTAATCTACTCCACAAGACAATTCTGTAATGGGGAGTTCGGGCTCCATGTAGGAACACTATGTCCGTCCAGCGGACTCAGGCCGTCTCTTATACGAAAAAAAATTTAAAATATTTTATTTTACTTATTGAGACAGTTGCCTAAAAAATATTGTGTGCACCTCAGTCAAATGATCTTTCTCGGGGTTATCCGAAGTTTGCTTGGCCTCGGCTGTACCTCGGCCGTAAACTTCGGATTCAACCGAGAAAGATCAACTTTACGGCATTGATACACAAATAATTATTATCTAATTCGCTTAATGTACTAAGAAGATAGGACGAATATTTCAGATTCTAAAATTGTATGATGAATTCCTAAAAATCTTTACGTTTCTAATATTTATGTTTTTTAAGAAATTTTAGGAAGAATCCCAGCATTGTGACATTTAGCATCAAATATAAATAATTTAAAATTTACCTGTTCTGAAATCGGAAACCATTTATACAAGTATAGAATAAAATTTATTGCCAAATGTAAAGCAGTATCGTATCATAGAGTGAACTGCGCTGAAGTTGAAACAAACATTAAAATAAATTGCAAATTGCAGCTTCCTATTTACACGTGTGTGTGAGTGTGGGGTAAATCAGAGCAAGCAGTTTGCGTTGAGTAATTTTTCATTTTACTCATTTAAGTTTGCTTTATTTTGCACGGCTTCATGTAATTACTGAAATGACAATAAATTTGTAAATCTAAATTGAGTAAAATTGAGAAATGGCCCTCCTTACCAAATTATAACCAATGGAAATTTACTATGCTTACGACTTAAACTTTGTGTAAAAAAAAAGGTTAATTATACATCGCTAACTTTTCATAAACTAAACTTCTTCATCAATATTAACTTAAAGAAGAATCAAAGTATCTGATTTCTGAAAAGTTTGCTTCTACGGACAACGCAACAGATAGTATACAGCAACAATTCCTTATGTATATAAGGAATTGTTGCTGTATATTGACGTTCAGGTTTTTGTCATATCTGATTGTCTCTATTTTCAACATTTATGAAAATTTTATCAACAAAGGCATTGATTTTGTACTAGAACCTATTTGATAAATTTTTTCTCGTTATTTAATATTCCATTATTAGATGAAATTATTTTGGCCCTATCATATAAACATTTTACAATATCCCTTTTAACATTTATTGATTGATACGAGTTAAAATTTAGATATCTATTAGTGTGTGTTGGTTTTCTATAAACGCTTGTTTTAGTTATTTATTTACCCTTTTAATTAAAACATCTAAAACCGGTAGATCATTCCTACTTTCTACTCCTAATGTGAATTTAATAGACGGTTCCTTACTATTTATATTTTCTAAAAAACTATCTAGTTAATCAACACCATGAGGCCAAATTGCAAAGATGTCGTCAACATTTCTCCACCAGACAACGGGTTTATTTATACAATTTTGGACATGTGTGTTCTCAAAGTTCTCCGTAAATATGTAGCTTAAAATTGGTGATAATGGAGACCCCATTGCCATACCAAAATCGTGCTGATAGAACTCATTTTCCAATTGAAAATAGGTTGTTTTTATACACATTTTTCCAACATTTTTCTGGTTTTCGCATTTTGGAAAGGTACTTTTAGCCATTAAAACTTTGGAAATGTTATGTACTTGACATTTACACAAAAAGGTTATGCTATTTTCGGATTTGGCAAATTTCTTATTATCTTTTCCTAAAAATCTGAAACATTGCCTTATATTAGGCCCAAACCTGTTATTTAAATATTGTCTGAAAGTTATTTGTAGCATTTTTTGAAGAGGATAATACATGTGGTAAAAAACTCAAATAAAAGGAAACAATATTCGTAGAATGCCACAAATAACTTTTAGACAATATTATATGATAGGTGTAATGAAATTTTTGTTCAACGAGTGGTTACCCTGCCCACAATAGAGTCATTTTTCATCAATATTTGGAGGAAATATACCTTTCCTATTTATTTCCGAATCAACTTATTTCGCGACGACATGGTAATATCTTGTGGCCAGCCAGGCGACCAGATCTTGCACCTCGTCACTTCTCGACGCGGGGCTACGCAAAATCAGATATTTGTGGTTTTAAAGAAGATAGGACCAACAATTAAAAATTGATACTGCCTGTCAATCCATTGAGAAATGTTCAAGGACTTTATGATCGCTTAGGATACTACCCAAAGGGGACGTTTGCTTGAGCATTTATTACATTACAACTGCTCAATTTAAAATCTTTCAAAAGAGCAATTCCGTTATCTATATAAATTACTCGGAGATCATTTTGTATGCAAACCCGAGTTGAAACTTTTCTTGGATCGCAGCTTTTGAGCTAACTAAATCAAGAAGTACTTTCAAAAAGAATCATTTACGAAATGCTTGTGACACGATGAAGTTTCATAAGGGATCACAAATAATGTCGTATATAAATTGGTTAAAAAGGTGGGGGCGGGGGGCAGTTACACCCCTAAGAATGTTGTCAAAATTTGACACTTCGCCAATTTATTGAAGTTTGCTCTATGTAGGTTTGCAGGTTTTGTTTAACATACAGTATACAAACACTGCTTTTTATATATTGCTTATTATTTTGATATTTAGTGGAAGGTCATTAAAGAATTTAGGTCTTAAGAATTTTTGTTTATCTTCTTTCTATTTATTGGTATGATTAAGTGTTGACTTCTTCTATTTCGATCGCTAGAGCAACGATTAATATAGTGTGTTTGTGTACAAAACCGCAGTTGACACGCATAAATTACAAACATTGGATACTCGCTCAGTGTATAGTAAGTTTGTCTAATATAGCCCATCTTTCTTTAAAATAATTTTCAAAATTGTATTTTGTGCTACCAATACCGATTTTAAAGCATATAGTATAGACCACCGCATATTATTATACCATAGCGAATAAGAGACTCAACCAATGCTTGATTGAATAATAGGTTTTGACTTGCCTTAAAAGACAAAATTTGCGTATGGGGCACCTAATTTTTTTTGTTAAGTTATAAAGTACCTATGTTACATGACAGTCCCATTTTGGGTACATGTCAGTTACAATGCCTAAGTACTTAGTACTTGTGGTCTCCTTCATGGTATCATTTAATTTGTTTACTTTTATATTGTTAAAATCAGGAAGATTTGCAGGTGTTACAGAGAAAGCAATATAATTTAGTTTACTTATATTTAACCATATTTTACAGGTATCTAACCAATTTTTTACTTTTTTGACCTCTGATTTTACTCGATTTCTTGTGCCATCCCAGGAAGTTTCACTAAAAATTGGGGTAATTCTGTAGTTTATCTACTTCTCGATTTTGGAGTTAATAAGAGAGTTATATAAAGCGCTTGTGACTAATGAAACGTTGCGCAAATATTTAATAATCGAAGAAATCGAAGAAAGTGGAGCGAATAGGGGTGCTTGGTGTGTAAAAATGAGTGAAAATACAACGTTTCTAGGACATTTTGAACTAGACTGTTAGCATGAAAGTGACCTGAAATTCACGTATTTTTACTCCTTTTTTGCGTCCTTTATGTATTGGTCATTGCAAACCTAAAAAGTTAGGTTAGGTTAGGTTAGACGTGTTTAGTAGATATAATGCTGTAATGACTCTTATCTTATTTATCCTTGCTCTAAAATGACTTTTTCAATGCCAATCGTTTCAAAGTGATCTAAAAATGTCGTATTTTCACTCATTTTTATCCACCCAGCACCCCTATTCGTTCCAATTTCCCGTCAATTTCTTCGATTATTATACATTTGCGCAACATTTCATTAGTCACAAACGCTTCATACAACTCTCTTTTTCAGGGCCGGCGGAAGGGCCGGGCGACTCGGGCGCCCGCCCGGGGCGCTAAGTGCAAGGGGCGCCAAACTCCATGTATTTTCCGAACTTAAACACCATGTATGGTGTAACTAATTTTGAAAAAATATATATCAACAAATAATTGTGTTACTGAAGCTAGGACTTAAAATTTGTCTACAATATTTTTGTAAATTTCCCATTTCTGCCGTGCTGGCCGTCTAAACATTGTGTCATAATAATACAGTAAATTACGCATATTGTCCGCCCAGCCAGAGTCCGCTAAAAAAAACAAACTACTACTTGTTTGTCTCGTTCATATGCTTCAGTTTCCGTAGTGACGCTGTCAAAATAGCACAAAAATCAATATAAAGAACTTTTTCCATAAGCAACTTTATGGTTGAATCCTGTAAGGTACTTAGGAGTACCCAAAAAAAATTTTGTATTTCAAAGATCCTGTGGTCCAATTGTTATTAACAATTTAATTTTTTTAACCGCGTTTTTTAACCTAAAAATGTGAATAACTCGAAATATATGGGTCCGATTGGAACAAAAAAAATCTTTGTAATTAAATGTTCTATAAATTCATGTTTACTGTAGGTCTTAAGCACGCAACCATAACCTACAAAAGTTAAAAGCTGGCCAAAAATGGCGGCCAATTCAAATTTTAATTGCGCACACTGGGTTTAATATGTTTTTGTTAGAGAAAAAGGCAGATTTTCTAAATATTTAAAGCTGATCGGTTCACCCAGTGGCTCTGGGCAGCAAAATAAAAAAAAGCGATTCTTGGCCAGTTTTGTCACTTTTGTAGGTTATGGTTGCACTCCTAACGCCTACACTAAACATAGATTTGTAGCCAATTTAGTTGCAAAGATTATGTCTTTTTTGATGCGATCACATATCTTGAGTTATTCACATTTTTAGATTGACAAACGCGGTTAAAAAAATTAAATTGTTAATAACCATTGAAGCACGGAGTCTTTGAAGTGCAAGAATTTTTTGGGTAGTTCTTAGCACCTCTCCAACAGGTTTCAACCATAAAATTGCTTATGGAAAAAGTTCCATTTCAAATCCTATTTTGACTGCATTATAAGGATTTAGGAGGAGGGCGCCAAAACAGGTACCTGCCCGGTATATATATTTTTCTTCCGCCGGGCCTGCTCTTATTAATGTATGCACAAAAAAATCGAGAAATGAATAAACTGCAGAATGATCAAAATTAGTACAGTATTATCATCACATGAAATAACTTTATTATTCATGCTTAGATTGGTGAAATAATTAATATATACATTGAAATGTATTGGTCCTAATACCGTACCATAATTAGTTTATTCCTACCCCCGAGCGTTAATCGAAAGATTAATATTTGATAGAAAAATAAAACGCAAAAAACTAAACTATTGATTTTTGTATTACTGATTCTCACCATAACAATCATACAATTGGAGAAAATTAAATACGTGATCAAAATGCTACTAAATGATTGGAAAATAAAATATTAAAAAATAACTTGGTTCACTTAATTTTTGATATATGTTGAGGTTCCCTATCCTAGCTATGTATCAGACTAGACAGATCGTGATGCCTTTAGGTTACTTCAACTTATTAAAGATTTACCTCATGTTTTGGTCCCGCTTTCCCCCATAGCCTAGCATAGTTTATTGACCGCCGAAAAATCGCATTAGAGGCGTGTGTTAAAATTACACTTTAAAATTCTCACGGCCAAACGTCGTCATCGAATATGCAATAATTCTTCGATGGTAAGTAACCCTTAAAATAAACAAATATTTCATCTGAAGTTCTAGTAGTAATTTTACTTCATTCAGTTCAATGTCATTTACAAATTTACAATCGCGGGTCGATGGACCCAGATAAGTTATACTTAATATATTGCACGTTATAGTCATTGACATTTGAATATCATACATACATACAGCGCGGTGTTTTTTGTGATCAGCTACTAGAAACATGCCTAGGATTTTAATATTAATAAGTTTTTGAAAAGTATAATAAACCGTTTAATGATTTGGGAGGTACAAAAGGAGAAGTAATAGAGCCCCTAACACTTTGGATATTCAACCGCAGCTATATTTGATTTCATGATTTCTGTTTTAATATTAATGCTTATTTGGTATTTATAATATGTCAGAGGTACCCCAAGGTTTGCTAATAGGGCTTTAGTGTAGCTACTTTTTGATATCCCATCACAAGGCACTCTGAATAGGAATAATTTTAGCTCTATGTAATTTTTACCTAGAATGTCTAAAATGACAAGGGACTTCAAATTGCATACAGTATCGCACTTATCACACATTTGTGATGATGCCTTTTGATAAAGTACATAACTCACGTTGTGACATGTATATATGTTTTGTGTACTCGCATCAAGTATTTTGATTTTTGATATTTTACTCAATTTGACTTATAAAAATTGTATAAATCATATCTAAGAGTCATAGAACAAGATCTAATCCAAAGCAGAATACCAATCGTAGCGATTAGACGAAAAAAATTGCTCAAATAATGTATGCGCATATATATTCAAGGACTAACTACACATATACTAGAATTATAATAATTTATGATGGAGGAAGAAGCATTTGTAGTTTGTGTAACTGAAACTCACGTGACCTTGCGACATAGAGGAAAATGAACTAGCTATAATACCAAGTTACAAATACATCTCATGCTTATTTCACAGTAGATACACAGGAGGAGTAATAATGTATGTAAAAAAATATGTAAACAGTAGTATAATTTGTTTTAGATTATTGGTTACTATTTAAAAAAATTCAGCTCTATAATGTAACACCGATACTCGGAGGAAAGCATTGTTCACTAAACAGAAATTACGAGTAGTTTTTAGAATATTTTAGACAAAAACTTGAAAGTGAACATGCAAAAATTATGTTTGATTTAACATAAATTTGAACGCCAGGAAAAATTATTCAACAAGAATTTTAAACAATTCAATATAAGATTCTAAGTATAAGAAAATAATTAATCAGGATACTAGGATTACAAATGCTTCATCAACTTCTATTTTACATGCGTAGAATAGACATGATTGATGGAACAGTATATCCATATAACTTAGATCATCATATAACTGGTACGAACTTAGATATCCATATACAAAATAAAAAGAACACTATTATGTTACAGAAATTTAAATGCGAAAATTATCAATGAAATAAACTTTGATTTACTCGATGTGGACCTAACTTATGACTATACCAATATATACAAGTATCATGCATAGATTTCTTAATAATATTACAACTTTAATAAATAAAATCCCGTCGATACAAAATAATACACGACACAAAGGAGGCAAGTGTTCTAGAGTGCTCAAAAAGCATACGCAAAATACCAATTTACACAGTTGAAAACTAAATAGATTATAAACAAAAAAGAAATAAACTCATAGAATCAACAAGAACAGACAAGAAAAGAAAGTGCATTGTATACAAATAATAATAGGCGTGTGTTGGGGTGGCAGTAAGGAGATGTGTAAATTAATAAAACTTTATAACGTAGTATTAAAAAAAAATACTTTAGAGATGCCAATACAACAACTAACACATTATGTCAATTAAACTATCAAGCCCGGATGAAGTTTATGTAGAATGAATGGAACGTGGGCAAGATAACGTTCTATTAATTTTTATCCTATTTCTACCAATCCAAATTATGCCAAGGTATTTTTCAATTTTAACATACTTGTATGTATGGCTTTGTATTATTCTATCAAATTTTATTATTTATTTTGCCTTGTATTATAATTCTGAAAAGTTGAACATTTTCGATATTTTTTCTTTTTATATGAAGAGGCTCCGCGAAAGTCACTTTCAGCCGGGTCCAATTGACTAAATAGTCCGACATTGTACTCAGCAGCTCGCTAAAAAATAATTCCAACCTTTAAACATTAATTTAAAGTATGACAGACCGACGGACATGTGACATTACATTTACTATTTATAAAGATATAATTCATTTCTTATTATTGATTATAGCTTATACGACAACGAAGAAGACATTTTAGACAAATAATACTTCAGATGTGTACTCTCAATAGGGTTAAAAATATATATCAGAAAAGTTCCCACCCCATTCAGGAACGGAAAGTCCCTTTTTCGCAAAAAACCATCCCTACACGAGTTGTATTAGCGCTGATAGTATTTAGTCTAGGGAATTTTTGACGTGAAACTAATTTATTCCCTTCTTTAGGTATTCTCTCAATATGTAATGCGATCTGTGTTAAACATTTTTTTGGGTCAGTTACAATCTTACTACGTATTGGTGACGCTAGCAGTGGTGTTACCGATGTATAAAGTTAACACATAATTCGTATTTTGGTGTTTGATTCCGAAATCCGAAATCAAGACAGTACAAATATGATTAATACATCGTATTATTTTGGTTTTAGTTGTTTTAGCTCGTTCAGAAAGTATGCATTGTTTTGAACCCAAAAATATCCAGAATAATAAATTTGTAATTGTTGATGTGAAAAATTGAAATGTTTAATCGCAAAACATATTGAGTGCCGGTGTCGGATTACGAGCCAAATAGGTGTAAACGCACCTTAAGTGTACAAAAAAATGAGGAAACTTTGCCTTGACAGTGACGTAAACGCAATCATGTTCTCTAGTATCTTCTTAATCGACGTTTATAACTCACCACAGCAGACAATAAACAACAATTTTTCATGTCTTTCAAGCGTTATTTATTCTCATTTAATTTTTCGTACTTCCCTCTAGTACACTTTTCACAGGTAAATATAACCGGAATGACAGATGTTAAAATTCAAACATCAACCAGCAATGCCGTAATAAGGTCTTAATTGTTTTGGTTACTTTCTAAGCGCCCGAGCGCCAGCTTAACCCCCTCAACACTGGCGACCGACGCGCTTTCCTGCGTCGTGTTGGTTCGTTTCTTTAGTTTTTGTCTAAGACTATAGGCCTGTCTAGGCTGGCGGTACTTCCGTCTGCTTCACTTTCTGTATGTTGGTTTGCCGGAGGCGGCCTTGATGGCACAGAACCCCCTGACGCGCTCACGTAACTTTCCCGCATTTTATTTTTTCGTCCTTTTCGCGAAGCGCAACTCCCTCCGCGGGCGACAACATCCCGGTCTGTCTTTACGCAACACTTTCCGTGGATAACATCCTGGCCTGTTTTATCACAACACTCCCTGTAGATAATGTCCCGGGCTGTATTCGGAGGCTGCCGACCGTCTTTCACTAACGCTACTTTTTCACTTTTATCTTGTAAACCGTTCATTGGAAGAGAAAAAAGTACAGAAAATAAAAAATGTGTCGTTAAATTCTATATAAAAATTCTCCCATTGATCTTGTAGCTTATCCTCACCTATTTCACAATAACATCGCCCAAACTGAGAGGTAGTTTGGAGCGCACGGGTAAAAATCTTACACCAAATTTCACAGAGAATATCTCAAACCCGGTTACTTTAATGAGAAAAATGCCCAAGAATGAATATACAGAGCGGAATTTCCTCTATAAGATGCATGTCTAGCGGGGATGGAAATTATTGGTACCGTTACTTTAACAAGAAAAATGCAATAGGTGATTCTTTCATTTGCGAAAAGACGCTTCAAGAGGGTGAAACTGATTATAGTGTTACTCCACTCAGATGAACTGACAGAGATATGACAGTTTAAATTCACGAAAAAAGTCATATTTTTTGACGTTTGAACAAAAAATTGTTTCTTAATGTTATCACTACTGATAAAAAATTACATTCATTTTATAACTAGTTATAAAAGACTGATGAAACTAAAGAGACATCAGAAGTCATTTGTGAACAAGAGTAGTAAATTTGCTTCACTAGTGAGTAAAGTAACTTTATTTAATGCTAACCTTTGCACACGCTTTGGAGTTCAACAACGTCTATTTTTTATCGGTTGCAGAAAAATAAATTGATTTCATCGTTTCAATATATCACAGAAAATTCTAGTTCACAATATAAGGAATGTTTCATATTTCAGCTGAAAATATCAAAACAATTTCTTCCTCTGAGAAATATCAAATAAATCTATTTATTTTTTTCAGCGACGGAGGCTATCGCCTGTCTAAGTTAAAGCAGCAATAACACGCTAGCTTTTTTTTCTGATAGATTGAACACAATAAAATAAAGTTCAGAGTTAACATAAATTTTCCGCGATAAATAGATGGGAAACATAAAACGCAAGCATCAGCATATTCATCTTTATTTTTTCTCCGAACTTACATTTTCTTGTTAGTAAACCGTATCGCATTTCATTGTTCCTTTTTTCAAAAGGCGTGGACTTAATTTAATAATCTGGAAGGAAAAATATGAGATATGATATTATACTTCGGCAATGAAATGGATCTTTTTTAAAAAACTTTTAGTTACGGGGATGGATTCCGTGAATAAAATAATATTAGGTATCTTATCGACTATACTGATGTAAGAAAGGTCATACTACTCAGATTTACTGCAAATGAGCATTTTTTTTGTTATTTATTCGCACAGAAAGTTATTGAAGATGTGATGCTTGTTTTGCTCGGGTAGCTGGTTTGGAGATTATTCCAGGGTTCAATGTTAATATTGTTTCAAATCCAGATCCAAAATAAGACATTTATTCTCCTAATAATTATATGTACAGTGTGGCCGTATCTTTTATGGCTTAGGTTGCGATAATCTTGTTATTACATAAGTACATCATAGTAATCGGAGAGAGAGAGAGAGAGTGTAACATATTTCCTCTAGGTACGTCGTCGTAACCCCAATTCTCTAATCGAAGTTCCAGGACATAACAGACGCGACAAAGAAATCTGTTTCAAGAGAGATCCAGTTCAATACACTCGAATCAATCTGAGAGGAGGTCCAGTTCAACGCACTCGAATCCTCCCTAACAGATACTTGGCCAGCGGCTGCCACGGCGCCGGAGAAGCTTGATCTTCCGGTTATCCCAGTTCAATACACTCGAGAAAGGTGAAAGCCAAGCTCTGAATTTACTGGTTTCTGGCTAGCTATTTTATACCCAAAAATCACGGTCACGTGGTTTGCACACGGCACGCAAGTTGCGGCCTGGTGAAGTCAGAAATAAAAGTTAAAAAAAAGAACTAATCAGGTATTGAACTAATCTAAAACTGAACTACTTGATCCATGCATAATTAAAATAAGTTAAACTGGAATGAAAGTATACAGTATTCCTGTAGTATTGTATACTTCATTACAAAGAATACTATATTTATATTGAAGTAAAACTTATACACTTCCTCGATAGATTATGTCCAAATCTAATCAATATAAGAGAAAATCATATAGTTCTTCTAATAAATGTATTAACGTTATCCTTATTTTCTGCCACATTTTCGCCCCATTGCCGCATTAAACAGCTTCCTTCAAGTTCACTCATTAAAACATTCGCTATCTTTCCGCCGCCAGCATTGGTGGCTTCGTCCACGCTAAACTCATTTAGCTCAGTAGAAATTTTCTGTCTAAATTATTTTGCATGTCCAAAAGAAGTGCTTTATAACAGTTGTAATTTGAAGTAATATCGTTCTGTACCTACCAGCCATGGGCTCCTCGATATTGAGAAGTCGTTCGACACCGTCTGAATTCCGGGGTTACTATACAAAATGCACCACTATAAACTTCCGACTCACTTCATAATTCATTCGTTCCTAACGGCCAGATCCCTACAGGATCGAGTGAATAGTAAACTGTCAACATTGCGGGAGTCCCGCAAGGATCATGCCTGTCACCGAAGTTATACAACTTGTACGTCTCCGACTTCCCAGATTCCCGAAAAGGAAGCTGGCCAAGTACGCCGATGTCACACCCATATACGCGTATTCTCATAATCCACAAGGAGCGAATATGTTGCTGAAGGCGCGAATGGCTCGTGCCACGACTTATTACGACCAGTGGAAGATTCGGGTGAACACTGAGAAGTCCGATGCAATAGTTTTCACGCGTCGCGTCGGTTCACTGAGAACAAATCATAACACCAATTTCGATCGGGGGAAACAAAATTCCAACCAAGAGATGCGTGAAGTCTTGAGAGTAAGACTCGATCAAAGACTGACGTTCAATGCCCATATAAACGCAATAGGTATACTCCCTGTCCAGGAGTCTGTATCCGCTCATGATTATAAGTAGCAGACTTAACCGAGAAAATAAAAAATTGTAGTACACAATGACGGTCATGCCGTCCATCACATACGCATACCGGTCACGACAATAAAAAAACAAGTGTTTTAGCACAAATTTATGCGTCTCATATCGAATTATGGAAGGTACACTTCCTTCAGAGATCTATACGCATGTTGTAGCGACATAATCCCGATAGCAGACTACGTCCGGCGCATCTCTCAAAACTTCTATTCGTTCACGCTGGGCGATAGTCTGCTTATAAGACACATAACGCAAATTAGACAGCATAATGCCCCATATCAGATTAAACACCTCTTACCATACGAGACTTACCGATTTTCTGCCAACCTCTGTAGTCAAGCTTCGCCAATTATAACTTCCACTTACCCTATCTACCTTTACTAATATTAATATTTCATACCTTTGCCTATTTTTAAATATTCCCTGCCCCCCTCCTCTTCCTTTCTGTTTGTATCCTTTTTGTTGCATTTGTTATTATTATTTTCTTTTTGTGCATTTTTGTCTCTAAATTTATTTCTCGTCACGAATCTCTAATAAATTAAAACCTTCTGATATCAGAATTCTGAAAGCCAAAAGTTAGGCCTGCGACAACTGCAAAAAGTGTTACAGTAAACAAGTTATTTAAAACATAATATTTTTAGTCGAAAACTCCTCTATAAAATCCTTATTTTACTATAAGGAACGTAACCAG
Source organism: Leptura quadrifasciata (assembly GCA_963675555.1). NCBI lineage: Eukaryota > Metazoa > Arthropoda > Insecta > Coleoptera > Cerambycidae > Leptura > Leptura quadrifasciata. The sequence continues at coordinate 213,378,862 of OY776673.1, forward strand.
ACTGCAATCAACAGCTACTCTCCGGGCTATGTGCCCCGCCGAGCGCTGAATTACAAGTTACAAGTCTGGCGCGTTAAGTGTAATAATTGCTATTACCATCAAAACGCTAATGCTTCGATTGCAACAAACACCAGCCGAAAGACTGATCCTGCTTAAAGGAGATCTCTTGCCAGTCGTCACACACCACTTGCAGATTGCAGTTTCGAGCTGTTGGCTCTCGTCAGTACAAGGTAGGCATATGACGACCGGCACGAACTATGAACTTGAATGAACTATGAATTTGAACTATGCTAATCCCAGTCAGGCTATTTATTTTTCGATTGCAACAGACACTGGACCGCTAGATGGCGCCTGCTGACTATTTTACATGTCGCTATTGTAAATATATCGGGATGTACCAAGTAGTCAAAGGATCCTCGTGCCGGACGTCACATGCCTACCTTGCACTGACCCAACAGTTCGAAACTGCAGTCTGCAAGTGGTGTGTGACGACTAGCAAGAGAGCTCCTTTAAGTAGAATCAGTCTTTCGGCTAGTGTTTGTTGCAATCGAAGCATTAGCGTTTTGAGGATAATATGCAATTATTACACTTAACGCGCCAGACTTGTAACTTGTAATTCAGCGCTCGACGGGGCACATAACCCGGAGAGTAGCTGTTGGTTGCAGTCTGGTTACGTTCCTTATAGTAAAATAAAGATTTTATATAGGAGTTTGCGACTAAAAATATCATGTTTTAATATTCCGCCCTCTAAAAGCACAGTTGAACTAAGTTATTTAAAAATACGTATAATTTTAAGTTTTTAAAATCTTTTATATTTGATGTTTTAATGGTATTAGTTATTACATAATTTTATTTTGCTTTTGCTAAAAGGTGTTCAGGTTAAGTCTTAAAATTGTTTTTTAACCAAGCCAGACCCGGTTCGCCCGGCCTTGTAGCGCCATCGTGATTAGTGCGGTGATTGCACGGCCGGTTCTGGGGCGGTTTTTATTGTATTTTAACTGTAATAAATCTGTTTTTAATTGAATTGATTCTATACCAGCAAATTGCAATTCCTAGGTATCCACGAGTTTCCTATAGTTTGTGAATGGCGGGCTCTATACATATCACTCGATGGTATGCAATGTACTGCCGAACAACAAAGCCACATGGTATTCTTGTCCTTGCGTATAACGTTCAAACGTTTTAAGTGAAATCTGTTGAGACTTACATACAATATATTTTTTTTTTATGCAGATTGAATGGGCAGACGATACTTAAAAAAAGTATAAACTATGGCTTTGTAAGTAATATCTATTATCACTACTTATTATTAGCTGCTATAAATGGAAAAGCATAATGATGCTGAATAATGCACAACATAGTTTAGTAGCACTCTACATTTATGGCAATATTAGCAAAGTTCAATAAATTACTGATTAAATGAGATCCTAGATCCAAGGTTTTTTGCTAGATAATATGATGCGTTAACAAAAATATCCATTTCTCGAATTGTTTGAAGGAAGTATACAACACCCTTCACTTATTTGGGACGGATCATGAAAATTATTCATTTTAACGGATCCGCGACTATGTTCGAACCACCTTCAAATTTAAAGATATATTAAATTCAAATTCAATTCAGAAGGTATTTATTCAAAATTTAAGAGCTGCATTATATGGATTCTTGTGGTAAACGTTACGGAGTTAATCAAACATGTACGACATGTAGCGGCTAGGAAGTTGAAAAGCTGGTCGGATCAGAGTCAGAGGGATTAGGAAATAGTTTAAAAGAAGAGAAATATTATCATTGTTCAGTTACTTAAGGATATTAAAAACTAAAATGTTAATAAAAGATTTCCTAAAATTGATTATTTTCTCAGATGATTAATGCAGAAAGATCTACTCTTTAAAAAACCCATATAGAATACTTCTCCAGGCCACATAATCTTTCATTTTAAATGATATAGTTCAAGACTTATTGTGGGGGCGAGCGTAGGTGCGTCTTTACTATGTACATACTTCGGTATGCGATGTAAAGCAACGACAGGCGCAGTTAGTACTTGGATGGGTGACCATTCCAACGGAAACCGCGTTCTCGCCTCACACATCTTCCAGCGGCTTGTATATCAGTGTATGCGCGGAAGCTATACAACCTTAGGCGAGGGTTGTATAGGAGTTATACCATCCTTCGGAGGGGATGTAAAGCCGTCGGTCCCTTGTCTATTAAATGTTAGGCAAGTAAAAGATCCCTACTCTTCTTAAGGGAACAGGTTCGGCAAAATTCCTGGTTGGGGGTAGCTCGTCTACAGGCGTCGGTGAAAGGCCTCAGTAGCGGAAATAGGCCGACGTTAAATAAATGTATGAAAAAAAAAAAAAGACTTATTGTGACTCTAGGAATGGCAGTTTGTATGGACCGCCTCAAATTGGGTGACGAGTGTTTTAAATACTTGAATACTTCAATTCGGTCGTAAAACAGGTATTTTTTTAACATATTGTATTATCTAGTGTGGGGTTAAACACGAAATTTAATCGGTAATTTATTACCCTTTATAACTAACTATTGCAGTAAACGATGAAATTTAATAAATCGTGTTGTATATTATTCAGCATCACATTACTATTATATTTACAGTAATAATAGTAAAGTGATAATAAGGCATTACTGGCAAACGCAATGTTTTTATTTTTTAAGTCTACCAGTTCGACTTGTATAAAAAAAATTGTTGCATAAGAGTCTCCACAAAATTCACACAAAAAATTAAGATATGCTAAAAAATGCTTTTTCCTAAACTATCTTTTTACTTTCTTCTTGTTTAGGAAAAAGGAAGGAAACTTTTTCGTAAAGTATTTTTGCCATATTCTACTACATATATTTTTTCAAAAAGGTCGGTTAAGCAAGGCATGAGAAAGAAATATATATCAAAAATGTTGTGCCTTCGATTTTCTCCTTCCATTTTTGGAAACTTTGAAGTTGAATGTTATGTTATGTACAATTATAACAATTTCTGCGAGAGTAATTTAACCTATAATTATTCCGCTATGGCCTTTGTGTTTTCTGTTGTTTGGGAATATTTCAGTGAGAGTTTACAGTATAATATTGTTTGTATAAAAGCCCTCTCTGGCATCAGGATCCACTCGCCGATCTTTAATTATAATAGCAACTATCGTAAAGTAGCTCGATCTGCTTTACTGCCTTCTTAAGTGTTGGAGCAAATATCTTGCAGCAAATGCTAAACTTGAAGTATTAGCAAATACTTAATTTTTATTCATACCACTCAATGTAATTGTTTTCGTGTGTCTCACAAGGGTGCTTCGTTGATCGATGAGAGCACTTTTGTTTATTGAAACTATCCAAATACACTTCCACAGTTGAAAAATTAAACAGCTGCGAAATTTGCGAAATTGAATCCAAGACTCTCTTCTCGAACGTGGATCCAGGGTCATTGGAAACACAGTGGTATTGAATAAATAAGTAAATGGCATTTTAATCGCAATTAAGAACCAACAATAGCATTTATTGCACAGTCCTTAATCGCCTAGAAACATACAGAATCAAAATTAAACCAACAAAGCGCGTTTTTGGTTAGAATTCTTTAAATTTTCTTGTCATCATATTTCTACTGATGGCATTTCACCTACCGATGAACGCATTAGCATTGTTGACGATTTTCCAAAACCTTCAACTCTTAAACAGCTTCAACTATTTATGAAAATGGTGAATTTCTATCAATGTTTTGTTCTTAACTTTGCAGACATCGTAACTTGTAATTGTCTGCATACTTTTAGTACACAATTAGCCCAAGATAAGATTAAAGTTGTAGGCTCCTGGCTAGCGGACTGCATTGATAGTTTTTTAAGGGCTAAACCTACTATAGTAAATGCAACAGTGTTGTCCCATCCTAATTACAATGAAGGTGTAACACTTTTTGCAAACCAAACTGACACAAATTGTAAAGTCCAATACTCTTTACAAAGAATTAAAATTACTGATTCAAATGATGATATTTGGTGCGATGTTTCGTTGTCTAAATGTCGCCCTTTTGTATCAAAATCTTTACGGCGCGCAATTTTCGATATATTTCATAATTTAACCCATGCTGGTATACATTCTCCCAAGAAATTTATAACTTCTAAATATCTGGCCCAAGATGAACACTGATTACGCCTTGTGGACCAGGACTTCCAAAATCAATAAGCATACGAAAACTCAAATCTTGATATTCCCAGAGGTCGTTCTGAGCATATTCATATAGATCTTTTTGGTCCATTACCACCTTCATATAGTTTTTCTTGCATACTTACTATAGTGGAACGGTTCACTCGCTGGGCCGGAAGCTTACCATATACCAAATATTACTGCCGAAACCGTTTGCTACAATTTAACTCCGAAATTATATCTGTCGTTTTGGCATTCCACTTCATGTCACTACTGATGAATTTTCAAAATTTTTGGGTTTCCGTCGAATTCGTACAACTACATACCACTCACAGAGCAATGGTATGGTTGAACGCTTTCATAGAACCTTAAAAACTGCATTGCTTGCCCGGGTTAATTCTGCTCATTGGTACGACGAACTTCCAATAATTTTATAAGTTTTAAGAGCCATGCCTAAAGGTGAGTTACTTTGCTCATCTGTCGAGCTTGTTTATGGCAAAACACATACTGATACTCAAATACCATTTTTTATTAACAAATTCCAAATTATTTTCACAACTTACAATTTACAAATTCTAAGGAAATCTTCTTCAAAACACAACTTAGTTCTGACATCAAATCTTGTAAATACATTTTCAGACATCTTTGTTTTATGTTATTATATAATATATAATCGGCATGGTAATAAAAATAGCAAGACTTTAATTTTTCTAAAAAATTTTAATACCATTTTGATATAATAAATAACACCACAGGTAATTACGACCCCCTTTATCCCGGAAGGCTTTAGAAGAGCCTTGTGTGGGAGGGGGCTACACATTTAGAGACAAGGGACACACACCCAATATCCGTATATAGTGGAAAAATTCCTCTCACAGTATTTTCCACAGCCACGACTGGGGATCGAACCCGGAACTTTTGGGTGAGAGGCAAGTGCGCTCACCTCTCGACCACCAGTCATGGATGTCCTGAATAATTCGATAAGAAACATTTTATATTCTAATTTCATGGATAATATACCTTTAGTTGCCATTTAGATTTACAAAGGCACTTTTCCTTATAATAATTTCAACCAATAAAAATATTTGTCAAGAATGTCTTGATATTTACAATTTACCTTTAATAAGCATCGAAAATATCTAGTTTTAAATATAATTTGAAATGTACTTATTGCATATATTCATTTTAACATTTAAACATCTTTAAATCTAAGAAGTCTAAGAAGATAATAAAACTATTTCACTATATGACTATTACTCCCTGAAACTGACCGGGCCAGCTTCTTTTCCGTGACGATAAGGCGGTTTCGCCTTGATTTTTAATTGCAAACGCATTTTTTACATTCTCGACTATATTTGAAAATATCACTCCTCGATTGAGCCATTTTTTTTATTTTCTGATCTTGTAATATACACCATGGTAAATCCAATTTGGGAAAATCTATTTTTTTATCAAACTAAACTCCTCATATTCTTATTTCGTTATTCGTAACGTCGAAAAACGACATAGGGAGAGGATGTCAATTTTTGTTTGCGTTTCTTCGTAATATCTTTCAAGCACACAATTCGGCGAACCACAAGGAGTGCTATAGGAATATTTTTAGATGCAGAGAAGGCATTCTCCAAGTCTGTAATTAAGATTGTCAAATAATTTTTAAAGGCTCAAAGCTAAGGGCTATGATGAATACTGCTGGACGGGTCACCGTCTATTAAAACATAAGGCTGTATCTCAGTCTACTATGCATGTCTCGTTTACTGAATAGGAGCATTCGTAGATTCATTTAACGCAGATAATACAGCGAACGCACGAATGATTAGATAGGCTTGATAATCTGATCTGCTCATCATAATCACCAGACAGTAATTATTACAAAATATTATTGAATAAAAATAATATCTACAGAAAAATCGAAAGGTGAAAAAGGGACAAAATATCACTAAATAAACACTTCAATAATGAATTGGATGGTAGTGGTCAACAATGGAAATTACGTGATAGGCTAATGTTTTCAAAATTGTCTCCACAAATCTCGCTACTTCTTTAAGTGGAAGTATTGGGTAGAGATATCAAATGTTTAATTTTCGAGGGTACTAGATATTTATCGACAGTAAAGGAACTTCTCGCGATGGCATTAATTAGATTTGCCAGGCTCATGTTTATTTAGTAGTCGGTGCTACAATATTCTGGTTGGGATTGCACGCCTTTCCAATTGTACAATGTTCTATGTATACGTACATCAGGGCATCTAAAAATTATAATAATTATTAGCATAAAGTTCAATGAGGGCAAAAGACTGGGCCCTAAGCATCGTTGTGAAATAAAGTTCATTCTTAAAGTAAATAATTTTGAAATGAGAAAATAATATATTACGATAAATGTTCAAATATGTCCACTTTCTCTGGCATTTTACAACATATTAGGGATAATTTATTCGAAGGCGTTTACGATTTTCAACTGAAACTCCTCGAAATTATTAGTCTTGTTCTCCTGGAAGATATTTTGCAATTTTACGTGCCCCATAAAGAGAGGTCATTCAATAGATCAGGAGATGTAGTTGGCCGTAAGATGGTTCCCGATCCACTCAATAAACAACATGAAAATGGAAAAATTGAATCATCTTGTTGAAACCAGATCTGGTTAAATCTTTACCTTTAGTCCCTGAGCCAGTCAGAATGTGACTACCGTTAAATGGGACTAAACGCCACTTACGTTATACTATACATGAGTTAAAAGGAATCAACTTCTGGATATTTCAGATTCACCCAATGTAGTGCAAAGATCAGCTGGAATGACGGGATGTGGACGTTGCCTTCTCCCTACGGTGTACACGGGAAGAGGTGTCTCAACAAGGATCTGGGCTGAACAATTATGCCATTAACACGATGAGACGTTCCTACGCCGCTGAGTACTTCTTCTTGTCTATCAGTATTATCATACACCAGTACTGTAGGTATTGAAGGATGTATGCTGCTCGGGAGAGGAACTTCATGTCGATCTACTGTATTAATTTTATCAATACACAATGCGGTTTCTATCTCCTCCAAAAATGAGTATGAACATCCATGGCCTAATCGACTCATTGTTCTAATCAAACTTACATTGTCTGTCAAGGTTTTGATAACCCAAGGGCCCAAAACATGCTTAGGAGTTAGGATTCCACCACGAGTTACTGCAGCAATAATGTCTTTATAAATAGATAACGTAAGCCTCATAATACGAGGTGAGGCCTCTTGCTTTTCTCCGAGTAAAATGTACAGAAAATTTTGAAGACGATCAGGTAAGGAAAAATATGCGCATATTAATTCCTCTGGATGTGGTGGTCAAGACGGTTCCTTTTACTTGGTTTAGCAAAAGCAAGGCAACATCATTAATCACAGATTCTTGTTTTTGTTGCTCAGCGTGATCCTCTTCTTCAAAAGTATATATTCGGTGGAGATTGCTTCGACACCCAAGTTGCTGGCACGGCATACACTCGGCGTGATACTGAGATTAAATGCAATGACTAGTTAAACTCTGACTAGATTTCCTCGCAAGTTATTCTTATCCGAATCTGAAACATCTCGAATGCCCTTGGATTGCATAAGCGATATGATTTGCGAAGTCAGTTCCGCAATAATTCCAGAATTTGAGAAAAGTTCCCTTCGAATTGTATTAAAAATCATATTAACAGCGTCTTTCTCGACTATTTGGTAAAAGTTGTTCATTCCGCGGACATCTTTATCAGGTTTTGTGCGTGTTTAGTCTTTGTAACAGGTTTTATGGTAATGTGCTCTAGCTGCCACGATATCCTTTGAAGTTACCGACAATATTCTGTTATCTAGGCCTTGTGCAGCAATTTCACGAATGGTTTTGTAAGCACTAAGATCTACTGCTGGTTTTAAGGTTTAAGGATATCATAACCTTTGGACTGCACAGTAATATTTGGATCTTGCCTCATGGAGTACCTTGGTGTCGGAGTGGTTTCTTCCGTGGAAGTTTGTTCCTCTTCTTTTGAAGCCATAACTATTGTAGCTGTAATTTTTGCAAGAGATTTTGGATGAGTGAATTGTGACCTGCATTCGTTGTGGTAATATATACACTTTGGTACGGTCGTACTACCTTGATGTAATGTTAAAATAGGGATGGATATACTGTCTCACTGTTGCAGCCTCACAAAGCCTTTCCAGGAACGGTTGTCTCAAGGACTGGTTACTTTGTAGACGGGACGGTAGCTCAGTGTGTTAAAGCGCCTGGCTAATAAACTGAGTTGCCTAGCGAAGTGGGTTCGATTCCCGCAAGGCGAAACCATTTTTCATTAAAAAAATTGCCCCAAGAGTGGTTCGGAGTCCACGTTAAACTGTAGGGAATCGTCTCTCTTTAACTAGCACAAAACCCTTGAGATTTTCCAGGGAGTTACTTCGGTAACTTGAGAGGCGGTTAAGAAAACATTTTTAAATTCGACTATTTCCCGCATATAATACAGCTTCCCATCAATTTTTTCTCTAGCTTCCTTCTTTTCATTTCTCTTATACTAGCTAATTTCTCGGCAAATTCCGGCAAACCTGAAATGAAACGAAATGATAGAAAATCTTAATTTTAAAAATGATATTACAAAAACCAGAAACACAACATTCAAAAAATTATTTTATTTACAATGTCTGTCTTAAACAGCCTTAAACCGGTATAAAGTTATGGGTAAAATATCATGCTGAACAATTTTACTAAGAGGTATTTTTCATCTAGGATCAACGGTTTCTGAGATACAGGCATTATTGGGTCAAAAAGGTGAAAAATTTTCAAAAACGTATTTAGCTGGATACCTGAAATGTCCAAAAGGCGATTCCTTTTAATTTAAATATAGGAAAATCTAAAAATCTAAGTGCCGTTTTATCCCAGTTAATAGTCAACTCGATTTTTGTTAGACCTGTCTCATAGACTACCTGTTAGCCATCTAACTTCCGGAACTATTTGCTGCTGCCGTAGATTTAAATATTGATGAAGATTTTTCCGAGACCAATAACGAATGATTGACCTATTATGTCGACCATGTAATACAAATAACGATTCATCAGTGAAAACAATAATTTTGATTAAATGAATGGCAGACGAATTACAACAGGTCATTCGTCTGATATTGTCCTTGGGAAATATTTCATGGGCTTTTCTTACTTTGTACGATCAGTAACCACGTTTCAGAATCCTTCTTACTGTCCTATATCTTTTTTCGATTTTTTTAATGATTCGGTTAACTGTGTCTAGTACAGGAGAAAGCCTATTTGTAAATGTAGTTTCAAATGTTTCTTTAAGTCCAGGTATTGAACGTCCACAATATTATTTAATTATATGGATCGGTAACCTGATAATTATCAATTTTTATTCTATTAGTAATGTGTTTCGTTATAAAAATAAACTTCTACACACTTCAGTTACTCGAAACGGTGTAAATTATGCACATGCATGTACGATATCATTTTCCTACCATTCAACCTCAACTTGCGCATTCAATTTGCTCTGTCCAGTTACACATAAAATTCTTACGTGTAGATACTTAACTGCTGTTATCTGTATATATTATTATGAATCAACTTTACACTTTTCTACAATAATATGTATATTCTATTACACGATTAAAATCCACAATATTTTTCAGACTTCATATCTCCTAAATACATAATGACTCAGAAATAATTATTGTTTTCAAATTTTAATTGCTGGAAATATTATATCAACTATATCATAGGTATTGCGTGAACATTTATCAGTACTTTTAACCTTGGTACTTTATCTAACCCCTAATATTTTCAACGTTGTCTTATCAGTAAAAAGCTAATATTATTGAATAATAGATAGCAATAGGTAAGGTAAGTTCGGTTGTTTTAATATTAATTGTTTTAGATATGATATTCTCAATATCACTACACCGGTATTCTAATGATGGTGTTTTAATAGAAACTAGTGTTGAGAAAAATTATTATAGCATCCCGGAAAATTCAAAACGTAGTTTAATGTTCTAAAATTTCAAGTGACAAGGGCTCCTGAGACAAAATGTGGATTTTTCCTTATTTGTTTTTATCCTATCCTTAAACTAACAATATATGCAATTGGCGACGTGAAAGTTTTGGATAATTATCAGACTGTTAGTTTTGAATGTGCACGAAAACTGACGGAGTTCTGTCTTGTACTTGTAATTTTTCTCCTTGCTAACCCTTAGGGTAAGTTTTAATTTTTATAAAAAATATTATTCTTAAGTTCTTTGAAGTAGTCTGGTTGACAGCCGAGTGGGTTAAGGCGTGAGGTGGCAATCGCGATTAATCACACGGACATCGCACCACCGGGTTCGAATCCTGGATCCGGTACTGTCGGAGGAAATGGTTGTATGTCCGCGTTTTTTCAATGTGTAACCCCCTTCCGCACAAGCCCTGGCATCTGGAATTGGGGGTTGTCTAATTTCTATGGTGTTTATTTAAAAGAATATACTAAGCTATTGTTACGTACTTACAATTTCCAGTAAACACTCACTCTGTATGCACGTTCAATAATTACAACAAGAATCTTCAAAAACCACTGATTTATTAATCACTTAATTACAATAATTAAGTCCTTATACACATTAGTATCTACTATAGTCTCAGAACTATAATTCACAACTTATTACTGTTCTTATTCCATTTGTTCACCTGCTTGTCTCCTATCAAACTGTTCCAGTGCGCCGATCAGTCCCTATATATACCCGCGTCAAATGTAGTAGAATATTCCAGAATGTTCCGTCATAACATTCGCGACTTTTCTGGCGCCGTTCACGAACTTTCTATGGTTCCAGTGGCGTAATCATGCTCATAACACTATTAATACAATTAACAATAATTAATACTTTAACAAAATTTTCTCAGATTACTACTTCAGATAGGTGAAATATTTGTAAGAACTGTGCTATTAGTGTTAATAAGTGTGCAACTTAGGGCACATATACTCCATATGTGAAGGCTTCATTTTGGCTATGAGGCCATCTCAGATTTCCCCTACTGACATTAAAAATGGCAGCCTTGGAAATTTATTCATCTGCTCCTTTGTATTTGATGATGTTAATGCTGTATTTTTTGCATGAACTTATGTCATAAATATGTGTGCATGTCAGCATTATATATTCATATCAGCATTTTGGGACACATTGTTAAATATTGGAAAAAAAAGATGAAAGAATTGAACAGCGTGAGTTATATATCAGCGAGAGGCTTATTAATAAAACTAAACGTATCACAGATCCTATTAAGTGGAATAACCTCCACCTTCTCAGCCGTCCGTGTTCTCCTGTTAGTGAAAAGTCCAATAAACAGTTACAGTTGACATTACTGAAGAATCTCTGATTGTAGATTGTGTTACAGATAGGTAACGGAAAAATTAAGGTTCTTTAGACACGAGAATCAAGCCTTCCTTGAGCACTGTCTAAGAACTGGAACAAAGTATGGCTTATTAACTTGTCTTGAAGAACTCACGTCTGAAAAAATCACTACCGCCAAACTAGCTGTGGAAATTACTATCAATGGCGATGCTACAATTGTCAACATGCTGCAACCAAGATTCACAAAAACTTCGAAGATCACGCCAATACTGTGTTCATGTCTACAAATTTCAGCTTCGATATGTAAGAAGGCTAGATATAATTTGGGACGTGCACATATCTGACAGCTTGAAGAGTAACACACGCAGCAAAAGGGGAACAAGCATTCGAAAACGTGTTAAACCAAAAAGTCCAACTTCCTAAAAACCGGCAGGAGTTTCTCCGGGTTGATGAAAATAAGACTGAATTGTTATGTTTATTGTCTACAACCTTAGCAGCTATTGATATGGACAGGCAGGTGATTCCCACAAATGATACCAATGCTCTTGCTATAAATCGTCTAGATACCTTAGGACTACCTCCATGCACACACTAAGAAGCAGACATCCGGATCCTACTTGACTTAGGTATGTGATGTTATGCAGTAAGCATAAAACAAAGCTGAAATACGTACCGTGGACACCGATGTTGTAGTTTTAGCCATCACAACAGCACAAACATTAAGGAACTATGGGTTGCTTTAAGAGTTGAGAAGAATTACAGGATCTTTGCCGCTTATGACCATTGTTTCACGCAGTAACTGCATGCAACACTGTATTCTTCTTTGGAGGAAGAGACAAAAGACCCCATAGAACACCTGGAATGCATACCAAGATATCACCACGACTTTTTGTACATTGGCTGACAAATCTACTCTCCGCAGATGGTACAATAAATGCTAAAACGATTGGAGAGATTTATAGTCTTGCTATATGACCGTACTAGCAGCTACGAATGCGTTAATGAAATAAGAAAACACCTGTTTTCTCAGAAGGGTAGATCGACAATCTGTCTCCTTCGCAAGATGCTCTAATTTAGCATACAAAGAGAGCTGTCTACCAGGCTGGCTACTGTTTGGCCCAAATGATGGTCCCCATCGCCAGGTGATTGTAGATAGAAGAAGTACGACCACGGGCTTCGCAAGCATGCAGGGAAACTTATATGATGTGGCTGCATAAAGCACACGACAAAGCAAGTGTAGGAAGGCTGCCTTACCGTTTTTTATACTTGTGGCACTCTTTGTACTGTGTGAAATAAAGGCGGTTACTACAAAAAATGTGTTCATTTCATTAAAATCAGTAATACAAGGCACAATAGTATTCAACATCAATACACCAATATCATTATTAGAATGAAATAAACAACCATAAAAAATTATTATAAATAATATAACATAAATAAATATATTTTAAATATACTGTGGTATACATTATTGAAAATAAAATGTCATTACCTACCAATAGGCTTCATTTTTACTTCTAAAATGTATGAACATCCACAGTAATTGAGAAACAAAAATTACAATTTCTATTTTTTTAAATGGCTGTCAACGTTGTTGCGCTATTGGTAGATGTAATGATGCCATTACTTATTTTTTTACACTTAATATAAGTCTCACCAGACATTCTACAATTTACCGTAAATATAAGCTTGTAGCTAGTCTGAAGAATCCTAATTCTTGGATAATGACTAATAAGGATATTGCAAGGTAGCATCATGAAACAAAGAAATTTCCTGTATTAATAAAAATAGTAAAACATAACTGTTATTGTTGAAAGAGTAAAACTTCCACATTTATTAGTAGAGAATCCAGACACTATTATTGAGAAAATTCCAAGAAAAAAGATCATATTTACTAGAGATTTTTTAAGCAAGTAACTGCTCATTCTTGAACAAACATCGTGTAGTTGCTCACATGTAACTGCCCATTGTATATAATAATAATAATAATACATCGTCAGAGGTTTACATAAGAATATAAAGACAAACATAAGCTAATTATAACAACATTAAGTTAATATAGATTGCATTTAGTTAAAAAATATCTGAATATTATTCGTCCAATGAATACTATGCTTTTTTAATTAGCAGTTCTTTTAGTTTTTGTTTAAGTAGTTTAACAGTATTTGAATTTTTCATATAGTTGGGAAGATAGTTATGTATTTTTATTAGTTGGTCGATGACACTTTTCTGCACGAAAGTTTGTCTTTACATGGCGTAAACTGTCTTTTGTGCGTATCATGATCATGAGTAGGTTCATATTCTACAAACATCATGTAATGTTCCCTTACAAAAATGGCACTTTCTAAGATGTAGATGCCGGTGAAGGTAAGAATTCTCTTTTTACCAAATATGTGCTTACACGAGTTTTTCATATTATAAATACTTCAAGGGCATATTTATTGCAATAGAAATATTCTATAAGCGTCTGTAGAATTTCCCCAGAAGATTATTCCATATCGCATAGTAGAATGGATGTATGCATAATATGCAGACAAACTTGTAGATTCATCGACTGACTGAGATAGCACTCTCAACGCGTAGCAGAAGCTACTGATTTTAATGTCTTACATGGGCCTTCTACTTGAGTTTCTTGTCAATAATTGTGATACCCAAAACCTTCGTATCAGAGGATGAGGTAAGTCTTTGTCTATGCACTACTATGTTAATATTTTCCTCATTATGTGCGGAAAATTTGATAATTTCTGTTTTATTTACGTTTAATTTTAAGTTGTTATTTTCATAATATGCCTGCATGGCTGACAAACCACTTATAATTTCTTGCCGTAATTCTACCAGATTTTTTCCTTTAATAGATAGTGTATTGTCATCGGCAAATATGTCTACCTTATATAAGATTGCGTCAGGTAGGTAATTTAAATTAAAAAAATTAAAGAACCCAACGTACTCCCCTGTGGGACCCCTCTTTTTAAGTATTCGTACTGGAATATCATGAACCCGCCACTGGACTTATCTGGAGCTCAAATACACTGTCTCCTATCAGAGAGATATGATTTTAAAAGATCGTAACTTGACCCTCAGAAACCATATTCCTCCAGCTTTGAGAGTATTTTCTAATAGTTTATGGTGTCGAATGCTTTGGAGAGATCCAATATCCCAGTAACATATTCACCCGGGTTCAAGGAGTTCACTATTTCCTTAACGAACTGAAATATAGCTCTTTTGTAAATACATTTTGTACATTCGTTAGTAAGCTTTCTTGTTCCAAGAAATTTAAAATTCTATTATAGATAATTTTTTCTATTATTTTAGATATATTAGGTAATAGGGCAATAGACTGATAATTTTCGATTTCGTTTTTGTTTCCATTTTTAAAAATAGATATTAGAAAAGCATCTTTCAATGCGTTGGGGAAACTACCCATCAAGAAACATAAGTTTATTAAGATAGTTAGTGGTCCAGCTAAAATGGAAGAACAATATTTTGATGCTTTTGACAGGGATGTCGTCAGGTCCTATAGAATGCGTGTTTTTTAAATGCCTTACTATTCCAATTACTTCAGCTTCATCCGTCGGCTTTAAGAAAAGTGTTTTGATTAGATTTTATTTTAAATTCATGGCTGTTCTGATTTTCAAATTCAAATCAAACGCAAACTTTTGTAAAGAACTTATTCAAATTATTTAGGATTTCAACTTCATTCCAATTTCTGTTTTCAGAAATATCTTTAATTTGAAATTTTTGTATTTTAGCATTGGGGTGTCTAATCTACTTAGTTGTTATTTAGACTCGCTCCATAAAAGTAGGCTATACCACAATGTATCTCAATGCTACCAAATCGAAGAAAGCACACAGAGAAGAAATCTGGCGTAATATTGAAATTGCGCGACTTGGCAAGTACTTCATACAGTCAATGGGCGATGAAGTCTCGTTATTTCAAGTTCGTTGTTAAAACAAAATAAAAAAATTGAATTATCTGATTGCACTATGATATGTACGGTCCTTCGATGATTAATAAAACTAACTTCATGCTCATACACGCGACATTAACTCATCTAATTTTTGGCTAACAATAATATGTCATAACGGAATTCTTCGTGTGGAACATTTTAATGGGCATATCAAATTGACCACCCATTATTCAACTGGCACTTATTATTGCAATTGCCAAAAAATCCTGACAGACTACATATGTACATATTAACTTGATAGATGGTATCGGTATTGGTGTTCGGAATTTGAGTTGCATAAATATTGCTATTTGACCACACCCGTAGATGCGATTAAGCAGTTCAAACAGCCGTCCAAAGCAAATATCCATCTGGTATTCTTCATGTGTCAAACGTTCCTTGTCGTGCAGCGGAAGACCTGCGCGTATGCAAAGCATGAATTGTTCAGATCGTTGCACTATTAGGTACTCTGTTACAAAAGCAATAATTCATGTTAATGTGAGCTGATCGAAATAAGTTATGAATATAGACAGTTGTGAGTTTGTAATCGTACAATGAATGATGAATTTATACATGAGACAACATTGGCAACTAGCCTCGTTGAATTAGGGTTAGGAATAGTGTTAGAACTGCTAGAGACTATAATAATATTCGAAGTAACAATTTAAATAGCTTTTAGATTTTGGTTTTATCAGTGTTATGTTATGGCCGCTTCAAAAATCTATGATTTATGATTAAATGAGAAATCCACAGTTTTGCGTGTGTTGTGGTTTTATAATTGCTTTATAAAATTATATTGGGGTAGTTGTTAATGCTGGATTGTATATCTAATACGCTTTGATGCGCCTAAGCAACCTTCATAAACCCAAGAGTACCGATGTGGATACACTGTATAACAGTTTTATGAATAATATTAGAGCTACAATAATTAAAATTTCGCTCAGAAGGAGCATGACAAAGCATTCGAAAAATACCAAATTATGCAGTTCGAGGAAAACTGGACACAGTGGATTACAAACACAAATGAAATATATATATATTTTTATACATTTATTTAACGTCGGTCTATTTCCGCTACTGAGGCCTAACACCGACGCCTGTAGACGAGCTACCCCAACCAGGAATTTTGCCGAACCCCTTAAGAAGAGTAGGGATCTTTTACTTGCCTAACATTTAATAGACAAGGGACCGACGGCTTTACATCCCCTCCGAAGGATGGTATATTTCCTATACAACCCCCGCCTAAGGTTGTATAGCTTTCGCGCATACACTGATATACAAGCCGCTGGAAGATGTGTGAGGCGAGGACGCGGTTTCCGTTGTAATGGTCACCCATCCAACTACTAACTGCGCCTGTCGTTGCTTTACATCGCATACCGAAATATGTACATAGTAAAGACGCACCTACGCTCGCCCCACAAATGAAATAAAATCTTACAAATAATTAGAGAAGAAAAAAATCATTTTAAACGAAAAATAGATATGTGTAGGGATGACAGTAAACAGATGTGGCAGACAATAACAATTTTATTGAGCAATAATAAGAAAAAACATTTTGAAATAACCAATATAATTTTTGAAAATGTCATAGAGTTTATTGAAGAAAATTTTAACAAATATTATGCTGATAGAATTGAATCTATTGCCAATAGTATTGACGATATATCTAAAGATGAAGATGATAAGATACAAAATAAGGTGTCAGAAATGACTAAACTATTTGAGTTTAAGATAATAAGCTTATCTTAACTTAAGGAAAGTTATTTTGGTTTGAAGAATAAATCTACTGGATACGAAATATTAAAGATTAAGTTATTGAAAGAAACATTTAACAGAGTGGTATGTTCACTATTAAATTTAATAAACGCATCGCTGACAACCGAAAAAATACCGACTGAGCTAAAAATAAGCGTAATAGCCAGTTTCAAAAGTTCAAAACCCAAAGCAAGCAAGTGAATATACACCAATAAATTTAATTCCGATAGTGGGTAACATATTAGAAATCGTATTGGCCGAACAATTGGGGAAGTACTTTGAAGAAATTACACGTTTATGCAGTGGTCAATCGGGATTTAGACAAAGTCATTCATGTAAAACAAGTTTACAATTAGTGTGTGCGAATTGGAGAAACGAGATCAATGACGGTAATCTAATTTTTGAGTGTGTTTATACACCTAAAGCGAGCATTTGAAGCTATTGATAAATGTAGGTTAGTTAAAAAGTTAAGTGAGTATGGTGTGTTTTTCTACTCCCTTATGTAAATTTACTGTTTTTCGTACAGTCTGTAGAATGGATAAGTCGGCCATTCCAGTTAACTGAACGGATATATTTGATATACGTTCTAGGATGGATATGAAATCGACCAATCACAGTGTATGTATTAAGTACATAAGCAACTATTCGTTTTAAAAAATTCAAGTTAGTGCGTAGGCTGTCACGGTAATTGTCAGAGCGTATTCGTGCAGTTTGAGTTAAAAAATCATTTAAAATGAGTGATTCCAGTGAGGAATTGATAAACGGTGTACCACCGAAAATTTTACTGAATTTATTATATACAGACAGAATTTTAGAGATCTATGGCAAAAAAGTAGGTATGTGGGGGTTGAACCTACGACCTCTTCTATTCGAAACGTAAATGCAATCGCTAGGTTACTACCGCTTTTATAAAATGTTTTCACCTAGAGCGTAAGATTAAGCAGGCGCTAAGTCTGTATATTAAAATTTGATTAAAACTACTCATTTGTAGTTTTTTCTTAATCCGGTCGTAGCTAA
The DNA here is from genome assembly GCA_963675555.1 of Leptura quadrifasciata. Classification (NCBI taxonomy): domain Eukaryota; kingdom Metazoa; phylum Arthropoda; class Insecta; order Coleoptera; family Cerambycidae; genus Leptura; species Leptura quadrifasciata. The sequence continues at coordinate 213,397,034 of OY776673.1, forward strand.
GCGACTGTTCAACTAGAGAGAATCTTCTTTCTCGTGCGATATGGCTATCATATCCACCCTTGTTGCACAGACTACTATAGAATATAGGTACTATAAAATCAAAGTGAACAATAAGACAACTACTAAAGTCCCTAACTCATATGGGGTGCCACAGGGTAGTGCGTTGGGGCCCCTTCTATTCAGTCATGTCCTTAAAAATTCATTATGTAAACCTTTTTGCGGATGGCACATTAATTCCTGTATCTGGAGAAAATCATTTTGTAATCACAGATTTAATGAATAGAGAGCTATGCGTATTATGTAGATGACCATGTGCAAATAAATTAAAACTCAATAATGAAAAAACTAAATGTATGATTTTCGAAACGAATTGCCAGAAATATATAAATGGTCAACTGTCTCCGCACATTAATAATAATAATAAACACCACAGAAATTAGGCGACCCCCATTTCCAGAAGCCAGGGCTTGTGCGGAAGGGGGTTACACATTGAAAAAACGCGGACATACAACCATTTCTTCCGACAGTGCCGGAGCCAGGATTCGAACCCGGTGGTGCGATGTCCGTGTGATTAATCGCCATTGCCACCTCGCGCTTTAACCCACTCGGCTATCGACCAGACAATACAAAATACAATACAACAATAATACAAAAGTTGAATTTGTAAATGAAATTAAATAATTAGTTTTAAGTAAACACTGCATTCACATGTACCAAATTACTATATTTAAAATTCTCTACAAATGTTTCGGCATTTTAGGCCTGTATCAAGAGTACAATGTGTTAATTTTAATATATAAAATAGACAAAAATGTAGTACCTACCTATCTTAAACCTTTCTTAGTTAACAGAGCTAAATTGCGTAATTGTCCAGTGAGATCTGCTGAAAACTACGACATAGGCCATACAAAATATCATTCTTAAAAAAGTCCAACTTTTAGTGATGATTTACGCGCGTACAATGTTTACCCATTGAAATTAAATTTTCTGGTACTTTAAAACTGTTTACTAAGAATGTTACAAAACTATATATAGGTGTTAGAGAACAATAATGATAATAATTATGGTAGTATTGTAAATAGCTTATGCTAAATAAAAACCTGTTCTGTTCTAACTACTTTTTAGACTTTTAAAGAAGCAACAAAATCCATAATAAATCTTATTCCATAAATAAATCCTTAATTAATCTTAAGCATACAACAATTTGGTACTTCATTGTCCAGGCAATAATATTTTAAACTAGTTTGGTAAAACTGTGTTAAGAAATATTCATCAGCATATCTGTGGTGGGTGTAAAATTATAATAACTGCAATGGTTGATAATGCTGGGCTAGAAATCCAATATCCTATGGGATCAGTAAGTTTCAGGTCTAGTCTTCATAATAGCAATTAATGGTGGTAATAATTTTTTTATAAAAGTGGAAAAATATGGAAAAAACATATGTACAAATTTTTCATAATGTTCTAAATTAACAAATACAACCGGCTCAATATAAACCCAGGAGACTGACGAGGTGTGGGCGTTTTTCCCCACGCCCGCAAATCCTGCGGTATTTATTCACCTCTTTGTGCGCTTGAAAAGTATAAAACGAAAACGATAATTTCCAATAATATTGATATAATAATAATGGTAATGATGATGATGATGATGATGATAACGACGACGACAATAATGACAATGATGATAACATACTAATTTCAGTGGGGACTGCCAGATATGGTGGAATATTAATTATTTTTATGAATAATAAATTCCTGTACAGTTGTCCCCAATTTACCAGGATTTTTTTCTGTACATGGAATTTAAACTTCTTTTCTTTTCCCTATAAGCCATTGATGATGTAATATTACAACATCGTTTATAATGAACCTAGTCATGATTGAAATGTGTTTGTTTAAATTTTTAAAAGCTTTTATTTAACTTGCAATGTTTGTTTGTTTGTTTAGGTCAAATCTTGCAATCAAAATTTCGATTAGTTCTAATTAAGCTACAGTTTTGAAATATTGCACATGTGTATAAGTCCGGTGACAATATACTTTAACATTTTCAAATAAGAAAAAAACAAAACGGCGACTTCAAGATGACGCACGACTTTACCGTTTATGATCCGATTCGACTCAAAATCGATATTTGGAGGTTTTCGATATCGCCAATTATGAATTATTGGTCAAAATTTAGAAATTTCCAATACGATTTTTATCATTTATGGTCCAAATCGCTCAAAATCGATATCTGGTGGTTTTCGAGTTCGCCGATTACAAATTTCTAGTCAAAAATTTAGTTCAGGATGGCAACTTAAAGATGGCGGATTACTTTACTGTTTAAGATCCTATTCAACTCAAGATCGATATCTGGGGGTTTTGTAGGTCGCGGATTATGAATTTTTGGTCAAAATTCAGAAATCCAAAGTGGCGGCGCTAATATGGCTGACGACTTTTGTCATTTAGGTCCAAATCGATAAAAATCGATATCTGGGAAGTACAGCATATCAAAATACTAAGCTTTTATTTAAATGCTCTAAAAAGTAGAAAATAAACTTTTAAGTAAATCCAGCCCATCATTTTGTTACATGATATAATTCTTTTATGATATAAAAGCTTGTCGCGAGCAATCTCATTTACACAGGAAAGTCTCGCGACAAGCTTTTATATCATAAAAAAATTATATAATGTAACAAAATGATGGGTTTGAATTATTTCAAAGTTTATTTTCTACTTTTTAGGGCATTAAAATAAAAGCTTTTTCAAAAAAAATTTTATATAATTTTATTGTAAAGTTAAATTCGTTTTTCAATAAAAAAATTTAAGTCACATGTCAACTACGGTGCTTTGGGTTTCGTGACCATAACTTTTTGACAAAAGCATGTTTATCAAAAATGGTTGAAAGTAGTATTGTTTTTTTATAATAATCATAATGCTCTACCAAGGCACTTCTTGAAGACCAGTAAGAAAAGAATATATGTAAAAATTTGGAAAACATCGATATTCTCCAAATTTGGCACTGTTTTTCTTGTAGGCTCGTTTAAAATCTGAGTAAAATCATGTGATTCAAAACATTCAAAGGATTATATACTTTTTTTTTAGTTTTTTTTACCGGTCACCCACCGTGTCGTGTCGGATAACCTCATGAACAGTTGGACACAAAAATGAAAACATATTATCAAATTCATTTATGAACTGAACGCTTTTATTTACCGATGGCATTCTATTGGTTTCAGGAACAAATCCTGTAGAAGTATGAAGGATAATGAATAACAAGTTCAGCACGTTATATAAGTGGTTAATTGTAAATGACTTCAATAAAATGACGCAGCTGAATGTACGGTGTGCTTGGAAGGCGAGAGATAGAGATGTAGTAGAATATGACATTGGACAAATTTATTATACCTAATCTTTAAATTTCTCTGTGCATTTGAGGACATTAAGGCTAATTTTATTTTAGTTCTACAAAAGGGAAAATGTTTATTTTAATGATACCTATGCGGGACGATAAAAATTATTTTTGCAAATCGATAATAGAAGAAAAAAAAATTATTTTTTTATATATACTTTTTTTCTCTCATCGTCCCACATTGTAACATGTTTTTAATGTCTTTTAGCGAAAGCCGTTTTTTAAAATAATGATTTATATGAGAGTAATTTGCACCGTCTTTCCGGCTTATATCCGGAGCGCTCTTAATTGTGTATTAATAACTTGAAGTTAAATGCACACAAAACGAAATGTAGATGCACATTTATTATAGTACATAATTTAAATTTATTTTGCTTTAAAATATACTGGATTTTTTGAGGTAATTAAAATAACGTTTGTTTTCTCGAATCAGAATGACTTTTTCGGTGTTGAGATCCTCAACCGAGATCTAATATTTCATATCGGGACCAATACACCTCTTCCATGTCAAATAGGTATTCTATATATTCGTTTATAATTCAAATAAACACCATTACGAACAATAAAATAACAAAATTACCCAATTTGCATATGAACACGGACACCTACGTAGAAACCTAACTATCCAGGTGATTAATGAATTTGCTGGTTTTAAATTAGCTCACGCCATATATATAATCTGTCGAAGCTTATGTAAGACCGATTGTTCGTATGTAAATTTTCTACACTCCAACAAAATAATTTTACATATCTAATTAAAGTTGTGGACACTGCATTATTAGTGCCAGCGCACTTCCGTATGCTCAAGGTTGCATGCTTCACTTCATGTCTGAGTTCGATGTGAACGTATGGCAACTAATGTATATTTGAGACTTCGGACACACGCCGCATGTGTTTGCTATCAATAATGCAAACGGACTCTCATATAAAATTCTAGAAGTTACCAACGCGAGTAAATCAAAGCAGATTGTTAACGGTTGTCATTCTTTTGAGCCACACATGCATTTGTTTATTCGGCTTTTCCTCACTCTCTGAAAATTTACAAATATAAATAAGCGAATCAGTAATTGACTTTATTAAATTATATCATATTAACATAATTAATGGAAGGCTTCTTCAGTAGTGTGACATGTTCAGAAACTAATATAGATGATGCAACAAACAACAGTGCAGGCGAATGCACAACAACCCTATTTTGTACTGATAAGAGCTAACAAGATCGAAACTAATCTACGGTTGGCGATGCATAACAGCACTGCACTGTAGTCCTTTCTTTAGGATCAATCTAGGGTTTATTGCAATCAGATTTTATTTTGCGTTTGCTTGACAGCTAAGAAATATATATAGTATAGTGCATAGAAAAATTAACAATAATAAAAATAATAAATACACCACAGGAAGGCTCTAGAAGAGCCTTGTGTGGTAGGGGGCTGCACATTTAGAGACAAGGGACACACACCCAATATCCTTGTATAGTGAAAAAAATCCCTCTCACAGTATTTTCCACTGCCACGACCGGGCATCGAACCCGGAACTTTTGGGCTCACCTCTCGATCATCAGTCATACAGCAATATTGTTGTACATAAGACATACAAAACATGGTGAGTAAAATTGGTAGGTGAACATAGACAGGAAGCCCTTTTATTGAAAAATATCAATATACTGATTGCTATTGTAACAGGAGAAAATATTATATATAGGTGAGAATTTTAACACAGGTAAAATGTTTGATTATGACGTGAATTAACTCTAGGAATAAGAAAGTTGAATTTGTGAAATATCTCGCTGCAATCAATTTCCTGGTGAATGAATTTCTTCAAAAAATTGATAGCAAAGTTATTACGTCTATCACTTAAGTTGCACATAGAAAACACATCAAGCAGGTTCGATTGAGGAAAACCAATAGACGGATATGTATTTAGAGATTTGAAGTAGAGATATTTAAGAAAGTGTCGCTGCATGTTTCCTAATTTCGTAAGTATTATAGCAGGGCTGCCAAACAAGAGATGCAACTCTAGCTTAGGTCTCAGAAGTGAAAAGTATAAGTTTAAGATTGAAGTATTAGTGAACTCACGGTCATTACGTATGTTAAAACATAAAGTTTTGTTTACGTCACATACAGACGCATTGATATGATCGACAAAAGTTAGTATTTTGTCAAAACTTACACCAAGATCTTTAAACTTAGACGGTCGTGTTAGTTGTTCGTCATTTAGCGTGTACTCGTATGTATACTCAGAATCTGTACCTGTAAATGACGTTACCATTGTACTTTTGCACGTTTAACGATATACTGTTTTTAACACACCAGGAATTCAGATTAGAGATATTATTTTGTATTTTAATACAGTCGTTTAAACCAGAGATTCTGTGTAGAAGTTTTATGTCATAAGATTACATTCAGAAGTGCACGTCTAAAGTATTGCCTATGTCATTTATAAATATATTGAGAAGTAGTGGCCCAAGAACAGAACCATGGGGAACGCCTGAGGATGAGCCGTCATCATAGGACTTAAACCCATTATGCGCGACATATTGAAGTCTATCAGTTAAAGAAGATCTAAAGAAGGTTTGGTTTAGAAGAATTTTGGGAATATGATGAAAATTTTAAATATATTCCGTAGAATAACTACTTGCAATTGACCACAAAATAAACTGATGAATGAATGGATGAAAATGGGCCCACTGTAGTGCCTGAGAAGATGAGCTGTAAAAATCTGCGTGGGAGATTATGAAAATGTACATAAAATCTTCTGACAGCATACAGCAAATTTATCATATCCTGAAGGACCCAAATGGAAGCTTAAAGCCTATTTATTGTAATATGTATCCACTTAGGGCCCAAAATAAACAATAATGATTGTTATAAGGCCTTCTTACATTTCTACATTCCACGAATAAAGGGATTACATGACAACTATAAACTCTTAACAGTATATTTAAATTACAAATAAAAAACATATTCAAGATTCAGTATAGGCACCTTTTTACAATGCCAAATTTTGCAATGATACGATCCTATTTGACTTTGCGTAACGTGAATAAATTCCGCGGTAACCAAACTAAGTATACTGGTTGATAGAAAGAATGCAACATCATGATTCTGCTGATCAACTTTACTGGAATTTTGGTCAAAACTGTATCCCAGTATGAACATTATGTCATTGTTATCTCCTAGTGTTAACATTGCGATATCAAACGCACTGATTCACTTTCTAGGCTTGTGGTGAAGGTCGTTGAAATTATCCCGAGGATGGGACAAATGTCTCACTTTTTTACCAGTCGTATGGCTACAAAGAATTTCCTGTTGTAGAATTGGAATATGAAAATCTTATATGTAAAGCAATACAAGACGGCTTGAATCCTGATTAATTCCAAGGGGTTTAAAATGAAAATTTTATTCTATTATCGCCCAGTAGAGATTTTCAAAGAGTGAGAAAATTAATAGTTAGTTTAGCCTTGTTCAGAACGGGATAAACCAATTCCGAATTTCCGAATTCACAATATTGTAAATTTTTCTATCACGTTTATATACATAACTTAATTTATTATTTATTTAAAAGTTTCAGGACGGTTTTCGGCACTTTTTTCAATTAAATTCATTCACCTTCAGTAATATTATATTGAAGTAAATTCTGTCATTGAAATTTAATCGATTATTTACAAAAATAATTAAAGAAATGGAAAATAATTAAAAATATTGAAAAATTTGTGATTCGAAAAGTTATTTTTTGATTTTTCTCAATTTTAAGCGGTTTTATGAAAAATAAACCATCCACATATATAGACCGTTTTAAAGTAGACAGTTCAACGATTATAATGAGCCCAGATTTTGTTTATTTTTTCCGAAAAATGTAAATATCTCGGAAACTACTTTTTTCTCAGATTCTAAAAAAATCATGCTTATTCAATGCAAAAAAAGTATACTTTCACATAATTCCATGTAAACTGAATTATTTTTACGAGAAAAAATAAAAACCGAGAAACCTGTTTTCCGCTGTTTTCTCAGAAAATTTGAGGTTTTGTTGAAAAATCTCTGATTTGAAAGTTTTAGATTTGTCTACTATCTACAACTTTTCGTGTCGCCGAAAATCGCAAAAAATCACTTTCGACCCCTAAACAACACTCCCATTTCACAATTTCACTTTATCTCGTGTTTAATTTTTGTTTTTTCTCTGGTCCTTGTCTGTTATTAATTTTTTTTTTAATATTCAAAATCTGCTTTGGCACGAGCCTATGGACGTATCAACGAATGCAAAAGACAAGTATTTTGTAATGAAAATATCTAAACAATAATAATAGCATTTGATACCATGAATTTTAACATCCGTTGTCGCATTTAATTTTACAATTTACCTCTTGGATTTCTTGCGGAGGTAAAAAGGGAACATACGTTACGTTTATCCTGATTAAAGCACTCATTTAATTTCGCCACCATGTCTCTGGCAACTACATTAAGTCTTTTATCGGGCGCACGCTACTGAGTTGACAGCCAACTGACAGAATGCTCAACGTTGGTTGCGGCTACGACTACCGCTTGTAATATTCATTTGTAAAATGCATCGTTACGCACTGAACTTCTGTCGTAGCCTCAGCGGATGTGACTTTCTGTGATGTGACTTTCTGTTATTCACATCCCATGTCGTTGACGAGTACATACATTAATGACTTGAACGACAACATTCGTGATTTCAACTATATATCCATGATTATTGTAAAATTTCATAATAGCATTTTGCAAACGTTTGTTTTGTCTGTAAACATCTTGAAATCTCCGCCATATTGGCATATAACTCTACACAAAAACTATTCGTTGGGTTAAGTTCCTAGGTAAAAGATCATCTACACTTTGAATGTAATGGGCATAAATCGTCCGTAATGTTGTATGGTTTAGGTTTATCAGAGATGCAATTTTGTTTCAGGTCGAAATTGATCATTGAATATAAAAAACTTAATACAGAGGGCGCCGTTGCATCAATTTCAACTTTTTAGCTAAAAATTGGTCTGAAGTCCTGGATTCTGTTACATGGCCTATGTCCATTTAAGAATTTTATAAAATTTATATTTAACTAACAGAAGTTTCTTTGTATAACTGCTAAATTTCTGCACATTTTTATATATAGTTATTTTTGTATCTTAGGAACACAGTCATGTTTTGTTTACACTAAATTACGTAAGTACTTCTGTAACAGCACTTCAGGTAACCAATTGTTTTTGCCAACCTGGAAAATATTTACATCCATTTAAATTTTCATTTGTTTACTGTGTTTACTCTGTACCACACGTAGCAATTTTTCTTACCTCTAAAACTTCTCCCAGGCACACCTGTTATATAGTGTATGGTTTATATATTTATTTGGACAGGAAGATTGGTGATTTAGTTAATACATTCGTTCTAGGTACAGAGCAATTAAAAGTTTTGTTTTGCCTCGTGTTAAGTCGAGGAATATGAAATATTATTTGTGAAAGAATAGTAGGACAATCAATGTTGTTTGCAATAATTTAAACAGGGAATACAAAATTCTGCGATGTTTTAATTACTTCTCGAACTAATATGTAATATAATTAATATCTTTAAAGCTAATTCACTGGTAAATGATCTACAATTCCGTATTATGAAACCTAAAGTTTTAACTGAGTTTATCGCTACTGTCTCGATATGCTCAACGAAGGATAGAACAAAGTTAAAAATAATTCCTAAGTCCTTAATTGACTCACTTCTTGTAAGTTCTTCATTATTTATATTATAGTCATATAAATAACGGCATTTCTTCCTTGAGTAAGTTACGACTTTGCACTTGGAAATATTTAACGACAATTTATTAATACTACACCATTCTACTACTTTATTGAGCTGAAGCTGGAGTCCCTGGCAGTCATCAGACTATGAAATAACGCTAAATATTTTTAGGTCATCAAAATATAGCAATTGTTCACATTCGATTGATTGAGTAAGATCATTGATAAATATTAAAATAAGCAGCGGTCCGAGATTTGACTCTTGTGGTACTTCAGATGATGCAACATACAAATCAGACTTTTGACCATTATAAGCTACAAATTGCAGTCGATTTGTTAGATATGAGCTAAATGACGCCAACAGTGACGCATGACATCAAGCATCTCAAGTTTAGCAATGAAAATGGAGTAGTCTATGCGGACAAAAGCCTTTCTCATCGAGAAAATCTATATTGATGCTAGTATTTGATACACAATCACTACTGTCATTTTTGTGAGTTGAGAGGTCACTTGGCAAATAAACACTATGATGATTAAAACTCAAAAATTGGTCAGATTTAACTTCTGAAGTTTGTGGACGTTCTTAAGAAACACCCTGTATAACTGTGTGAACTTTAATTGTTTTATTTTTGTACTTAGTCAATTTACTCCATGTGAGGTCTCGCCCCCCCATTTAACCAGAATTGTTGGTCTCAAATTAAAAATAGTGTTTCCTAAATAACTTTTTTCCACAAATTACACAAGATTAATGACATAGTGCATATACTAAATTTTGGTAAAAATAAACCAGCTTATGATGTTTCTAGTTTCAAAATACATATCTGGGGTTCTGTAAATCTAGCACTGCCTCAGCTAATTATTTTAAATTAATTAAGAATGAAGCATCATTTTTCTTATTAAACGACACGCTACTCATGAGGCAAACAATGTAAATCAGGCATCAGACGATCTACTCCATGTGGTTAGTCCTATCAGTGTCACCACTAATATTCTCTTAAGTTAATACCAATTTATTTTCTGCAGTACTCCCAGTAAATCGTAACATTCTAATTACCGAGCAAGATCATCAATTTATAAACAGCACAGCTGTTGATAAGGAGACTAATTGGTAGTAGCTGCGTGATAATGAGTTATGGAACTGTTGACAGAATGCAAATCTAATTACATTTATAACATTTTATCGCAGACAAATGTGTTTTAATTGATTTTATGCCAACATTATCATACACCCACATGCGATGAAATGTTTCAAAGTTCAGTAAAGTCCAAATTCTCTTCTTCAGGGTCAAGGATATTTAATAAACTGAAAATATGTTGATTAGATATTTAGCTGTACCTATTATTGTTATACTTGATTTAATGAAACTTACTTATATGTTGTAACCGATCAAATATGTTTAATAATACTCATCGTAGAGGAAAGCTTTTTGTACACAAGTCCATTTCATAGTACACGGAACTCAGATATTCGAATATAAAATATAAATGTACCATTAATGAATGGGGTGAAGTGTTTTTATCCGGCAGAAAAATAATTGTGAAAATGAATGAAATACGATCGGGCATATATGACATAGACATTGGAACCCCCCAAGGCATAGGGCCTTTTATTTTTTTTAAATATTTTTCAATGATATATGTGACACTCCATCTTTCTAAAATAATTTAAAAAAGTCTGAAAAATTATTTTTTAAATCCCGGGGGAGCTCCCAAAAATTATTACAACCTAAAGTCATTTCAAGCCAATGAGGTCCCAGATCTTACGAAACCTTGTAGTTAGACCAAACAATAAAAAGAACAAGTAGAAGGAAATACAATTTATTACAGAAATCAGCAAAGTACAGTACAAGAATTAAAGGTAAATATCTTACAATAAAATATATATCAAGATTATGTCCAGCCTAAGCTAACGCTAGGGAAAAGACATTTTAATTCAAGCAATTCTACAATGGAAAAAATAATATATCTGAATTACTTAGCTTTAAAATAATTCGGAGATTTTCCAGGCGCTCCAGACTTGAAGGTTGTTGATCGAGATCTTTACTGGTTGTAGAAAAATTTCACAAATACTTTAATAGGGCTTTCCAGAAATCTTTACCAATAATAAATAAGGCTTTTCAGAAATATTCACAGATAATTAGATAGAGTTTCTCTAACGTAGAGGGCAAAATCGTATACCAAAATCGTATACCAAAATCGTATTCCAAAGACTAGCAAATGATCCAAAAGTCCAAATAATCTAAAAATAGGACAGTGGTAAAGTTCTGTGTTCAAAATCTAGCTTTTCTAGATTTTCTTTTAATATGATATACCAATTAGTTCACCGCTACGGGAGAAGAGAGAATCTTGCATTTCATAATTTTTTTGGGTGGGATCTTTTTATGTAATAGGACGAACAACGTATCCTAAATACCAGTTAACGACTGACTGACCGAACAACTTGAACTCTCGTTACTGAAGGCCAAAAATTTACCAAAATTTAATTTTTCATTTTGGTGTTATTTTCTAATTTTAAGTAGTTTCTTTGTAGTCTTGTGTATTATATGTAGTAGGTGAATAGGAGCGTGTCTAATACTTTGCTTCCACCCTTCTCGTGTTTAAAAATTTTTCACTTGTCGCTTCACAGTTTTGGTTTTTTCAAGTACCATGGAAATCCTTCTCAATTTTTTTTTTAGTCGATGAACTCTATCCTAATAAATTACATATTCAGCGATAGATATCACCATGCTCTAATATCCTATTCAAATTACCACCTAAATTTAAGCTATCCGCCAACAGATGGCTCACACTAGGAAAATATACTAGTTCATTAAATAGATGTGTATACCATAGGAAAACTATTATCATTATTAGTGTATAAAAATTGTGTACAAAATAAAGATGGTTAATGATAAAAAATTCGTAATAATCGATTTAGTTTTTAAAATTCCTCAAATTGGTACTCTGACAGACGAATTGTCGAACGGTCAGTTTAAGTCGTTTCCTCTTGTTTTTGTGAGTACCGCCGCGAGTACCGATAATCTTCCTTTTTAAATCAAGAAATTTAGTGAGGTCGATCTGGCATTAAAAATGGCTTGAAACGGATTCGTTTTTTCTATTTTTTTTGTGATATGAAGTCGGACCCCCCCCCTCTATCATTCGGAAAATTTTCCAGTCGAACTTTTCACGAGGCGGAGGGGAAATTTACATGTATCCGTTTTTCGGACATAACTCGTTTAGTTTGATTCGGATCAAAAAAGTGCGAAATTGGTCGAGCGGTTCCCGAGATATTGCGATTTGAAAGTATGAATTTGTATACGAATTTTTCGCTGCGGCGAGAGCCGTTTTCGCGTTTTTTCGGGGAAGAAAGTGAGTTGGCGACTTTTTTTTTTTTCCCCAATAGACACTCGAGAGCTAAGTACTATGTCCAAATTTCAAGTCGCTAAGTTAATTAGAGGGGGGGGCGGAAGGGTAAACGTAAATGAAATAAAAACTGCTGTAACTTCAGCAATTTTTTCCGCAAATCGCGCAGCCATAAATAAATAAATGGTTGCGAAATAACCGATTTACTGTTATTTTTAGAAAAAGTCATTTTACGTCATGAATGAGTGCGACAATTCAGCAGGGAGGAGCCTAGCGCTCCCACTTCTCTCCCTTCTCTCTCACAAATACACGTCCCACTCCTCACGTCCGCTTGTATAAATGTGTCATGCGCGCTTGCAGGCCCTAATGAAGTTAAAGCTTCGGGATAAAGAAATCTTGAAAGAAATTTAATTGCCCTTGAAAATGAACCCAGCCCGAATTCCCTAACCCTTTCGCTTGCCCTTCTACAGGGTAAAAACTTTGCGGGCCCCCTCTCCCCTCCCAATCATTCGATCGCAATCTGGTCGGGCTTAAATCAAAGAAAAAGAAATTTCACATTCGACGGAGAAACAAAAATCTCCCCCACCCCTTTCGTTACTGGCGTAAAATGAATTTTTCTAAAAATAATAACAACAATAAATTGGCTATTTCGCAACCATTTGTTTATTTATGACGAAAATTGAAAATATATGAGCGGAACTCAAAATAGGCACATTAGTACACAATGTCACGTTTGCTGCGCGATTTGCGGAAGTTACAGCAGTTTTAATTTCATTCACGTTTACCCTCCCCCCTCCCCCCTAATCAACTTAGTAACTTGAAATTTGGACACAGTACTCAGGTCCTAAGTGTCTATCGGGGGAAGAAGAAAAAGTCGCCAAGTCACTTTCTTCCCCGAAAAAACAACGCGAAAACGGCTCTCGGTACGTTCCCGCCGCAACGAAAAATCCGATACAAATCCGTACTTTCAAATTGCAATAACTCGGGAACTGCTGGACCGATTTTGACGAGTCAGAATTCGGTTTACGCGCAGTCGCAAGCCCTTTATTTTGTCCCTATAAACATTCTAGATCCGAATCAAACTAAACGAGTTTTGCCCGAAAAACTGATTTTCCCTATCTTTACATGTAAATTCCCTCCCCCCCTCCTCATGAAAAGTTCGACCGGAAAATTTTCCGGATGATAGAGGGGTCCGACTTCATAACATCACAAAAAAAAAATCGAAAAAAAACGAGTCCGTTTGCAAATCCAGATTGACCCCACTAATTGAGCCGCAAACGCGATTAATTTATTTTAAAAGACACATGGTTGCCAGTCGTTTTGGTACCAGATCAAAAATTAAATTTCACATATTTTCAGTTAATGTTTTGGATTATTTTAATAGAAATTTCGATTAATACGGATTTAATTTGCGAGTACCGTCCAGAAGAGTACTCCGGACGATTTTGGTATGGCTAGATTTCAATTTGGTACTGCTAGATTCGGAACACAGTGAGAACTTGCCAACTGTTCTATTGTTGGATTATTTGGACTTTTGGATCACTTGCTAGTCTTGGGTAAACGATTTTGGTAGATGAATTTGTCTTCTACGTTAGAGAAACTCTATCTAATTATCTGTGAAGATTTCTGGAAAACTTATTTAAATGTTTGTAAAAATTTCTGAAAAACCATATTAAGGTATTTGTGAAGTTGTACTATAACCAGCAAGGACCTCAATCAACAACCTTCAAGTCTGGGGCGCCTGGAAACTCTCCAAATTATTTTAAAGCTAAGTAATTCAGATATATTTTTTTCTATTGTAGAATTGCTTAAATTAATAATTCTATTCCCAAGCGTTAACTCTAGACTGACATGATCTTGATATATATTTTACTGTAAGATTTTACCTTTAAATTTTTATACTGTACGTTACTTATTTTTATAATAAATTGCATTTATTTTTACTCGTTCTTTTTATTGTTTGCTCTCACTACAAGTATTCGTAAGATCTGGGACCTCGTTCGTTTGATCTGACTTTAGGTCGTAATATATGCCTGATTGTATAACATAGGGCAAAGTATTCATATATGCTGATGACACACCGATTGTGATATCAGATAAAAGTCCGTTAGTATTACGAAAAAAAAATGTTTATAAAATTTTCGATGAATTTGGTAACTGGTGTCATAAAAATCGCTTAATTATTAAATACGTTGGGTAAGTGGATAAAAAAGAAGCAAACCTTATATCATCTTTAAAGCCGACGTTTCGACAAACTTGTGTTCTTCAGGACTAATGAGGTGATATGTTATCAGTCATTAAAATTAATATCATTAGAATTGATATCCTCGTCAGCAGTTTAACAAAAAAACATATATATGTATTCAACTTAGTATATGAATTTTTCTTAATGTGTAGGCCTGTAACATAAAAATAATGTATGTTCATGTATTAATTTTTTTATATTTGAAGTTGGCTATCTTCTTATATCTCGCTAATTGTTTTTTCAGAATTTCCTTCTCCCCGCCATATCCAGTGACATTTAATTCCACAACAATTTTATTTGCTTTGATGAATCTGATTTCACTTCTAAATGTGGCTATGCAGGTTTTATGATATATGGCACAACACTTTACGCATATGTAGTGTATAAACTGTTTCGATTTACATCATTTAAAGGTAGAAGTACCAGAGCACTGGACACTAACGTTGTTTCCAGTCCACATATCTGCTCATAAATTATTTATAAATTTAATACTACGTATATGTATGTAATATATCTATTTTGATAGGTTTTTTTCTGTAGATTTCATCATGTCTTCTTGTTTATTATTACACGTAACCAAAAATGTATCTAACACAGAGTAGTTTTTAGAGGAGGCAGCGTTATATTATGTGGAGGAATATGTGTTGGAGGGTGCACCGATCTGTACATCTGCAGGAGGACCTTGACTAGACAAGTGTATGCTAATGATATGGACATGGCCAATGGCATTACGCTCTGCCTTTTTCTTTTTACAAAACGCTAAATAAAGGAGCTGCCAATTCTCCCCTCAACGATTCTTTTTGTCTACTGGTTTCATACAAATATGAAACATCCTTAACGTATTGTGCAGAGTGTATAGTTATCGTAAACTAATAATCATTAAAACAATAAAGAGAAAAGTTAGTTCTAACAAAAGTTAAAACTTATAAATAGAACGAAACAATACACATTTAAATTCACTATACAGGGTGTCTCACCGGAAACTGAATCGATCGACATAGAGATAAGCACGTATCAGAGAATTTTGAAAATTTAGATATTACTAATGTCGGTGTGGCCAATCCAACTAAAAGAAATACAAGCAGCTGGCAGTTCCGCTTATACCGGAAGTCGATACCAACTTGCTTATTTCAAATCGAACACCCTATATATTTTAGGGTTTTCGAAAAGAGCATAAAATTCTTAGTCGAAAATATGTAGCATATCCTATACCTAAACCTAGCCGTTTCAGAGATATTTGACATTTTATAGAAAATTTGACGGATGCAACGGTTTGCAAGAACCGTTATAACTTTCTTCATGTAAAAGATCCTCATTTGCTTCTTGTCACATAAAAAGAACACGAGGAGAACTACGTTCTACCACTGAAATAAATTCAATAATATACCAAGTGTTCCGATTTTCGCATTATATTTTGTCAACTTCAAACTGCTAAAACTTGTTTAGATCAAATGGAACACCCTGTATTTTTTTACGTCAAGTTATGTAAAATTGAATTCCGTTTTTTCTGATATTAGCATTGTAGGGGTTAAAGTTACAACATTTTGAAATATTTGCGATTTTATTAGAAATTCATGAATTGTTGTAATCATTTCATCAAAATAGCCATGATTAAAACAATCAGTCATTATCTTATGTCAAAAAATGCCAGCACGTTTAAATTACACTTGCAGCACATTTGCTACTCGATAACCAGAAAAACGGAAACCGTCACCAAACACTGTAAAATAAATACTGGAAAATTTTAAAAATTATGGCTCTTTCAAGGCAAAAATACAAAGAAGAAAGCATATTGTTGATGACGAATACATTGAAATAATCATTCTGGGATATGTTCATGCATTTCCAAGGATGTCACTAAGACAAGCTGCTCTGGAATCGGGACTATGCAAGGAATCAATTCACAGAATCTTATTAAAACATAAATTTCACCCGTTTTCATTCCATATGGTTTAAGGATTAAAAGAAACAGATTTCCTAAGAAGACAGAATTTTTGTGAGTTTATTCTAATAAGGTCTGAGGGTCACGATTTTTATTTGGGAAATATTATATGGACAGATGAAGCAAAATTTAATAAAAATGGACTTTTTAATAGACACAATTAGCATTATTGGAGTGACTCAAATCCTCATATGTTCAGAGAGCGAAACTTTCAGGAAAGTTGGGAGTTCAATATTTACTGTGCCATAAGAAACGATAGAGTGGTGGCATTACAATTTTATCAGGAAAATTTAAACGGTAAATTAAATTTTCTCTTCTGCTAATATGTAATATGTAAAATTTTGTTTTTTTTTTTTTTTTTTTTTTTTTTTATTATTATCAATGGATTGCCAATAATGGACCTTTCTTATGGCCTCCTCGCTCGCCCGATTTACCAGTTCTGGATTATTTCATTTGGGGAACTATTAAAAATAAAGTTTATGAGAGCCCATTAACAACCATTGAAGATTGTATGCAATGAGTAAGGAATGCATTTCAAAACATATCACAGGATTCAATTAGAAGAGCTACCCGTAAGGAACTAATCCGAAGGTGCGAAAAATGTGTCGAGGTTCGAGGGCGGAATTTTGAGGAATTATTAAGTTAAAATGAAATCATATTTTAAATTGATCTTATCTCTGCTATTTTAGTTCATGCCATATCTTCAATTCGATTAATACGCATGTTACAGTGTTAGTGCTATTTTGCGTTTTTGTGGATATCGAGTAGCAAGTTCTTGATATTACTTTATCACATTCTCCATAAATAATAAACAAATTTAAAAGTTTTCGTTGGTATAATTTAAACGTGCTGGCATTTTTTGACATAAGATAATGACTGATTGTTTCTAATGATGGCTATTTTGATGAAATGATTACAACAATTCATGAATTTCTAATAAAATCGCAAATATTTCAAAAAGTTGTAACTTTAAACCCCGCAATTCTAATATCAGAAAAAAGGGAATTCAATTCTACACAACTTGACGTAAAAAAATATAGGGTGTTCCAGTTGACCTAAACAAGTTTTCGCGGTTTGAAGTTGACAAAATGTAACGCGAAAATCGGAACACTTGGTATGATATTATTGAATTTATTTCAGTTGTGGAACGTAGTTCTCCTTGTGTTCTTTTTATGTGACAAGAAGCAAATGAGGATCTTTTACACGAAGAAAGTTATAACGGTTCTTGCAAACCGTTGCACCTGTCCAATTTTCTATAAAATGTCAAATATCTGTAAAACAGCTAGGTTTAGGTATAGAATATGCTACATATTCTCGACTCAGAATTTTATGCTCTTTTCGAAAACCCTAAAATATATAGGGTGTTCCATTTGAAATAAGCAAGTTGGTATCGACTTCCGGTATAAGCGGAAGTGCCAGCTACTTGCAATTATTTTAGTTGGATTGGCCACATCGACATTAGTAATTATCTAAATTTTCTGATGCGCACTTTTCTCTGTATCGATCGATTCAGTTCCCGGTGAGACACCCTGTATAGTATCTACTAACCATTTACTAATAACATTAATTTAGATTATTTAGAGTGAAATTAAAAGGTATTATTGCTATCCTACTTATTCGCTACTAGTAGTGATACATGAGGTGAGAATCATGCAATTTATACTTTTGCGTCGATTAGTATTCATGTTATTCAGTAGAACAATAAATGACGCAAATCTAAACTTTACATTGCGACTTGCAAAGTGTTTGATTTTGCTCTACTTGTTTACAACTGTAACCGAAATATAGGTCTAAATCACGTACCTAAGTGATAAAAATATACCTTACCAATGGTTGACTGTCTTGTACTAACATTTATTCTTAAGGTAATTAATATTTAAAAGGGTTTCAACATGATTAATAACCACAAAAGTGCAGAAAATATTTGTCATGTCACAACTATGACTCTTCCAAAATGCCATTAGAAATTTTAAAATAGGCTGAAATGCCCTTATTTATCAAAATTTGGAAAAATACCTTGAGGAAAAGTTGTTTGTAGGTACATTAAGGATCTAAATGTAAAGTGTGTTTTGAAAGCAATATAACATATTAAAAAATATCGTTTCTAAAATTAGCATTAAAATACTTTGTAACGGAGTAGAAACTAAATCGTATTATTAAAAATGTTGGCCGGGAGTTTGTTAAAAAGTTTTAGACTCACAATAGTGAGACCATTAGCAACCGGAGACAATTGGTGATGCTGGTAAGCTCACGACGGCTTCCATCTCAAGTCTGTATGAAATTTCCTGTATTTGATTTTGCAAAACTACTGAATAGCCCAATAAAATGGGACGAAATTTGTCGATTTGGATGAAATAATTCAGAAGGGGTGCTACGGATTCACGTACATGAACAAATAAATACGTTGGATATTAATGATTATAAGATATTACATAACGAAATCACTTGGGCTACTGTAGCGTAGCAGATATCGTAGGCTAACTTAACCCGGAAAGTGATGTACGTGCCTACGATAAAATTTCTCTAGCTCAGACTGTCTCAGGGCGTTAAGCCCAAGCTTACATAAACTATGATAAATTATTAGTTTACTTACTTAACAACTCACTGAGATTTCCATATGTAGTGGCTGCAGACGAAATAATGACACTCTCTTTAAAAATGAAATGCACTATATTATTCAAATTACAGATATTGGTTCTCTAGCATGTAACCTGGCGATGTTCAAAGTTGTGGCCAATTTCACGATTAATAAGTTATAACATTCATAAAAATGCCTCGTGTAGCTCCACATCGGTTTACAATGTCCTCATAAATTGTCATAAATTCTGCCACAAAGGTTTGATTTAAAGAACCTCCTTAAATATATATATATATATGCATAAAATCTTTAAATATGTACACGTTAAAAATGCAAACGTATGAACTGAAATTCAGCCGAACCACTGAAGGTGGTCCCCGGTAAGTAAAAAAAATAAACAACACAACACACTTGTTTAGGGTAGTACGATACCGAGTCCGGACGTGGAAGAACTGTAGCCCTACACAGATGTCTTCGGGACACAAGAAATGGACCCAAGGATGAGGTTGATGGTAGCCTCACCAGCCCTGGCACCTTCCACTGTGTGTGGATGCCCCGTCCGTGGAACTCTCACTGACGTGTGTAGAAGCCCCGTCCGTGGAACCCTAAAGATCTCACGATTTAATTTACAGTCAGAAATACACGTGAAGCGTGCCTGATGTGAGCCATTCTGACATAACCTACAAATGAAACATAATTTACCTCACTGATGAGGGAACAATCCACCAATACTCCGGAAAGCCACAGTCGGATAAATGGGGTCGAGTCCGCCTTTCAAATTGGCACGGTATTTCCCAAAGGAGAGCCTGCAAATTTGTGAAACACGTGGGTAGAGAACGGGCAAGATGGCGTGAAGAGGTTAGCTTACCTTGTGTAATTTAATATCCTGCTTCCGCAGATAAAATTTACTCACAACCACAAAATATTCCACTAAATGGAACAACAACAGATTGAGGAAATTTTCTTGTGTTGATAATTCTAAAATCCACTAGGATGCCTTGGATAAAACCGAGGTTGGTAGAATTATCAACTCCTGCCACCAACAAAAATGGTTGCCTACCCGTTTTCCGTGTCTCTTTGCTGATCATGTGCCACAAATGTGTCGCCCTCCCGTGGAGAATAGCGAATGTGTTACGGACATAGCAGTTGTTATTATGCGGCCCATAAAACGCTAAAGCGTATGGTGGGTCGCATACGCTAGAGGTCCGTAACAGGGCCTGAAATTTTGGGAACAGGCTTATTTTGTGGTACTTTTCAACATATCAAAAGTCCCCACCCGTAGACATCGGCGGAGGGGAGAGGTGAGAAAATAGGTATAAAAAAATCGGTTTCTCGCAAAAAACCCGGAAAGTATCAATTTTACTGTAAAATATGTACACATGAAAATTATAGGTAATAAAAATCCACATAATTTTTTTTAACTTCGTACGACCTATTGGGTTTTTGAAATTTTGACAGTTTTTTCTTTGCTAAAATCTCAAAAATGGTCTCCGGATGTTTCAAATGAAAGTTGTAGAGAATTTGATTACGAACAATTTCCTTTTATTTTTCATTTCCATTCAATCAATATTGGCAGAGATATGAATTTTTAAATCTTTAAATCTTTATAGCGCGCTATCAGAGCACTTGTTTCATGATAGATGAAAACGATAGATAATACGCATATAGTATATCTAATAAAAGTTAAAGAGAAGCAAATTTTCCATATGTTGGTGTATGTACAAAATCGTTTTGATAACCAGTGAATGGAGATAAAAGGGAAAAATATGAAAAAATGTCATTTTCAAGTGCATTTAGACAAATAGCTATTTTTCCTTTAGGCAATAATGACAATAAAGGTTTTTTGAGGAGAATTAAATTATCTGTAAAATGAGCTTCAAGTGATCTTCATACGATGAATGGTTCACGAGTTACAGCTGTTTAAATAATTTCTCTTTTATTATAAATTAAGATTTTCCTGCAAGAACTGTGCATAACAATTTTTAAAAAATATGGGCTGAGTATGAAACGACTTAGAAATGCTCACAGAATAAGTTCTGATACTTCAAAAAGTGAAAAAATATTATTAAATGCACTTTTTTGTACTTCAAAAGTGACGAAAATTGCCTGTTTGCTGAAAAGTAAAAATCAGCCCCATTTTCAATCGTCAGTTCCTCGTCGCTACTTATTGAAAATCATACACGAAAAGGTGTTTTTTGTAGAAAATATATAAATATAGCATGCACAAGTTAAATAATAATAATAATAATCTATTTATTGCCCAATCCAATTACAGGACAAACTTGAACAAAATAATACTAGTAGTATGTATAATATAATACAGCTGTGACAGTAACAAAAAAAACCTTAATATTATATTTGTAAATAATAGTAGAATAACATGTATATAATTAAGTTATAAAATAAAATGGAATGGAACAGAGTTAAAAAAAATGTAGAATTGAAGTAAAATACATAATAAAATAAAACAAAACCTATATATCTATATATGTGTAAAAATACCTATAAATAATCTGGCAATACGTAGGTGTAGTGACAGTTAAGTACTATTGGTTGTGAAAGTTATGATAAATGCATTGGTAATTTCCGAAATCGTACTACAGTTGATATCACATACATCTGATATTTTATTGAAGTTATTGCACATAACATGAAGTGGGGATCTAAGAAGCACATTAGTTCGAGATGTCTCGCAGTAAAACGTGTAAGTTTGACGTGAGGTTATTCGAGGAACATGAAAAGAAAACATGCCTAAGAGCACCGGACTGTCTAATTTGCTGTGAAATAGATTATGTAACATTTTCAGACTATTTAATGCACGTCGCAATTCCAAAGAATTAAGATTAAATCTCTCTAGTAAAAGGGAGTGTTGGTAGCCTCTTTCTGGATAAAAACCATCAATTTTCAAGGATAAAAATTTCAGAAACTTTCTCTGCACACTTTCGATGGCGTTTTTATAACAGGTATAGTGCGGGTACCAAACTATTGAGCAGTATTCAAGTTTGGATCTAACATATGAATAGTAGAGTGTTTTTAGAGCAAACTCATTAGAGAACAAGTGGCAGTTTCTAACTATAAAACCTAACATTTTCATGGCTGATGATGTTACTAGTGCTACATGGTTCGAGAAAGTAAATTTCTGATCAAATACTACCCCTAAATCTTTTATTGTTGCAGAACGTTCAAGTACTTGCGAATTTAATGAGTAATGAAATACCACTGGGTTAGATTTTCTTGTAAAAAAACAACCTTACATTTTGATGCATTCAAATGAAGATTGCTTTGATTGCACCAGTTTTCTACTATTTCTAGCTGTGCTAGAACGTTTTCACAATCATCTATACTGCTTATTTCTGCGAAGATCTTCATATCATCGGCAAACAGTAGTTTGTCACATTGTACTATGTTTGTGAGATCATTGATAAACAATAGAAAAAGCAGTGGTCCGAGATTGGAACCTTGAGGTACACCTGAAGTTGCCGTAAATAGTTCAGATTCATGTCCATAATACACTACGTATTGTTTTCTGTTGTATAAATATGAGCTCAAAAATGTTATGAAATGGCAACTAAACCCGAACATATTCAATTTACCTAATAGGAGTTCGTGATCAATCCGATCGAACGTCTTCGAGAAATCAGTATATATCACATCTACTTGACCTTGTGAGTCAAGTGTCCTTGCTATAAACTGAGTTATCAGACATAAGTTAGAAGCAGTGGATCGCATTTCCATGAAACCATGCTGAGAGGTTGATATTAGAGGTTGATATTAGAGATATTAGAGATTTAAATATAAGATTGTGAATGAAATTAACTTCAGTATTTAGTTTTATCTGTGTCTCACAAGCGTATCATAATGGCAAAGTTAATCCGTATTCAATACTTTTGTGGTCACACAGTATATTAAATATAAGAGGGCTTGAAATTGATCCTAGATCCTATGCCTTGAGTTAAAAAAAATAAAAATTCAACATTATGATAATAACCAATCGATTAATCCGTTAATCGAAAACCATTTGGTGTCGGCAAAGATCGACAGCAACATTTCCTTGTTTACAATGTAATCACCGGCCGGTTATAATGACCTTGTCAAGTGGACGATAAACTAACCGAACATCAGCCAACATCTTTGTATTTATTTTTTCTTTGCACAAAATATGCATACAACCGTAGTTAATAATAACGGCTAGCGTTCACGATTACAATTCCTTCCGCATTATAACACACCAGCTCTAAAAACTGGCTTCGATATATAAACATTAAAATATGGCTTGCGCAATAAATCATACATGTTGTAAACACGACGAACAATAACTAAACCTTTATAATGCAAGTATAGTTTGATATATGCTTTCCGCTGATGAAAATTTATTATTATAATAATGTTATGTAAAAACTGCAAATAGGGCCGGTTGAAATATGTTCGCGTAAATTTAGTCACAGTTTATGTAATATGTTGATAGGATTGAAGTTTTAGTTTCTTTTAATATCCGTGTTATTGATAATGCGAATTTTTCGGAATATGTGGGCATTTCCCTGGGAAAATTAAACCAAACAACAATCTACCCACCGCTGATTAAAATGTATGAAGAAATAAACAACTATAATTCATTTATTTTCTTTGTTTATTTATTTTGAGCTTAATTTGTTATGTTGTGCCTAATAATTTACACTGATATTGTAATGAAGTATACAATACTACAGGAATACTGTATACTTTCATTCCAGTTTAACTTATTTTAATTATGCATGGATCAAGTAGTTCAGTTTTAGATTAGTTCAATACCTGATTAGTTCTTTTGTTAACTTTTAATTCTAACTTCACCAGGCCGCAACTTGCGTGCCGTGTGCATTTCGTGCCGGGTGCAAAACCACGTGACCGTGATTTTTGGGTATAAAATAGCTAGCCAGAAACCAGTAAATTCAGAGCTTGACTTTCACCTTTCTCGAATGTGTTGAACTGAGATAACCGGAAGCTCAAGTTTCTCCGGCGTCGTGGCAGCCGCTGGCCAAGTATCTGTTAGGGAGGATCCGAGTGCGTTGAACTGGACCTCCTGTCAGATTGATTCGAGTGTGTTGAACTGGATCTCTCCTGAAACAGATTTCTTAGTCGCGTCTGTTATGTCCTGGAACTTCGATTAGAGAATTGGGGTTACGACGACGTACATAGAGGAAATATGTTACACTCTCTCTCTCTCTCTCTCTCCCCGATTACTATGATGTACTTATGTAATAACAAGATTGTCGCAAACTAAGCCATAAAAGATATGGCCACACTGTACATATAATTATTAGGAAAATAAATGTCTTATTTTGGATCTGGATTTTAATTAATATTAACATTGAACCCTGGAATAATCTCCAAACCAGCTACCCGAGCAAAACAAGCATCACAACATATCTGACTATATGTTGTATCTCTTTTTATTTTTGATTTATCCAAAACCTTCGGTAGCGTGGATAAGAATATCCTTTCACAAAAATTAGAAAATATCGGTATAAGAGGATACCCCCTAGACTGTATTAACTCCTACATGGAAAATCGAAAGCGAGTGGTAAACTGTAATGATTACCGATCGGATATACATGACGTGACTCTGGGTGTTCCACAAGGCTCGATTTTGGGGCCCCTGTTGTTTCTGTTATACATAAATGATTTACCAGATCACATCAATTAGTGGATTACTACAATGTATGCAGACGATACCATTGTTTCGGTGTCAGCTGCTACACACGAGGAACTAAGTCTGAAAATGTATACGAAACTTGAAGATATGCATGTTTGGTGTCAGAGGAAGAATAATAAAACGATATTTTTGTAAACTTTAACTACAGGAGAGCCTTAACTTTGAATAGTCTAAAATTTTCCAAATCAACCAAGTTTCTAGAAACATTCATTGACAGTAGTTTAACATTGGAACCACATCTTGATTATGTATGTAAACTGCTTAATAAAGCCTATTTTGCAATTTTACAGTTAAAAGACACAATTGCTGAGACTGGTCTGCTAGGCATTTCTTATGCTTTGGTTTACTCGCATCTTTCCTTGAATATGCTAGCCTGGGGGAACTCGACTCATTTGCAGCGAGTCTTTGTTTCCCAGAAAAGGTTACTCAGATTAATTTATAATTTAAATAAAAGAGAAAGTTCTAGATGCATTTTACCTAGTGTTTACATATACAAGTGTCTAATTTTTGCAATACCTCAGCCGATAATCATATGTATAATACAAGAAACACTGAATTGTATTGTCTTATTCAATGCTTTGTCTCAATCAATTAAAGATATGAATCTACCATCATATAAAAAAGAAGTAAAGAACTTACTGCTACGAAATGCCTTTTATAGTGTTGACGAGTTTTTGAATAGGAAGGTGTAGCTTTCTCATGATGCTATATGTTTATAAAATAGAAAACTTTGGGCCAATTAAAGAATACATATGTATGAAATATTCATATGGCATGCATAGGTATATGTTTATGCATGTTATAATATTGTTGTTTATGTAAGTGTTTTATTTACATTTATTCCCTTCCCTTCCATTCCATTCCAATCCAATCCATTCTATTTTTATAAACCATTTTGTTCGATTTTTTTGTACGACTAATCATTTTACGCCCTAGAGCTTAAAAGTATCATTTTAAGTGCTCAGATAAAGTCCTAAAATATCAATTTACGTTTGGTCTTGCAGAAAATATCTCTTTTCATTCCCATTCGTGATAAAAGGTACTCTCTATGAAATCTTGTATCGGCTCTACATTATTATTTGTGATAATTAATTTTCTGGTTTAGATTAAAAATTTAGAAATTAAAACACCACAAAGTTCTCAAATATTTATCGAGTTTCTAAATAGAAAAAAAATCATCCTTGAAAATATATAACTAATTATTTCACTAGACGCCACAGATATGTTGGGACCACATGAAAATATTTAGATATTTGAATGCATCAAAGTGTTAATTGAAATTTATACCTATCAGATACGATCAAATTATTATCTGCTTTTAATTGTTTAATTATGATTTGAGAATTCAATTAATGTATTTTTTTTTTGTTTCAGGTAAGTTTCCGCTAAATGATGTTCAGTGTAATCAATGATTCAGTATGATTCAGTTTATGTGATGTTCAAGAAAATATAAAGTAAGTGCTTGTTAAATGCTTACAAAATTATCTTATTAGTTAATTATTTTGGATTCAGTTAAATCATTTTAGAAGAAGACACTGTGATGGAATTCGCAATATTTTAAAAATCGTGAAACACCCAAAACCCCTTTTATTATATATCTCTCTACTTCTGAAGAAAATAAACAAACATTGGCCGCTTATATGATCGTTTAGTTTGTAAAAGTTAGAAGCCAAATTTAGTTGTGTTACAAATGCAGCAAATTTAGCTTTGTTTGGTTTAAATGAAACATATTTTTATATAGTTTTCTTTAATTCACTGTAGTATTTTTTCAATTTTCGCGTTTGTCAAATTTTGCATTTTTTATTTAACACACTTCACGACATAATCAATTGATGAAATTTTTCAAAGTTAGTAAGATCGGATGATAATACAGTAATCCACCGCTACTTTTGCAAATATCCACACGTGGGGGGCGCGGGGGTGAAAATTGATTAAATTTACTATCCAAGCGGCACCTCCACCAGAATACAAAAAGTTTTCGGCTGATCAGACTTAATGAAATGCCGTTAGTTTTATATCTCGGAACCCAGCTCCAATGAATTAATTTATGTAAATTGGTTCTATACGTCATAAATAATTAAAGTATGACTAAAAATTAAAAAATAAGTGCAAGAAAAGTAAGGCGTGCGCATCGCACATACAATCATACAAAGTGCGTACGCCTTACTTTTCTTGCAATTATTTTTTACTTTGTAGTATGACTTTAAGAAAAGCAAGTTTTTTGAAACAAATTTATTATTTTGTTGTAAAGTTTGATATTACTTGATTCTGTCTCTCAGTCTACTCTCTGTCCAAGAGTCTGTATCCGCTCATGGCCAGGAGTAGTAGACTTAACAGACAATATAAAAAATTGTTGTACATAATGGTGATCAGGCTGTCCATCACATACGCGGCGCCGGTGTGGTGCAGCATACCGGCCACAACAATGAAAAAACTCAAAGTTCTGGAACACAAATTTATGCGCCTCATCTCAAATTCAGGAAGATACGCCTCCCTCAAAGACCTTTATGAACTCTGTAACGACATAACCCCGATAGCGGACTACGTCTAGCACATCTCTCAGAAGTTCTACTCATTCAAACTGGGCGATAGTCCGCTAACAAGACACATAACGCAAGTTAGAAAACATAATGCCCCATTTCGGATCCAACACTCACTACCGTACCAGACGTTACCAATTTTCCGGCAGCCACTATAGCCAAGTTTCACCAACTATACCTTTCCCTAATCCTATCCACCTTTCGCTAGTTTTTCATATCTTTCAATCACCTTTAATCCTTTCCTGACCCCCCTCTTCTTTTCTGTTTGTACATTTTTGTCTCTAAATTCATTTTTCCCATCATTAATCTCGTAACTGAACGAAAACCATTTTTATATCAAAATTTTGCAAACTCACAGTTTAGGCCAGCCATGCGCAGCCCCTCGTTGGAACATTTCGCGGAAGGCACTTTGTTCAAGTTGTGGTGTCAGCGTCCGATGCGATATTTTAAAAAGTGAAGTGCGCTAGTTATTCTAAAAATTGTGTTCATCATTCAGTTGTGCTATTTTATTTTTAAGTTTTAAAAAAGGAGTTATATTGTTTTAATTGTCGTTTTCGCTGCACCGGACTTGTTCCGCCCGATCATGCAATCCGCCACCACGTCAAAGCGGTGGTTGCACTATCAGTCCCGGTTCAGACTCCTTGGGAGGCAACTTTTGTACCTTGTTAAACATTAATAAAGCTCTTTTGAATTGAATCGAATTGATTCTGTCGCCTAATTTTATTTGCCTATTCCTCACAAATTTCTCAGTCTGTATTTGCCTAAAATTCAGAACAAGAACTTATTAAGTATTTTGTAGTATTATTTATTTTTCTTTTAATCTACTATATTAATTAATATTGCACTATGGCTCTGTTTTGTAAACTTTAGTTCGGCTTAAACACTTTTATTTATAATTTCCCGAAAAGTAAAATTAAAAAAAAAAAGACAGAAACCGTTTTAATACACATATTTTAAAGTTGATACAATTCCCACGCTTTCCACCCTCACCAGACTAAATAAGTCGGTGTGACAAACAGTCACATTTTAAAACATAATATTTTTATTCGCAAATTCCTCTATAAAATCCTTATTTTACTATAAGGAATATAATAAGACTTCAACCAACAGCTACTTTTTGGGCTATGTGCCCCGTCGAGCGCTGAATTACAAGTTACAAGCCTGGCGCGCTAAGTCTAATAAATAATTGCATATTACCATCAAAACGCTAATACTTCGATTGCAACAAACACCAGCCGAAAGACTGATTCTACTTGAAGGAGCTCTCGTGCCAGTCGACTACACCACTTGCAGACTGTTGTTTCGAGCTCTTGGCTGTCGTTAGTGCAAGGTAGCCATGTGACGACCGACACATTGCCCACTGACTATTTTACATGTCGTTATCCTAAAGATACCGAAATGTGGTAGTCAAGGGATCCTCGTGTCGGTCGTCACATGCCTACCTTGCACTGACGAGAGCCAACAGCTCGAAGCTGCGGTCTGTAAGTGGTGTGGGATGACTGGCACGAGAGCTTCTTTAAGTAGGATCAGTCTTTCGGCTGGTGTTTGTTAATAAGGATTTTATAGATTAGAATTAGATGTTTTAATATTATTCCATCTAAAAGCACATTTAAATTAGTACTGAAAGAAGGCCAACAACAGGGAAAATCATGGGTTAAAAGCATCTCAGAATAGGGTGCGATGACGACATTTTGTAAAATCCCTATGTTCCGTACTGGAATGACGGGATATAATAAAAATAATAGTAAAATATGTACAGATGTCATGTACATAAGAAATCTTATTTATTGAGCAGGCTTTGAATTCTTCGCGTCAGTACGTTATGTCCTTCCTCTTTTGCGCCGTGATGTTTGTGATTGTTATTATCATAACTATTAATACATGAATTTTTAAAATAATTTGATTTTTAGATTGATATGGCATGATGCGTTTTATTCCAAGTTCTTCACACAGCCGATTGTACCTATTCTCAAAAGAATTTATAAAATTCTGTTTCTCGTTTATATCTACATGTTTTGACGTAAACTACCACAAAATCTCTCATTAAAATATTTGAAATGCTTCATTTTACTCGATAAGTAAACTTTGATTAACGTACTTGCTTAGTATTTATAAATTGCAAACATATTTTGTGATATCTGTAATTATAGACATATTTACATTAAAATACTACGTTATAATTAAATATAAAATCGTAATTTATTGTGCTTATCAATATGAGTATGTAAACTTTCCAAATAATTCTTGTCGTAAAAAGTGACCTTTTATGATTATATTAGCTTAAAAGTAACCCGATAGAAAAAAAATTATAAAGTTTTGCCAATTGGGAATTAAACTTGTCAAGGGATGTCAGGTCAGGAAAATGAACAAGTTGTAGTGGTTGGTCAAGACGTCAGCCTTCTTATTTTATTAATTGCAATTACCCCAGAGGGCACAGATATCATATTTCAAAAATAGGCTCAAGGTAATGTTAAAAAACGGCTGTATAGTTCGAGGAACTTACAGTCATCTAATATTATCCGTAATTGTAAAGAATCTATCTTATTCATTCATGTTATTACAACATGACACCACGTCAGGATACTTTGGAAAGGGCAAATAACAGTTTGTTTATCTATTTAATCGTAGAAAGGACCTCGATAGCGTAATTCAGATTTTTAATAATGCTAAGTCAACTCCAACAGAAATTGAGCAAGCTGGGGAAAGGTTTATATTGCAGCTCTATAAAGCTAAATCATTAGAGGGCAGTGTCAATGAGCAAAGATATGCTTATTTTAATAAATTTGCTGGCCAAGCCGGCAGTGCCGTGGTGCTTTCAAACTTACCTCCCTCGTTGGCAGCTGTACAACAGCATTCCCGTCGTAATTAATTTCAAGTGCAAATGGCGTGGACAACATTTGCATCCTGAGATTTGGGGCTGGAAAAAAAATTATGATGCCCTTCACCTGTCTATACCACTGAGCCACCCGCCCGGATTCCATTTTAAAATTAATAACCTGCGTTTGCAAACAAGGTTGTGGAAAGAGATGCAATTGTACAGGCAGGCAAGCTTATATTGCACAACTATGTGCGTGCAGAAATTGCCGTGGCCAAAGCTGTACCAATACAGATACCACAGACGATGTAGATCTAGAATTTATTTTGACTTAGCGAATTAGGTCTCAAGGAGAAATAACTTTTAAAAAAACACACCGATAATTCTATAACTCTACCTCAAGATGGTGTGGAAACGATCTGATCTGACCTCAAAATGCATGCCTCCGGAGAGCGCGAACTCCAAAACGCTCTTAGGGTCGTCGAAGAGTACACGAAGGTCATCACAGCAATGCGCAGTCCTCCACCTCAAGAGAGGGCGATGCGGAGAATCCTTTGAAGAGGCGCAGGTCGCAGATGAAAGCAGTCTGCGACATCTTGATACTGGAGAGACCTACACATAACTGGGTGTGCAATAATATCACATCCAAGATATGCAACGGATAAAGGAATCTCTCCGCGGTAAGCACAGATGCCTTTTCCGAAAGATGTGGTCGTCCGAGCTTTCGGGAAAAACAAGGTGTCTGCTACTATGAAACCCCTACTCCACTATAATACAACCTTACATTAAATCACAAAGTTCCAAAATTATACCTAAAATACATGATTGATTATACCATGTTCGTGAATCTTGTTAATGCAACCCCTAACTTCAATAGCTGATTCCTTGAAAACCTCTGTTCTAAACAATTTAGGTAATAAACACTTTTTTATGTAGAATATTACTGGGAACATTTTGTCTGTAGGATAAACAGTTTTCCAGAAAAACGCAAAAAACTACCGAATTGCACTTTAGGGATGAAGCTCTAACTTATTGCTTGGGAACTCTTTTAATTTTGAAAGTACATCCCTTCACAATTTCAATCCCTAAGTGGCAAAACTTTATAATTTTTTTCTATTCATGCTAATATGAATGGCCTATTTGTGGTGTTGATCTCTTTTAGAATTTTTATTTTGCTACGAAGAAACCCAATTGGCCCGGGGCCCGAAATAACTCATTTATCTTGCGACTCCAACAATTGTTGGTAAACTAAAAAAAAAAATAATAATAATCATGCTTTGGATAAAAGTGGACAAGTTATAACAGTTGCATGGAGAGATCTCATGTATTTTTTGTCGAAGTTTATTTTTTAAGAATTTGTATTCAAAACTATAAGAACAGTATAGCTAAGAATTAAATAAATATAAATAAACACTACAGAAATTAGACAACCCCCAATTCCAGAAGCCAGGGGCTTGTGCGGAAGGGGATTACACATTGAGAAAACGCGGACATACAACCATTTCCTCCGACAGTGCCAGTACCGGAGCCAGGATTCGAACCCGGTGGTGCGATGCCCGTGTGATTAATCGCGATTGCCACCTCGCGCCTTAACCCACGCGGTTATCGACCAGACCACTTTACACACATTACACATTACTTTACTACTTTTAGGAATTCATATAAGAATCTTGGCTGGTACCAGAGGATAGTGTGCAATGGTTTAATATTCCCTAAAGAAGACCATATCAATGTATTCTCAATCAATCTGATGAGTTGCCGGTCGAAGTAGGCGTACCACAGGGTAGCGCTTTGGGACCACTGTTGTTTATTCTCTACACAAATGACTCAGATAACTATTTGTCAATATTCTATGGTGCTTTTGCTGACGATATTACTATTATTGCAAGTGATAAATTAACAAATGATCTACCCACTCAAATTGAACTCAAATCCACTGGCGTTGTCCAATTATCACAAAAATAAAAAAATTAGTAATGAACTAGGATAAAACTTTTATTAAGCAGTTTGATCCTATTGGTAAAAAATAGACATCGAGTGTACCAATTAAGAACAATAAAAAATCAATTTAACAAGTAACATCACATAAAGTTTTAGGAATTAATATAGATCAATCCTTAGATTGGAACACAAATTTACGTTTACAAGCAAAAATTGTGGAAGTATTTGTTTTGCATTAAAAGATTGCGCCACATCACCAGTTTAGATACTCTTAAAACGTACTATTTTTGTAATTTTGAATCACGAATTCGATACGGTATGATTTTTTGGGGTTATTCGGCATCCGCGATCAGAGTATTTATTTTACAAAAAAGAGCCATACGTTCCATATTTGGAATGAATATAAGAGAACTTTGCAGAATGGCATTGCCTAGTCTATATATTTTAGAAGTACTAAAATTTGTAAAGAAAAATATGGATAAATTTAATACACGAAATATATTTCACAGTTATTCTATATGTCTTGGCTTTGATCTGCAGCACGATAGGCATAAATTAGAATCATATAAATCCAATCCATACTATATGGGATCTGTGTTATACAATAAATTAAGTACAAATATATGAACTATTGTAAATATAAACAAAATTCTGTAAACTTTAAAATCATTCTTTGTGGCAAATACATCTTATTCTGTGGAAGATTTTCTAAATTATAAAGTCTGTTATCTATAACATCTGTTAGTGAATAATACAAATAACAATTACTTGCTATTAACTAATTTTGGTAGTTTAGTGAATGCGTGTGAGAGATAGTTGTATATACAAGTAAATATATAAGTAAATAATTAATTATCTATTATTGTGTTTAATTGGCTTATCCTATGTCATAATTTATGATCAATTGGATTAGTAAACGTATTCTATTCTATTCCAATCCATGCTATTCTATTCTATTCTATCGTATCCTATTCTATCCTATCCTATCCTATCGTATTCTATTCAATCATAACATTGTTACACTACAACATCATAACATTGTTACACTACAAACCAATATCCATATGGTTAATTCAGGACAAGTAATATGTCACGTGCTTCCTTCTGGAACACAAATTGCATATACATTCGTTAAATTTAATGAAAATTGTCATACCAAACCTCTTTCAAATAAAAAAGAAATCACTGGAGTCGGGGAATCTGATAAAAATTTATGGCTGAAAGATCAAAAAATACATACGTGTCGAATATATAACCTCCTTTTTAAAATTATTGATACATCACCGAGTAAATGGCTTAATCTACCAGGGCCGCCGTAAGCGGGCGTGTAGGGCGTGCGACACACACAATAAGAATTTTTGTCTATTAACTTCAATATTCGTCAAAAAACTTTTTTGATTTTTCAGAATATCCATGTATATTTGTATCTTTTGGAATTGACCGTGCTCGTTGCTCAGGCGAGAGTGCGCAATAAATTGATCCTCTGTCATTTATATCACGTTGCTCCATCTATGTTATCATTCCTGCACTACTCAGTTCACATGTCTTGTACCACCTAAGCTGCAGGTTCAGACTGGTTCGAACCATTTTATCAAAAATCAATTCTCAAAGAAATCTCCTCATATTCATATTATGTGCAATCGTGATAGTCATATTATCAGCAAATTCATCAGTGATACATAATTTAGTGACAAAATACACTAAGTATATTTTTAACACCTACGTACCTCAACATGGTAATGACAATAAATCGTTCAGTATCAAAATATATATAATATATATATTTATATAACAAGTGGCTAAAATGGTGTTTTTCTTAAAAGTATAGCGTTTATAGTACGAACCGAAGGTGAGTACTATAAACCACACGAGCAAAAAAACTCGAATCCCGAGTTATATACAAGTTTTTTTGTATCGCCATCCGAAATTTTATTTCACACTGTGATTCATTGAAAATATCAAATAAATGTCATTTTAGGATATGGCGTTAAAAAAAGTATTTTTTACTTCCTTCCTACTTTTTATCACTAATTTAACAAAATTTATAGTTTTATATTCAAGCCCAGCCAAGGAAATGGGGGGAGGGGTATCAGTTTTGCACGCGGGCGCTCGAGCTGCTAGCGGCGGCCCTGTAATTTACGTAAAGTTCGTTCCAAGCCTAAGAAACACTGTACAATTAAGTAAAAAATCAAAAGATGTGTACGCCTGTTTCATTTACTGAAAAAAAATCTCAACTTCTGAAGGATTGTCACCCTTTCTAGTACAATCACCATATTTTCATAGAATAAGTATGTCTATGTCCAATTTAAGGGGGTCATAGAAGCACACCAGGAACAAACTTCAAAAAAATAAAGGAATACTATAATGAAACCATAATGATATATGTGTTGCCAGAAGCAGAAACAAAGGAAAAAGAAGACTCAAAAAACAACATAAAAAGAAGCATAAGCACACAACAAGAAAAAAAATCGGTCTTACCGAACTCGGACAAATTTTCGCATTTAAGGGAGGGCTACCTGATACTGATATTAAGAAATAATTATAAATATATTTTGCTATAAAAAATTTCATTTCAAATTTGATCAAAATCGCTAGAACCGTTTTAGATTAAAAAAAATGTATAATTATTAAACCTTAACTCCACAGTCCCCGTTCCTACATTTTTTAAGAGCAACGGGTCATACTATCTCATACTAATATTAAGGTTTATCTATGTGTTAAATTTGGTCAAAATTGTTAGAGCCATTTTAGAGAAGGAAAATATTTTATTTTTATCTAATCGACACCCCTTTCTACCTGAATTTTTAGAAGCAAATATAGTCTAGTATACTTTAACTTGGCGTGTGTATGTATTAGTTAATATTTCCATACGATTTCATTTTCTCTTGTACACAAAGATCCAGAAATATTGTCCACGAAGACAATGTTTGTGGACTATTGCTTTAACTTTGTGTACAATATGAGAGAAAGTGAAATCGTACGGAAATATTAACTCATACATACACACGCCAAGTTAAAGTATACTAGACTATAGTCATGCCATCTTCTACTATTTAATCACAATCGTTTTAGATAAAACATATTTAATTATTATAACGCTACCCCCACAGTCTTCGTCACTGCATTTTTGGGGCTAACGAGTTATGTCATTTAATAGTAGAGAGTGTTCAGGTGCTAAATATGATATGAGCCGTTAGAGCCATTTTTGATAAAAAAAAATATTTAATTCTTTAAACCAAACCCCTTACAATGCAGCTCCGTAAATTTTCTAGAAGCAAATAGTCTTATAGTGATACCAAGGAATTATCCATGTGCCAAATTTGATCACAGTCGTTACACTTAACTGTGTTGTGTGGGTACAACTAATTAAATGTTCTTCAGAAAGAGTTATTTATTAAACAAAACTTTAACAAAAAGTGGTTACGAATCTTAAGTTTAAATATACGAAGTGAATTGTTTGAGAACAGAAATATGACTGATCTCTTTTGCCTGCATTTCGGCGGTCTCTTGTATACCTCTCGAGGGATGGGTAAATGAGTGTAATTTCCAAATTACGATTGGCTATTGTAGTTGGCTATTACTGCCTCCAGCCTGTCGGCATTTTTCCTTAAAGGTATAACCTTTGTTAGTTTTACGATTATGGTATTTCCGTTGTTAATTGTGGGAAAGTACGCTACAAACTGTTTTAGAGAAAAAAAATATTTAATCGTTTTAACGTTACCTCCAACCACCTCCGTTACTACACTTTTCAGGACTAACGAATCATGCCATCCTATATTAATACTAAGGGAGTATTGATCAAAATCCTTAGAGCCGTTTTTGAGAAAAATCATTTTCCAGTTTTTTATCGATTTTTCAGAAGTCAACTCCCCCGTATTTGAGCTAGGCTCGATTTTGTGATTTTGTTTTGAGATGTAACCGTTCTGAATACGCATACGTAATTTGTGCAAAATCGATTCAGTAACTTAGGCTTTAGGTGCGACCACAGACAGACTTGTTAAAAATCACTTTTTTGACTTCAAGGAACCCAAAAACGTGCAAATTTATCAAAAACTCAAAATACACGATCACTATACATTCCTATATAATACGTATTTGGGAAGGTAAGAAAGAAATGCCATAAAAATATCAGAATAACGTATGCGGTGCCGGAATTAGAGGTAGAGAAACTACTCTAGCAGGATGGTAGCTCAGTGGGTTAGCTCGCCTAGCTTTCTCCCTGTGCATATCTAGCGAGGTGGGTTCGAGCCCCACCTACTGCGAAATAATTTTAATATATAAATTATTCCCAATAAGTGATTCGAATCCCACTATAAGCTGTAGAGCCCCGTCTCCTTTACTCAAACAAATCTAGATCTCCTAGACTTAAGAGGGTCACTCAGGTGACCTGGAAGGCGGTTAATAAACGTTTATTATTATTATTTTAAAAAAGACAAAAAGGACAGCGTACGCACCCCATATTGCGACATAATGCGGTAGAGCATTTCACAAACACCTACACTTCCTATCACTTATTCCTGTACCATGTGCCATGCTGTTTTCGCTATTGGCAACAAGCATGACCTCAACCCAACCCAGTGTAAAAGTAGCTTTCTGGAAGTGGCAGCAATACCTACCGATCGATCAACATGTGCCTGGGCTATATCTTATTTGAATTTCATTCATTTTACTACGGTGATCTGTTAGAAAATGAAGACAAAATTAGATCAATTTAGGCATAAAATGGTCAAAACCCGTTTAGCTCTCACACGAATATGGCTTCCACTGTAACACATAACACAGTTTTACTATTCTGCAAGAGCATTTTTCAATTATTTATCCTACAATGGCCTTTGAAGTAAAAATGTTAAGTCTTAAAGAAGTTGTATTTACAAGGAATTGTCTACACACATACGTACTAACAATTTTTATTCGATTTATTCGATTTTATATTAGTTATTTGAACTCCGCTGCTTGCTACCAATTTATGTGCCAAATTTTTTTCAATTATTGAAACTTTTCGTCCCGTTATACAGGCTGTCCATTTTATCAGGGCCCTCGAGAATATCTCACTTAATATCGGTCGTACAAAAAAAATATTTTTACGAAAATTGTGCCGATTTATATAACCTACAAAATGGTTTAAAGATATTTGAAATCCATGGCCTACTTTAAGAGTTATGGCGGAAAATATCGAAAATGCGGAAAAAGTCTAGGCCAAATATCTCCGTTATTTGAAGAGATACGAGAAAAATTCTAAGCGAAATTTTTAGCAAAACAGAGTGTTTCAACGAGGTTTTCTTAATTTTTTTTCAAAACCGCTGTATTTTGAGATTTACTCTTCACGCTGTTAAAAAAATTATTTTGAAACGGGCGGGAAATGGCGCCATTAAATAGAGTATTTTCCTCCCTTTTCAACGATATATCACATGCCATATTTATTGATTAGTACTACGTTAGTAATTATAAAGACATTTTTTTTAAACCAATAAAATTTTTTTAACAAGCGTTATACTTGCCGTGGAGAAGTATGATTAAATAAAACGATGAAATAATTCAATAAGTTGTTCAAATCTTTACTACAATAAAACATTAACACAATTAAGAAGAATAAAGTAAATTCAGGTAACAAAAACAAATTAATAATAAAAAGAATATAGCACACAGAACATTAATATTTATCTAATCCTCAAAATAATTTTTAAGATATCAATCAAGTGTTCAAAGTGTCCACCGCGGTTTCTTATGCACAATCGAGCGCGGCGAGGTACTTTATTTAAAGCATTACTCAGCATTTCGGGGGTAACTGTAATACATGCCTGTTGAATTCGAGCTTTTAGGTCCTCTACATTTTGCGGTGTCGTCGAAAACACCTTATCTATAATAGAAAGAAATACATTGGGGTTATATCTGGAGAACGAGGGGGCCATCGAGTAAATCTATTGGTACCTATCCAATGTTGAGGCAAAATTTCGTCTAAATAATCTAGGCAAATCTGGGAATTGTGGGGAGGAGCTCCATCTTGTTGAAAATATTAAAAGTTGTGTCGATTCTCTAAAGATAGGTAAGTCATCTAAGAATTCATTAAATTAATTTCTCAAAAAATTTAGGTATCTTTGACCACTGAGGTGACCATCATAAAAATAAGGACCTATTAAATTGGTACCTAAAATACCTATCCGCACATTCTAGGCAAATCTGGGAATTGTGGGGGGAGCTCCATCTTGTTGAAAATATTAAAAGTTGTGTCGATTCTCTAAAGATAGGTAAGTCATCTAAGAATTCATTAAATTAATTTCTCAAAAAATTTAGGTATCTTTGACCACTGAGGTGACCATCATAAAAATAAGGACCTATTAAATTGGTACCTAAAATACCTATCCGCACATTTATTGAAAAACGATTTTGAAACCCAGTCGGTCTATGCCAGTGTGTATTTTCAGAAGTCCATTTGTAATGAATATTGCGATTAAAAAATCCATTATTGGAAAAATTTGCCTCGTCGGACCAAAGTATTTTACTACATATTAATGGATCGGCACGCTTCTTTTCCAACAGCCACCTACAAAAAGTCGTCCTCCTTGGTTTGTCCCCCGCTTGTAAATTGTGAACTTTTTTGGCTTTAACCATTTTTCTTTAAAATTTTTCTAGCACTTGTTTTATTTATATGACGAGCAATTTGAATTTCTCTTAATGATGTTTCCAAATTTTCCGTATTTTTATTTCTTACATAATTAATAACTCGGTTTACCTTATTTACATTATCAGTAACACTGTTCAACCTTGTCTTCTTCTTTAAAAATGAACCATTATTTTTCAGTTTCGTAGCTAATTTTCTGAACAGAGTTTTATTCGGCTGTAGTGCTTGTGGAAATCTGTTTCTACATTTTACTTGAGCTAATCCAGAGTTAAAATTTCATTGGCAATATGTAACGAACATATTATTATTATAACGATCAATGTGAGGGAAAATCATTTTTAAAAATTCTAAATTCTTAAACGAGTATGATTGAGTGAGAGTTTAAGTATTAACTGAGATGATCTGTCAAAAAATTAAATTGTCAAGTTTGTTCATAGCCAACTATTTTAAAATAATTGAAATAATAGTGAAAACATGAAATACAAACAAGTGGATATTATACTTTAATTAATTGGTAAAGACATTTTAACTTTCTGAGCAAGGAGTGACGCTTTTATGGAGGACCTTTATACATTGGCATAACTGCGAATACTCTTTCCATAATTGCTCCATGTTGCTTTCTTGATTCTTCTTAATTGTGTTAATGTTTTATTATAGCAAAGATTTGAACAACTTATTGAATTATTTTATCGTTTTATTTAATCATACTTCTTCACGGCAAATATAATGGCTTGTTAAAAAAAATTATTGGTTTAAAAAAAATGCTTTTATAATTACTAACGTAGTACCAATGAATAAATATGGCA
Organism: Leptura quadrifasciata; assembly: GCA_963675555.1. Classification (NCBI taxonomy): domain Eukaryota; kingdom Metazoa; phylum Arthropoda; class Insecta; order Coleoptera; family Cerambycidae; genus Leptura; species Leptura quadrifasciata. The sequence continues at coordinate 213,436,682 of OY776673.1, forward strand.
TGTGATATATCGTTGAAATGGGAGGAAAATACTCTATTTAATGGTGCTATTTCCCGCCCGTTTCAAAATAATTTTTTTAACAGCCTGACGAGTAAATCTTAAAATACAGCGGTTTTGAAAAAAATTAGATAAAACCTCGTTGAAACACTCCTGTTTTGCAAACATATTTCTCGATTTAGATTTTTTCTCGTATCTCTTCAAATAACGGAGATATTTGGCCTAGGTTTTCCGCATTTTCGATATTTTCCGCCATAACTCTTAAAGTAGGACATTGATTTCAAATGTCTTTAAACCATTTTGTAGGTTATATAAATCGACACAATATTCGTAAAAATATTTTTTTTTGTACGACCGACATTAAGTGAGATATTCCCGAGTGCCCTGATAAAATGGACAGCCTGTATACTTATAATCAAATAAGTATAATAATGGCAAAATAAATGATCAAACAGTCAAATTTATCTCGTGTTGCTCGTTCAAAATTTTGCTTATCATTTGTTTAAGTAGCGCACTTCAAAATATTACACAGATAAAAGAACTGAGATTACAAAAAATCAAATTACAATTTAATTTTCGAGAATATCTAAACTTTATTTAAAATACCTCCGGAAAATCGTATTTCCTAATCACGCACAGTAATATCACATGATTCCGACCGATTCCCCAGCTTAAACTCGCGTTGATAAGATTGATACTGGCGTAACGCTGAGAAAACACCAACAGGACTTTTACAGTAGTTGCAGGGCACGCTAAAATAGTTAGCCATCGCGTGGCGACACCTCAAAACAAACGGCATCCTTTGCGCTTTCCTACAGAAAGTAGGCTCGGCGAGTTCTGTTGTTTCAACGAGCATTCACTTCCTAGCGCTGACTAGTCGTCGTTTCCTCGGAAAATTCACACAGCATGCATGCCAGTTTTCTGACAAGTAATTGTTGCATCTGGTCTGGTGGCCACGAGTGATGTAACTAGCGATCTTAAAATAACCTCACTAACATTCAGGTTTTTAGTCAGTGAAGGTCATCGTAGATAAAACTAGTTTTAAAATGTGTCTAAATTGTGCATGTGTGGTGACTTAACGCTTGGCACATCGAGGAACTGTCAGCCATCCAACGTGTACGTATTTCATGTTTTTCTTTCACTTTTTTTTATGAAACATATTGCACCAAATTTATTATATATAAAACGTCAGGAATTTAGAATGTACGAAGCACGTGTTATTGTTTTTTTTTTATTTGGCTACGGAACTTGCTTGGTTTTATGAGTGAGATTACTTGTGATTAATATTGTCTAATTTTATTTTCGCGCTATTATTGACTGATAAAGTTAAGATAGTTATTAGCTGTGCGTATTAATGGTAGGTATTATCTGTCGTTTCAAAATTCATTTTATTAAACATTTAGGAATCATTAACCCCAACTACACAAGATCAACATAATTACAACGTGCTTCTTCTAATACCTTTAATATTTTTACGGTGTTTTCGGATATTTTCAGTGGAATCTATGAAATTCAGTTTACTTTTAAGGAACCAATAATCCCCTAGAAACACCACTATCGTTAGCAAAGCAATATATTATTAGGTTCATCGCAGGTAAAATCTTGGCAATTTTTGTAACATATTTGAAAAGCAAACCCAAAACATTATCCAACAATTATACTTCGGTGTTATGATGATAAATTGGTGGCCCTGTGTATTTAATGTGAGCTTCTGTTAATGATACCTGAAATTATTACTCCATCACTGATACATTGAATACGCACTGTGCGTGGTCCAAAATTGTCATACGACATTTCCTTGTCTGATAGTACAACCAAACATAAAAGTACTTTTTATACAGGGTGTCTCACTTGGAACTGAGTCGATCGATATAAAATTTAGATAATTACTAATGTCGGTGTGGTCAATCCAACTAAAATAATTACAAGCAGCTGGCACTTCCGCTTATACCGGAAGTCGATACCAACTTGCTTATTTCAAATGGAATACCCTATATATTTTAGGGTTTTCGAAAAGAGCATAAAATTCTGAGTCGAAAATATGTAGCATATCCTGTACCTAAACCTAGCCGTCTCAGAGATATTTGACATTTTATAGAAAATTTGACAGGTGTAACGGTTTGCAAGAACCGTTATAACTTTCTTAGTGTAAAAGATCCTCATTTGCTTCTTGTCACGTGAAAAGAACATAAAGAGAACTACGTTCTACAACTGGAATAAATTCAATAATATTATACCAAGTGTTCCGTTTTTCGCGTTACATTTTGTCAACTTCAAACCGCGAAAACTTGTTTAGGTCAAATGGAACACCCTGTATTTTTTACGTCAAGTTGTGTAAAATTGAATTTCCTTTTTTCTGATATGCATTGTGGGGGTTAAAGTTACAACTTTTTGAAATATTTGCGATTTTATTAGAATTGTTGTAATCATTTCATCAAAATAGCCATGATTAGAAACAATCAGTCATTATCTTATGTCAAAAAATGCCATCACGTTTAAATTACACCCACGAAGACTTTTTAAATTTGTTTATTACTTATGGAGAACGTGATAAAGTAATATCAAGAAATTGCAGCACATTTGCTACTCGATATCCAGAAAAACGGAAACCGTCACCAAACACTGTAAAACGCATAGAGGAAAATTTTAAAAATTATGGCTCTGTCAAGGCAAAAATGCAAAGAAGAAATCCTATTGTTGATGATGAAAACATTGAAATAGTCATTCTGGGATATTTTCATGCATTTCCAAGGATGTCATTAAGACAAGCTGCTCTGGAATCGGGACTATGCAAGGATTCAATTCACAGAATCTTATTAAAACATAAGTTTCACCCGTTTTCATTCCATATAGTTCAAGGATTAAAAGAAACAGATTTCCTAAGAAGGCAGAATTTTTGTGAGTTTATTCTAATAAGGTCTGAGGGTCACGATTCTTATTTGGGAAATATTATATGGACAGATGAAGAAAAATTTACTAAAAATGGATTTTTTAATAGACACAATTCGCATTATTGGAGTGACTCAAATCCTCATATGTTCAGAGAACGAAACTTTCAGGAAAGTTGGCAGTTCAAAAATTAAATTTTTTCTTCTGCTAATATGTATAGGTAAATTTTTGTTTTTTTTTAAGTGAAAGATATCTGAATATCTTACAAAATTTGAATAATAACTATTTAGAAAATTTACCTCTCGCCGAACATAGAAATATTTTTTATCAGCATGGCAGTGCTCCCCCACATAACGCATAACTAATTAATAATTATTCACAAGAAACTTTTTATGATTAATGGATTGCCAATGAACCTTTCTTATGGCCTCCTCGCTCGCCCGATTTATTAGTTCTGGATTATTTCATTTGGGGAACTATTAAAAATAAAGTTTATGAGAGCTCATTAACAACCATTGAAGATTGTATGCAGATAGTAAGAAATGCATTTCAAAATAATCACAGGATTCAATTAGAAGAGCTACACATGAGGAACTAATCCGAAGGTGCGAAAAATGTGTCGAGGTTCGTGGGCGGAATTTTGAGCAATTATTAAATTAAAATGAAATCATATTTTAAATTGATCTTATCTGTGCTATTTTAGTTCATGCCATATCTTCAAACGCATGTTATGAGTGACGGCACGAGATGCTCTATTTACCCGCTTCTGTTTTATCATTCAAGAATACATATAGAGAATCATAATAGTTTTCAGGAAGAACAAGTGCAATTGAATAAATAACTGGTCAAATTTTCTAATTTAAATAATTGTACTTTTAATATATATTGTAATGACATAACAATGTTTCCAATATTTAAATAAACAATTTTCTGCTTTTTTGACACTGACATTACTATACAGTAAAATGACAGTTCGATGTGGTAAAGTGCCTCTTTATTAAACGATTTTGCATTTAGTAAAATAGTTTGAATATGTAACACGTCACACGTCACCAATTGTTGTATCGAACGCGGATATTTTTGGAGTAGGAGAGTATAGTTGTACAATACCCAAAACCAATGATCCACTGACAATTTTTGATTTGACACCGGTTAGTTGTAACGTTTCAATTTTGTTTAATTTAGTTAATTTTAATATAACCCCTTATATATGCCGCTCCTTGGATTTATATGTTAATTTTATAGAGTTAGAGCGCCTAAAAGTATGCAACCAGCGGTGCGCTACGGAATCGTATATTTGGAAAATCAGGAAATAATCACCTTAAAATTTCGTATTGGTCATTTTAAATCCTTTCAATTATATACATCAAGCTTGTCTTAATATAAGGAATATCCGTAAAAATAAGCATCATATTATATATAATTAATAGGTATTGCCATTATATTTCTGCCATTATCATGTATAGTTTTTCGTATTTTATCGCGAAGTTTTTGTGAGCGAAGGATAAAAACAGGCGTTCGAGTCAGTTACCACGTATTTCTGGTGTGTTAATGAGTGCAATCCACATTTTTCTATATGTTTAACACCTTGAGGTGTTCATTTTGGATATAATTAGAAAGATTGTGTTTATATTGTGGCCGTGTGCTTATGTAAGTTTTTGGACGGCGCACAATATCGGCTGTATTGCTGGATTTGAGGGCATTTGTTACCCCTAATTAACACGTGGTAATCAACCAAGCTCTTGCCTATAGCTTTGGTTACTTCAAGCCACCCTCCATCTACGTAAGTTATTACATTTTTCTTCTTTTAAATGACTGGTTAATGGTAATTTCGTGAATCCTTGTTATAGGGCTTTTTTTTCTTCTTTTCCCTGGCTTCTTTCACTTTTTGGTGCAGTAATTTTGGTTTCTAATTTGGGATATTTCTGATATCAAGCTACCGTTAGAAGACCTATTGAAGTTCCTGCGTTCCAGTTCGTTACTTTGGAATTTCTGAAATAAACGCAGTATACCGGCTGTCCTGGACGATCGACCATTGGAGCCGCCATTTGCAGTAATCTCGTGCGAGGACGACATTAAGCAGATAAGCTGTATTTCTTTGAATTTTCTGTATTTTCTATATACTATTTTAATATTTTGCATTTATTCATATTCATTTGTGTACCAAATAATCTATTACATATTAGTAGTGCATTTTGTCTGCTACTAATTGAATGGCCGTCTTTTAGGCCCTTGCGCTAAATTCCAGTGATTAATTCATTTGTCTTGACAAAATCTTGACCTGTATTAATATATTTATTTAATTTTTTTTGGTATTTACTATCATTTTGCAGATATAATTATTACGTCATTTTTTTTTTTAAATAAATTATATTGTGCGCCAACCGTGATCACGTGCGGACATTTAATCATTGGTTTACCACTATATATATTTTTTTTATATATCTATATATATTTCAACCTAAACATTCACGAGCGGGCATTCATTATTATTAGCTTACAACTTTATGTTTTTTTTATATATATATTTCAGAATGGTAGAAAATTAAAGTAGATTTTATATACTTTGGGAATCATTTATTTTTGTAGAATATGCGTTCAAAATATATTCAGTAGAGAAAATTAAGGCAATTGACACCTGATATCGATTTCGTGGTCCAATTATATATATTTCTATTTGGGGTGCTTGAAGTTTTGTAACCGAACTTTAAGCCACTACTTGGAAACGTAGGGCAATTTAGGTTACTGGCGCCCTGAGCTGCTCAGTTGTATATTGAGTAGTTCTAAATAACCGCACGGCCAGCTCCGGCTGTAAGCTAGCCAACGTTTCTCTCAAGAACTTGGACACACCACCATCGAGAGTTAGGTTAGGACCTAATATCTCTCTATAAAATTTTAGTAAGGTGACATAGTATCTTCTTCAATATTGAAAATATTAGTAAAAAAATTGTATGGACATAATTTTTCAGTTTACAGAAAAATAATATTTTATCTACTTTTCAATCTAAACTGCTGGCCACTCGAACTTACACATAGAGAATTTTAGGCAAAATTTAAAGTTCAATATTTTCAACAGGAATGCAAATTTTTGAACGCGGCTTACAAATTTTAAGAGCTAGTTTTTTTCGGATTAAGCTGCATGACGTATATTTATCGTAGGTAAGTTTATTATATACGGGGTGATCAATGAAGTCATGCAAAAAATCAAAAAGTTTGTATGAGTGAAATTTCCGCAAAAAATCACCAAACATCAATATCTCTAGACGGTTTTGTCAGTTTTTGGATTAAGGCCCTTAGGCCTTGTACACACTACTCAACATAAAATTTGGATACCGAAATTTTTAAAATGCTATAACTTGATATTGGATTGACGGTTCTTGATGATTTTTGCGGATTTGGAATCCTTATTTCACGTAGATTTTCTATAGTCTAAGCATTTTATTTGAGGGTTGAAATTTACACATTATGCCGGGTCGATAATAAACAAAAACGTAGGGTACGACGCGCTCTAAGGTTTGGCATTATTTAAGTTTTTGTAAGAATAAATTCTCACCTCAAGTTGTTTTTATTTAATGTTCCTCTCACTGTTCTGTCCGAAATTCACACACCAGTTTGTTGTCTTAAAGAGTCATTTAGTTTTACAGTGTTCTTTGTCCCCAAGCCCATAATTATGATCGGGTGTAATTTCTACGCGACGCGTCAATTTCAAAGTAGGCATTGGAAAAACAAATTTGTTGCTATGCAATTAAAAACTGTTTACATTATTTTAGAAATAATCTGACACATTTGAATGTTATAATTTTGTAAAGTTTAATTAATATGAGGCGTTTAACCACGGCAGAAAGGGAAAATTGCATTCGACTTCTCAACGAAGGAATGTCAAAACAGCAAATTGCGCACATTTACAATGTCAGCCGAAAGACAATTTATAATTTGATCCGCTGCGTCGAAACTACTGGTGATCATATTTATGGACATGGGGGTGGACATACAAAAAAAATAAACGAAAGAACCGAAAGAATTTTAATGAGAGAAACTATGCGGAATAGAACAAAGAACTCTAGAAAACCAAATGACTCTTTAAGACAACAAACGGGGTGAGAGTTTCGGACAGAACAGTGAGAAGAACATTAAATAAAGACAACTTGAGGTGAGATTTTTTTTTTTAAAAACATAACATAATGCCAAACATTTTAAATTATAGAGCCCGTCGCAGAGCAAAATGTGTGCGGTTATTACAACACCATAGAGCGAATAGGCGGGCATGGGCAAATCGGCATGCGAATTGGGGTAATGCAGAGTGGAGCCATTGTTTATTTACTGACGAAACAAGATTTAATTTGTTTCACTCCGATGGCCGAATTTTAGTTTGGAGAAGGCCAAATCAGCGATATTTGGAGGAAAATATGGACCCTCAAGAAGCATTTGGTGGCGGAGGTGTTACAGTGTGGGGAGGTATCATAAGAAATGGTAAAACCGAGCTATTCATTGCCAACCAAACCATTAATGCTACTGTTTATCAGGAGGAAATTTTGGAACCTATTGTTGTTCCTTTTGCTCGACATTACGGCCCAGAATTTCTATTGGTGGATGACAACGCTCGACCTCACAGAGCGCGAAGGATCACTGGTCTGGACTGGCCTGCAAAGTCTCCGGATGTTAATGTCATCGAACACGTTTGGTCTTATTTAAAACTTAAAGTAAGATCTCTTGATGTACCCCCTGAAACCTTAGAAACGCTCAGTGAGCCCATTCGTGAAGAATGGGAGAATATTCCACAAGATTTTATAAATAATCTTGTGGATACTCTACCAAATCGATGTCGGGAAATAATATTACGAGCAGGAGGACCAACAAAATATTAGCTTCTCTTTTTTTTAATTAATGTACCTAATTTTAATTAGGTAATTTTAATTTAAGTTTAAATTAAATTCATTTTTAGTTTTTTAGTTAATTTTTTTTTTAATTATTAAAAATTACCAGAATTAGAATTATATATTTTTTAAGAATTGACTTTTGGCCGTTGTTAAGCAATCTTGTACATTGTAGAATATAATGTAATATACTTGTTCTTGTCGCTACGTTTTTGTTTATTATCGTCCCGTCATAATGTGTAAATTTCAACCCTCAAATAAAATGCTTAGACCATAGAAAATCTACGTGAAATAAGGATTCCAAATCCGCAAAAATCATCAAGAACCGTCAATCCAATGTCAAGTTATAGCATTTTAAAAATTTCGGTATCCAAATTTTATGTTGAGTAGTGTGTACAAGGCCTAAGGGCCTTAATCAAAAAACTGACAAAACCGTCTAGAGGTATTGATGTTACCTTAGTAACGAACCATATTGCAACGACCAAAAAAATTTTTTGCGGAAATTTCACTCATACAAACTTTTTGATTTTTTGCATGACTTCATAGATCACCCCGTATATAATAAACTTATGGTCCTACGATAAATATACGTCATGCAGCTTAATCCGAAAAAAACTAGCTCTTAAAATTTGCAAGCCGCGTTCAAAAATTTGCATTCCTGTTGAAAATATTGAACTTTAAATTTTGCCTAAAATTCTCTATGTGTAAGTTCGAGTGGCCAGCAGTTTAGCTTCAGACAATCGCATAGTGCAAACTCGTGCTTGGCCCATATTATTGATGATATTATTATTGCATTCAACAATCAGAAGGTAACAACAGCTATGATATTTCTTGATTACTGAAAAGCATTTGACAATAAATCGTCTTTTGTTATGTGCCAACTGAATATATTACGGGTTCAATGAAATAAGTATTACAATAAAAGTCGACCTTCTCTATAGGGGGTGCTCACAAATTTGTCCCGTCAAGCTGAATTTTCAGGGTCGATGGAGGGGTGTATCCCGAGTATCCAACCAAAAAGTCACAGTCCACGCCCCTTGTAGGGTGTTGCAATAGGGGTGGTTTCTTACTATTTTTTTTTTTAATTTTCTTTTGTCACCTTGTACATAATAATATTCTCTACGACTTTGTCTAATAAATTTTTTTGGTAACTTTGATTTTTCACGGTCCAGCGCCCATTATACGGGAAAACATTTACGTATTTATTTATTATGGTTCAGGAAATGGACAAACAGAAGGCTGGTTTTTACAGGGTTTATCGAGAACTGTCTCCTGAATTTCCAACCAAAGAATCACAGTCCAACCCCTTCGGCGTTTAGCGCAATAGGGGTGGTATCTTTATTTTGGGGCGGTTTTTTGGGGTCACTTACTTAATAAAAATCTCTACAGCGTTATTTCTTTATAATTATTTTTTTAATGTTGATTTAACCAGTAGAGGCCTCATTAAATTAAATGTATATGCGGTTATAGTATTGATTTTTGTCTGTTGTCAATTAACAGTTAACATTTACACGTAAAGCACATCACTGAAATCACAAAGTTACTTGGACATTACATTCCATGTGTTTCAACTGTCGTACCTCAAAATTTCATTTGAACATCACTATTAAATATGCTTAAATGTTAAAAAATAAACAACCTGGAAAAGCGGTGTGACTTTTATTAAGTGCAAGTAGCCCCAAAATAGAGAGACCACCCCTATTAATTGGACTGTGATTTTTTGGTTGGAAACTCAGGAGGCAGTTCTCGATAAACCCTGCAAAAACCAGCTATTCAGACTTTTGTTTGTATATTTCCTGAACCATAATAAATAAATATGGTGAATGTTTTCCCATATAATGGGCGCTGGACCGTCAAAAATCAAAATTACCAAAAAATTTTAGTAGGCAAAGTTGTAGAGAATATTATGTACAAGCTGGAGAAAGAAAATTTCAAAAAAAAATTATAAGAAACCACCCCTATGCAACACCCTACAAGTGGTGTGGACTGTGACTTTTTGGTTGGATACTCGGAAGACGCCCCTCCATCGACCCTGAAGAAATCAGCTTGACGGGACAAATTTGTTTGAAAAATTATATCTTTATTGGATTAAAGCGGAAAGCTCGTTAAATCTTATTTAACTGGTTATACGCTTGTCAAAATACATGACAAACTTTCTATCACTACTCAAAATCTAATTAACCAAAATCTTGAATAAGTTCTGCAATTGTCCCTCAGTCACCCATTATCTATTTCCACTATTTATTTGATCTGTGTGATCCTAATGCATTTATTTTGATATCATATTTGGAAGCTCACTATTATTCTTATTATTTAATATATAAATATCATTACATACTTCGGATGACGGCTAATCATCATCAGCAGTCTAATACAAATGACCCTGAGAAAAGATGAGGCTTTGACAACGTCACGCACGAATACATTTATATTTATAATCACATAATTACTAAATATTTTCCTTGGAGTGCTGATTTCTGATTGCTGTTTAAATGATAAGTTTATATACATGTTACCATGAATCCAAAGTATAATAATATTTAAAATAACACGATTTTTATATGTTCAATGCTTGAAGCGAAACATTTTATAAAGTTCCGACAATACCGATAAATTTGGATGAAAATGATCACACCAAAGGATCTCCAGAATGTAAAATGATAATTTTGATCGCGAAATTTTGACCTAGGAAATTGTGGTATATATCTGGTAAATATTATGTTTATTAATATTTTATCTGGCCTACGACTTAATATAATCTCGAAAAGCTGTTGATTGATATTCGTGACATTGATATATTATTTAAGACCGAAGACAAATGGCGATTCTATTTTGTATTTCTTTATTATAAGTGTAATAACACAGTTGCTTTTGCTTAATTTGATTTCGATATTCGCCATTTCGTAATAACTCCCTTATTTAAAAGTACGACGAATAGATACCCTATAGAAAGGATAGAACTTCTTTTAGTCCTGGCCCGGTTAACTAAATAGACGAAGAGATAATAATATTAGAAGAAGAAGAGCCCATAGCCCTGAGAGTACAATAAACGAGGACCAGATAAGATTTTTCGAAACTCACACGCCAACTTCAAAACCACATCATTAGTGGGGTCAAATTATATTATGAACGTAATTATCTGGAACGTCAATTCTATTAATTAATGCAAAAAATGTATTTAAATTTTTCACAGTATGATGCAGCATTCGAGATTTATTTTCTATACTGCTTCTTAACAAATAAAGTGTGAATCTAAAGAAACGCACAAAATTCATATCTTTGGTATGTAATTTTTCAAAAAAATCCTCGAACAGGTCGATTTTAGTTTTGTAAATGCTACATTTTGTCACTATACCAAAATTTATGACGTCATTGGTTTGTGAGTTATGACGTCATCATAAATTTTTTGTATACTACTTTTGGTGGTATATTCCTTTAGCTTTCTGGTGATATAAAAAAATTGATATTACCTGTGCCATTCTTTCGGAAAAATGACATTTTATGTAAAAATAGCTTACCTTTCGCAAATTCACGAGTAATGTTCCACTTTCTTATGGACTGATAAATCTTGTTACCTACATTTTTGTTTTAACTAGCATGAAAACATTTGACATAAAAACAAAACAAAGAAAATAATAAAAAAAACCACCTTAACAACAGAAAGATACAGGCCTTTTTGTGTAAAGTATAGATAACTTTTTTATTCCTGGCACGCGTGGAACCTCACTTTTGTGACACTTCTCAGGTAGTGTAAAACTTAAAACTAGTGAATGCAACGGCACGTTTAAGTGAAAGAGAACGCATAGCAGTTTTGATGATGGTTGGATATGGTGATAGGCTGAGAACTCATGAGGAAACATGTGATGTTTTCAATGCCAAGTATCCCGAAAAGCAAATTTCTAGATCCACTGTAAGTAGATTGGTGGCTAGATATAATAAATCTGGCAGTGTAGCTGACCTCCCTCGATCTGGTCGCCCTAGCACAAGCAAGTTAAATATTCTTCTAGAAATTGAGGAATACCACCATCTTTCGACAAGGCAGCTGGTTTAAATCATAACGTGAGTCAAACTTCTGTTGTACGTCTATTGAAAAAAAAAATAATAATAATATCCATACAAAGTGCAATTAATCCACGAATTGAATGAGGACGATCCAGATCGGCGCTTACAATTTTGTGAACAGTCGATGGATTTGTGCGATGAAAACCCAAATTTTTGAAAGAACATTGTTTTTTCTGATGAGGTTACATTTTTTTTAAAAGGGACTGACTGTACATCTGCATAACTGTAGGTATTGATCACGCGAAAATCCTCATTGAACTCAAGAAGCCCATACACAGCGACGAGGCAAAGTAAACGTGTGGGCAGGTATGATTGGTGATGATTTATTGAGACCTTTTTTTTAAGAAAATCTTACGGCCGCAAGATATTTAGAGTTTTTGCGAGTTGAGTTAGTGCCAGCCTCAGCAGTTATGTTTCCGAACAACGAAGATGAAGATATTCCTGCTGAAAACGTCTGATTTCAGCAAGACGGGGCCCCACCTCATTTTGGGATAGCAGTGCGTTAGTTTTTAGATGGCACTTTTACTGGAAACTGGATAGGTCGTCGAGGTCCGATTGAGTGGCCCCGAGTTCACCGGATTTAACCCCCTTAGACTTTTTCTTTGGGGTTACTTAAAGTCAAGGGTGTATTTTAACAGCCGGATACCATAGAAGAATTGAAAGACAGAATTGGCTTGGAGATGAGACGAATTGCCCATGTGACGATAAAGAACAGCGTGAAAAGTGTCTACACCCGTCTTGGTCAATGCCAAATGGTTGGAGGGTGCCAATTTGAGCAATTGAGATGATTTCTTTCTTACAGTTACTTATGTAAGGTATCGATCAATAAATTTTTTTCCAAATGAATGGCTTAGGTATCTTTTTTTTCATATCTCCAGAAAGCTAAAGGAATATACCACCAAAAACAGTAAACAAAAATTATGATGACGTTATAACTCGAAAACCAATGACGTCATAAATGTTGGTATAGTGACAAAATGTAGCATTTATAAAACTAAAATCGACCTGTTCGAGGATTTTTTTGACAAATGACACATACCAAAGGTATGAATTTTGTGCGTTTCTTTTGGTTCACACTGTACATATATTCCAAATGTTGACGCTGTTAAAGTTTTACGAATAGTGTCGCATTAAGAACATATGCACAAAACCTTATGGTAAAATTGACATAAAATTACAAGCAATTTTCATTATCTAAATCATTATTCATTGTGACAAATTCCTGGAAAATTAATTATTTGAAAGAAAATATAATTGTGCCTACCATTTCTTATATAGTGTGGGTCATTCAGAGAGGCTGACTTTCAGAGAGCTCAAACTTTTTAAAACACACTCAGACATGGCACACTTTATTTTCGAGGAGGCCATCTTTTATAATTTAACCTACTTATAAATCACTTCAACTATTCGCGCCGTAATCACAGCTGGATAATAACATTTTAATAGAGAATCAATCTGGATTCACAGAAAGTCATTCTTGTGGAACGGCACTTCAATTTATTATGTCGGATTGAGTTAAAACAGTGAGTAAAAATCGAATTATAATTGCAGTTTTCTTAGACTTTAAATGTGCATTTGAGACGGTGAATCGGCAATTATTGGTATCAAAGTTGGAAAATATGGGTATTGGGGGAACTGTACTTAAATGGATTGAATCTTACCTAATTCCAGGAAAACAAAGAACAAGATATGGAAATAGTGCAGCTAACGTAATAGACAATGACTTCGGAATACAACAAGGATCACTTTTATTATTTGTGCTATTTATAAATGACATAGTGAAATCAATAATTATAATTTTAAGGTAAGTACATTTATTTGCAGATGACACGTTAATTTGTTGTTTGAAACTTGACAAAGTTTCGGAAATGAGATAGATACCTGGGGTTTATAATAGATGAATCCTTGACCTTCAAATATAATACTGACTATATTATAAAAAGGTTTTAATCACTACAATTTATATTTAAAATCAAACGTGGTGTGGATCCAAGGTATTTATTTGATAAATTGAGTTTTTACGAGATACGTATGGATATAACACTCGTAGTGTAAATGGTATAGTGGTAGAGAGGCATGACAATTTAATGGAATCAAAATCTTTGTTCTGTAAGGGTTATTCAGTTATTCAACAGTTTACCAAATGAAACTGGTAAAAAAAATTAAAAATATAATACTTTCCTCAAATTATGTGTTGGTTATATTAGAAAAGACTATTTATTATTTTGTGACTAGGTTAGGTGATTTTACGATAAATTATGTTAGAATACCACAAGGTTATTTTACAGTGATTGCTATGTATATAGTTTTAAGATAAGCTAATGAATAATTCTGTAATTTTTTCTTATCAAATTAATGATAGTTTGTTAGAAAAATGTATTCAAAACAAGAAATATTCTGTGCAATATAATTGTTTTTTCAAGCTGACATACTAAAACTATTTCTGATACGGACAATAATCTTATTAGACCAAGAGCTACTGGAATTATGAATATTTGGCTGAGAACCTTCTCCATCTTGTATGGTACCCTGTCCTAAAGGTAGAGACGTTTTCGTATAAGGACTATTTTGCATAAATCAATATCTTTAGTGGCTGAAAGCAACAACAAACTACTTGAACACTACGCTCAAATACTCTGTTATTCGACACGCATTTTGCTAACCATGTTGGCATCATCGGCAGATGATTGAAATAGAAAAATAGCTTTAATCATCTATACTTACAGACTATAATCAAACTTCTTTTGTGAAACCTTAATGCCAATGAAACAATCCCTTTAACTCAGTACTAGCTTCTAGCAAACGTAAATGACAGCACTAACAGCAGAACCTTCTCATATGGTTGTATGGTCGCTTCAGTTCTGGAGACAGTCTAGATCATTTATAACCATGTTTATTTAAAAACTGTAAAATGGACCCCGAAGCCGGAACAAATAAATATCATAACTTGTAAGTTTGCAAGAAATAATTGCAATATTAGGTTTTTTGACGCAGAAATAAATAGTTTTTAATATATCCTTGCTCTTAACGATGTGGCATAAATCTCTACCCTTACACTTTAATTGTTAATGTAAGCAAAATTGTCCAATTATCCAAATGCCTTAACTTAAACTTTTATGCAGATCCATGTTTTTATTTGTTATTTCAAGTGTACTACTCAACATTGAAGAGTACTAGAGCCCATCGCGTGTACATTTTACTGCATTTTTCATACATGACACTATACTCCTCTGCGGTAGACACGCGCGATTTTAATGTATATTAACTGACATATGTGTCTAGAATAATCAGATTTCAAAAATTCTTTCACTGCTGTTGAATTTAAATTTTCTGCTACAATATTTCTTATAGAACAAAGACAGTATTTTTGGAAATACAAAAGTATGTTACGTTTTTCTCTACAATTTTTCTTGGAAAATAATTAAACACTTTCTAATGCCACCATCGTAGTTACCATATATTAATCATTCTTCGTCTAAATCTGAACATTGTAGCATTAATAGTTTTCAAGATATCAAAAATGATATTTCAAGAAGTTTAAAAATTCATATGGTGGATGAATGCCAGTATGCAACGCTTTGCGCCTTCCGTAGATGGATTCAGCGAAAAGCCTAACTTGAAAGTATATTCAAGAGATGGAGTAAAAAAATGTCGAAATTTTGTATATTTCATTTTCAGAGGGGGAACCTCAGTCCAAAATTTGTCTCCTTGCAATGTTTCCCGATTTGCCTTAAATTTTCTCCTGTTTCTTTAGACTCTCTACGACTTCTATGACTTCCTCTACATTTATTCTTGATTTTCTGCAATTTTCCCTTAATTCCTTCCAAATTTATTGACACTAAAATCAATAAGTACATCTAAAATATTTATAAAATATTCGTATAGATAGGTAAATAATGTATATATATTTTAGACTCAAAATTTCAGGATTGTATAACATGGTTGTTACTTATATGTATACTAATACTTTCCTCTATGGTAACCCTGTTCATTTTGATTTACCAGCGAACGGAGGCCATATTGAAATTCCCGGAAAACAGACGGTCGGGCCAGCTACTCAACAACATTTTGAGTTATGATTTTTGATCTACATGCCCAATTGGTTGTGTAATGGTTGTAAAATGATCTTCAAAATAAATTTAACAGTTATAGGTTGTATGAAGGTCGTTATAAATTTATAGACAAGAAGCTCTAAATTCCTTTTCCAATGATGGTCCTATAGTAAGCATAAAATAACTAATTGGGCACCAAAAATGGATGGTCTTTAAAATGTTGTTTTGGGGTCGATATCATCTACAATACAACATTTAACATGACTTAAGAGCATGGTTGTATAAGGGTCGTTAAAAAAACACTATGACCTGATTGTGTTCTCGCACGAAGATATATGTAAAGGTCATTAAAACACATGATAAAACTTCAACCGAATCTTCCCAAGTAACATTTTGAGTCTTTTAGAAACGTGAGGACGTCGTTACGTTCTAATATATGACTTATGACTTTGTTAAACCCCGTTTATGAGCAATTCTGGACGATTAGGAAAGGGTTATAAATAAATAAATATAAATAAACACATCAGAAATTAAATAACCCCCAATTCCAGGAGCCAGAGGCTTGTGCGGCAGGGAGTTACACGTTGAAAAACGCTTACATACAACCATATCCTCCGACAGTACTAGTGCCGGAGCCGGGGCTCGAACCCGGTAGCGTGATACCCGCTTGATTAATCGCGATTGCCTTAACCAATGCGACTATCGGCTAGTTGTCACGACTTTTCATGCAACTTTCATATGATTTAATTCAATTCGACCTTTATAAGGTCATTAGGTCCTAACATCTTAACGTTATAAAGAAGTCATTACTAGATTATGACTACCTTTATTAGCACCTTCATACGATCAGATACATAAGAATGGAATACAGCATTGCCACGACAAAAAAACGTCAATATATATTCCTTATATTTTTTCTTGTAAAACATGCACGTCAGATGTGATTGAATTTCCAATAAAAAATATGGCCGAGGCTGCTTACGACCTAACAATTAATTATCAATTTAAATGTGAACTGCCGAGCAGTCGCAAGAATGTTTTTAAACTTCTCAGAAGTCGTTTTAGATTTTACAAACGAGCTTAGAATTATTAATTATATGACCGATTGCGCAATGGCGTATGAACACCACGTGGCTGAATTGTGGTTTCATAGGAACATATTGTCATTTCGCGTGCTTTAATCTTTACATTTTATGCTTACTATAGGAACGACAAGGAATTTCGATATTCGTGTGTAAAACTTTATAACGACCTCCATACAATCTACAGTTATTTAATTTTAAAATTATTTTACAACCAATAGGGCATGTAGACTAAAAATTATAACTCAAAATGTTATTTGGGTGAACAATATATTATTCTTATAAAGTTTAAAGATGAGCTTTACAAGATACCTGTGAAGATATAAAGTCAGGGAATCGTAGATAAGCAGTTAAGATAAATATTGAAAAACATGCAGTAACAATCAGAAATCTTTGAAGAAAAGTGGGTTGTTTGTTTAGATGAAAGAATGAACCTGACAGCGATAGCACATCAGGAAATTGGTCGCTAATATAAGAATAGAGAGTTTTGGAAGAAATTCGATTTGTCAAAAGTTAAGCTGCATGTGCTACGTAATATTTCAATGAAGATTTCCTGTGATTTTACTAGGATTTTCTCTAACTTTCTTTTGGTTACCTCTGATTTCCTCTTGATTTTATCTTTAATTCGTATACACCATATTTTCCCTGTGCCCCTCGTAAATTTTAAGTAGAATAGTAAAAGTAGTAGAAATTTTAGCAGAATACAGGAAATATTCTGGCTCGGTTTGTAGAGCTATATTTCCATAGATTTAATTTCGACTAAATTGCACGATTCATAAGGTTCAATTTATTTAGAATACCCACATTTGACTCGCTATACCGTATACCTGCAAAAACTCGGGTAGTTTTGACTAGTTATTACGTCATAACTCATACGGTTCGTTGAGATCTCAAAAATCGAAAAACGTAACAAAGGAAAAGATAAAGATTAAATCGAATGTTTGTTTTGATACGCGCACCGAGACATGTCTATTAATCTACTCCGATTCAAAATCTAAACAGAATATTTTAAGTACCATATCATTTAAAATTAAATAATATCTAGTTAAACGGTTCTATATAAATGTCCTCAAGCGAAAAGATTACTTTTATCATTGTCTGTGGTCTACTTATATCATTATCTCATTAAATATTTTGACGCCTGTTAATGTTGTCATCTAAAATTTAATCTTAAGTAGAGGTATGTTTGTCGATTAATCAAATGTTAGAATGAAACGGATGAATTAGATATAAATAAAATTAATTTTACTTACTGATATAACACGATTAAAAGTATTATTATCTATTTAAACATATTTAAATGGAAATGAGAACTGAGGTTTTGCCTTTTTTTAATCTACATAATAATTGGAAATTAAAAACGGTTGCGTAGTTCTTCAAATGTGATTTCAGCACGTTATTCAATTTATCTCAAGAGATCTAATTCTATGTAGTCTCGATGACTGTACAAAGTTATTAAACATGGGAAAATAAAAATAATTAAAATTAAATATACTGTTAATAGTTATGACGATATTTTTTATACTTGGAAATGAAAATAATATTATAACTACTATTAAATGCTAATCCTTGTGGCTCAAAGCTAGTTTCGAAGTGTTTGTTATCGTCATCCAATTTTATTCTAGATTAAAACAAACCTTTATAGTACTTATTTATTATTTATTTATTACACAAAAATAAGAGCAGGGAAACTATTCCCATGATGATCAACAACAAAAGACACAAAGTCAATCGGCACTACATTAAATTACAAGAAAAAAAATCAAAGTAAGTGATCAAAAACGTTATCAATTCAATACAAGTCCGTCGTATCTAGATTTAAAAGAATTTACACTGGGTGCAGACCACGGTATGGTATATTAGGTGGTCCGTCACCCGGCACTTGCCATGTTAATCGACGGCTTCATAAATGCTTGGTTCCTATTTAATTCAGTAGACGGCGCCCGGAATATACCCCTGCAATTACCTAGGCATAGTCCATGGATTTCCTTTGATGCATGTAGTGTTGCATATATACACCACTAAACGACAAAACTAAGACAAAAAGAACGAACTAAAAGGCTCTTTAAATATAAATAAAACAAATCTACAGAGCATTAACTATTGCATGTATGTAAACTGTATTTCTAATATTTCTATGCGTAAGTAACGACGAGACTTTATTTGTCCTGCCATCTATTGCATTATACACAACTAAACACCTACGAAACCATTCGTACGGGTCTTGTCGCATCACCTAATATACTACACCGTGGTGCAGACACAACACAAGATGGGAGAGTGTCCCACGTGTTAAATACGCGCACTGAGAGAAGCATTCGCTTACAGAGGTTCTGAAGGAGTCCCTGGCGATCTTAAACGGATGTCCACGTATCTCTTGTCATTGGCGAGAGTAAATACATTATGAAATGGAGATAATTCATTTAGTATCCCTTTGTACGTAGTGATAAGGTCGCCCTGACGTCTTCTGGCAGCGAGATGAGTTTGAACTGTGCAAGTCGATCTTCGCAACATGGGCGGATACGTCCAAATGGTATCCGGGTTATGCGGCGTTGAACATTGTCCGAGACGTTTGAATCACGTTAGTACGGGATTCAAACCTTAATAGGTTGGTTGCGAATTCGAGCACTGGACGAACATTAATAGTGTTTTATAAAGTTTGGATAAGGTCGTGGGATTCAAGTGGATGAAAATTTTATTCAGTAAATAAAGTTTGGTGTTGGTTTTTTAAATTTGTCGGGCAATATGGTTGGTGTGTGTATTGATGACTCCCAGACCGTCGTGAGAGTCGGATGAAACCAGCTGTTTGCCGTTAATATTGTACCCCAAGCGCGGATTTTGTTTTCTTAAATGGAGTACTGCATACTTATTAACCATGATTCACTCCACTCTTGAATGAGATCTAGATCTCCTTGCAACCGTACGTGATCTGTTAGTGGGTTGCAGTAAATTTTTGTGTCGTCTGCGTAGAAAGGACATCGCGATTTGGTACAATGCCGTATCGGATGTATATGCATGCGACAAACAGCAGGGGTCCTAAGACAGATCCCTGGGGGACCCCACTGAGCACATTTCTGCTTTCCAACATTAACAAAAAACATTTGATCGGTAAGAAAATCTTGAATCCACATGTGCAAACTCCTACGTATGCCACACTGTCCCAATTTCTGCAGCAAGCGGTTTTGAAGCACGTTATTAAAGGCTCTGCGGAAATGTAGGTATACGATGTCAACACATTCACCACGACTTAACCTGAGAAACCAGTCTGATACACAACACAGTGAGTTCATGTCAACTGAGCGACTTGGGATGAACCCGTGTTGTTCGGTAGGAATAATTTGATGTGCAAGGAGAGAAGGTCGCATACTGTCCACAATGATTGATTCCATCATCTTGACAACAACGAAAGTAAAATTAATTAGACAAAAATTATCAGAGCTGAACTTATCCCCCCCTTCTTAAAAATGCCCTTAACACATGCTTGTTTCCACTCGGAAGGTAATATCCCAGAAGCAAAGGATAGTTTCATTATTATACTGAGTGGTTTGCAAATGAAATTAATGCAAGCTTTAAGCAATATGGTGGATATTTCATCAATGCCAGGTGCAGCTAACGGGTCTAGTGCTCGAATTTTCTCAGCAATTTACTCTTCTTGGAAGTCAATATTTGTCAGATCAGCGGGCACTCAAGGAAGGTGATGAATGTTAGGGAAAACATCAGAAGATTCCACTGTACAGGTTTGAAAGAAAGTGTTGCCAAACAAATTAGCTGTCGCTGTGATTACTAGAAATGGATCCATCCGCCCTTCCGAGCGGATACATAGCGACTGTCGTGTCTAGTTGATAGCGAACATACTTGTGATCATTGCTAACTGCCAACACTTCATTCCTGGCACGTGATATGCGCAGCGACAGATGATTTGAAAACAGTCGGTGAGCACGAAACTCCTCATCACTTCTGCTGCACCTAAATCTTGCCATAGTGCATTTTTATGCCTAATCATTATCATCTTATTCTCATTAATCCAGAGTTTTGATGGATCTATTACTACAATTTTGTAATGGGAATTTATATTGACAGCGTTAAAGAAGTTCTGTTTAAAAAATAAATATTCCAACAAAGTTTGATATCATCTGCATTTAAAATCGTATCCCAGTGCTAATAAGTCGCTATCAAGAGATGTAAAATTTGTGTATTTCCTTTAACTTAATACGATTCAGAAAGCAGCATTCTCCTACACTAACACTACTCTGAACCCTATATACTTTGACAAAAAAAATATGTTTCTGCATTTCAATTCAAAAATTGACGCTTACATTCCAAGCTGATGCAAGTTGCATAACGCCGTAACAACCCATGACACTTATGCGAGTTGATGCTACAAGAATAGCGCCATCTATAACCACAGTATTATTTTTTGTGCACAATCTATAAGTTCTGTTTATTTGACATCCGGCTTTGTCAGAGGTATCGGAATTGTTTTTTTATCTTTTTGAGCTGTTTTTTACCAATGTATAACTTAGCTCTCGTGAGTTTTGCGGCTAAATTGTTAAAGATCGGATGTTATTTGCCTAATTCAAATGTACGCCACTGGTTTTCATCTATTTCTTAGGCACCGTTAGCTTCGAATGCCATCGCAATTACTTAACAAAGTCCTGTAAACTTTAGCTGTTGAGTGCTTTGAGTAGTTTCCTTTGAATTATTTGATTGTTGCAGTAATTCTTGCTTCGTTTAAGAACAACATATAAAGGGCTCGATTTTCGACGATAAATTCTTTAACATCTGCAAGTAGAAGTTTACTGCAATTTTAAATTACCAACAATTTGGCGTTAAGTAAAAGGTTTAGAATTTTAGTACGCTGTGATGAAAATTTTTATATACTCTATGCATGGAGACAATAGCGTAGTGAGTTGCAGTGACTCGTCGTTTATAAACTTGTATATCTGAAAGGCAAGTGATTTGTGCAATAAAAGAACTGTAAGAAGATAAATTAAAATCAATTAATGTCATAATATAATAATATATCGTACGCAGAATAAGAAATTTAACTTATATGGATCCGACCATGAATCAAATAATCCTGAAGACTAAATTTTTGGCTATAGACCACTAATACAATACATTTGTAAATAGTTTTTTTTGGTCCTGGGATTCTTTTGCTTTAAGTGGTACTATTTTTGATACTTACAAATAGACAAGAAGTTCGAACAAATACCGTTGGAGATTCACCGTCAAAGGGAAAAATGATGTTTTTCGCATAGACTTTACAATGTTGTCCTTAAGAACCCGTTGACCTTCATTTTTTTTGGAAGTGTGTTGAGAAATTTTTGTCTATCCAAAGGAACTATACCAGTTGCCAAGAAGTCGGTTTTTTAATTTTTTTCATTGGCCAGTGTATTTGTATATACGTTCGATATAACAAAATTGGGAATACGTCTTTTCTAATGACACCTTTAAAATGTCTTTTCCATGCTGGAAGAACTTGCCTCCATTCTTGCTTTTTTTATATTTATAAAAACGCGGACATACCAGTGCCAGGATTCGAACCCGAACCCGTGTGATTAATCGTGATTGCCACCTCGCGTCTTAACCAACGCGGTTATCGATCAAACGCCAGAAGATCATTCAATTGATTGTGAAAATCTACTAGAGGTGTCTTTCTTATGTCACTCAATGAAACTATGATACCAAGCGTGGCCTGGTCGATCGTTTAAATTTTTGGATGTGGACTCCAGATCGACTTAAAAAGTTTTGCACTAAATCTAGAACGTCAGGTTCTTAATATGGGAATCCTCAATCAGAGGCACACGTAATCTCACGGAGTATAACCATTTCCTGATTTTTTGACAAAAGACCCTGTCCGCCATATTTTCTTGAATAAAGATTTTTACATTTTCTATACAGACTGACATATTATATTCCATACTGCTCCCCGATATCTCTTAGGTTTTCTTTTTTTGCTTATAACTTTAGATTGCCTTCTTTAGAGGTTCCTCGCTATAATCTATATATTTAAGTATTCCAAGTACCCTCTTGTATTTTCTCGGTATGTTTTAAGACACCCCTGAAATTATCATAAAAAATAAATCACAATGCCACTCCTATAGAAACTGAGTTATTTAAAAAGCGAGGCTAGGAACAGTATCACAAATAAATACCCTAACTGAAAAAAATTACCCTTATGCCATTAATGCAGAAGAGGTAATCGAGGGTTTGAAAATCTGTTTTTCTTACCTGTTTTTTCAACAATCCTACAAGAGAAAACAAACACCTGCATGCAATATATGAATTATAATAGTCTACAGATCGTGTTTTACTTGTAGTTGAATAAATATTAAAACCAGATCAGAGATGGCACTGCCAACAATTTCGTGTCATCCCAATATTTCAAGTCACCCCATTATAGGGTAGTTTAATACTAAGTAAATAAGTACATACTGAATATTAAATTATCTTATGCAAGGATTGTAGTTAGTAATTATATTTCATATCAAAACAAATTACAATAGATCTGTCCACAAATAAGATAATATACATTAAAAGTAATGTAAAATGAAGGTTAAGTGGATAGTGGAGTCAAATTAGCTCAGAAATGCCCTATGTTTCGGAATAATTACGGGAAGCTTGGATTTCCGTAAAAGTTTTTGATAAACACTTGAAATAGTTTAAAATAAAAAGTTATACTGTTATATTTGCCCGCTAATTGTTTATTGATTATTTAAACAAAAGAAACACGTTTTTCATGTAATAATTTCAATTAAAAGGCAATTATATTCAAATTGATATTCTAGGGGTTTTTGAGGTCACTGAAAAAGAATATAGTGCTGAAAAATAAAAATTCAAAATGGCTGATTCAATATGGCCGATTTTATATAAAATATTTCCTAAAAAATGACGTAACTCGAAGAATTTCAAATAAAAATCGCTTAAATCAATATTAAGGGTGATTTTGAGGTCATTGGAAAAGAATATAATCTTGAAAATTAGAAAACCAAAATAGCTGATTCAATATAGGCCGATTTTTGGTACAATATAAAAAATGAATTTTAAATAAATGTCGTTTGATTGAACATATAGTTCATTAATAAGTTTTTTTAGCATAAAATTTAAATTTTTCCTCAGTTATTTATGGTATTCTCATACATCAATTATTAATTAAAATAAATATTAATTTCTGCAGTTTACAGTTTTTTCCACTTATTTACAACTTTTATCGATTAATTTCATTTATTTTTGTAATGTTTTTTGGCATAAATCCTCACGGTTTTCGAGATATGGATCCTTTTTTAAGATTATGGAATATACTATCTAAACTATGCCTATGGTACCTTGTACCACAAACGTTCAATGCATATAGAAGTTAAATATTATTCCATAAGAGAAACTGTAGCTAATAAATTTATTCCTGTTTGTACATACTTGTCGACAAACGAAATTCCAGATGATGTTTTAACAAAATTTCAGAGAAATACAGCAAATTTTTAAAGTCATTGGGTATTTTTTTTAAATGTTGAGTTGGGGTGTTAAATAATCAACATTTTACAAAACATTGTATTGGTATTACCAACTTTGGGGGTTGTATGATTTGAGAAGATCCATAGCACTGTTATAAAAGGAAATGTATGTTATCTTTTGTAAAATATAGTTAGTTTTTCTTCGATCGTCACAGAGATAGAACCGTTAGTTTATTCTTTCCTTTTTTCCTCTATACTTTGATAATCTACATGTTTAAGTACTGTTTAATTAATTTGTTATCATTCTTTTATTATATCTAACATACATACTAAATTTCACATATCAGATTCAAAAGAATTGCTTCATCTCTACAGATCAAAATTTAAAGTTGTGTGTGTGCGCCTCGGGTTAATGACTACGGTTACAAAGACCATTCACCAAACTTCCTATAATTTAAAGTTGTATAAACTATTAGTTATATATAAAATTGAAACGAATCTAAATTCTGATCCATCATTTCCAATGTCTCCTCCAGTTGCATCATTGCGAAAGGCCATAAATTTTTTTCGTAAAAATTTTTTTTCTTTAGACCCCATCGCTTTTTTGTAAATTATTATTTCACATATTTAATTTTTGGGTGTGATGTGATGTGATTCACAAAAGAATTTACCCCCATTAACTTTGTTATTAGAAAAGAAATAGTAAAGATTTTTCTAGAAATTTTACATAAAGGCGAACACAAGACAAGTGCAGAAAGTTTTCTCTTCTATGCTGTGGTTGTTTATAGCTAAATGAAAAGAATAAAATGTTTTTTTTTATTTAAAATGTTAAAGAGTAATATGCAATTTGCATTGAAACGAAAAAAAAACATGATTACTACTAACAACTAAATATTTTGTAAAGAAGGATATTGCAGCATAAGACACTCCTTAAAAATTACTGATAGATATCGAATACCTACAAAAGTATTACGATACATTCAAAATACTATAGTAACAGTGCATTACGGGGTAATCCGATATGTTCTCAATTTCTCGATGTAAAAACATTCAGTAACTTTTTAATCCAAGTCGATTCAGGCATAAACCTTATATCAAAAAATTCATATAGGTTTCATTTCAAAAATTCAACTTTTTTACAATATTGCGCAACGTGGCGCAATATTACGCAGCCAATGAGTCATCCTCGCCCGCACGAAGCGATATCCAGCCTTCTCCAGACCTTACAACGGGATGCGAGACTCGCAGGGCGAGGAAAACGCAACCATTCCCAAACATATAAAAGTCCCTTCGTAACAAGCGAATGCAAGTTCTCTTCCGGAAGTGATTCAAGTGTAGTAAAGCTTCGCGAGTGAAATAGTTGTTTCTTTTTGAACAAATTAGTGTTTAAAAATTGTAATTAGTGATCTCCGGAGATTCTGAAATAAGTTTTTTCGATTTCGACGGTTAGTTAGCTTCCTATTTTTCGAGATTTATTTTATTTCATGAAAAATCTGCGCCGGCTTCCTTGATGACTCCAAATTAAAAACGACTTTTCCGCACTTAGTGTCGTCCTAGTTTTAAGAAATTTATTCTGCCCTCGCGCATCAAATCAATTCACACCTAGTGCCCCTAATTTTAAGTATTATTAAGTAGGAAAATCCTGAGACATAAGAAACCCAACAAAAACTTTACGACCTCATTAAAATACTAGTACTCTTTTTGTGCTGTTCGCAAATTGACTCGCTTAACTTTATAGGTTTTTAACGTGTGTCGGGAATGTATCATGTAATGTAATAATGTTATAAAGTTTTTATTTGCATTTTTTATTTACTGGGCGCTAAGTTGAAGCAAATAGACTTCAACTTAGCGCCATGGCCTGCGGCGATAATAATTATGCCGTAAAGTTTTTGTTTCATTTTTTTCGTCTCAGTTTATTCCTACTTGAACTATACATACTTTACTTGTACTTTAAAAAATACTTCGAGTATTTAAAGGTAATTTTAAGTACTTAGAGTATTTCATCAAGTAATTACTTTGTATTGGTTACTTAAATTTTAAATTTCAAGTAAATTACCTAGTACTTTAAGCACTTTTCAAAGTATTTGTACTTAATACTGGGAGTAAAAATAAAAATATGGACTACTTGTACTGGGTACTGGAAGTACTTTTCAAATGTACTTATCTCAACTCTGGTATTTAGTATATAAGATATTGTTTACTTCTATTATCTATTCATTTTCATTTCTTTTTCGCCATATATTTATCTATTTCATTATATCTAATTCCCTTTAACAATATGTTTATGCTCTTTGAAACATATTTATTGTTAAGCTAGTGTTGTTCATTTTATGTACCTTTACTTGTACAATGTACTCTAACTGGAAACTTATCTGTCTAGGCAGCTGTATTCTTAAACAAATAAATAATAATCATATATAAATAAGACTATTTAGGGAGAGTGAAGTACGTCGTATATTGATTTAAATGTGAGTAATTGGATGTCTAACATAAGCGCTCTAAAGTGCATAAGTTAAGTTTGAAACAAAGAGGGCATATTTCCCGGAATCACTAGTCTAGACGAACAGTAAACTTGGTAAAGTCTCGACAAAGTCGGGATTGATAAGATAGCATTGCAAGTGCAATACACCAGTGCACCCACCGACTGCCCTGCATGGCTAAAGACCACAGACGTTCTGCGGTTGGTGCCTTTTTTCAGGCTTTAGGATCTACCTCAGTATTCACGAAACTATCAGAAATTTCAAATCACACAAGCAACAAAGCCAAAGAATGCTTCAGGAATTCAACTAGATTTAAAGTGATTTGATTGTGTTAAAAATTCATGTTAAACCACATTAATAGAAAATATTTGTTTATATTTTATTTTGATACACCTCTTTTATTAATCAACGAAACTTTGCAGTCTATTCTCCACTGACTATCTCACAGGTAATTAGTACAATAAAATATAACATCTTTTTGTTTATAGGAGGCTATGGAAAGTAAATCGTTTTATTTGTGAATTTAAAACATCTAGCGGGTGTCATTTAATTGTTGTAAGACACGTAAACCAGTAGCATTTAATACAATACGATATCGAATGACAAAGCAATTAAATACACATGATATATATGCACATACAGAAGTAGCTAATATAAAATAAACAAGGGGTATGACACATATGAATTACAATAGCATAATGTGGACAAGTAAAATCTGGATACATAACTAAGAGCGAAAAAGTATATAGAAGCAGACCCGGGGGCAGATAAATGCAAAAAAATTGTATAAATATTTTTTAATGATATATTATAAAAGAAAACATCAAATAGAATAATATAATCGTGGAATGGAAACTACGGCTAGGAGCCAGTATCTTTGCACAATTGTAAACCAGCTTAATATAACTTATACAGGGTGCCACACGAAGTTTTCGTCAGTGGATATGTTGAAAACTATTTGAACTACAATTTTGAAATTTGGTGATGGTCATTTAATAATATTATTGCGAAATTTAATGGTAATTCGAATAGGAAACACTCTGAGATCTATTTTGACAAAAACAAGATCATTAAACCACGAGCAAAATTCGAAAAATCTGTATTTACAGTATCCCGTGCGAGTATGATAAATATTATGTGCTGGTAGAACATAACTAACAATATAGTAAACGAAATGTACAATTAAACAGGGCCGTACTTCGCGCTTCAGTGCTCATAAACTTATGAGTGATTTAATGACATTATAGAAAAGACATTGTATATGTTTTTTTTATGTATATAATAATTTACAGCAAGAGGTAGCGTTAATAAATCCAAAATTAAAATAATATCAATTTCCATACTATCTTAAACGCAAATTAACCTTTATTAACGATACCTTGTCGCAACTATCGTCCCAGTTAGGGGAAATTTAATTGTGACAACCACTCAGTCTTTGAACTTGCCTATTTGTTTTTTTTTAGTCACATTATATTTTCTTATTGCGAACTGGCCCACATTGTAAACATTGTTCTAAATTTTAGGGTTGGGGGGGCCAGCTCTGTCAGGTGAGGGAGATGTGTCACAGGTGCCAAATATTGATAACTAATTTTCTGTACTAATAATAATAATAAACTATTGATAAATTTCCTATATACAAATGTACGTACCTTAATATAACAAAATCATACCCATAAAAAGAATAATATAGAAGAAAACGCAATTAATATTCTGGATTATCTTCAAGTGGATTCCCATATCTCAACTTGATGTCTTTAACTCTTAAGCGAGAATGTGGAGTAAGTAGAAGTACAATCCAGAAAGCATTAAAAAATCAAACATATCAACATTTCAAAACACATTTAACGCAAAGTTTGTTCCCTGCAGACCCTGAAAGAAGACCAAATTTTATTGCTGAAATGACAGGAAAATTCACAGTTCACCGATTCTTTTTAATGAAATATTGTGGACTGATGAAAGTTGTTTTCACACCAATGACCGCTAATCGGCACAGTTGTCACTAGTCGAGAAATTAATTTCAACGGCCACTTGATTGCGGCGCATTTTTTACGAAGGAACTTTGGCCGACGTAAAGTATTTAGATATTTTCAAGAACAGACTTACTTGAAGATATTCCCTTAAACGAGAGAGAGAGATGGTGTGGTGGCACCATGATGGTGTACCTCCTCATTGCACGCGGGAAGTTACGAGATACCATGATGAGTTTCTGTGAAAATTGGATTGGGCTAAATAGTGCAATACAGGGGCCTCTACTCGTCCCCTGAACACGAATTAGCTCCTCGTGATTGTAAGATTTAAAACAGTTTCATCGGAGAGCTTTGGTACAGACCCGGTAGAGGATTCGTGGACTTATTTTCGATTAGGGAGTATAGGTTAAATATTTGATACTTTTCTGATTTTTCCTGCACCAGGGTCAAAGCTTCATCCTTTATTTGAAGTTGGAGCACTTAAATTATACTTAGGACTTCGAAAAAATACTTTCTGTTATTTGTGACAGGGTATTTTTGCACTACCCTGTATATTAATTCTTGAAATAACACACTAGATTAAAATGAAATTAGAATATTTATTTTTATAACACTTCACAGAGTTTAATACACTCAAAATTAACTTAAAATAGATTGCAAAAATTTTAACTCTTCAACAGCGAAAGTTTTGTCTTGGAAAAATTAAAAACTAACTCGATTTTTGATTTGATGAGAAATTTGTAAAATTCACTTTTTGGCGAAGGTGCCGGTTGATAGTTTACAAATTCACTTATAATTAGATGCGCGAGTGCAGAATAGATTCGTTTTTTACTTGGAGCTACCAAGGAAGAGCTCGAGATCGGTTGTAGAACGCGGAAGGGAATTAACTTGCCCCAGATTCACCGCGCGCGGTCTTTCATACTATCGTTACTATTGTGTCTGTCGTGCACCGCGAGTCTCGCACAATCGTTTTTATAAGCTGGATAGCTACCGCCCATTCCGTGCGGGCACGGTCTAAAGCTGGATAAGTCCCCGGCCAGTCAGTGCGGGTCTAAGATTGTACAATGTTGCATCATAAAGGAGAAATTTATCGAATTCTGAACTGAAAACTATATTGTCGTGTAGAAATCTTTTGTTTTTTAAATAAAATCTGAATCGGTTTTATTTTGGGAGATATATCATAAATTGTCCGAATTTATTGTACTAATTTTTTACTCACCCTCGTAATACTGTTCCGCAGGCGAGCGTTTATCATGAGCGGCGGTCATACTAAGTGCCGGGTTGGTGCTATCTGAATAAATGGAAATACATTTTGATAACATAAATTATTTGTGCTGCGGGCGGTAGATTTGATATTAAATATTTGTGCAAATGAACGTTGAAGGAGCGGAAGTAAATATTGGTGAAGAGCTGTAGAATGCCGTGTAGAAGAAAAATGATAATTTATTATTTAAAACGCAATACCGAATAGACATTTAAATTGAACGAAGAGTGGCTTGTAAAAACTTTATTTAAATGAACTAAATTTTTATACCAGAAGTATGCAAAGAGTGTTATGAGTGGTTTAATAATATACGGGGGCTATAATTTTAAAGTTATTATTTTAAGAAGTTTGAGCTGTATAATGAGAGAATTGATTGATTTGAATGTTTCGACGTTGGTTTAGGCATCTTTAGGAATTATCGTGTTGTAGTGAATTTTTTCGGAAGTTATTTTGAAAAATTGAAGTTTTTTGATAATTTCAGATATACGGACACTTTTTTCTAGTTTGACAAGGCGTGCTGAAAGGTGGATTTTTGATATTTTTTCGAGTTAATTTTTCAAAGATACGAAGTATATACTATAACAATCCCTGTAGATTTCTTCTTCTGAGGATATTTAAAAGGTTTGGTTTAATCTACACAGCCTACAGATTCAGACGATTTGCAAGACAAAATCAAAGCAGCATGTCAAACTGTTAGAAATCTAGATAACGAGAAATATTTTAGCAAGGCTTGAGTATTTGATTACTTAAAAGTGGACACCATTTGTGCATCAACTGTGATGATGTTGCTAGAATACTTTTTTATTCATAAAAACCTCTTTATTTTTATTATAGTACCGAAGAAACTTAATAATTATGGTATCATTCAATTTGTATTAGAAAAGTCTTCATAGAAATTAACTAATATACAGGGTGTCCTATTTAAAAAGTTATAATATATATCAAGCGATCGGAAAAGCAATGTTGCCATAAAGTCGTTCTACACCAGAAATGGATATTGCATTCCACTGACTAAAGTCATCAAATTTCAAAATTGTGGTTCAAACAGTTCCCGAGATACCGACTGGCCAAGACTTCGTGGGCCATCCTGCATACTTGAATTATAAAATTTAGTACAAAGAAAATATTCATTTACAAACGCATACACGCAACAAAGTTGCCGTAAATTTATTTATATTTACGCCGCCTTATAAAGCGTTTGTAATCTTTATTGAAAACATGACTACTGGTATAATATGCTAATAAATATAATCAGTATTCATAATCCTAATAATACATGCTCAGTCGGGCATTGAGGAAGATGGGTGCAATTTTGCTTCCATATGTGTTTATATTTATATTTACTGTAGAAAAGATTATAGAAAATAATGTTCAGAAGACGTGAAAAATGTGCAATTTAAATGCTTGCTCTCGTTACCAAAATTATATTAACGTTTAACTGGCATTAGAATATCTTTGTTGATGTTTTATAGCTAGATTTATTTTTTTCTGAAACATCCCTTATTAATGTTCTACAGTTTATCAACATGGTTTCTTAGCTGGTAGATGAACAACCACTAATCTTATAAGTATTACCAATTTTCTCGTTACATCATTGGATCAGGGTGGTCAAGTTGACGTAATTTATACTGACCTTTCCAAGGCCTTTGATAGGCTTGATCATGGTATTTTATTGAAAAAATTAGCAACGTTTGGACTAACCTCGCACTTTATTAATTTCTTTTATTCATATCTGTCTAATAGGCTATTAAATGTGCATTGTCATGGTTTCACATCTGTTCAAGTCTCGGCAACTTTAGGAGTACCACAGGGCTCAGTTCTTGGGCCCCTAATTTGTATACTATTTATTAATGATATCTGTCAGGAAATTGAGACATGCAATGCTCTTATGTATGCCGACGACGTCACGCTATTTATCTCGATTAACTCAGTAAGCGATTGTAATAGATTACGGCAAGATCTTGCAAAAAATAATAATTGGTGTGACATCAATAAGTTACCGCTAAACATATCGACATGTAACGCTGTGTCCTTTACAAGGAAAACTAGTTCAATAACTTTTCTGTAAATATAGGTACTGAACGGTTAACAGATGTTCTGAATTTAAGGACTTATAGCTAATTCCAATAAAAATCTGGATTTCATTATGAGAAATTTGAGACACTTCAAAAATGTTTCAACTATCACTCTACTATTTAGCGCTTTCGTCAGACCTAAGTTAGAATACGCTTCAGTTGTCTGGAATCCGAACTTTGAAAGTCATATTTCCAATTTAGAAAATGTTAAGAGGAAGCATCTTAAATACGTGTCTTATAGATCTATGGTGTCTAACCAGCTATTGGCACCCCTCAATCTGAGCTGTTACCTAGATTTAACTTGAAGGACTTGGCATTATGAAAAGTGTACTTTGCTGTATTATTTTTGGGTAAACTTTTAACTAACAAAATTGACTGTCCCGAGTTTACTATACTACCTTTCAATATAACATCTTTTCAAGCTCGCTCGTATTCTAGATTTTACTTACCAACTCCTCGTACAAGTTTATTAAAATTTTCACCTATTTACTTCATGTGGCACATTATAACCAACATCAGGCTAACTTGGATATTTTTAACTGTAATATTTGTAACATCAGAAGATGCATTTTAGGTAATTAAGTAATATATGTATGTATATAAAATATGTAATATTTTGTGTATATATGTAAGTATGTCAGTATTTAAGATTGTTTTCTCGTTATTCTCAATTGCTATTATGGATTATATTGTAAATTTTTGAATATGTATATGATTGGTTAGTTAACTTACATATTTGACTGACAAATTGATGTGATTGCTACTATTGTTAGTATTTTTAGTCAGTAAGTTAAAAGTTTATTGGTTTGTTGTATATGTCACTTTCTTTGTTGTTTCATAATTGCTATATATGTAAGGATATATATTGTTCTTATCTCTATTACTTGTATCTTCCTGCCCTTTAATTGGATGTCCTGTCTGTACCTTTATATAAATAAATAAATTAGCGATTACAAAAACAAATAAATAAAATGAAGTATAAAAATTTGTCTAATACAGACAAAAACGGACTATATGGGTTTCACTATTTCTAAAATATTACCTCATTTGCATAATATATCATCCAGATAAGTTCGGTCTAGTTCAGCAATCTACTCAAGCTAAATTATTTCTGTAATGATTCAATAACTTGAATTTTCTCCTTTAGTATTAGGTTTTAGCTTGATCTGGTATTATTATATTTAATTTGTTCCTTTAAGCAACATAAACTAATTAATAGTGTATAGTCACATAAAAAACCTCATGTTAAGGAATTTCGTGTTATATCCGAATAAAACGTTAAATTGGTAGTAGCACTCACCAACGCTCGACAACAACTTTTATCCTTAAAAAAACGATGAAAGTTTTCTCAGATTCGTCGTGTGGAAATCAAATAATAAATGTAGGTATACCAATTTACAAAATCTCGACTGGAATGTTTTTATATTCTAGTTGATTCCATCTCTCTTGTACATTTCTTTACAACAGTTGTAACAAAAACCATCCGACCGTAAATTGTGAAAGTGCGTAGTTGGAACTTTTGTAGGGAATTGTACACAACAATAGTTAATTATTGTCACAACGCTCCCAACGTTTGTTTTTATGGTTTTGAGATAACCGCAGACCACTATGGTATTGTTTATTGTTATAAATAAAATATTATGATTAATTATAATTATTTATATCAACTTATTTACATATTATGAATGCGGTCAATTTTTCATGGCTTGTGGCCGTAATCATATTCATATTGTTTTACAAAAAAGATAAGCAGACAGCGTGATAATGCAATAAAATATTTATTTAAATTTAAACGTATTGTTTATCGATTTTTAGTAGAATCAGGATCAATAAATTGTTCCATATTTTTTATTTATGGGTGATGCTCCGTAAATGGCAACAGTTACAAGGAAAATAGTTATTTCAAATACGGTATATTATATTAAACTGTATCACTTCAATTAACCTTTCATCATCATCATCATTGGTGTTACAGCCCTGCAAGGGCCTCGACCTTCTCAAGCGTCCTCCGCCATTCCTGACGATTTTGTGCTCTCGCTCTCCAGTTGGGGGCACCGATAGCACCCTGTGTTACACCATCGGCCCATCTAAGCCTTGGTCTACCTCTCTTTCTGCTTCCTACAGGTTCTATGCTAAGCACTTTTTTAATGGGGTTCGGGCCACATGTCCTGCCCAGCGCAGTCTATTTAGTTTGGCCACTGCAACAATATCTCTTCCCTTCCCTTTGTTTTTATACACGTTATAGAGCTCGAAATTATACCTGCGTCTCCATGACCCGTTTTCGCATACGGCTCCGAAGATTTTTCGCAGTATTTTCCGTTCGAAACCAAGTAGGGAGGTTTTGTCGGTGGATTTTAATTGCGAATGAATTTCGATGAAAAGGTGATGCATATCAATGTTAAATTCTCTAGATTTCTCTAGGACTTGGCGTAGAGTGAATATTTGGTCTGTGGTGAACGGTCTGGTCTGAACCGGTATTCTCCGATGTGGGCTTCGGTGAATGGTTGCAGTCTTTCATTTAGGATGTTAGATAGGATCTTGTATGATGTATTGAGGAGAATTATTCCCCTATAGTTTTGGCAATCTAGCTGATTTCCTTTTTTATGCAGTGGGCATATGAGTCCCAAACTCCATTCTGCTGGCACGTGTTCCTCTTCCCAAATTTTACAGATGATGTTATACATGTACTCAAGTAGTATTTTACCACCGTGTTTGAAGAGTTCTGTTGGGATGTTGTCACTGCCAGGGGTCTTGTTATTATTCAGCTTTTTTATGGCCGCTGCCACTTCATCCATTGTTGGATTAACCGTTCAGCATGTCGATAATTATTTGATGAAAATATTAAAATATAGTGGCAGCGATTTCGGATTTATAGATTATTTTGGAAATTTGCCGGAAGTTGGGGTGGAGAGGGAGTTTCAAAGTTTATTCAAAGCATAAAATAACAAAAATAATTTAACACTTATTTCTAATGGAAAATTCAGTTAAAACATTATTTTGTCAAACTAAAATTAATTAATAGTATTTTTTTATCCCTAAAATGGCTCCTTTGTCTAATAAATTCAAATTCGTTATACAGTTTTATATATTATAAGTAAAACACACAGATTTTGTCATCACCTAGTTGACATGAAAATACCTAAGCATATAATGCTTGTATTGTGAATCTCATGTCAACTTGATTACTGAGTTGAATAAGAGTAGTTAATTGTAGCCTTTACTAATTATAATGATAATAATATTTACTTTTAACAACAATAATAGTAACAGTACTTCTTAATTAACAATATAATTTTGCATGGTGACATAAATATTTATGAGAGTAAATTTAATAGGAAATAAACAAAGCAAGCTTTCATAGATGAAAGGTGACAATAAGAACAAAAACTACAAAGTAGAACTTGAGAGGTAATAATGTTAAATCATATGCATTAACTAGCAAATTAAGTGTTATATAACTATTAATTATAAAAGGTAAACTAGGACGTATCCTTTAATAGTCCCTGACACTTTATAATTTTTTATTGTTTTCAAACTTAAATTGTCATGCATACATAGGGTACACTTACATAATGAAATCTACAGATATTGAAAAAAATCTAACAGACATCAGGAGTACTGCAGGGTTCCATACTTGCTCCACTATTTTCCGTACATTTTATTATTGATATTATCGACATCGTCGATGTATGCTACTTACTTTACGCTGACAATCTTAAATTATATCACTGCATTAACTCTGAACTTTACTGTTTGAGAGTCCAACATAATATTGATTTGCTCAACGCCTGATGTGTGTCTATAACCGTATTCCTTTAAATGCTACTAAATTAATCCATGAAAAAGTTGAAAAAAACCCAACAGTTCTATTACAGGGATGAAACATGGACCATCCTTCGTTATCGAGGGCGCTGACACGATGGTGATATTTTTAAGGTGCCCGCCCCTCAGCACCTAACCCTAAACTCGAAAAACCACCCCTATTTCGCGTTTCTTTCATCGTAGGCATACGTATCGGTTTTTTGGGCACGGCTCGAGTAGGCCCTATGAAATTTGATCATACAACATCTTATCTAAATCTGTTTATCCCCATTTTCAAGGTTGCTCAACACGACCTCCACCAACCACCGCTAAAACCACCCCCTTTTCATATTTTTTGGTACTAGGCATGTGGGGACTAGATATATGCCCAGTACTACTAAATGTGCAAGGGGTGGTTTTGGGGATTTGGAGGTGGTTGATGTAGAGTGGGGAGTGAAGTAGTATAGACATCGTTGGTGGGCTCAAAAACGGGGGAAAATGTTCCACTATTTTGTATTTTTCGGTGGATTTCAATGTTAGGGGTAGTGGTAGTTTCAAGCACGGGGTTGGTGGTATGCCTCGTCACTCAACTTCCTTTACAATGCCGAAATCCTCTTAAATTGGTGGAGGGTGGAAGAGAAATGAATAATACCATCGTGTTTCACGCCCTCGAAATCGGGAAGAAAACATTTTTCACTATTTTGTATTTTTCGGTGGATTTCAATGCTAGGGGTGGTGGTAGTTTTAATCCCGGGGTGGAAAATATGTTGAATGGTTAAATTTCATACAGTCTACACGAATCCTGCACAAAAAACCGATACGCATGACTACGGTGGAAAAAACGCGAAATAAAGGTCATTTTTCGAGTTTAAGGGTAGTTGCTGAGGAGTGGGAACCTTAAAAATACCACCATCATGTTCAGCACCCTGGTGAACGTGGGGGACCTATGTTTCATCCCTGTAACAGAACTTTTGTGTTTTAAACCTTTTTTTGCAACTTCTTCATGGAGTAAATGTAATGTAATGTCTTTCTCACGTAAGTCAGTCCCAATAATTTTTAATTATAACTTGGATAATAGTCTTTTAGGTAGACCCGAGTTTGTTAAGGATTTAGGAGTTATATTTGATTCAAAATTAACTCCCTCTAAGCATATTGAGGAATGCGTAACTGGAGCTTAGGTTTAATTCTGCGCAGTGGTAGAGACTTTAAAAATTACTCTACTCTTCGTCTTTTATTTATTGCATTTATTGGATCCAAATTGGAATATGCCTCCATTGTTTGGAGTCCATGTTATGATGTGTTCATTACATTACTTGAGAAAGTTCAGCGATGTTTCTTCAACATTTATAATAGAAGGTAATTATCCATTAAGGGGTACACCTCAGGGGTTATTTTTATAATAAGTTGATATGTGCGGTCTACTTAAGAGGTAATGTTTACAATATTTTTTTTATATAAAATTATTAATAATAAGATCTACTGTCCTCCAGTTATTTCATTCATTAAATACCGAGTGCCCAGATTAACGGTGAGAACAATTAATGTACTCTTAATCCTACACCTCGAAATAACCTTTTAAACTCATCTCCACTGCATCAGATCTGTTTAAATTATAATAAAACAGCACAGATTGGATATTTTTAACTATGAAATCGCAGATATAAAAAATATTTATTCTACACCAACAGTTTTTATAGTCTTTATATTGTTTTGTCTGTTTTAAACATGTATGGTATACGCGTATTTGTGCTGTATTATATATGCACTTCGTTCCATTTATAAGAAAATCTGCACGTATCCTACGACAAAATAAAAATAATCATTTCCAGAACACGAAGATTATACAGATTTAAAAAATGATAAGCTGTTGAAATGAGCTTCTGATTTACAAGCTGAGTAATTGAACCAATTTGTTCCGGTAAATTAGTTTTTGCTACCGACTTCATAAAAAGCTAATAGAACGATGTGCATCAAAGGATCTTGAAAAATGCACTGACGAATTTGATGCTTAATAAAATGCGGGGTTCTGAAATTTCGATGAAGTTTTAAAACAGCTTATGGGATCTCGGTGAAAAGAAATCCTTTAATCGTATGTGATACGATCCTAGTAGCGAAATGATGCATTAAGCTTCAGAATTTCAGCCTTGATTAACATATTCAAAAAATATAAATGGTTGGAACTGAATATTATGGTGTCTATAAGTGATCATTGTTTTAACAATTGCCAGAATCTAACACAACTGTTCTATGTATAGGCATAAATAGTAATTGTATCATTTACTTGTATGAACTGCACACTTATCTCGTCCAAATAAAATAAATATAAATGCTTTATGGGTGTTTACAGATTTTCATATACAGGGTGTCACGCAATAGTGCGTCAAATTAGAAGACTTTGGAAAATTATTTTTTTATGATATGGTGTGACCTTAATTATTTTATTTAAGCCTGTCGGCTGATGTAATGATTTTTGCCCTATGAAGTCAGTCACACTTTGGCCGACTAGCACAGTTAAGATAAGGAGAGTAGTAGGGTAGTGGGTTCAAGTACAGGGCGCCAAACCATAGACATCAGAAGAAAGTGGGAGTTTTAGTAGTGTATTACAATATATTACAACAGAAAAATAAAGTGTACACTCAATTACACTTTATACCAAATAAGGAAAATACGTAAAAATTGGCAGGTGATATATTACACACGGATAAGCAAAAATATAATTTATCCCAAAATAGGGAAAACACAGTAAAATTTGAAAGATCTCATTTTACACACGGATAAGCAAATATAATATATATCTAATACACCCTATTACCAACGAGATAGCAAATATATAAAAATATGTATAAGTTTTATTAGCCTAAAAAATATGACAAAAGAATGCAGAAGATAATCTACATTAATAACTTTACAGAAAAACAGCTTATGAAGTATAGGTACCACTAAAAGATCTTTTGGCGACATAAACTTACAATTAAGTGTAAAAGGACGGACAATTTTACGTTGAAATCTCCCCCTTTCTCTAACTTGATAAATTCATCCTATCTTCTATGCTAAAAATCTTTACCACGATACCAATAAAATGGATAAACTTCAATTACACAGTACCTATTACATGTACAGGAAATCTGTTTCCTTCAAAAAATTTTATATCCATCCGAAGATGATAAAAGACAAAGTGAGTTGTGGAAATCAGATAGTACACGTAAGTACTCTCGTAAGTAAATTGACTATACCATATACAATTCAAGGTGTATCGTAGCGACATCTAGCCATTAGCGAAGCAATCAGGATCAATTCACCAAGCCAGATAGTTGCATAATCCCTAATGGATATATAGAAAATTGAAAATTTACATTAAGTATTGAACATTGATTAAATATAGGCAATAGAAAATTTTTTACTAGTATTTCGATTTAGCAGAAATAAAAAAATGTTGTAGTCTCAAATTTTATTTTTTGTCAAGTGCACTTCATATGTAAAGTGTATACGACCGGAATTGAAACCGTATAAAAACTAAAAGCCAGCAAAAACAGTTGGTATCTCTTTATTGTACATGGGCGGAGGTAAATAGAAATAATTGTCATAATAAAATGTTAAAATTGTATTCATTTTTATTATTTTTTGTTTATTAGGTTCATTTCGCCAATAACATATTTTTGAGGTATAAATAAAATAAAAATATTATATAAAATAAATATTTAAATTTATTGGTTTTAGTTTTAAAGTTAACCCATATTATATTGAAATATGTTATTATCAGCAAGGACCAACGAGAAGGTATGAACATATCTTGCCAGGAGGGGATGGGACAGGTTAGATTAACGAGGGGCAGCGATTTTAGTCAAAAATAAAATAAAAATTTAAGTTTCTTCTAAAATAAAACAACAAACAAAGCAAAGAATTATTATATGAAAACAAAAAATATTTGTATATATAAAACATAAATAAAAACAAAATTAAAATATTTCTCTAGAATGAAGTAACTTAAATTAAA
The DNA here is from genome assembly GCA_963675555.1 of Leptura quadrifasciata. NCBI lineage: Eukaryota > Metazoa > Arthropoda > Insecta > Coleoptera > Cerambycidae > Leptura > Leptura quadrifasciata. The sequence continues at coordinate 213,476,673 of OY776673.1, forward strand.
ATTTCTTGTCAACTAAATAAAATATATTCCACGAAATGTAACAATAAAAAAGTTAATGAAAAAATGAAGAAAAGTTAAATGTTAATTGACGAGTCCGAATCTTCACTTTCTGAGGAGGAATCATTATCCAGTTGAATTAAAATCGGCGCACTAGGGGGTAGCGTTGGATATCGATTTTCTTCTCCAATTACATGCCTAACGCAATTTTTGCATAAATCAGTATTATTGTCAATGTCATTTATTACTTCTCTTATATGATCAACTACTATCGCGCTTAACGTTGGAGAGTTGGAGACATTTTCGTAAACGTACTTTTGGTGTTCCCCAAACCATCTCGATAGGATTAAATATGCAATAGTATGAAGGTAACCACAAAAGTGTATGACCGTGTATATTGGATAAGTTATCAATAACATATTCCTTTTTGAAATTCTGTTCTTTTATTCTTTTCAGTAATTTGCGTTTTATTGGAACTTTTACAGGAATTTCCATATATTTTTTTTTCTCATGAATTTTAAAATGTCTTCCTTTTTTGTGCTGTTATTTGGTATTTTATTTAATATACGCTAGTGATAAAAAGCATTATCTAACACAATTACCGAATTTGGCGGAATATTTGGTAGAAGCTGTTGAGAAAACCATTTTTCGAATAGATCGGCTGTCATGTCTTCGTGATAGTCTGCAGAAGACTGCGATATTTTTTTGGCCGACAACAGCAACGCATTGGGTACAAACCCATTTTCACTTCCCGCATGAAATATGATAACGCGTTTTCCTCTAGAACACGGAGTATTTAAAACACAATTGTGCGAATTATCTACCCAACCATACTGAACAACATCATGCGCGTCAAACCACGTCTCGTCTAGATACACTATATGCCTGTTTAGTTTATGATATTCTCTAGTTTTTTCCAAATAATCTACTCGAAGTGAAACTATACGTCGCGATTCCATAATTACCATACGACTGTCTAGTTTTTTATGTTTAAAACCGCATTCTAATAAGACATTTCGTAGTGTATCTAATTATAATCAGGATAATCGCTCAATTTTTCTTGAATTATTTTTAACGTAGGAACTATATTTTCTTCATACATATTATAAATTATACGCCGTATTACATCTCTAGTGGCATCATCAATATTTTTTAATTTCGTGTTTTTCCGTTTCCTCTTTGCGCTGTGATCTATAACATCGCCTTCTTGAATTACACGATAAATTGTTGATTTTAATATTTTAGTTCATTCGTTAATACGTCGTATTATTTCTTTCTCACATTGTTCAGAATTTTCGCTTTTCAAACATTCATGTATATTTAAAATAATACATTGACTGTACGTGTAAATCTTGGTTTTTAAACTCTAAAATTATTTCGGCTCTTTCGACAATAACCGGTTCAACTGTTTCGGGATTTTCGGGTGTTATTATATTATCCTCTGTTTCAAATGGTCTCCACAAAGCCATGGTAAATTAGTAAATAATTAAAACATTTTACCTTTTATACAGTAGTAAATATTTATAAATATGAGTATCAAGCGTAGGAGTTTAGTTAGTTACTACTAACTAAACTCCTACGCTTGATATTATAATAGGTATTTATGCACTGCACTGGCACATAGACAGCACGTTGTTAGATTTCCACGTTGACTGATAAGAAACGATTTACGAGTTTTTTTGTGCTAGTAGGCCTGTCCGTTTTATTACCTTTAAACCAGTGCAGTCGTGGATGGTTCATTGAGGCTGATTATATTGCCAATCTCGGACACTCCTGCACAGTTTCAACTACCATTCGAATCTCGATACCATTGCCAAATATTTAGGACAAAATATCAAGTTCAGTGCGCACGGTCCTGTGCTTTAAAACTGACCAGTTTCAATTTTGGCCGTATTTACTATAAATACAACATATACATTCCCTTTTAATTACATTCCGTCTTGGATTGCAATTTTTCATTTCTGTGTGGAAAAGTATGCCTTTCTCCACTTACTCATACAAATACGAATAGAAATAATAATTCTAGTGTATAAAGATTAGGGCCAATTTTGTAAAAACATTTTTTGCACGATAGTTATTAAATCGGGCTATTCTCGAGGTCTCTGACAAAACTGACATCCCGTATATGAAGCTGAGTACCATTCGCAAACTATTTATACGTCTTTTGCTATCAGCAAACGTCACTGGTCTCTGAATAACAGAACTATATGAAAGGAAACATCATTATTTTAATCTTAGTCGTTAGTTTCATAATACTATTAATAACTTCCCACTAAAAAATATATTCGTATGCAATTTGTGCAATTTTTTACACTCCTACTGTTTTAATGGAGATTAAAACTCATCTCGTTAAGTGTCTAGACCAGTCTGCTAATTATTTTTTAATTGCGGCTTGCATTTATGCGCAGGGATGTTTCTATTTGTCATTGTGTTTCAATGTTATTCCCAATTAATTATCCTTAATTACAGTAATTAACTGTGGATTATTCGATGACTTCCTCAAATTATTCCGTAACATTGCCTTTCATCGCATCATATAATCTCTTTGTCCAATTAAATACATTGTAACTTCGCATAAGTCATATCAATTTGATGTTAATCTGATTGTTACTTTTTTAATTCAGTAGCCAACTGTTAACATATAATTATCTTGTTCTCGTTATGAAAGAAACAATCTAACAGATTCACGTCTGTAAATCATCACGTCAGTGAGACAGTAATTCAGCAATTCAAAATGACAATTTTAATCCACACATTAATAAAAAAAAATCATTAAGTTGCATGAATATTAAAAATTAATTCTATAAACTAAGGCCATGGATAACTGTTGGATTAATAAACTTCACAAGGCATCGGGACTACCTGGAAAAAAATATATTCAAAAACTACTTGCCAGTTCTTAAAAGCTACACAGAACTTAAAAATATGCTTAATAAATTAATAAGGGACATCAAAAGTCTAGAAAGCTAACGTTTCTAACAATAACGTCTCAAAACATTAATAACATTAAAAAATCACCTAATAATGTAGAAAATCATTGAATAAAATCGTCTATATTTCTTAAACTTATAACAAGAAATTAAATTATTGAAATAATAGTCAGCTTAAAAAACAGCTCCCCTGCCTGTCCTGATGGGATGACACACAAACCTGTTAAATGCATACTAGCGCAGTAAAAAGTCAAGAAAAGACGCTTCCTTGTTGAAAAAATTTTTTTTGAGGTATAACCGGATGAAACCTTCTTGACATCCTTAGATAGGTCACTGGACATTTGAAGAGGCCATTTATGACTTTTTTAACGGTGTAAATTTTTTTTAAATCAGAAAATGTGTAAAATTTGTGAAAATAAAAAAATCGTACATTCTATTACTCACTTCGCCATATCTTCGACATATTTTAATGAACTTTTTTTAGTTTGAAAGCAGACACATAACCGCAGGTGACAGCCTAAGAAATATATATAAAAAAATTACTAGAAAAAATAGAAGACAATCTGATAGTTTCGTTTACCTGGTAATGACTTTTTCATGAATTGAAAAACTTATTTATTTAAAGAAATTTTGCCATGGTATCTGCGTATGAATTAAAGAAAAAATATTGGAAAAGTTTTTAAAACAAAAATCAACCTTCTGTGGCAAATAGTGTTGTACTTATCGTCATTTAAAATTATAAATATTCGCGCGCGCTATGTGCTTGTCAGTAATGAGATAAAACACACCGAGTGTACATATACTAGTGGACAGAATATGTCTTTTGTTTGTCAAATGAGTAACAATATAAATAAAAATGTTCCTTCTTGTTCTAAAACAAGTAATAGTGACACTGTTTTTGATATGACAGAAACACTCTACAATACTCTATCTGATCATAATACTCAAATAATAAATCTTAAACTGGACAGCTCTATACACACACCTAGAAAATTACATAAACGATTTTTTAACGATGAATATAAAAAATATTTCTCACATTTACTCTCAAATGACGACTGGCAACAGATGTATAGCGAAACTAATTCTAAATTCAATATATTCTTTGCAACTTTTTTAAGTATTTTTAATATGACCTTTCCAATCGAAAGTATAAATGTAAATATAAAGCAGAAGCATACACCCTGGATAACCCCTGAAATTATTGAGGAAGGGCGACTGCTTAAAGATATATATCTTGTACATCAGCAAACAAGGGATAATGAAGTTAAAATCAGATATAACATATTAAAGAAAGTCCATAAGGCAAAAATTAAAAAAGCAAAAAGAACTACTTTGACAAGAAAATAAGTTATTCTGAAAATATATCACAAATTGCCTGGAATGTTATCAAATCAAATATCACTAGTAATAAAAAATGCCCAAATCTACCTAAAATATTAACTTTAGACAATAAGAATTACCTAGATAGAGATGAACAAGCTAACGTGCTTAACCACTATTTTATTGATTCTATCACGCAACTCACTAGAGAGTTAAAAAAACAGTAATATCAAGCGCGTCAGCACGTTGAAAAGCAGTACAAGCAAATCAATATTTCTAACACCTTTAAGTCAAAGTGAAGTCTATGATATCGTTTTATCAGCCAGTAACAAAAGATCAGCAGGACCTGATGAAATACCCTGTTACTTACTTAAAATGTGTGCTGAATTCCTGATTGTCCCCTTAACAAAGCTGATCAATCTATCTTTTGAAATAGGTTTTTTTCCCGAACAATTAAAATCTTCCTTGGTTGTTCCTATACATAAAAAAATGACCCTAATAATATAGAGCATTACAGACCTATAGCTCTACTTTCTGTGTTTTCTAAAATATTCGAAAAAGCTTACAAATCAAGACTTTTGTCCTTTTTAGAGAAGCACGATCTGTTGGCTCCCAGACAGTATGGCTTTCGTAGGGGTTACTCTACCCAAGATGCCATACTCTCATTCTACGAAAGAATACTAAATGGTTTTAATAACAAAAAGACGTCAGCGGGAATTTTCTTTGACATGTCTCATGCTTTCGACACAATAAACCATCAATTATTATTAAATAAACTACATTCTTATGGTATTCGTGGTCCGGCTTGGGACTGGATAAAGTCATATCTCTCTGGGAGAAGCCAGTCTGTGCGAATCTCTGAAAATGGCAAGAGTTACTTCTCTGAAAGTGTTGTTGTGAATACTGGGATATAATGACGTATATTGCTGATGGTTTTTTAACATTGTTTGCTGATTATTTTTCTGGTCTAATTACCGGAGAAAACATAAATGAAGTAAGCAAAAAGCTAAATAAACTAGCTGACCAAACCAAAATATGGTGTAGCAGTAATGACCTAGTACTAAACTCTAAAAAAACTGACTTGCTTTTATATACTCCAATTGAAATAAAGCCTGACAGTAGTTTGTTCATAAGATCAGGTAGTAATACACTCATTCAAAAAAATCACATCAAGTTTCTGGGTTTACAGATGAACAAGCATCTATCATGAGAAGTACACATCAATGATCTCTCATCTAGGCTTGCAACGAAAAATTAGCCAAATTGTAAATTAGCGTCGATCGCGTAGTAGAAACTTTGCACTCAGACAATTAGAACTCAGATCCGTCGAGTTATACTGAAACAAGTTCTGATGCGAATCTAAATTATGTTTTTGAAAATGAAATACAAGTTTTGCATAGAACTGCAGGAATCTTTAAAAACACATATGCAAGAATTTGAGTGTAGAGCAAACCTAGCAAACCCAAGAATGCTTTCCAAACACATTGACAGCGCGGCACGGTCCGATATTTGATGGCGTGTCCGACAAGCACATCGCGCGCGCGAATATTAATAATTTTAAATGACGATAAATACAAAACTATTTACCACATAAGTTTAATTTGTGTTTTAAAAACTTGTCCAATATTTTTTCTTTCAGTTCAGTTTTTCAATTCATGAAAAAGTCATTATCAGGTAAATGAAACTATCAAATTGTCTTTTATTTTTTCTAATAAAAAAAAATTATATAATTTTTAGGCTGTCACCTGCGCATATGTGTTTGCTTTCAAACTAAAAAAAGTTCATTAAAATATGTTATACGGTTTCGAAGATATTGTGAAGTGAGTAATAAAAAGTACGTTTTTTAATTTTCACAAATTTTAAATATTTTTCGATTTAAAAAAGATCTGTACCGTAAATAACCTTTTCGGATGTCCAGTTGACCTATCTAATGACGTCATGAAGGTTTCATCTGGTTATACCTCCAAAAAAATTTTTGACACAATTTTATGTCATTTTCGCTCCGCTATACATTTATAGCGATTAAAAAAAATTGAATAATTACAGATTTATCCCAGTTATTAGCAATTTTGCAAAAATATTTGAAAAATGTTTTAAAACAGAGTGGTGAAATGCTTCGATAAACATGATGTGATCAGATTGACAGTTTGGCTCTAAATAACACCTCAACAACTGTAGAATGTTAGACGTGCAACAATAAATCGCGCTACTCTGTGTATTACAATTCTTATAATGGTTTATTATTATTTGGGTTTTAATTATTCATGGTTGTTACGTTTTATTAAAATAATTTCTTGTTTAATTCGTGTTTGCCTTATACAACTTTTATTGTTGCGAAGATTAGTAAGAAATAATTAATGGCAAAAAAAATTACATTTTCTGATTAATAAAAACAGGAGCGCCCAAAATTCTATTCTAAACACAAAAATTGTATTCCTCGACACAGTTATACATAAATACGCAGATGGAAATTAATGCAAAAAGGGTGTAACTTCTTAATCGTTACTACTTCAATGTAAAGACTTGAAACCTTTAGGGGGAGGGGGAGGGGGGGTGAAATTTTACTGGGCAGTCAAAAAACGCAACAAAAACTTTGCGACCTCATTAATACCGTTACTCTCTGTGCTATCTCTCAATTGAATAACTTATCTTTATAGGTTTTTAATATAGGTCGGCTTGTTTGATGAGACCATGCCGAATGATTCACCGGCGTTAATAATTGGCTCGTAAAGTTTTGTTGCGTTTTTTGACTGCCCAGTAAAATTTCACCCGACTTTATATAAACAAATTAACAAACAAATAATTGATAGAAAAACAAGCAAAAACTAACAGAGATTATACTTTGCTAGAAAATATCGGAGTAGTATTCGTCCAATGAGTTCTTTTAATTTTTGTTTAAATAATTTGATTGTTTTTAAACTTTTAATATAGTTCGGAGTATGGTAATAAATTTTGATCAGTTTGTTCATTACACTTTTCTGCATTAAAGTTAACTTAGTCTTTATAGGAAGTAAATCATTTTTTTAGGCGTATCGTGATTGCGAGTATTTTCATGTTTTACGAACATTTGTAATGCTCTCTTACGTAACTGGTACTTTGAAGGATGTATATGCAGGTAAAAGCAAGTATTCTCTATTCACTAAATGTGTGTCTACTGAATCAGTTGTTTTCATATACTAAATACTTCAAAGGCATCTTTTTTGCAATAAGCATATAATTTTAGCTTCTGTAGAATTTCTCCAAAAGATTATTCCATATCGTATAATAGAATGGATGTATGCATAATATGCAGATAAACTTGTAAGTTCATTGGCTGATTGAGACAACCATCTCAACACGTAACAGAAACTACTTGATTTTCGGTGTTAAGTAACTTACGTAGTCATTCAGTTGAGTTCCTTGCTTATTATGACACTCAAAAACTTTGTGTTTGAGCATGACGTAAGTTTATCTCTATTGACCATTACTTCAATATTTTTCTCACTATGTGCGGAAAATTTAGTAATTCTTGTTTAGCATGCCTCCATGGCTGACAGACCACTTATAATTTCTTGTCGCAATTCTACCAAATGTTTACCTTTAAATGACAGTATATCGTCATGACATGACTGCTTTATATAAAATATTATCAGGCAGATCATTCATATATAGCAAAAAAATCAAGAGGCCCAATGTGCTACCCTTGGGAACTCCTCTTTTTAAACAATCGTACTGGGAATAGTGGAATATCATGGAACTCGAATACACTGTCTCCTATCAGAGAGATATGATTTCAGGAGATCATAGCTTAAATCTGTGAAACAATCAATATCTTTGTCTTTGAAGGACCAACAAAACTAGAAAGCTCAAAAGTTTGACATAACCTCAAAAAACTAACAAACATGCGTTAACGAGTCAGTTTTCAACTTTTTTCTATTACTCGAGTTCTAGTAGACCAGCTTAAAGTGTACCTAAATTTCAAGGAACAGAAAATACGTAACCTTGAAAATTCTAAAAGCATATAACTTTGACATTTTAGTCCTAGATGAGATACAGACTTTTTTTATAGCTTCGTATCAAAATATTTTTTGAATTGATTCAGAGATGTAGAAGAAATTGTCGAATTACGAAATCACCTTTTAAATACGGCGCCGCTGCCTTTAGTATTACTCACCATACTTTGATACCCTGAAAATGTGGTAAAAGAAAACCAGACCCGTCTAAGACAGTTTCTTCTTCCGGCTTTTTCGAGTCTAGTTTGCGTCCACTGGCGTATAATGATATCAAAAAGAGGTAACATTAAGAAAATATGAAAAAAATTGCGTATGACAATTACATAAGCAAGTCTGATAATAAGGTGCGTGATAGCTGTAAATTAATAAATTTCGAGATCAATAAATCTCGTAGGTGTTCGCCTGAGATTTCATTAATTTAATTTGTTACCTTCAGTTGACGCCTCTGCCACAGACCATTTAAAAAAATTGCCCAATGTAAAATCTTCTTTTTTCCTTTTCTTTACCGGTAACGTCTATTGAGGTCAGAGAAATTTGTATTGCACTGATGTTTATGGGATGAATAGTTTAATTCTTAAAGAAACCATAGATATAATTTTACACCTACTTACAGTTCTCATCAATTCTTGCATTACCGAAGGTCACTTCTCTGATGTTTTGAAAGTTACCAAAATTTTATATCTTTTTAAGGAAGGAGATATTAATGTTATTGACAACTACCGTCCATTTTTATCATCCCCATTTTTTGGAAAAATTATAGAAATTTTGCTTAAAAGAAGATTTGTGAATTACTTAGACCGTAATACATACGATTTTGAATTGTAGTCAGTTTGGTTTTAGGAATATATGTTCCACCACTATAGCTGTTTTTAATAATTGAGAGGAGAGAGCATTTGGCCGTTGCTTATATGATCTCTTCAGGGCCTTCGAATGTATCTAAAATATGAGTTTCTATGGTATCAGAAGTTTGCCGTTAAATCTTTTCCATTCTTATCTGAATAATAGACAACAGTGTGTCTCTGTCGATAACATAAACTCAGAATTACTTCCGGCTAAGCATGGAGTGCCCAAGGCTCTCTTTTGGGGCCATTACTTTTCATTTTATATGTTAATAACTTTTTCGCTTTATGTCACCTAAAATGTGCATCGCTTATGCTGATGATATGTCGATTATTGACTTTAATTTGATCTTTCATAATTTAACTGATGGTAGCATTAGTTTTGTCAAACAAGCGGCTTCTTAGTTCTCAAATAATTTAAAATTAAATGAAGACAAAACCCAGAAACTGTTTTGTCTATAAATAACATAATAATTAAAGGTAACAGCGTTAAAGTTCTTGGCGTCGTTTTAGACCACACTCAGTTGGTACAAATATATTGAGCAACTATCACATAAATTAGCGCAAGTTATTTTTTTTATTCCATGCTCCATGGCGAGTCATCCCACGCAGTTAAAAATCTTTCGTTTGCAGAAGAAAACAGTAAGTCTGAGTATAATGCCGGTTCCTTCCTGTTATCTCTTTTTGTTATCATTATACGCCAGTGGACGACGCAAACTAGACTCGAAAAAGCCGGAGAAAGACTGTCTTAGACGGGTCTGATTCTCTTTTACCACATTTTCAGGATATCAAAGTATAATGAAGTAATATTAAGGGCCGCGGCGCCGTATTTATATAGACAGTTTCGTAATTCGACAATTTCTTCTACATCTCTAAATCGATTCAATAAACACTTTGATACGAAGCTTTAAAAAAAATTGTCTATATCTCATCTAGAACCAAAATGACAGTCTGTCAAAGTTACATGCTATTGAATTTTCAGTCAATTAATCTATTAATCTATTAATCTATTACTCAATTAATAAATTCTGATTTTCAAATTATAAACTGCCAAAAATGAAAGAGAACAGAATATTTTATTACCATGTGGTAACATGTAGCATTTTAATTCCTTATTGAATTAAAGAAATTAATCTAAAAAATTGAAATTGTAATAAGGACGAAATTGAAAATTATTGAAATTTAAATTACTAATAAATAAAACTTACCTGACTGCGTAAACACACGAAATGTGGATATGATTGTAATACAAATTATTGGGGATCTCACAGTGAACGTTGAAAGTGTAAACCAGATCAAAATCGGCAAGCAAATGATCACTTCGTGATTTTAACTAATAAGGTAAACTTTTGTTATTACAATCTAAAATATACTACCAGTCTGGCCGATAGCCGCGTGGGTTAAGGCGCGAGGTGGCAATCGCGATTAATCACACGGGCATCGCACCACCGGGTTCGAATCCTGGCTCCGGCACTGACACTGTCGGAGGAAATGGATGTATGAATCTTTAATCAATAGTAGTTTGACATTAGTTGCATACCACAGATTAAATAGTTACTTTGTATACATAACCAAAAATGCGAACTGCCATAATAAAGTAAATCACTTACAAGTGTTTTGTGAGACCTCAGTAAATACATTACATCATATAGAATACACTATATAACAGATTAATGAGAAGGTTTCACAGGTAAAGAAAATAACTACATGTACATAGTAAACAAAGTATAAAATGAAATATATATGAATGTAAGTGTTTTTGTAGGCTTGGCATCGACAATGGGTTCTGAAACTGTAACAAAGATACATAATTTAGTGTTAAAAACAAGACTGAGTTCCTAAGATACAATAGAAGGTACATAAAACAATGTGAAATAATTTTGCAGTTATACAAAGAAAATTTCTGATAGTTGAAACAGTCTCACTTACGAAAACTGAATCAAAGTGCTATACAGATCGTGCTAAATATAAGTAAATAAATAAATAAATAAATAATAAATAACACCACAGGTAATTACGACCCCCTTTATCCCGGAAGGCTCCAGAAGAGCCTTGTGTGGGAGGGGGCTACACATTTAGAGACAAGGGACACACACCCAATATCCGTGTATAGTGGAAAAATCCCTCTCACAGTATTTTCCACTGCCACGACCGGGGATCGAACCCGGAACTTTTGGGTGATAATTACAATTTACAATTTAAAATTCTTTATTCATTTTTATGTACATATCATTTTTCTATTCCATATATTTCATTGTATATCATGGTTTACAAAGTGATAATTCCCGGCGCGTTACAGTAAGTAATTAAACTTAGAAACGAAACGGGGGGCCGATCTTATGCCAAATATAGAAGAAATAGAATTAAAATTAATAAATGAAAAAACATCCTCCAAAAAGATTGAACTAAATATCAATTAAAATATACAAAAAAAAGTTAAAAAAAAAATGAAAATTAAATGAGATTCTATCTAATATATGCAATTATATGGTTAACTTACAGGAAACATATTACAAAGAAAAAATCGGCTTTAAAACAATCTATATACACATAAAAATACACCGATTATATCGGTAAAATGAAATAATCAGGAAATAAAACGAAATTGTGGGTAAAAATAAATCAAATAGTATTTAATAATTAAAATTTATATATACAATGTTTCAAACACAAATCACATCATCATGGTTCTGCTTGTACCTGCCAAAAAATTATAAGTCTTAAATCTAATGTTATCTATCCGAATAGATCGGAAGATTTTCATGTATGAACTTATGGGTATGTTCAATATTATGATGTTCCCGTATGTCTACCATATGTGTGGTAGTGTGTGTGTGGAACTTTTGGGTGAGAGGCAAATGCGCTCACCTCTCGACCACCAGTCATACTATACCAGTTATTACATAAAATTATTAAAAGGACATAAGCCATGTAACAGTCCTTCGACTTAGATAACTGCCGATATACGCTGTATCTCACACTTCAATTTACCCATAACGCTGTTCACTCGCACTCATGTTAAACATTCTTGATTACCTGGTAGGTGGAATATGCCACCAAAGCGGCCTGTCTTTTTGAAAATATCAATTTTTAGTTACCAATATTATTGTGAATAACTTTCAACGTGCTTCAAATATATTTTTTTCGATTTTATTTAAATATAATTTTGCAAACATCTGGCAAAGTTTTAGAACCGACTAAATGATCTGGCTTTTTTATTTTTCAACTCCTTAAATACTAAATTTAAAGGTATTAACATTTCAAAATGCCTCAAGAATATTTTTTGCAAAAAATTTCGCTAATTTAAAAATTGAAGAGTCGGTTAAGCCCCACTACCCTTCAGCCAGGTCTGCGTTTCTACCAGCTCTCCTACTATTGTATTTATGTTACATTACAAGAAATTTATAAGAATATAAACTTATTTTCTTCAGTCTCTTATTTTCATTCTTATAGCACCAGGTCTGCAAATTCAGATAACCTTGTATTCGATTAACTAAATCAAAAAAGAACTATCTAAACTTTCATTTATATAATCACATTCCTAATGACATAAAATATCTTAATTGTTTCTATTCCACTGACTTATTATACTGCCCTATTGGATTCTAGACTTGCCAAAAACTCTATTGTAAATTGGTCAAATAAATTATCTTATCTTATGAAATTACACATAAGCTCTTTGTTACCTTTTAACTTTGACGTCTATTTATTGAATGAATACAAATTTAACGTTACCAATGAATGTAATGATCGGGAAAGTTAAGCGAAGGAGAACGCTTGTTGCATGCCATATTTACCGTCTTCGTTCTCAGTGAAACCAAACTTGGGACACGCTGTATATACCGTCTGCCAGTTACTCTTAACATAGAACAGAACAGATCTATTACATGTTTTTATAATCTTGAGACTTCTCCGCGTATGTTAGTTATAATGTTTCAGGGCAAATAAAGGTTACTGCTGTTATTGCCGCCCATACAAAAATGTGTTTGAGACTTATTTTGGTACGTTTATTATTTGTCTGCGATAGTTGTTTAAACTTGAAAATAGAATTAGCATGACGCGTTCTATGAATGAATACTCATGCTAATTATTTTCACTGCGGATTTTTACGATCTATAACAATGTTTTTAAAATGTTATGTCTGTACCAAGTTTAAATTTGGAAGTTCACCTCATCGCATCAATCTTAATGTCTATAAAATTGCAGCTGATGTCTGTATCGCATGAACCAACAATGTCATCTCAATTACTGAATGTTGTGTTAAACAAATTGTTATTTAATAGTGGTTTCAATTTGACACTTTAAATGACACTACAATGGTCGTACTAAAGGATTTTGTATAGTATATGCATTAGTGCTATTAGGATCAGAACATTTGTTATTAAAAATCACATTTGAAAGGGTTATTTTGACAGCTGATAGAATATGCGCTCAGATAAATTAGATAGTAGACCAGATATTGGATGATTGAAACAGAAAAAGAACTAGATATTAGTATTTTATTTTATTAATGATTGTAATCTATATAGATTTTGAAGAGAATTTTCTGGAGGTGAATTTTATTAATGGAATGAGTAATTCGGGTAGGCAAATGTGGAAAAATATTTTGTTCAAGGCTGACCCTACGGAATTTTTTTTTTAACAATTTATATTTTGAATCACGTTTTCTCTCTCTTTCTCTTGAATAGCTCCGGTTGTCTTTATCATATCGAGAAAATAAAAATACGGGTTTCCTCGCTTCCTTGATTTGATGTTTTTTTTTTTTATAAAACTAGTATAGTAAAAATTGTTTCTGTTAATTTTTGGTATTTAAAATTAATATAGCTTAAATTATTGCAAGTCATTTCGTAAGTTTATTAAACCAAAACATAGTGCCAAAGTTGAAGCCAAAATATTTGCTTAAAACCCTTATAACAAATTACAAACTTGAAAATTCAACTGCTAATCTGTAGGTGGCTTTGGCAGTAAGGAGATTTTTTGGTTTTATATCCTAAATTTTGACGTATATTGTTCGACAATGACAACAAAATGTATTTTTTAAATCTAAAACGTCACTTTTCTTGAATATTAATTTTTTTTATTCGTTATAAGCAAGTTAACAGTACTCTTTGGCTTTTCGTCTACAATGAAAATCAAACACATGGCTTAATAGGACTTTAGGAGATTTACAATTAAAAGAAAATTGTTGCAAAATGCTAATTCGAATGAAAATGTGGGACTTTCTAAATGTTAATTGTTTGGAAATAATGTAACATGCCATCTTTCGCTGGTTTCTGCAAGTTAGTAATAGTGGATCAATTCACCAATTTGTAGTAATAAATTACCCCTCCAGCGATAGATGCCACCACACTCTAATTTTCTATTTAAATTACCATCTTTAAGTTTTGCGGCTATAGATGACTTACTAACGAGTATCGTTCAGAAATATTATTCTGGTAAATTTTGATTTCTTAGATTATTATAGACACGTGGTCACATTAGAGGTTAACTTTGAGACTAATTTTAGATTATTTCTCTTTTGGACTTTTGAATCATTTGCTATTCTTTGGTACACGATTTTTTGTTTTACCCTGTATGATAAACATATTTAATTGTAATTGAAAATCTTGTATCTGGATAATATCTTATTTAACGCTGAGATTTGTGAAACAAGGACCTCGATCAACAAAGAAACCTGTACGTCTGGAGCACTTGGAATATCTCCTAATTATTGTAAAAGTTAAGTAACATTTTTCTTGTAAAAGTTGTTTAAATCACGAATACTTTTTCCTAGCGTTAGCTTAAAAAACTTAGAATTTGTTACATTCTTGATATCTATTATTGCATAGATTGCATATTGCATATTCACTTACCGTCGTCATGTGAAAGAATTAGAACGTTTTCAGCAAAGACACCTCAGAAGTATGATGAAAATCCGTTGGTTCCATCACATATCAAACGTGGAAGTACTCAGGAGAGCAAATAGCCTTCCAATTGAGGTGCTTATTTCAAGAGCACGCCTAAGATGGGCAGGTCACGTTCATCGTATGCATGATAACCGCCTTCCTAAATGTACACTTTATGGTGAATTGCTAAGCGGTAGAAGAAGGCGTGGCGGTCAACGAAAGAGGTTCAAAGACGATCTCCATGAAAATCTAAAATCCTGCGGTATTGCAGACGAGCAATGGGAACAACTTGCAGCGGACAGAACCGAATGGCGAGGGGTTGTGGCCAGCTATCAAGGAAATGTTGCTGCAAGAAGGCCGAATCCAAGACCTAACCAGGTCTATGTTTGTCCTGACTGCGGTCGACATGTGCTCTCCCGAATTGGCCTCTATAGCCATAGTCGTGTGCACCGTAGATGAATGGGAATTACAATAGACTACACCTTTTACTTGTTTTTTATTGTACATAATTTATCGACTGTAACATTTTTATACTCGGACTCGAGTAACGGCTAATAATAATAATAATTATTGCAAGATTTTTTACCTTTCTTATTTTGCTGTACTTTGAATATTGTTATAATAAAATGTATTATTTTTACTTGCTATTTTTATTGCTTGCTCCCGCTACAAGGATTCGTAAGATCTAGGACCTCGTTTAGCTGAGCTGATTTTAGGTCGTAATAATAAACAAATTGATAATTTAACCTAAAATTATACTTTCAACTTTTAGAAATTGGGCTAACATAAAAATTATAAAGAAATAAAATATTCTTCTCTCAATAAAAAAAAAAAATAAAATAAAGTTTGCTTTTTCAAGCACGCCGCATATGCCGGGGAAAATTAGATAGATAGATTTTTGGTAATTAATAGGATTCTTTCACTTTTGGACTCAAATAAAAAGTAAAAATGTAGCACTTTGAGAAAAGCCAAAATATTTATCATTTGCAAAAGTTGTAAAACATGTCTGGTCGATAGCCGAGTGGGTTAAAGCGCGAGGTGGCAATCGCGATTAATCACACGGACATCGTGTTAAAGAACGCTATAACCCCGATATACTTTTCGACGTTGTAACAAAATCCGACTTAGGAAATACTTCGTAAGAAAAGCGTGCTTCACGTAAAAACGCCGTGGAGGAGGTTTTTAATTCTTGGAAATATATTTTTGCTCTTAGGAGCGTTTTTTATGCCAAATTTTCGCTAACTCTTCGAGGAGCGTTAATTTGGTAAGTGTAGTAAATGTCGCTGCACAGGGACGTAATGTCGCCCCGACCACCCAATTTTAGAAAGTATAATAAAATTGGACTTGAACTTCCAAATTTCCAAGATTAAAAACTCTTTTACGAATCCACGTTGTCAAGCACTGCAACTCTTACGAAGTGTTGAATATGAGGACAAGTTAGTCCAACGACTATTCAAAGTATATCGGAAGTTATAGCGAAAATAGCCCTTAGCGACATGGGACCCCCATCATTTCCTAGCAGTCGGATTTGACGGGGAAATGATGAGTTTTGACGGGGTTTGCCCTAAACCGGTTCCTCAGTGATTCGGAGTCAAAAAAGTATCTATACCATGTACTCACACGTGCATGGGATCTGCCTTGCCTGAACGTAAAATTTGTTATTGCATAATACAAACGAAGTAGATACGCTTCAAGCAATTTTAAGCTCCGAGGAGCGACCAAAATTTATGTGAATTAATAAATACGTTTATAAGACAGGCAAGCATAAGCCCACCAAAATTTCAGTTACATGAAACTTTCCCTGAATCTTTTTGTGCATCGTTAGCTTTTCAAACTGCATATTGGATGGTAGTTGGTACCGTATGAATCGTCCCGTTCCTCACCATGTGTTGTACACGGGTCAGACCATTGTTTGTTAACATTTTCTCTGAAGAAGTTGTTGTAAAAACATAATTTTTTAAAAGATTTAATATACATATTTTGAACTTTATATTGTCTTTTACTTGTGTTTTCTAACAAAATTCCCTTTCAGATTTAATTTTAAGAGAGTGTAAAACAGACAGTGTTAGATTTATAGTGTTACGATGTCTTCCAATTGATACCATCAGAGCCGCAGTTAAGCATAAACGACAGTAAGTATGATTTATCCATTAATCTCCGTCTGAAACAGTCACTTTGAACCCTAAAAAATTTTGTGAACGTAATATTTTTATTTAGAATTAAGAAAAGGTTGAGGAAAAAGAAAATTAATTTTTTCTTTTTCCTATTTTTTTTAATTTTTCTAAGTTTTTCGAGCAGAAAATACGTCCTTCAGACTTCCATCAAAGCATGGATCGTTCACATGGCGCCCGAGCAGGGACCATGCCGTCCCCAAACCCGACAAATCCTTTCTCATTCATGGCGGAAGACTCCGAGGGGTCGACCCCAAGAGAATTTTATGAGCGAGTCACCGCACCGCTCGTCGACGACGGTTCTAGAGGGATAGAACCACAGCGACTGTTTCCGGAGGGAAATAATGTAAATTTATCTGCTTCACAGCCACAAACTGCTAATTCGATGGAAAGTATGTTTCTGAAAATGGCAGAGGGCTTCGTGCAGGCGATACAGAACGTGTCGACCTGTACGCCCCATGAGAGACAAAGATGTCCGAACGTGACGTTCCATGGGCTTGATCATGAAGATCCAGAAGCATTTCTGAAAATTATGGAGGAATATTTCGACAGAGCTCGCATAAGCCACGACTATGATCGCCTCCATAACGTAACCGGCCAACTCAAGGGCGAAGCTCAACGATGGTCCGAACAATTTAGGACGTTGACTACTTCGTATGCCTTATTCAAGGAAAGATTCCTTACGAGATTTAATTCTCCCGACATACAGTCACGAGCTATTGCTCAACTGTATGCCGTCAAGCAAACGTCTTTAGACGACACGGCAGTGTTTATCACAAGGAAAACCTGTCTTTTCGATCGTATTGATCCCTTTAAATCCGAAGCCATCAGAGCTCGGGTCATCATGGACCAACTGCGTCCAGAAATTAGGTCACGCTTGAGAAGCAACCTAATTTCAACCACAGAGATGTTAATAGCAGCGGCTACTAACGTCGAGCGGGATTCAGCTGACGAACAGACGTCGCTAATCCAGCTTATAGATCAACGTCTGTCCCGCGCGTCTTACTATCAAGAGCCGGGACGTTTAAGTCGACAAAATTCAAGTATAAGGAGCAATGGAAGCCCAACTCCGACAGCACCGAGGGTGCACTTCCGAGAGGATGTCTCTCGACAGGACGGTCCAGGCAGAGCGCCTGGTCGTCCTTTTTTTATGCCTAATTCTTCAAGCGGATCAGTGAATCCTGACCGCAGGCAAAGCAATTTTAATGGCGGATCGGGGAAATTCCGAGTACCCGACCGACCGGCAACCCCGTGCCGATACTGTACAGACACAGTGCAGTGGCACTTCCATAGCCAATGCCCGAATAACCCGCATCTCAACAGGAGACCGGGAAACTTTCGAGGGGCCAGAGACCCAGGCCAGGGTCCATCTGCAAGATCCCCGGCACAACGGCCGAACCAAGGCGGCAGCAATGTCCAGTAATTTTTTCCGATACTCATGACCACTACGACGCTCCTCTGCACAAGACAAGAGAGTCAATAAATTATATGAGCGAAGCGTTCCCTTTGCCTCGTATAAAAGTTCAAATTAATGAACATGCGGTCGACGCACTGATCGATTCAGGCTCGACGCGAAACGTTATCCATCCGAGGATGTTGGATAATTTTAAAAATCTCACGACACGTCGATCATTTGCTATGGCGTGCGGAGATCGAATGGTGGACTCTCTTGGAACGACAAAATTAAAAGTAATAATTTCAGGCACTTCTTTTGAAATTGATTTTCAAGTAATCGAAAATTTGAACGAAACGATAATATTAGGATCACCATTCTTATATATGAACAATGTCGCATATGATTATGGCCGAAAATGCCTATATGCCGACACGGAAGAGCGTATTACCGTCTTCTGGAATCAAGCTTCTCAGAGGGAGAGACAGCAGGCAAAGCTTCCTGAAGAGCTTGTTATTAAAGACAAATTTCTACGGCCGCTGTTCGAAGAATTTGTCGATCTGTTCACTGCGGAACCGACTCAAGCAACCACAGTGACGGTTAAACACAAAATTACAGTAAAAGACACGAAACCATTTAATATCAGACCATATCCGATGTCTCCGAGTACTAAGAAAATTATGTACGACCAAATCGAAGAGATGTTGAAATCTGGCGTCATCGAACCTAGCACTGCCCAATATAGTTCACCACCCGTGATAATAAAACGCTCGGACAAGAAACCACGATTTTGCATCGACTATCGCCATTTGAATGAAATGACTGAAGACGAGGCTTCCGTCTTGCCAAAAATACACGAAAGTATTAAAGATTTAGGCAATTCGAAGATTTTTTCTGTGTTGGATTTAAAAAGTGGATATTGGCAAATACCGCTAGATGAAGCATCAAAAGATTTTTCGACTTTTACCACTCCTGATGGGGCAGCTTACAGATTTAATGTCATGCCTTTCGGCCTCAAGACAGCTCCCTGTACCTTTCAGAAATTCATGGCAAAGGACGTTTTAACGGGTTACCTGCACCATTTCTGTAAAGTGTATTTAGATGATATAATCGTTTACAGCGTAAACGTGAAGGAGCATATGTCCCACTTGAGGTTAGTCTTTGAAAGACTACGTCTGCACAATCTGAAAGTGTCACCGGAAAAGTGTGTAATAGCGACGAATGAAATTCAATATTTAGGCCATACAATTAGAACTGATACTTCCCAACCATTAGAAAAACATGTCTTACAAATACAAAATTATCCCGTTCCAGCTACAAAAAAGCAGCTACAAAGTTTCCTAGGGCTTTGCAACTGGGTACGAGAATATCTACCAAATGTGGCGATGATCACGAAGCCACTAACGAAACTTCTTTCGAAGGAAAATCGTTTTCACTGGAACCATACATGCGATGAAGCGTTTAGAAAATTAAAAGAATTATTATCCGGACCGCTGGAACTCCATCGGCCGGATTTTTCACGTTAATTCATTTTGCAAACAGATGCATCCCTCCAAGGCCTTTCGGCCGTATTATATCAATTAGGCGACAACGGCGAAAAATATATAATTTCGTATGCAAGCAACACGTTATCTCCAGCAGAGAGACGTTACCACATAAACGAGCTAGAATGCTTGGCGGTGGTGAACTATATTAAAAAGTACAAGATGTACTTAGCAGACAAACCGTTCTTGGTGAAGACGGACAACAGGGCGTTACTTTGGTTAGACAAACATAAGGACGACAAAACAAAATTTACACGATGGTCATTACTATTGCAAGAATATGCATTCAAAATTGAACACTGTCCAGGAAAGGAGAATTTATTAGCAGATTTTCTAAGTCGTAACCCACAAAATCAGTATGTCGAGACAGACGATGAAGAGGAAAGAATGTTCCTACCAAATTATAAGTGTCCAGAACGTATTTCTGTTTTAACGCACTCAGAAATATACGAAGATATCGTACAGGCTCAATTGAGTTCAAGAGATATGCAAGACAAGATCCGCCGTTGGAATGATCTATTTCAACAGGAACAACGTTCCGATGCGGATCTTATTTTTATGAAAAATTTTCACGTCCAAGACGATGTACTTTTTAAAGATTGTGATCGAAATTTTAAATTGATAGTTCCAAAGAGGAAAATAAAGGAATTGATTTACCATTATCATGACCGAGATGAAGCATGTCATCCAGGAAGAGACGAGACTCTCAGGAAAATAGCGAAACGCTACTATTTCAATAATATGGCCAGGATCGTAGGCAGATACATAAACGACTGTCTGATATGCCAGTCTGTAAAGACAAGACAAGCCCAACCCAATGCTCCACTTAGAAGTCATGCACCACAAAATGCATTTGAAACCTTGAGCGTCGACGTAATTGGCCCGCTGCAGAGGACTAAAGACGCCGAAAACAGATACATGATTATCGTCGAAGACGTTTTCAGTAAATGGATAGAGGCAAAGGCATACATTCAGGTCGACGGCAGAACGATAGCCAAATATATCGACGAAGAAATAGTAGCAAGATTCGGAGTCCCTCGAGTCATAATTTCAGACAACGGTGGTCATTTCAATTCCGAATGGTACATCACATTTTGCGAAAGGAATGGTATCGAACGATATTTAATTCCGGCATATCACCAACAGTCCAACCCCGTGGAACGACGGGTTCAGGAATGCAAGAAAATTTTAAAGACTCTTTTATTCAAAAAGCCAAACGACACTTGGGATCGCTACGTGCATCAGATGACATACATATTAAGAAATCGTAGGAACGCCGCTACAAATCAAACACCTAGCATGATCGTGTTAGGATATGATCCAGCCGAAAGAGGCGAATGGGATTTGTATGCCTGGAGGCAAGAAAGAGCCAAGCAACAAATGCTTCCACGATACGAGCGGATCAAGGAAGCCCGTCAGGCCCAACAAAATTACAAACAGAAATATGCGCCAAAAGAGGCCGTCACTCCGATCGTTTACAAAGTAGGAGACAGAGTCATGAGTAAGAGAAAAAAGAAGGTACATACCTTCACGCCGTCTTGGTCAGGTCCAACCAGAATTCTGAAGAAGTTTTCAGACGAGGTGTATCTCGTGCAAAAGGGAAATGTAACGACAAGAGTACATGTCGATGATTTGAGACCAGCCCCGCCAGAGGAGCACAACTTGGAAATCGAATCTTCCGATGAAGAAAATGCTAGTCCAGGAGGAACATCACTCGATGGAAATGATTCCCCGTTCTCAGACGATTCCACAGAACCTCCACCGCCGGAGCAAACGGTTGTACAAATTCATGCACCGCCACGAGATGCTTCCACTTCTGATTCAGAATCAAGTTCTGGAGATTCAATCATATTTTTATAACATTTTTCAACCTAGGCTAAGTTTTAACTTAGTGCTAGGTTTATTTTATATCAAAATTTTCATACCAACTTCTTGTCGTGTCAGGCAAGAGTTGGTATTTTTTATGCATTTTTTACAAGTTATTTTCATTGGGGATATTGTATCGTCCATACAAATCTTCAAAATTCACTGCAGCAACTCTGACCGTGTCCGGCAGAGTTGGTATTTTTTTTATAATTTTTCAAAGTCATCAAATGTTATTAAACATTCATCTGTAAGCAGAGTCCGACCCAAAGGGTCCAAACAAATGTTCCATTGGCACGGCATGGAAAGACGACGACTCTGACGCAAGAGCGCGATTCAGACGAGTCTAGCAACTCAAGAGCGAGATGCCGCCACGTCTGCTGGATGGGCAGATGCAACGATCCGACGGATGCAGATTCTGTCGCAGATTTCTCACAAGAAGAGATTTTAATAAAAAACATTTCAATCAATATAAGTCAACAAAATTTAATGTTCCTATTCTCAAAGACGACGATGTGATATCGGTCGCAGATTTCTCCCAAGAAGAGATTTTTTAACTACACGGAAACCATTTCAATCAATATAAGTCAACAAAATTCAGTGTTCCTATTCTCAAAGACGACGATATGTTATCGGTCGCAGATCCCCAGACGGGATATGAACAAACATATTACTAAAATTTTGTTTTATATTGTTTCATATAAACTGAGCAGAGCCATAGTATAGCTGGAGCCAAGCAGTCCGAGGACCACCTAAGCTGTTCCAGAAGGCAGTTCGACACCGAAGGTGATCGACGAGGCATAGACACGAGGAGGAGCAGACGCAAGCCCGCATTAGTGGAAGAACACTAAGAAAGATAAGTGCGTCGAAAGTGTTTGTGTTGTGTCATCGAAAATCCGAGGATTTTCGATTTTTTTCTTTTTTTTATGCCATTTTTGAAACACAATGTTCAATAATTCAATCGAATGCTATGCATCGATATATGTTCAAATTTATCACCATT
Source organism: Leptura quadrifasciata (assembly GCA_963675555.1). Classification (NCBI taxonomy): domain Eukaryota; kingdom Metazoa; phylum Arthropoda; class Insecta; order Coleoptera; family Cerambycidae; genus Leptura; species Leptura quadrifasciata. The sequence goes on from OY776673.1 coordinate 213,499,613, forward strand.
TTTAGATTTGCATCTATGTTTTGTTCAGATAGGCCGGTCTGAACTATAACCGAATACAACACATGGGAGACTACATCCAATGATCCATTTTATTTTCAAACAAACAATTTACCAAACGTTACACAAAAAGATTCACGGAAAGGAGGGGAGTGTTAAAGAACGCTATAACCCCGATATACTTTTCGACGTTGTAACAAAATCCGACTTAGGAAATACTTCGTAAGAAAAGCGTGCTTCACGTAAAAACGCCGTGGAGGAGGTTTTTAATTCTTGGAAATATATTTTTGCTCTTCGGAGCGTTTTTTATGCCAAATTTTCGCTAACTCTTCGAGGAGCGTTAATTTGGTAAGTGTAGTAAATGTCGCTGCACAGGGACGTAATGTCGCCCCGACCACCCAATTTTAGAAAGTATAATAAAATTGGACTTGAACTTCCAAATTTCCAAGATTAAAAACCCTTTTACGAATCCACGTTGTCAAGCACTGCAACTCTTACGAAGTGTTGAATATGAGGACAAGTTAGTCCAACGACTATTCAAAGTATATCGGAAGTTATAGCGAAAATAGCCCTTAGCGACATGGGACCCCCATCATTTCCTAGCAGTCGGATTTGACGGGGAAATGATGAGTTTTGACGGGGTTTGCCCTAAACCGGTTCCTCAGTGATTCGGAGTCAAAAAAGTATCTATACCATGTACTCACACGTGCATGGGATCTGCCTTGCCTGAACGTAAAATTTGTTATTGCATAATACAAACGAAGTAGATACGCTTCAAGCAATTTTAAGCTCCGAGGAGCGACCAAAATTTATGTGAATTAATAAATACGTTTATAAGACAGGCAAGCATAAGCCCACCAAAATTTCAGTTACATGAAACTTTCCCTGAATCTTTTTGTGCATCGTTAGCTTTTCAAACTGCATATTGGATGGTAGTTGGTACCGTATGAATCGTCCCGTTCCTCACCATGTGTTGTACACGGGTCAGACCATTGTTTGTTAACATTTTCTCTGAAGAAGTTGTTGTAAAAACATAATTTTTTAAAAGATTTAATATACATATTTTGAACTTTATATTGTCTTTTACTTGTGTTTTCTAACAAAATTCCCTTTCAGATTTAATTTTAAGAGAGTGTAAAACAGACAGTGTTAGATTTATAGTGTTACGACGTCTTCCAATTGATACCATCAGAGCCGCAGTTAAGCATAAACGACAGTAAGTATGATTTATCCATTAATCTCCGTCTGAAACAGTCACTTTGAACCCTAAAAAATTTTGTGAACGTAATATTTTTATTTAGAATTAAGAAAAGGTCGAGGAAAAAGAAAATTAATTTTTTCTTTTTCCTATTTTTTTTAATTTTTCTAAGTTTTTCGAGCAGAAAATACGTCCTTCAGACTTCCATCAAAGCATGGATCGTTCACAATCGCACCACCAGGTTCGAATCCTGGCTCCGGCACTGTCGGAGGAAATGGTTGTATGTCCGCGTTTTTTCAATGCGTAACCCCCTTCCGCCTGGCTTCTAGAAATGGGGGTTGTCTAATTTCTGTGGTGTTTATTATTATTATTAATTTACAACGAAAATATGGAACTCGTTAAATATTGATTATAAATAAATAAATTAATATCTTAACCTAAACTTGCAGCAGCTTATTTCTAAATTTTGTGCTAAGAAATAAATTATTGTACCTTTAAATAAATTATATAAATGCTCGAGTGTCCTAATTTTCTTTTCCACAATTGAGAGATTTCTATTTATTTACATTTTTATATATGCACAAGATCTATCAACTACTATAATTTTGGGTTAAAATACTAATTTGTTTAATTAAAAACAATTTAATTGTAAAAGTTCCATTTTTCTGTTCTGTTCCATTTTGCAACTTATTTTTTTAATTATTGGTCTCTCAAAATGCTAATAAGCTATATTTTTGCTTTCTTCTGAATTTAACTATGAAAAAATAATGTTAATTTTTTTATAACTTAATTTGAAATTGAGAATAATAGAATTTTTGTTTAATAAAATGCTTCTTTTTCGTTATTATCGAAAAATATATATAAGAATCTATCGTCTAGGACAAGAAAAATTGCTTACAAATAGTCATTGATATAAAGAAAATTAACCTTAAAAAAGAGGGAAATTTGGCAGTTGCTGGAAGTAATAATAATGGTTTAATATTTCCAGCGAGATATAGGATTCTGTGAATTTTATACTTGAGCTACATATCATTAGCAATGAATCGATTTTTTATCAATAGTACAGACAGCAATTTCATGCCTATTATTAGATATCTAACATTGTATGTAAATGTCCTCAATATGCATAGATTTATATTCCATTGCGCCCCCAGACAAATATTCAAGGACATATGCACCGAATTTTTCACCATAAAATTTCTTTAATCTGCTTTACTAAATTTAAAAGGATAATAATAATAAAGGAACATTTTAAGAATGTTAATACATGACATTTTTTTAAATGTTATGACGTCATCGACAATTTTTTAAATGGAATCCACATTTTTAAAATTTTTAAAAAGCACATTTTTCTGTATACAGGGCGTTTCAAAAGTAAGCATAAACCTTTTGGGGGCATAATCCTCGGATATAAATAAGACAAAAACTTCCTATCAACATGTTACAATGTGTTGCTTTGAACCCAGAATTATTGTAATAAATTAACTAATAATTCATAAGTTTCAATTTCCAGAATCAATTTTCTTGAAAAAGGTTAATTCTATCAAGATGAACTAGGACTACCTTTTTTACGTAGAAAACTTTGAAATTTTATAATTTTGAACGGAAACCGTAATAAACTGAAACGAAAAAAAAAAGGGATTATTTTAGCCCTTAACCATTCCGGTATGTAACGCCCCTGACTAAAATGTTTAAATTCTGAATTCAGAATCGAGTGCAGCCTCAAAAGTTTATACCGTGTATGTATTTTCGAGATTTTATTGTCAATGGTTTCGGAAATATTGTGGATAAACCGTCCTCAGGGTGCCCCATTCGAAGGGGCGTAGCTTCTTTAGAAATAATTTCCGGACCCATGTTGATAGGAACTTTTTGTCTTATTTTTATACGAGGATCACTCCCCCAGAAGGTTTACGCTTACTTTTGAAACACCCTGTATAGTACATTAAAGTCTATAGCGAAATTATTGAGAAAGGAAATCATTTATAGTCTAGGGCAGTCAAAAATGCAACGAAAATTTTACGAGCTAATATTAACATATATGCTGAACAGAATTTAAAGGAAACAACTACTCGGCGAGCAAATACCCCGACCTGCAGTGAATTACACCTGTAAACTGTAATGGATCAGTAGCCAACTATCATCTGTCAATTCCTGACCAGACATAGACCGGTTTCGAACTTATTAGTTCCCATCAGTGTTAGGAAAATAGAAAAAAAGTTGCGAGATTGTGATCACGTGAGAGATTAAATTTCACGAGAGGTCGTCCTGCAATTTCAGAAAATAAACATGTATATGTTTTACTGACAATGAAGAACAATCCTCGCAAACTAGCCGCGAAGTCGCAGCAGAGCAGACAATTAGCCAGTCGACTGTTTTAAAATATCTGAAAATGAATAAATTGCATCCATATTAAGTGAATTTAGTTCAAGACCTTAACGAAGATGATTTCGACCTCAGATTAGAATTTTGCGAATCATGATGGAACGAACTTTTTTCTAATGAGGCCATTTTCACATACACTGGATGATGTCAACATGTGAGCTGCAAATTGTTGGGACTACAATTTTGGGCCCATTTCAACAGGATGGCCCGTCGATAATAATGCGTAATTATTTAAACGAAATTTTTCAACACGGATCGATTGGTAGACGCAGATCAATAGAATGGCCAGCTAGATCTCTGGATCTAACCTCAATTTAATTAATCCAAAGTTTATTTTAGTTGACCGAACAATGTTGAGGACTTAAAGGACAGAATTGGACCCAAAACAATTACTAATGCTTTGCGAGAATATCCTGGAAGAAAAAGAATATATACAGTGTGTCCTAAATTCGATGCCCACCATTAGGATATCGGAAACTATAAGAGATAGAGAGGCGGTTAAATTAGAATAGTTGTGACAATTTCAATGCTGACTTTGAATCCGTCGAGAAATCAGGGCTAACTGTGGTCGTCTTCGAGTTATTTTTAAAACGCTTAAATTTTGTATTTTAGGCTTTGTGAAAAATCTGAAAAACGAGCAATCGTACGAAGATAAAACTTTACACTTCTAAAGGCACTTTTTTTAACGTTCTAGTAGTGTCGTCAGTGAAGCATTTAATTTCTGAGATACGACCCACAATATTCAATTTTCTAATGGGCGCCAAATTGGATTTTTACAGATTTTAAATCTACATTAAATTTCCGTTCTCCTGATGTGTAACACTAGTGGTTTATGTTCTTATAGGACACCAAACGACGTTATCTAGAAACTAAATGCTTTACAAAAAAAACTAATGACATTACTAGAACGTTCATAAAAAAGGAAAGTTTTATCTTCGTACGATTGCTCGTTATTCAGATTTTTGACAAAAATAAAATACAAAATTTCAGGTTTTTTAAAATAACCCGAGGATGATCGCAATTAGCCCTGATTTCTCGACGGATTCAAAATCAGCAGTAAAATTGCCACAACTTTTCTAACTTAACCGCTTCTCTATCTCATACAGTTTCCGATATCCCAATGGTGGGAATCGAATTTGGCACACTGTATATAATAGTTTCATACACAAATACAAGTTAAATACTTTACAATTATACATAATTGCAACTTTAAACTTGTAATTATAAAAATATTTTCACTATGCCCTTTCTACACCATCGTAATTTTGTATGTTTGACTAGTGTAACATAATGTTTGTGCCATTCACCAATAAATATTATTATTATTTTGTCACTTCTCTTCGGCGTTAAACAGCTGTCCAACAAATTATTAGTTTCTTTCACAAAATGAACATTTAAACCTCTGCATCATCAAAAGAAAAAGCAACCGATCTTATTCTTTTCCTCATATTCCCTTAAAAGCACCCTCTTTATAACATCGTCGTTATTATTATTGTATCAAATAAAATACCGCAAATCTGAATGTATTTGACTAAATTTACATATTTTGTTGGAAACGGTCTCACTATACCCAAGTTACTTAGGTACGTCGGTCCTTAATTTCCTTGAGATTATATGCAATACACTGGGGTAGAGGAAAATTTAAATTAAAATCCAAGATGATCACCCAAACTAAAATGTTGGTAAGCCAGTACAGCACACTTGAGCGAGAAACAAGCCGTTGAAGAGGCGTATATTGCGTATGGTAATGGGCTATTGTCTACAACATACGAGCCCTACATACAGCTAACCTCTATTATTTCTAAACGTTAGACTTTTCCGTCATTCATTATAATTTATAGCGGCCTCTTCCTACTTTGTGACGCAACCAGTTGAATTCCTAACGCCATTCCAGACCAAGCGTCGGTAGAAAAATTTACAGTTAACAATATGGTCGTTCCTTTTTATACTCGTCTAGTGGTAATGAATGTCTTCCTTGTGTCATAAATTCCAAAAAACACGGCTCCAAGGATTTTACACACTAATTTTAATATCTTTTATGTCGAACCGACTTTTAAGTGTCATGAACATTAATAGAACGAAGTAAATTTAATTACCTATTACGCCGCAACCATCCTCGTTTTCTTGCGGTCTAGAAAAGTATAATCGTTTCAAATGTTACGGAAATGGAAGGAGCACGTTTACTCGAGTATATTCTAAACAAGTATACTTTATTTTAAATCAGGTGTTAACAAATCAAAATAAAATGGCAATCGAGGTTATTGATAAAAGAACTAAATTTAAAAAATGTATGGAAAACTTGGGTGGGCATCGATTTAACCCTCCAGTCGAATTAGTATGAAAATTAGATGATTTTGTTAAAAAATGTTTCTAGGTATAAGCCGAATGGTCAGAATGATGGCAGGGTTTCTTAGACTTTAATTTTTTTGCGCTGCAAAATTTTTTATTAAACAATTAAGGTTTGAGAAAATGTTTTTTCCGAGTTTTAGAAAAAACTATTGATTTGTATGACTGGTGGTGGAGAGGTGAACGCACTTGCCTCTCACCCAAAAGTTCCGGGTTCGATCCCCGGTCGTGGCAGTGGAAAATACTGTGAGAGGGCTTTTTCCACTATACACGGATATTGGGTCTGTGTCCCTTGTCTCTAAATGTGTAGCCCCCTCCCACACAAGGCTCTTCTAGAGCCTTCCGGGATATAGGGGGTCGTAATTACTTGTGGTGTTATTTATTTATTTATTTATTATTTATTTATTTTAGAATAAAAAGTGTTTCTTAAAAGTTATGCGCCTTGAAAAACCTACAAAATGAGAACTATTTCATCAAAATCTTTTAATTTGTTTATGAGTCATTGCAAAAAAGTGCTAAAAGGGCGGTTTTTTCAATTGTTAATAAACAATAGAGAAACATGTTTGATATACTTCTTACCACAAGAAAAGAAGGTTTTTGTAGCATAGAAAAAGCACGCGAAATCGGGAGCCATATAGTCGAATAGTTTTGCACAATCAATTTGTTAACAACTTTATGACGTTTTTTAACGCTTATTCTTAGCAATCTGCGGGTTCGCAAATTAAAGTTCATGATTTATACTGTCAACATCAAAAAAAAAACCTAATGAAGTATTGGTTTTAAATTATTGAAAACAATAATTATCAAAGTTACCATTAATCTTTTCGTTAGAAACAAATAGTTCACTTCGGCGATGCATGGTATCGAAATGCTGATAAAAGTATCTGATAGCTGACATTTTTTCACGAATTAAAAAGTCTTTACGACCAACAGAAGGTGAGATAGATTTCTTTATATCGCTGTGGCGTTGTTTATTAATATTAAAGAATGATTTTAGCTGGAATCTACAAAGGAACATTCAAAGAATTCCATGCAAAAATTCTCGGCTCGATTATTTAAAAATTGTTGATGTGACAATTGTTTAAAGTTGTTGTTGCTCCGATAGTTAGTCTGGAAGCGAAGATGATGGAAGTCAGCCACGCGGGGCCGAAAACGAGTTTCGGGCGCTTCAAAGTCGTTTCGCTGGAAAAAAATTGCATTTTTTCGGCAAATATTGAAGCTAGAACCTTCATTTTTTAAAAAACTGGCGTATCTTGACAGAATATGAATAATGAAATGTATATTTTCTTTAAAAAATTATTTTTACACTTCGCAGTTTAACGAAAATTCGCATTTTTGTTTATTTCATGAATAATAAATAATTAGCAATGGAACACTATTTTTAATACACTCAGTGAAAATAAGCGTTAAAAGAGTCAAAAAGCTTGTCACGTAAAAAGTATTCGACCATGGCTCCCACTTTCGTGTGATTTTTCTATACTACAAGAGCCTTCTTTTCCTGTTGTAAGAAGTATATAAATAAAATAAATAAATACCCCATACATTAGACAACCCCCAATTCCAGAAGCCAGGGGCTTGTGCGGAAGGGGGTTACACATTGAAAAAACGCGGACATACAACCATTTCCTCCGACAGTGCCGGAGTCGGAGCCAGTATTCGAACCCGGTGGTGCGATGTCCGTGTGATGCTACGATTTACACGTACATAAACAAATAAATACGTTGGATAGTGATGGTTATAAGATATTACATAAAGAAACTCACTTGGGCTACTGTAGCGTAGCAGATATCGCAGACACAACTTACCCCGGATAAGTGATGTAACGTGCCCAGGATAAAATTTCACTAGCTCAGACTATCTCAAGGCGTTAAGCCCAAGTTTACATAAACTATGACAAATTATTAATTTACTTACTTACACAAATCACTGAGGGTTCCATACGTAGTGGACGCAGACGAAATAATGACACTTTCTTTAAACATGAAATGCACTATATTACAGAATTTACAAATATTGGTTCTCTAGCATGTAATCTGGCGATGTTCAAAAGATGTCGTAAATTTCTTGATTAATAAGTTACAACATTAATAAAATGCCTGGTGTAGCTACATATCGATTTACAACGTGAGGATAAATGGTAATAAATTCGGCCACAATGGGTCTGATTTAGAGAACCTCCTTAAATAAATATAAATGCATAAAATCTTTAAATATGTACAAGTTACAATACAAAAGTAAGTATGAATGGAATGTAACTGCGCAGAACCACTGAAGGTGGTCCCCGGTAAATAAAAACAACACACTTATCTAGGGTGGTACGATACCGACTTCGACGTTGAAGAAACTGTAGCCCTACAGAGATGTCTTCGGGACGAAAGAAATTGACCCGAGGATGGGGTTGATTATAGCCTCTCCAGCCCTGGAACTTTCTACTCTGTGTGGATGCCCCGTCCGTGGAACTTCACTACTGTGTGTGGAAGCCCCGTCCGAGGAACACTAAAGATATCCCGATTTAATTTGCATAGTCGGAAATGCACGTGAAGCGTGTCTAATGAGAGCAATTTAAATCTGACATAGCCCACACAAGAAATATAATTTACCTCACTGATGAGGGAACAATCCACCAATGTTCCTAGAAAGCCACAGTTGGATGAATGAGGTCGAGTCCGTCTTTTAAGTCGACACGATACTTCCAAAGGAAAGCCTGTAAATTTGTGAAACACGTGGGTAGAGGTCAGGTAAGATAGCGTGAAGAGGTTAACTTACCTTGTATACTTAAATATCCTGCTACCGCAGTTAAAATTTACTCACAACAAAATATTCCGTTAAACGGAACAACAACAGATGGAGAAAATTTACCTGTGTTGACAATCCCAAAATCCACCAGGATGCCTCGGATAAAACGAATTTTGTGGAATTATCAACCGTATACCGCCATCAAAAATGTCTCTCTACTTTTCACCAGTTGGAAGTATATCGCGCCTCCCGTGGACAATAGCGAAACTCTGGTACGGACGTAGCGGTTGTTATTATGCGGCCCACAAGACGCTAAGGCGTATGGTGGGTCGTATATGCTAGAGGTCCGCGACAGTGATTAATCGTGACTGAAACCTCGCGCCTTAACCCACTCGGCTATCGACCAGACAACATGTTTTTCTATTGTTTATTAACAATTGAAAAAACATCCATTTTAGCATGTTTTTTGCAATGACTCATAAACAAATTAATCTATTACAGATTGGACAACACTGATATCCATAAGCAAAGAACTGTGCTTATAGGTGACTTAAACATTAATTGGTTGAAGAATGACAGTGGTATCAGAAGTCTAAGAAACTTAGTACATGCAGCAGGCCTTAAACAAATAGTAATGAAGGATAGTAGAATAACCAATTGGTCATCCATCCTGATCGATTATATAATCAGAAACGACTTTGATGCTAAAGAGGTTCCAAGAGATTTTCCTGCGATAAGTGACCATGAAATCATTGGCACAGAGTTCACGTTTAATACTGTTCTCGAAGTACCAGATTGTAGCTTGTAGATTGTTTTACGGGGTCATTTGGTCTCGAACAGCCTTACTTCACTTCGACCTTAAACATCTTTTGTGATTTACCCTACATCTAGTGGTTATCCAAGATTCCCAGACTTTTTACAAAGCTTGTGATTTTCCTGGGAGCTAATTTCGCTATGTCTTCAGGCGTTAATTCCGCCTGTTCTAGGAACTTTAGCCTAGTGCGGACTAACATCTTGCATTCGCAAAGTATGTGTTCCGCAGTTTCAATTGCAGTATCGCAATATGTGCATTTATTATCTACCGCCTTACCCATATTCTTGAGATAGTATCTCAAGGGGCAATGGCTAGTTAGAAGGCCTGTGATTAGCCTTAATTCGGACTTTTCAAGTTCGAGAAGCCTTGTGGCATTCTTTGTCGAATAAGTTATAAACTTTTTCGCTTGTCTTTGGCCTGGAGTATTCCTCCAGTAGGACTTTTTCTGATCCTTTTCCCTTTCTTGGATCTTCTCCGCTATATGTTCCTTGGCTAGCCCACAAAACGGTTCGGGTCCAATGAACGGTGCTTCAGCTCCTTTTCTTGCAAGCTATCAGCAAGTTCATTTCCTTGTACTCCCTCATGCCCATGCCCTGGCACCCACATCAAGGTAACCTTGTTGTTATTAGTCAGTTGCTTCGGGGATTGTCTACATTCTCAGGCAATTTTAGATTAAAAGGTATAGGACCTTAGAACCTTTAGGCTGCCTGGCTATCTGATAGTATACAGATCTTTGCCCTTCGGATGCCTTTATTTAGGCATACCTGGGCACACAGATCTATGGCATAAATTTCTGCCTGAAAGATGGTTGGGGTGTTACCGAGGGCTTTGGATAGCCTACAATTCGGCCCTCCTGCTCCCACTTCTACCCCTTCAGCCATCTTAGATCCATCTGTATACCAGATAAGTGACCCTTGTTCCAATCGCAGTGACTCCATCTTGCTCGTCTGACGACTTTCAATTAGCACGCCAAACGGGCAGTCAAAGTCTTGTTTGACTGGCATTGAGTCAGTGGGTGGTCATGGACTTCAAATGGATTAACTCCAGAATCCTTAAGTGACCAACCAGATCGCCTGGTTTAAATTTATGTGCCTGGTGCAGTCGTAAGGCACTGAGTGCCGCCTCCTTCCTTACATGTAAGTGCTTTGGGACACGAGTGCATTGCTCCTGTAGTCCCGAAACAGGCAAGGCGTTGCAGTTTCTGCAACTTTCCCTGTGCTGTTCTTGCCTCTGTTTTTGGCCACCATACGCATGATGCGTAGGTTACCATAGATCTTACAATCGAAAGATAAGACCAATGTGTTATTTTCGGTCTTAGACCCCCAAGTCTTACCAAACAACCTACGGCACGTCCATACTGCCGCTGTTGCTTTAGTAAGAGTCCTTTCCAGATGTGAGTTCCAGGTAAGTTTTTGATCCAGGATTACTCCTAGATACTTGACTTCACTGGAGAGATTTATTATCGTTCCATTATGTACGGGAGTTCTAATATGGAGTCTTCTCCTTTTAGTGAACGGGACAATAGTTGTTTAGTGCTCGGATTGACATTGAGCTCTGTGACGAGCACCATTTGGATATTATATTTAAGGCAATTTGCATGAGGTTGGAAATCATGACTTCATTTCTCACAGTGACGACCAGGTCATCTGCATATCCCTGGACGTTAAAGTAAAGTACCAGATACTGTCCATGAAAGATATTTAAGTAATGAGACTATTTCAAAAATAACAGTAGAACTAACAGGGGCAAATTGGAATAAATATCTACGGACATAAACCTTTTATATGCAGATTTTATGAATGTCATTCAGACAGTAATAGACTAAGTAAATCAACATATATGGACAGATGTAAAAGTAATAGCAAAAATGTGTGGAGAACATTAAGAAAATGGTAGGAAACAAAAACAAGTTACTTTCATAGATATTAATTATGGAAAGTATAGTGCAAGGACAGAAGAAAGTTTTGATTGATAAACCGGCCCTTAAACAAACAAATTCTTCTGGAGTGAACAGTATCAGTTCAAAGACGTTGAAGGTAGTTGTCAATTATGTTGTGAAACCTTTGACTTTCCTAATAAATAGATCTTTAGTTGAGGGCGTATTTCCTAATTAGCTCAAGTAATACCCTTGCATAAGAGAGGATCCACAACATCAATTGATAATTATCGCCCAGTTTTTTTTACTGTCGACAATTTAAAAAATAATAGAGAGAGTAGTGTACTCACGAATGATACATTTTTTAAATACGTTCGATGTAGAGTCTGATGGATCTCGGGAAAAAGGTCCACCCAGACAGCTGTTATGCAGTTTCTAGACAAGTTGTATGTTTCCATAAATAAAAATAAGTGTTTCGGAATTTTCATGGACTTAACCAAAGCATTCGATATTGTGGATCATGATTTGCTTATTAATAAACTAAATAAGTATGGATTTAGGGGAAAAATAAACAGCTGGCTGCAGTCCTATCTCTCAAATAGAAATCAAGTTGTCGAATTAAATAATATAAGATCAGATGAACTAAATGTATCATGCGGTGTTCCACAGGGATCTGTTCTTGGGCCACTACTATTTCCATTATTTATTAATGATTTCCCGAGCACCGCTCACAATAATGGTAATTTGATCATGTTTGTCGATGATAATTCGTATTTGAGTATGGCCGACCTAATAGGTGTCTCACAAAACAAAATTATGGTTTAATGAAAACAAATGACTTTTAAATACATCGAATACTAATTTTATTCATTTTACACCTAGGTTGTCGAACTATAATACAAGCAGCTTAATAAAAGTTAATGGTAAATCACTTGAACAAGTTCGATATACACGATTTTTAGGTATTTATATTGATAATGCCCTAAATTGGGAAGTACATATTGACCATTTGTGCAAAAGCTATCATCAGTATGTTTTGCCTTGCATAGATTAAGTAAGCTAACCAGCATGTAAGTTGTTCTTTCCTACTACTATGCTCAATTTTATTCCCGGGTGAAGTATGGCATTGTGTTTTGGGGTTCACCACATTTTCTTGAATGAATATTCAAAATTTAAAAGTCGGCAGTCAGAAACATACGAGGATTAAATAAAACTATATCCGGTAGAAATGTTTTCAGGGAGTTCGATATTCTAACAATACCCAACATATTTATTTATGAAATTGTTACATTTGTAAAGCTAAATTTGTATGAATTGTTATATAACAATTATAATCATATCTATGAAACTAGGAACAAAAATGAATTATCAATACCCGTTCACAGGTTATTTACGAAAGAAGTAAGCTGTACAATAAACTGCTACAAAAAATAAAGGAATTAAATAATATAAGGGTATTTAAATATGAGGTTAAGAGATTGCTCCTAAATAATGTATATGTAATGTAACGGAATATTTAGAAATACAATTTTGATTGAGTTTTATAACCTCACTATGGCCTTAGTTTTCTGTATAAATAATTTTGAAGCTGTTTTTAGATATTTTTCTTGTTGTTTCCATTTATACATGTATTTTTATCTTACTAACAATTGTATTTGACGAGTCCGATACCATTTATTGTAATATGGTCTATGGATAATAAATATTATTATAGTAAGCCTTTGCACTAAAAAAAAAACCGTTTCATTGTGTTCCATATACCAATGTGTTCCACTCTCCCCTAGGCATTAATTTTACGTATATTCCATTGAAAAAGTTAACTACTGAAATAATTTTAAAATCTAATAGAAATGTAAGAATAAAACGTGTATTTTTGATTTTAAATTTACAAATTCAAATGAAAAATATTTTATTCAGGCGTGGATTATTACATGATGTTTCTGGGGCAGTAATCAAATAAATAAATTTCGCGCGGACAAAGTCAAATATTTCGAAAAAAATTCCCACATTTCCTAGTCAATTTTTACTAAATTAACAAATAAAAAATTAGCTGGAGGTCGAATTCCTCACACTATGCATCGTGAAGTTCAGCACGTACTCAACTGCCACGTTTTTAAAACATAAATATTAGCACAAAATCTCCCGTATCCTATAATTTGCCGTGTGGTAATAGCAACAGAAAGAAACTACATCTCTGGTGTACATGCGCATGTGAAATCACCACAGTTTTATGAGCATGCCCATAACTAGAATCATTAAAGTTTTATTGCAAATTTAAATAGCCAGTAAATTATGCAACATACATGGAGTACTAACGAGGAAAGGCACTTCAAGGTTGCTGTCTACTTTATTGTTGATATTTGCAATAAGGAAACTGTTTGTATAATAAAACATAGGTAGTTTTATATAGCCGAGGAGATAGTTATGTGAAGTTTTACCGTTCTTCGATTTTTTATCACCTTCAGTATAATGTAAAGTGCATAGAAAAAATTGCATTTAATAGACAAGGAGACACGAGTACTAACAATAAAGATTTCTACCTACGTGAAGGTCTAATACGACATTTTTAAATGATGTCTATATAAAAACACATATTATTGTGAAATAGCTACGATTATTACTGAAACAATTCCTAAATATACGAGTCGGGATGGTCCTGTGTAATGGCCAAAAGTTTTAGGTCACGTACAATAGACAAGAAAATATTTAATAAGGAAAAAAAGGAAGAAAGATAGTAATATTTTATTTAATGAATAATTTCTTTTGTATATAAAATGAAATTTTTTTTTTATTTTTGTATAACAAAGTTGAAACAATTTGTATAAAAAGTATACTTACAGTTAGAAAATGTTTTACATCGACAGGATTTCGATATGCCAACAGGATCTACAGGGTGACCCGTAATAACGTGTAAAAAATTTATTTACCAATTGATTATCGAAAATGAAGGTGGATTCTTCATATAAAATTTTTCATAATAATCCTTTAATGTCCAGCTAGACCCCTTTAAAAGGGTCTGCCAAAAAATTGTTTTTGATTTATTTCTGAAAATAACAAGAAAGGCGGGAATTAGAGCGACTTGAACGGCAGTTGAGGGAAACAGGTAGCCAGCCAGTAGTACGGTCGTGAGCAAAAAAAAAATAAGACAAGTCTTATAACGGTATTTTGCTAAAATCTAGTTGTGTATATCTAACTTTAATTTTTGTGTCATTGTCAGTTAGTTGTCATAATTTACTGCAAGTGTGCAAAAAACTAATATGCCTCATATAAGGGATTTAGTTAAATCTGGAGTTATTGCTAAAGCAGAAGATGGATGGTCAATGAGACAAATTGCACTGCGTTATAATATTGACAAAAATTCGGTAACATTTTAAGAAAGTGGAGAATAAACAGTACGATTAGCATAAATTCTGGATCAGAGCGACGAAGGATATCAACTCAACAACAAAATTTGCAATTGGTAAATGCTTTAGTAGAAAATCCATTTTACTCAGTTATTCAGGCTGCTGAAGAAACGAATTTTCCTGGATCGACTAGTACTGGTCGCCGGCGAATAAGAGAATCGGAGCTACGCTGTCATGCAACAGCACAGAAATACTCACTTAAAGCTGAACATAAAGAAGCTCGAGTAGGATTTGCGCTTGAATTTTTAGCGTATGATGTAATCTTTACAGACGAAAAAACTTTCCAGTCGACACACAGCGGTCGTATTCGTGTTTACCGCCCTCCGAATACTCAATTCGATGAGAAATATATATCTAACAATGATAAAAGTGGTAGATTTTCCGTCAATATATGAGCTAGGATATCGGCATGTGGTCCTGGTGTTTTGTGGCATATTCAGAAAGATTTAATAGTGAAACGTATATTAGGATTTTAGACAATATTATGCTCCCTTCTGTGTCACAATTATTTACTAATAATGAGTTCATATTGCAACAAGACACTTGTTCCGTTCATACTGCTCATACCGTAACTAACTGGTTACAAGATATAAACATCAATGTTCTTAACTGGCCCATTCATAGTCCAGATCTAAACCCTGTGGAAGACGTATGGGGACTACTCGTATCCAAAACCGAAATGTGAGACCACGGAATGCCGAAGAATTACTGGAAATAGTAAATAATGCATGGGAAAATATTATTACTAATGATTATTGTATAAGGTTATTTAATTCTGTGCCAAACAGACTTATAGAAGTTATAAATAGAAATGGTGCAATAACGAAATATTAATAGTTAGTTTCTTGTTAAGTAGGATATCCTTTGTCCTTTGATCCAGGATTTCTACCAATCGTACCGTTTATTCTCCACTTTCTTAAAATGTTACACATCAGATTTTTGTTAATGTTATAACGCAGTGCAATTTGTCTCATTAACCATCCATCATTTACTATAGCAACAACTACAGCATTAAAAGAAAAATAAATTAAAAGTGATATCTGTTTTATTTCGGCTACTCATTACTTATTCAAATAGAGAGATTTACATTAGAAAAAAAAATGTCCTATTTTTTCTGCTCACCACACTACCATCAGGGCTTCTACTACAACCCCCCCCCCCCCTTCTTTGATGGACAAACTTCTTGGTAATATATAAAAGTTTCCGCAAATAACTGAAGTAATGAGGACGACAAGACTATCAAGACCAGACTTTTCTTTAAAAAAATTCAAAATGCAGTTTTTGAAATAATTAAATTAAAAATATTTAATATTACTCCGCTTAAAAATACATCTGAGACTGCATTTTAAAGGTAAAGTCTTGTGCCTACAAGATGCTATTAATGATTATTTAATATGTGCTCTATCTAAGAAGTTATTAATGATCAAAATTGACTTTTTCTAGGAGTTGAAAAATAACTTAGCTTAGAGTTGTAGGAAAATATACAAAAAATTAAATGTAACAAAATTTTCTTAGTTGCAGATATAAAACTTTTAAGTACTATTTTATAATAGTTCTCGACATGTGAGAAAGCCACTGTGCGGAAAAGGCTCATATTTATGCAAAATTGCTGACTGAATTAATTGATCATTTAAAATCAATCAACATTCAACTCTTCGTCATGTTAACCAAGTCGTTCGTTTAAATCTATTTCAAAATCTCTTCTAATGACTCAAACATACACAGCTTTCGACTTATCATCTACACTAATTATCCCACTTTACATTCCACGCCTGTGTCATTCATTTGTCAAACAATGGCCCTCGGGGACTACAGATCTCCTTTCTTATTACAGCAAGAGATTCACGGATGCCATTTCCTAGTTTCTCCATGTTGAAATTTAAGGATGCGTAGAAATATCATGTAGAATATGTGATCCGTGTTCTTGCCTACTTGGCCAATGTACCATAAAACAGCAAACTGTTCTTAAGCGGATGTGCACAAGGTGAGAGTTCGTGATAAATTGTTGTTTATGAAGGAGAATACATAATAACGTATAATCCAGAGGGGATTTTCAGGTGGAAAACCAAAAAGAAAGGAAATGTACTGTTGCTCAGTGGCGGCCCAACGGATGAGATGGTGCAACACAATGGCTTGTTGCAAAATTGAAGTAAAATTTCTAAAATAATTATTTATGACAAGTACAAGTGTTAAAAAATGACATAATTATAAAAATTAACCTATTGCGCCGAGACCTAATTTGTTGCGAAAAAAGTGTTCGCAAAATTCAGTGAAACTTTGAATTTCCAGCGCAAACTTGCGGTACCACCTGCAAAAACCGTTGAAAATGCATTTTTTTATGTGTTTTTCACTTCGAGACTTTGTTGCGTGTCGCATACGAATTTGTTGCATCGAGAAACAATTTGTTGCAAATAAAGTTTTCTCTAAAATAGTTTCTACATAATAAATTATTTTCAAGAAATCTTTCACTTTCTCAGACAACCTTAGAATTCTTGTGATTGGGGATTTGTGCTTCTTCGTTCCGTAGAAAATATTTCTGTGTAAAATGGTTATGCAATAAATTGGAACGAATGTTTTTATGAGTAAACTGCTATTACTTTTCAATATAAATTACGGTAATTCACGTTTTGTCCCCAAAATCTTTTGAAACTTGTTATCTGCAAATTTCCTTCCTGTTGATGCCGTTGCAAATATTGTGTTTCAATTTTGTATTCGATGCACTCGGAATCGTTAAGTCGCGATTGCTCACTTTTTTAAAACCGATTCATTTTTTCCGGGTCTTCCGGATTTAAGCAATTTATTTGATCGCTCTTTATTTATTAATTATTATTTAAAGTGATGTTTATGAGTTTTAAAGCTATCTTGATTATCAAATTCGTATCACCAGAAGTTATCAGTAGGCACAGTTTTACTTCCACGTCCAGTGGAAGTATAGTAACGCAGCAAAAAATTTTTTTGTTGAAATAGAATTAAAATTTTCTGTCTGTCGATCTGTAACTGTTTTTGTGCGCACGTTTACTCTGAAACCGTTTATGATATTGACTTGAAATTTGGTACACTTATGTATTATAACGAGATATGGAACTAGATTATATTTTGATCTAATTCCGTTGAAGGGTTCGGGTGTACATAGGGTAAATAAGGGTAAATAGGAAAGCAAGCAGGTAAGAGTCCATAAAATTGCAATTTAGGATATGTATCAAAAGTCAAGGTCTCAAAATTTTTTTTGGCATCAGCCACCCCGAACTGTCACCCCCAATACCATTCCCACACTATTATGAAAGAGAGTAAAAAATTAAAATGTGATTTAGTGTGTACACAAGAACGAAAAGTCTAAAAAAAGTTTTTTGGCGTTAACTACCCCCTCTACCACCCTCATCCTATCATTAAAGGGGATAAAAAATTAAATTGGGATTTAGTATGTATACGAGAACCAAGGGCCTTTAAAATTTATTTTGGTATTAGCCACCCCCTCTACCACCCGCATTGCCACCCCCACCCTATTATTACATTGAGATTTAGTGTATATAAGACTTGGATATAAAATCCGGATGTGGAAGTAGTGTTACCTTGGACAGCGGTTGTTTAACTAATTTTTCTTTATTAACCATGTGCAACAAATTCGGTAAATATTGCTCAACATCATGTTTATATTATGTCTACTATAAAACTATTCCGTCCCGTACCTTCTAATATTAATCTAATTTAATCTTGATATACCATGATTATGATGTATGTCGAATGTGTCCATTGTTCCTCCATATAAATTATTTTAACATGCTTTTTCTTGCAACTGATTAGCTTCCTTATGCTTTGTGTATCGCATATCAGGAATACAAAACACTACACTATTGTAGATATTTAGCAATATACATAGTGATAAGCAACATAATATATAAAGGTACGCTTCATATAAGATCCGACAGATCAGTTTAGTCTGATTTCTGTAAAAACTATCTTGAAGTTGAATTTATCGATATTGGGGGTGCATTTACCCCAGTGATCCTATATAAATATACTAACTTACATTAAAATATTTTTTTCATAATCTGAAAGGATTATACAAATGACATATGATAGAAGAAGAGGTACTGAATTCTTCAATTAGGGTCTGAGAACCTCCCTCAACGTTTATGTTGCGTAGTTCTGTTTAAGTAGACAGTCCTAGGCTGGCTCAGTGTCCCGGCAGTGGGTTTTTTTTTAAATTATAATAATAATGTTTATTAAATCCAACAGACATTACAATATCGATAAATTAGGATATAATATAAAAATGTGTATACCACATCCTGTGAAATTAATAGCAATACAAACTGAGCAAATAACCTAAAAGTATTTCAATAGCAGTATAACAATTCAAAATTAAATTTACCAACCACATACACATATGAATTTTTTTTACACGAACAAGTTGGGAAATGCATTTAACATCGACGTGTCTATGCGAATTTTTGTCACATGTAACTATTTTAAGGAATTTATTGCAACCTTTATAATCCAGTCAAATAGTGATTCAACCCCGGAATGAAAGATGATAAGCAATAAACTTGTATAAATCTTTGTTTTGACATTTTATAAGTTAGCTGAAAAGTCTCATAGAATCACGTGTATGCGAGTCAAGATATTCAACGTCACAATGTCGCAAAAATCGTTTTTTTATAAATATCTTCTTTCCTTTTCTCTAAATGGCATTTGAAGTTGTTAGAGAGCATAGCAAAAAGCATTAGTAGAGCATAAAATTCTATACAAGTTCGGTGTTGGCAATATTTTATACAATTAACCGTTCTCGAGGTAGAGCACGAAGAGTAGGAAGCCTTTAGCCATATCAAGAAACCCGCTCGGGTTTCCCCGAAACGGGACCGGGAATCATATACAGCAAGATGTTGCTTTCTGCGCCATCTGGATATTTCTTTTCTTTTATAAAAATAACACAATCATTTAACATTGGTAATTACATCTGAAATGAGTTGTTTATCATTTCGTCTTTAAAATAAATACCTGTCTTTAATTTGTCATTGCGGCATTGCTATTGGTGTTTGAATTTTGAAATCTGTCATTCCTGTTGTATTAGTGTACTAGAAGGAAGTACGCCTTCAAAAACGGAAGTATGACATCCACGGATACAGAAGTTAAGTCGTAAATAACGTGAATATAGGCATAAACAAACTAGTATGGACATAACCTCAAATTTTTTAAAGACGGCCTGAAGTTAGGCGCGAGTGGATTTTCTGATCTAAAAATCAAACATTTAAGTAGGTACTTAACCTCAAAGAGGTTTAGAATAATTTTTAGAGAAACGCGGTCGGCGTTCTCCGAGCACAGGCCTGGACATTATCTACGGTGAGTGTTGTGATAAAACAGGCAAGTAAAAGATCCCTAGGTACTCTTCTTAAGGGGAGAGGTTCAGCAAAATTTCTTGTTGGGGGTAACTCGTCTACAGGCGTCGGTGTTAGGCCTCAGTAGCGGAAATAGGCCGACGTTAAATAAATGTATAAAAAAAAATTAAACTGTATTATAC
This sequence comes from Leptura quadrifasciata, assembly GCA_963675555.1. Taxonomy (NCBI): domain Eukaryota; kingdom Metazoa; phylum Arthropoda; class Insecta; order Coleoptera; family Cerambycidae; genus Leptura; species Leptura quadrifasciata. The sequence continues at coordinate 213,519,884 of OY776673.1, forward strand.
AGTTCCCCATGTGAAGGTATAACTATTTCCAGAGATAATTTATATTGTGCTCTTCGAACTTTATATGAAAGAACAGTAACCCGCTTATAGGTTGTGACTTAACATAAGCTTTCAAGATGCATTAAAAACCTCTAAGAGAAGTATTAATATCTTTTACATATTTGGACTAGAAAATGAATTTCGGAACCTCCAACAAATTCTCGTATATGCATAAACAATATCTTTGTTAACTTTGAAAATATAGATACCATTCTTTTATATTATCATCTTTCTGATCACAAAGCTCCAATAGTTAACTTAATTGATTAATTAATAAAGTAAACTCATTATATAATACAGTACTAAATAAAAACCCGGAATATAAAATTTTCAAATCATCTAATTTCTGAAGACTGGGTAAAACTATACAGTGAATATGTTCCAGATAAGGCTGTTATTATCACCACCTATCCTTCCCTCAAATCTCTGTTAAAATCAAATCTACTTACATTAATAATAATAATGCATATTAAAAAAGTGATGAAATTAAGCATCTCAGTAGCATTGCAAAACTGTTACTCAATTGTGGAAGGCTAAAGCAGAAGTAGAACAAAAAAATATGAATACGGCAACTTATTATTCAATTAAAAAAAGACCAAGTAAATAAAAAGAGTATAATAAGTAGAGTTTTAATGTGAGTCAACATCTATTTTTATTTTTGTTCTAATATTCTTGTATTCCTCATGAAATAGAAGACACTATTTTAAACCGATATTTTAAATGCCATTTCGCGCTGGATTTTTCGCTTTTTCTCCATATTAGCAGCTATATTTGTGTTTGCCGACCACACTTTATGCCCCCCTAATGAATTGTATCCAATTTTATCGTTCTCCACGATAAATTTTCCGACTTTAATTACGCCGTTTCACTAAATTTCTCTACTTCAATGTTTATTCAGAACTTGAAGCCTATTTAATGAATGGGTTGGCGCACGCATTGGGTGCCTCGGTGCGTAACACGAGGCGGGTGTATTGATCCCAGTATCAACTAGGGAAGCAGGAACAAGGTTCTCGTTCTCCTTTGTCCTCTAGGATCATGAAACCACTCAATATACACAAGGAATTAACTTTCCCACCGCAATGACGTTTCGCAGTAATTAACATTTTAGATTACCTTACATATTATGAAAATTAAGCCACTGGAAAAGTTATGTGAAAGGAAATTACACGAATGGAAGTTGCATCCCGACGTTGCCTACAGCTCAATAGTTATCCTTATGTGGCACAAGTGCGACGTGGATTTTACCCCTCTTTATTAGGCTTTTTGTGGGAAATAATATGCCTCAGAGGAAATTAATGAAGATATCACAATAAATGACGTACCTATCTTGTGGCATGCCGACCATACTTGTAGCCAAATATCTGGATAGATCTTAAAACTGCGATAGAATTTATCAAATAGGCCGCTTTTCGTAAACGTACCTATCATAAACAAAATTATCCGTATTCGCAATAGTCAGATATGATATAATGCACATAATATAGAAAATCTATTAATGCACTTGTATAACAACTTTGCTAGTAGTAGAAAGAATGCAATGGGGACTAGTCCATATACTAGTCCATATACCTTTAAAGATTTGCAGGAGGCGCCCAGGGCCCCAATATTATATTAAATTCACTCAATTCAGTCACTATTGTCCATTTTCAAAAATAATCATTGTAAAGATACTAAAACACCACGAACTGCGAAGAAAACTGGGATCACTTAATGGCGTCTATAACGAAAACAACAAGGTACGCAGTATAATTTTTCGACGGCAGAGGGCGACATTTGAACATTTAGTTTTCAGAAGTAATTTTATTATTGGGTAGTAAATATTACTCTACAGAACTAAATCTTTACCTCACTTATTATGATTAACTCTTTGCTGATATATTTATTTCTAGGAAATAAATGTAACATTATAATAAATTTGGGAGAAATAAATGTCTTTCTCGCAACTAAGTGTGTTATTTTCGTACAGTAATTTACTTAGGAAGAACAAATGCGGCGGAAATAAATCATTTAATTTTGTCAACAAATTGAATATTTGGTATATTCTTGCCATAACAAAACTTTTAAAAATAATTGTTTATATTAAATATAATAAAGGATAACAAATATTTACTAAATTGGAAAAACTAAGGCTTCTTACTCATTTCAAGCCGCATATTTCCCTAAGTGTACGTATTTTCTAGTGCAGACATAATTTTTATGCCAAAACTTAAATGGAAGATCAGGGTGAATAAGCATATATCTTGTACGGTTGGAATTACAGTACTTTTTCCATATCCTCAACCACCTATCGCAATAAACATTTATTTATTATTATTCTAATATACTGATTAATTTTATTATTTTTTGTAGATTTTGTGATAGTTTGCAGAAGTTGCATATAGTAGAAAATCCATATAAAGAAAAAATAGTTTGTATTTATTTAAGTGATATATTGTGAACAATACACACTCAAATATGTAAACACATACGTTTCTGCACTAGATCTTAGACGTACGTATATTCTCAATAACACTGTAATTTTCCCCAGAACGGTAATTATTTGTGGTACAATTCCGACTTCAATCTACATCTTACTTCGTAGAGATGTTAAGCGTCACTCTATATATAGGCGTCAAAATAAACAGCAGACAGTGTAATCCCTTCGTTTCACTTAGATCATATTTTTAAATACAATTTGTATGCTAATTCTGCACTACTTAAGTGCCTCAATAGATTATAATTTTTAAAATCAACAAATTATTTTAAGGCACGAGTGGGAAGATTATCTATTATCGTAATATTGTCCACATTTATATTAGGTGCGCCTGAATGTAAAACAACTTTGGTTTCGAACGGCTGTAATATTAATAACTGTCAAAAAACCTTGTCATGCGGGAAGAAAACTTAATGGTGACATGTTAAGTTAAATTAAACATATACGACTGATTTTTTGTGTCGTTATTACATAAGTTGTCTGTCAACGGAGTAATTCTTTTAAAATGCACGCTGTTCTGAGTACATTTCCTTACTTATTATTCAACTCTTGTATACGGTGACCATTTCAAAACAACTGCCACTTTATTTACTTATTTGCTAGACGATAATTTGACCGTTTTAACGCATATTTGTGTACAGGGTGTCCGGTAAATCGTGGATAATCCTCAAACTGGTGAAACGTCATGACCTGTCAGAATACCAAAACTAGACCTTAGTAAAAACCTCATGGTCTTCGAAATATGGGCACTTTTTGAAATTATAAAAAATCTTTATCATTTTGTGCTCTATGCCTACAAATAGAGTCTTATTTTAATTAATTTTTTTGTTAGATGTTTTTGAAGAATAGTGCCAAATAAACAAAAAAAAACAGGTTTTCGATGGTTCACATTTTTTGGTCTACAAAAAAAAGTTGAATTCAGATTCAGCCTCGGCCAACTTTCTGTCATCAATTTGATCTTCCGTTGCGTAAAACGAATTACTACTCAAATCTGGAAATTCATCTTAAAAACTCGACCATTTCGTCCAAATTCCAAAATGTTATGAAAGTAGTTATAAATTATTTTTTCCAAGAGCAGTTACTGCCGTTAGATTTACATTAATATGTAAAATACTATTACATTTGGATCTTGGCAACTATTTTGGTCTATTTTGGTACATGATTTTGTTTAATATCATTACCCTAACGATTCGTTGTATTTTTGAATATCTGATAAAGTTCCAATCACTGTTTTCGCAACAGACATTTGGAAATTCTGTGAAGATTTGTAAATTGTCGAGCAAGGCTCTTGATTCTGGAGAACGCCCACTGAAGTTTGTAGCAGCCTGTACTTCTTTTGTATAAAAGATAAGTTTTACTTTTGTATAATTATTTTGCTTATTATTATTGTCTTATTTGTATAATTAAATAAATTAATATTCATATTTTTTCCCTAGAGTCTAGACACAATATTTGTTGAACCTGTATCAGAAAACGAAATATTTAATATTATTATGAAATTGAAAAAATCTAATTCTTCTGGTATTGACAAAATAAGTACAAACATGTTGAAATCGGTTGTTAACTATATTGTAAAACCACTAACATTTTTAATAAACTGGTCTCTGTCAGAAGGTGTGTTCCCTGAAGAATTTAAAATTGCCAAAGTAGTTCCACTTTATAAAAAAGGAGAAAGAGAATTCATTGAAAATTACAGGCCTATGTCTTTATTATCATGTTTCAAAGATTTTAGAAAGGTATTTAATAGGATAACTAAATTTTGTATCGATAATAAAATATTATGTGACGAACAGCATGCTTTCCGAAAAGGTAGGTCAACTCAATCGGCAATACTAGAGTTTCTCAGTGAATTATATGATAACTTAAATAATAACAAGAAATTTTTTGGGGTTTTTATGGATATAAGTAAAGCGTTCAATTTGGTAGATCACGCTTTACTATTGGAAAAACTAAATAAATATGGTCTTCGCGGAAAATTGGGTGATTGGTTAAGCTCATATCTGTCAAATCGCAAACAACTTGTAGAATTCAATGGTATTAAATAAGAAAGTTAAGTATATCTAGTGGTGTCCTCCAAAGTTCTGTACTGGGGCCACTTCTTTTCATACTGTTTGTTAATGACTTGCCTGATACTGATATTGTCAATAAATCTTCATTATTTATGTTCGCTGATGATAATTCACTGTTAAATTCAAATGTTCACTTGGAAAATTTACTCCAAGATACACAATTGAAATTAAATCGATTTATAACTAAATTTCAAAATAAAAAATTGTTACTAAATGAACAAAAAACTGTTTTTATTCAGTTTACTCCTAGACTCTCAAACTATAGAGAATCGCATATATTGAGAATAAATGGAAAATCCTGGGAACAAGTTCCAGCAGCCAAATTTCTGGGTATTTATATCGATAACGCTTTAAATTGGGACACGCACATTAGCGAACTGTGTAAAAAAACTCTCCACTATATGCTTCGCGCTGTATAGACTAAGAAATATAACAGATAAGAATGTTTTATTATCTTATTATTACGCAAAGTTTTATTCAAGGGTTAAGTATGGTATAATTTTTTGAGGCTGTTCTCATCATACAGACAGAGTTTTTAAACTACAGAAACATGCAATTAGAAATATAATTGGAATTCCTCGACGCACTTCTTGCAGGCAGTATTTCAAAGAATTGCAAATTTTACCGATAGCATGCATGTTTATCTGGGAAATAGTATTATTTGCTAAATCGAACATGGATAATTCTCTACTAAATAATTTTAATCATAATTAAGAAACTCGCACCCGAAATAATTTAGTAATTCCAATACACAATTGGTCAATTTATGAGAACAGTCCTAAGTATATGCCAATAAAATTGTATAATAAGCTACCCAACAATATACGGCAAACTGGCAATTTCAATGGATTTAAATGTTCTATGCGTACATTTTTGCTTGACCATATGTTTTACAGTATAGAGGAATTTTTACCATACACATCTTAAACTTGTCTATAAATCGTTTGTATTTTCTCGGTTATTAATATGTCCTCTAGTATTTATTTAGTTTTTATTTGTTCAGATTTTACACTTGTCTGTTTTTTTACTATTTTAACTGATTGTTCAAACTAGTTAGGTCTATACTTTGTTTTTTATTTATACTTCCTAGCATTTTTTAATATTTAACTGTTTATTTTTTACAATGAAGACGAATTTTTGTAGAACACATTTTAAATTTGTATTAACTGGTTGTCTCTTTAATTTATGTCGTACTACTTTGTTAAATTTATACTTGTAACGTTTTACCATTTTTTGTATATTTTAGGACAAGTCCATGTAACTTGGTCTAATGGACAATAAATATCATTACTATTATTATTATTATTACATAGCCTAGTGCATATTTTAATATTTTGTTGTGTATAAATTTATAATCTGCTATATATTTTTTAACTGTTTTATTTTATTGTGGAAAATGAGGGTTTGGAAAGGGCATGGATGTTATCTGTCGGTTAAACGAATTTGAACTGCCTACTACAATATTGCTCGTGTAACACAGACAATACGTCTAGAAATACAAAAAAAAACTTCGGTATCACAATATTTCATTACCCTTGAATTCTTTATTTTTTCTTGGAAAATGACAAATTAAAACAATTTTTTACCATCACCATCGCAATTTCCATGCTTTATTTAAACCTCGCCTAATATTTAATCCTTGTGCGTTTATAATTTTCGAGATATCTCTAGTTACATTTGAAGAAGTATAAGTATGACTGAAAAGAAGTGAAAAATAATATACAGAACTAACGCAAGCTCGAATTGCTTTGCGCCTTGGACAAATTGATACAGCAGAATATTTTAAAATATGTCAAGAAGTTGCACAGGCCAAAACAAAATTCTAAATCATTAATTATTATATACTAAAAATGACACATTGGTGGTCACATTTTATTTACCAAATCTAGGTGGAATTTTTATTTATCTCTAAACCAACGGCTCGTATTAAAATCGAGCTACACTGTACACAAACAATATTACATCTAATAAATGCGTTCAATTTCTCAAGTCATATTCCTTATTTCGCTACATAAAAACATTGTAATTACAAACAACAGTCTAAGAAGGGTTAGGCTATATAGGAACGATGTAAATAACATAATTAACAAGAAGCAAGATTAATCTCTCTTTCAAATAGCGACAGCGGTGTGGAAAGACTCAGAGGCTTGGTAGCTATCAACGCAACGAAGTTGCTGCTATTTATATTTTTAAATTAGTATTAATTCAAGAAATAAGAAATGTATATCTACGCCATCACGAGTTGTTTTAACTGAAAAAAAAATACAAAAATATTCATAACTTCAGCCTCGACGTGCCCTAATGAAAATTCAGATTATTCTATATCTGCGATATTAAAGAAGTTAAGGAAGTTTTATGAGCTTTTCTTGATATTATCTTTTTTTGTATAATCTTGTTCCGACTGTTTGTAGAATTTTACAAGGTTTCGCTATGACGAAACCTTGCAAATTTCTTGAGATTTCAATTTATAGTTTCAAAGTTTATTTTAATAATTACGGAGTACCTTTAAGTTTTCTGTATAAAAAAACACGTTAGTAGTAGTGTAGCTTCTTTTACGTTTAGTGAATTAATAATATTATTCACATATGTAAAAACTAAATTAGACAGAACCAAAATTATTACGTAGATTTTAAAAAATATTTCATTATTCATGAATTATAAGTTAAGAAAAATAAAAATAACAGTAAAGTCAAAACAGTATTTTTTAAACTCCTCTATAAAATCCTTATTTTACTATAAGGAACGTAACCAGACTGCAACCAACAGCTACTCTCCGGGCTATGTGCCTCGCCGAGCGCTGAATTACAAGTTACAAGCCTGGCGCGTTAAATTTAATAACTGCATATTATCATCAAAACGCTAATGCTTCGATTGCAACAAACACCAACCGAAAGACTAATCCTACTTAAAGGAGCTCTCGTGCCAGTCGTCACACACCACTTGCAGATTGCAGTTGCTGGCTCTCGTCAGTGCAAGGTAGGCATGTGACGAGCGAGCTCCTGTGTTAAAATATAGTAAATAACTCTGTACATTAATTAACATATCATAACATATAATGAAACATGGCTGAGGACGAACATTTTAGATTCGAAGTCATTCTATAATAAGTATAATATTTATCACGTAGATAGAAAATTTAATGAACTAAATCTAAATAGAGGTAGAGGCGCATTACTGGCAGTTAATAAAGGTTTTCCTGTTGTCTTACTTAATCTTAATTACTTATGCTACATTAACTGAAGTTCCTTATTTGATGCATGGCATGTTGATCAAGCAACAAACATATTTTATGACATTAGTTATGAGAAATTATCCTTATATATTTCTAAAACAAACAAATATCTTCAAAGGTTTTCGAAACACATGGTTAGATACCTTAAACCTAAATATAAAATCTGGAATAAATACAAAAATCTAAAGACGCCATATAATCCAAGCAATGGGGAGAAAAAGGGGTCTACCACGCGAAAGGTCGTAAGCTGAATTAGAAACATCAGATGAAAATTCTATGGAAAGTGACTATAACAATGAAGAAGATTCAGACGACAATGCTCAACCCTTCCACAACCAAAACGTACTTAAAAGTAATGATTTTGCGGATTAGGCCTACGAGGGATACCACATTAAAAACGCACCCTTAGGCTCTGCTCTACCTCCTGGGTGATGTGGAAACGAGTTACAAAATGAAATCATAAATATCGTAGACGTGTCCCTATAAAATATAATGCAGAAAACTATATCAATGCGGTTGATAATACTAGATATTTATGTTGAAATTACTTTGCACATATCACTTAGCCCACATTTTTTTTTTTTATACATTTATTTAACGTCGGCCTATTTCCGCTACTGAGGCCTAACACCGACGCCTGTAGACGAGCTACCCCCAACCAGGTATTTTGCCGAACCTCTTCCCTTAAGAAGAGTAGGGATCTTTTACTTGCCTAACATTTAATAGACAAGGGACCGACGGCTTTACATCCCCTCTGAAGGATGGTATACCTCCTATACAACCCTCGCCTAAGGTTGTATAGCTTCCCCGCATACACTGATATACAAGCCGCTGGAAGATGGGTGAGGCGAGGACGTGGTCTTCGTTGGAACGGTCACCAATCCAACTACTAACCACGCCTAACGTTGCTTTACATCGCATATCGAAGTATGTACATAGTAAAGACGCACCCACGCTCGCCCCATTAGCCCACATTTAAATAGACTATTATTTTCTTGCGTTTGACGCGCTGTATCTTGAAAACTGTTGGTCTGGCGGAAAAAGTGCATAGAATATATTTTACGTAGAATTTTATGCTTTTCAATTTATTAGTTTACTTTTCTTAGGACCAATAGGAATGGAGATATTTTCAAAAAACTGATTTTGAGTGCAATCTTTCCAATATGGCTGCGCAAGCGTTCTTCCCCCAAGGTCGCAAACTCAGTGTTATGAACAGGACGGTACATTTTACGATCCCACAAAATTTCATCTCGTTACGACCTTTTGTGTGGCAGTTTTAAATGATTATGAGCTTTTCAACCCACTTTTACTTTTTCCACAGCTTTGGAAATATCTGAAATAAAATGGGTTCGTTCCAAATTGCTTTTCTGAAAATTGTTGACTGCATATTTTTGAGTTTTGAAAAGCTATGTTTTAAGCTGTCCAACGACGTTCATTCTTTAAAAATCGGTACGAAACTGAGTGGGGGATTAATTTTTATAGAAGCCTAGCAAAATAATGAATTTTTGAATGACACATTACCGATTTCAAGTAGACCACGACGATATTTTTCAATGTCGACTCGGAAGAAGACCCGGGAATCAGAACACAAATCAATACCTCCGTGAAAGTATTCGCTTCACAGTTTTAGATAACTAATACTTAATTTTAACAAGTCTTCACGAAACAATTCAACAGCTTTTAAATGACAGTTTCAAGAAACTTGAGATCGTTAATATATTAAAGGAAGTTAGGGTTAATAAACCAAAAGTCCCATGGCTAACGTATAATCTAAAAAAATTAATGAAGGAAAGAGACCAGGCAAAAACTAAATATAAAAAAACAAAAAATTCTGTGGACCACGCCCATTACAAAAATTTACGTAATCGCACATTATCTGCAGTTAGAAACTAAAAAAGAGCATGCATTAATAGAATATGTGAACAAAATGATAAAAAAAGTACGTGACATACACTACAATCAACGAATATAAAAAAAAATACAAGTATCCTCTGAAATTTCTGATATTGAAGAAATAAATAACTATTTCTTATTATCATTCCAAACTAGGATTTTTTTTTTATACATTTATTTAACGTCGGCCTATTTCCGCTACTGAGGCCTAACACCGACGCCTGTAGACGAGCTACCCCCAACCAGGAATTTTTGCCGAACCTCTTCCCTTAAGAAAAGTAGGGATCTTTTACTTGCCTAACATTTAATAGACAAGGGACCGACGGCTTTACATCCCCTCCGAAGGATGGTATATCTCCTATACAACCCTCGTCTAATGTTGTATAGCTTCCGCGCATATACTGATATACAAGCCGCTGGAAGATGTGTGAGGCGAGAACGCGGTTTCCGTTGGAATGGTCACCCATCCAAGTACTAACTGCGCCTGTCGTTGCTTTACATCGCATACCGAAGTATGTACATAGTAAAGACGCACCTACGCTCGCCCCTACAACTAGGATTTCTAATATCGATTTCAGTTATTATGAAAACTACAAGTTTAATGATAAATTTCTTCACTTCAGGCTTATTTCAATAGATGACGTAACTAACATTATGGCTGATTTAAAATTAAATGCAAGTGGATATGATCACTTGTCGCTAAATATGTATCGGGCTTAGAAACTGTCAGCGTAGGGGTACCTCAAGGGTCTATTCTAGGGCCCACACTTTTTATTATTTATATTAACGATATGTTGAAATTTATTCAACATCCATCATGTTTGACAGTGTCTTATGCCGATGATACAAACATTTTAATAAAATCTAATACCCTAGCTGATGCTGAACACTGTACAAAAACAATTTATGATAAAGTAATGCTGTGGACTCAAAAAAACAAATTGTGTGTCAATCAAAGTAAAACAACTTGCATGATTTTTAGAACAGTACAGTCTAGCATTGCTCTTATGTCTGATATTCTTTTATCTCCAACTACAAGCGTCAAATATGGCAATGATTCCAAAATGCTTGGATTGAGAATTGATTGTAACCTGAAATGGTCTAACCATATTCATGATATATGTGGTAAACTGTCTAAGACCTGCTATGCCCTGGCAATAACATCTAAACAATGCAGTGAATCAATTGTAAGACAACTATACTTTGCATCTTTTCATTCTTGTATTAAGTATGGTATTATGCATTGGGGTTCATCATCTGAGGCTCATAGAATCTTCCTTTTGCAAAAACGGGCTATACGCATAATAGCTAATCTTGGGTACAATGTGTCTTGTAGGGAAGCCTTTAAGAGATTGAATATTCCTACTTTAAGTGCTGTATATATATATGAAATATCGTGTTTTGTTTACAAAAATAAGGCTAAATTCGATGAAATAAGAACAGATCATCAATATAGCACTAGAAAAAAAAATCTCCTCCTACCCGAAGAACATAGAACGACTTTGTATCAAAAAGGTTTTTTTTTATGGGTTGTAAATTTTTTAACAGCTTACCAGAAAATGTTAGATCAATGACAACTATTTTTAAATTTAAAAGGGCTTTAAAATCTTTATTGTTGGATATAAACTGCTATACTGTTGACGAATTTGTATCTTCTATGTAATCTCTACTGTTTCTAGTATATTTTATTACACGTGAGTGATATGTTATATTTTACTTAACTTATTTATTTGTTTCTATTTACATGTATTTTTTGTGTTAAGTGTCACAATGTTATTTGTAAGTTCTTTATATGTATATAATTTTTGTAATTGTGTCGACAATATTTCTTAACTGCACGTCTGTACAGTTTCTGAAATAAATAAAAATATTATTATTATTATTATTATTATTATTATGGTTAAGCTCTGTGGCAAATATATTGACCCGTATATTACTCATATAACAAACTGTTGCCTGGAACAGAATTGTTTTCCTGACATCTGGAAAAATGCTTTCATTCTACCAATACCAAACATTACGAACGTTTCGTCGGTAGCAGGCTAGTTGCTAATTGCTTCCACAATTTTCAAGAAGGAATATTGTAGGAGATGTGACTTACAGAATAAAATAACTGTAATGCTCTAACGCTTTTGATCAAATTTAACACACTTGATAATCTTTTGTTCTGGACCGATTTTTTATTTCGGGGCATAATTTACCTGTTACTGTGATCAGTAGGAATACTGAACTGATATACTAGCAGTTCTTGAAAAACTTTCAAAATGTCCGTCAACGTGTCTGTCCGTCTGTCAGGTTTCTTGTGACCACGATAGCAAGTCTATTTGTACTGAAGTTTGGACAGCAAGCTAGTATTAAGTAGAGGATAACTCCTACTTTCTGATAAATTCAGTCAGTAAATGTAAAAGTTATGAAACATTTAATAACAGAATAGTACATAAAGAGTGCACCTATGAATGCTTCGCCAACCAAGATGGCATCATTAGGAAATGATTACACCTAAAACATTAATTAATTTTTAAAACCTGACCGAAGAATGCTCAACAATTATACACAGGTTTCAGTAAATTAGTTTTTGGAAATAAATTGTTATTATATTCAGAACATTAAAAAGATTTTATTATTTTAAATATTTTCAGTAGAAACCTATAATATTATTTTTCTTTTCAGGTAAGTGTATACAAATTGGGGTGAACCATGCTTCATGTCTCTGTGTAAGACAAGGTGAGTAGCATAAATTGGTGGTCTGTTGGCTGCTGTTTAGTATAGTCAATATATATTAAAATCGTGTTGGTGCGTGCCCCTTGCGTTTTGCAATTTTGCTGGCGCATATTCTCCGGTTTGCGGCAGAGCCAGAGGTCGGGAGCGGGACGAGCGGAAGCGGGAGGACGAACTACGTCCCAAGTTCATATTGGCGACGAGTGCCTTTCGGGGTTGATATTTTTAATTAGGCTAATAATGTCGGCTATCTCTTTCCCTACACGCTTTTACGACCCTTCTTTTGTTTTTGTGTATTTTTGTGTCGTGTTTGTTTGTTCGTCGTTTCTGTTTGTACATTTTTGTCTGTAAATCCATCCTTCCTTCATTAAACTCGTAACAGAATCCAAATTTTATATCAGAACAATCAAAATTTTTAGAATCACAGTTTAGGCCTGCCTTGCGCAACCCGTAGTTGGAGCAATTCGCGGATGGCACCCCGTGCAAGTTACGGAGTCAGCGTCAGTGCCCAAATTAAACTCAGTGTAGTGCACGAACGGCGAAAGCCAAGTGATCGTTTTAATCAGTTTTAAGTTAAGCTTTCTTTTTTAAGCATTTTTTGTCATACCACTTAATTTTATTTACATATGTAAAAGGAGTTTAAGTTTTTTGTCATTTTCAATTTTTACCTAGCCAAACCAGTCCCACCTCGGCCCGGCTTTGCGATACACCACCGCGTTAACGCGGTGGTTGCAGAGTCGGTCCCGGGATGGGCTCTGGGGAGGCACATTTACTGTACACATTAATTTTAATAAAGCTGTTTTGAATTGAATTGAATTGAAGCGGCAGGTCTCCGGTTCCATCCTCACCCACAGCAGCTCTTTTTTTTTTTCCGTACATTTTATCTTAATTGAAAATTCATCTTTCTTTCTGTCTTTTAAATTTTTAACCTTATTATGTATATAACAGATAGAATACCCTTATTTATTTTTAGAACTAATGATTAATTTAAGTAGGTTTGAATAAATTTTCCTACACAATAAAATGATAAATTAAAACAACAATAAATAAATCTAAAGCATATTGATTTCGGCTACCACCAGCCAACCTGTATCTATGAGGAACTACCTATTTTAGAACAGGATAATTAGTTTTTGTATGCACATTGTGCAGGTTTATAAAAACGTTAGCTCAGGGAAAAATCAATATAAATAGAATGAATTGTACTTATAAAACAATAAAAAAAGCTTTTAATTGGTAACTGGTTCCATCCTCACCCACAGCTCCTTTTTTTTTGCCGTACATCTAAAATTTTGTCTGTATAATGATTTAAAAAATATTTTCAGTGATATACTGTTTTTTGGGAAGATTAGCTGTGATTGACTGATTTCATATCCATTCTATAGACTGTTTGGCAAACGGCAAATTTACGCAAGGGAGTAGAAAAAAATTTAAATAGATTTTCCTCATCTTTCATTACATTTTATCGATATTTCTTTCATGAATTCGTGCCTCGAACGATTCGGGGAATGTCGTTTCAATATTTTATAACGTATACGAACTTAAAATATATGTTCGGTTAATATTGAAAAATGAAAAACTGAAAAATGAAATGCTGCAAAATGAAATAGGTACTGAAAAATGAAATCCTGAAAAATGAAATGCTGAAAAATGAAATACTGAATATTGACTTTGATATTGATTTTAATATTGACTTTGATACTGAATTTGATGTTGATTTTGATATTCTTTCATGTTCATTTCGACATCCTTTCATGTCGATTTTGATATTGATTTTAATTCTGATATTGATAATAATAATGATTAATATTGAGGCGCATTCAGGGACAATTCCTTAGGATTTTGAGGCTAATCCGAGGACCGATCCTAGAATTTTGAACATATCTCCGACTTTCATGCGTCCTCAACTGCGGGGATGCGACCGGAGGGAGCATCCCCGCGTGGCGCCGCAGGCGCCACTATGAGCGCGAAGCGCGAATGCCTCTGCAAGAGCTAGAAATGGCCGTAGGCCATTTCTAGTATATAAATAAATATATGTAAATCGGAATAAACACAGAAATAATGTATTTTGCTGACGTTTCGGAAAGTAGTCTCTTCCCTTTAGAAGAACTCTTATTTGCTGTGTATGTCAAATACACAGCTTTAAGATTATGTTTATATTATTCCCATTGATACTTACTACTTACACAGAACTGATGATATTTTCTTTCAGATAAAGTTGAGTTGGTTAAGTTCTTTATTTAACATTGGTAGCCAGGTTGTAGAAATATCTATAAAACAATTCGATACGCATTTACCTTCATTTAATAATATTATTGCTGATTCTTTAATTTTTCTTTTTGTGTTATCTGCCTCTTTTGTTAAAATTTTTGTCGAGTCCCAGTTTATTCTATGTCCGTTTTCCCAAGCATGTTCACAAATCTTTGATTTCTGAATTTCATTCTTTCTAATGTAATTCTTGTGCTCATCCAACCTCACACTGAAAGGTCTGGATGACTCACCCACATAACATTTACCACATTCGCACGGGATATTGTAAATACAGTTTTTTGAATTCTACTCCCGGTTTATTGGTTTTGCTTTTGTTAAAATAGATATTAAAGTGTTCTTCGTTTGAAATATCGTCTTAAAATCAAATTTGTCACCTATACGGCGTAGCTTCTCCGATAGTCCGTATACATAAAAAATTATTGCTGTATAATGACGTTCAGGTTTTTATCGTACCTGATTGTCCCTATTTTCAACATTTATGAAAACTCTATCAACAAAGGCTTCAGGGTATTGATTTTGTACTAGAACCTCTTTGATAAAGTTTTTCTCGTTATTTAATATTTCATTATTAGATGAAATTAAATTGGCCCGATCGTATAAACACTTTACAGCACCACTCTTAACATTTAGTGATTGATTTGAGTTAAAATTTAGATATGTATTAGTATGTGTTGGTTTTCTATAAACGCTTGTTTCAATTGTTTTATTTACCCTTTTAATTAAAACATCTAAAAACGGTAGTTCATTCCTACTTTCTACTTCTAATGTGAATTTAATAGACGGTTCCTTACTATTTATATTTTCCAAAAAACTATCTAGTAAACATACACAGCAAATAAGTGTTCTTCGAAAAAAAGTTTTGAAAACGGAAAGAGACTACTTTCCGAAACGTCAGCAAAATACACCATTTCTGTGTTTATTCCGATTTATATTATTTGTAAAAAATAACCTGACTGTTCCTTTGACGTAAACGTGACAGGCGCAAAGGTTTTTTTCCAATAATTCTATTATTTTGTAGATTCGGTGATTTGTTTTAAAAGGAAAGAATATGATAAGTTAAACGTTGTAAACTATTGGCCTATTACAATAATTTACAATTTCGCCATAGTTTTCAAAATATCTTTATATGACAAAATCTACAACAATATAAATAATGCAGTGTGTTCAGCCGGGAGCTTACACGATCCATATCTCGAAAACTACTGAACGATTTTTTTGCGAAATTGCGCATGTATGTGAAGAATAAAAGATAACTTTTGGTCAAATATAATATCCAAATCTTCAACTTCTCTTCAACAGACAGCTCTCAAAGTTATCTACGATATTTAAAATGTTCAGGTCTCTGCATATAATAATTTAAGCGCTTGAATAGCCATAACAAGATCGTTAATAGAGAGCAAAAATAATAATGGGCCCAAGTTATTTCCCTGCGTGACACCACTCGTCACTGCATAGGGTAATGACCTTTGTCCCATGAAGTCGACATATTGCATCCTATCAGTTAAGTAAGAGTTAAAAAACGTTATTAGATTGTCCGATACATGCGACTTACGAAGTAAGGTAGGGTGATCTACATGATCAAAAGCTTTTGATAACATCAACTGGCCTTTTGTCATCTAGAGCGTTAGAAGTATATTGTGTAAAATTACAAACATTCGTATTATTAGAACGCCCTTTCTTTAAACCATGTTGTTCTACTGCAATACAATGTGATACCCGATTGCATAAATAACATGCGATCATAGATTCGAACAAATTGGTGAAGTTGCAAATCACGCCAATAGGTCGATAATTTTCTATTTGGCACTAATCATCTGTTTTGAATACAGGAACTACTTTCGATAATTTCTAATTATCTGGAAATGTAGCAGATTTGATACAAAGGTATAATAGAGGAGTTTAACAAAATATTAAATACAGTCCTTTACAATAAAGGCTGGAACTAAATCTGAACCCTTCGTTAATTCAGATTTAAGCTTTATAATGGGTGTATCCTGTGAATAGTAGATAGCAAAATTTAAAAAATCGGGTTTACTAATGAAATATCAAACATCAAATGGCTAAGCTTATAAATGAACAGTTATGTAAAGACCAAAATTTTGTGTTCGTGAGTATAATAATTGATCTTTGTTTTCTATCAAGGCACCGCCACCGTGTTATTCTCAAATTAATTTTAGCTTTTTTTGTCATTCTATGGATGTATTAACACTTCATAAAGACACATAAAAAGCAAAATATACCTTAGAGAACCAAAGAAAAAATCATTTCATTGAACATGTTTTATAGTATTAGTTTTAATTATTTCCTACTCGCAGAAAGAAATAATTACATTATCCCGTTTAATGTCGATGTTTACAACAAATTAAGTTCATTGGACTGAGTTTTTCTGTATTTTTAAGCTTGCTGAAAAAATAACGTAACTAAATTAAAAACAATTATAGGGGCGACTGGGGTTGGCCGTGACACGAATTGTATGATACATAAGTAGCCCTGCTGAAGTCAAACAAATATGTGAAAATTACATTTTAACTTAATTATTGTTTCAATTTTTCTTCTTGTACGACTCAAATTTTTCAGTATAGTGAAAGAGTGAGTGAGTTTAAGTAAGAGGAAAACGGATTAAATGAGAAAGAATTTTAAAAATGCTTGAATTTATTATTTTTCCATAATGTGTACTATATAAGTTGATAATATAATAAAAGAAACCTCAGAAAAATTTAATTTCGATATTAAAATTTTAGATTTTATGTAAACGAAACCATGTGACTAAAAATGCTACGATATTGCCTTGACGTCATTTTGACATCACTGATTTGCCCTGAATTTGCTAATTCACGTCGTTATCCTTAATCTTGTTATTAACTATTGGTTAATATGAACGATAATTATTTCATAAGATGCTTGGCGTATTAATCTACAGCCACAGCATTCCTTTTAGATGTTCCAACATTTCAACAATAATGACGTGACGTCACCGTGCACATATGACGTCACCTGGCAGGGACAGAGCGTTTCAACGGTTTTGTATTCAGCCAAAATAAATAATTTTTTTCGCCCTCAATTTTAACAAAAAGAAGGAAATACGGGGAAGCATATTCTTCTGTCGTCTATCTATCTGTGATATAAATAAAAACATGCAACTTCTTCATTCCAAAATTTTTGCTTAAATCAATAGACTGCACACCATAACAACCTGCTACAAATCATCTGGTTATGAACCAAATATAGAAGACGATCTGCTTCACGAATATTTTCTGACAAACATGTGACATGTGACTCTCGTATAGAGACCGGGACGTTAAGGCTTAAGGGGGGCAGTGTTGTATGCACGCCTACGCCACTGCCTCATGGAAAATACTAGAAGGTATGGAAAGATCTCGAATGATTCACTGGAACATTCTAGGATGATGCACTGGAACATTCTAGAATGATCGAGTACATTCGACGCTGGTTTATATAGAGTGGATCTAAGCGCATTAAGGACAGTTATGTATGAGATGGGCAAATGATAAGATAAGATGAGAAACAGTAACTAGTTGTGAATTATAGTAGTGAGACGATAGTAGAATAAACTTGTAATTAGTGTGTCTGTAATTGTTATGACTAGTTATTGTAATTAAGTGATTAATAAATCAGTGGTTTATGGAAGTTCTTGTTACAATTTATTAAACCTACATACAGGCTATAATATATGATTTGCAGGAAACAACTACTCAGCGGGCAAATACCCCGACCTGCATTGAATTACACCTTACAAATCATGAAATAATGGTAACCAATATCATTTGTCAATTCCCTGACCAGAATACGTCCATGGAGACATCTATGATGTATAGTAGCAATTGACCATTTGAGAGGTTTCGCATACCTCTCACCACTACATACAGGGTGTTTACGGGAGATTGTAAACACGAACACTAATTAATCTAATAGATGTTACTTCATTGTTTTTGAGAAACGTCTCTTATCTCGCGCGTTACTTGCATTTTAGTCAAGTACGGCGAGTTTTATAATAAAAAATGGTCATATAAAGTTGAAAACAATAGTAGTTATTGTCAGACGTATGCTGGGACAATAATAGGGTTTGAGAAAATAATCTAAAAAGGGCCCTTTTGGGTACACTTTGTGAAGGCCCACCGGGGAGCTCCTGTGTCCCTGTGGGTTAGCACACGCCTGGCTATTGCGGAAAAAGCTACAATGCCATACATACATGGGTTTACACACATTTGGTTTCTTCTTACTAGGGTCAGTATAGGATCTCAATGCAATTTTCTGGTCAGTAGAGTTTTTGTTCATAATAAATGTTTATAAATGTTATTACCGCTTTCCAGATCACTTGAATGATCCTCTTAAGTCTAGCATTCTACGAGTGAAAGAGGCGGGGCGCTACAGTTTACAGTGGAATACGAACCACTTCCTGGAGTAATTTATAATTTACAATTACCTTGCAGTAAAAATTCAGTCAAAATTTTTTGTTATTTAGTTTTTCATTGGCATTTTTTAATATCTCGAGAGCTATAAATCCTACTGGAATCGATAAAGTTAAAAAATGTTCGTTATGAGTTGCACAGCAGACATAAAATTCATTCGGATAGCTATTATTATTTACATAAAAAAATAAATAATGCAGAATTAAATATTTTTGAACAGATCATTGTTGTGTCGAATGAAATGGAAAAAAATTAGTGAAGCGTATGTAAAATGTAAAGTCTAAGAGCTGCCAACGTTTTCGAAAGAGAATTTTAAGAAGGCTAGTTTTTTTATATCCCCTCCCATGCACTATTTCGGTAGGCATTTATACAGGTAACATTTATACAGGTAAAAATATTAATTTTTAAAATAATGTTAAGTTTGCGGTCTGCGCGATTGTAGAGACGACGGCGACGCAATTTTAAAAACTAGCAACCGCAGCTGTACCAACTGTTACTGCCTATCTCTCGCGTTACCAACGCATAATCGACTACTCTTCTAGCACACTTGCTCTCTAGTCTCCCCAACTTAAATCGGTCTGGCTCCTTTTATACAATCGAATTATTGTCTGGCAAATTAATTTTAAATACTTTTATAGCAAAATTACAGCATATAAATTTTAGCAATACCGCAATTCTTTAATTTTTTATTATAAAATTGAATCTGGTAGGGTGTTACCAATGACAAAAATTTCTGGCAATAATAAATTTGTGTTCTTAAAAGTCAACAAAAATCAATGAAAAAAAAAATTGTACCCTAACAGTATTTTAAAAATGAAAATTTTTACTGTATAAATGTTAGGGGCACAGGTAAACGCAACCTCTCCCGCCAGCCAGATCACCCTCATGCCTACCCAGATAGTGCAAGAGAGGATATATAAAAACACTAGCCTTCTTCAAATCATCGTTTTGGCGATGTTGCTACCTCCCGTGCTAGTAGCTCTTGTAAAACACAATCTTCAATTCAAATGTCAAATCTACGTAGGGGCAAATTAACGTTTGATCTGATGGAAATACGTATATTTTCAATACAGTAAGTCAACTTTATAAAAGCGCAACCCCCCCCCCCCCCCTATAAGTTAAAAAATCATTGTTAGCAAAGGAAGACGCGCGCAAGATTGAGAGTTGTAAGAATATGAAAATAAGTGCATATAGATATGCGTCCGAAAATACTTCCTAAGGGAGCTAGAGCCCCTTAAAAGTGCCTCAGATTTTTGATTAATATTTTAGAAATCCTTTGTACTACACATATTTCTGTTTCGTTTTTCGTGTTTTGTGTGTAGTTTTAGTTGTGTCTTTTTGTAATTAGACATGTAAGAATTTTATTATCTTCTTTTATCTGCTTTTGCAGAAGGTGTTTACGTTAAGTTTTATCAATTTTTGTTTAACGGAACCAGTCCTATTCCGCCCGATCTTGCAATCCGCCACCGCCGTTAACGCGATGGTTGCACGGGCGGTTCCGAGATGGGTTTTGGGGAGGTATATATTATTAATTTGTAATAAAGCCTTGTTGAGTTGAGTGGGTAGCAAACTACTGTTTTTCTTCAAAAAAGGTCCTGTTTATTAAA
Organism: Leptura quadrifasciata; assembly: GCA_963675555.1. Lineage (NCBI taxonomy): Eukaryota > Metazoa > Arthropoda > Insecta > Coleoptera > Cerambycidae > Leptura > Leptura quadrifasciata. Next base: position 213,540,616 of record OY776673.1, read on the forward strand.
CAACGTAGAACCAACCTTCCTTTAAAAAAGAACTGGTTCGAATCAATTGTTATATAGTCAGTTTGTGGCCTTGCATCAATTATTTTAAAGTCATTTTTATAAAAAGCCGTTGGTCCTATTTAACAAAGAGGACCTTTTTTGTATAATTTTGACCAGATAATTTAACTTTCCATCTCCCGACATCTCGTACGAATACACTTATGCATTCGCCCCTATATACAGCTTGTAATAATTGCAATAATTCTGGAAATGACCTAGATATCTTTAGTTGCAGTCTTAATGACCTAAAATCGCTTTATTTTAAGTAAATGATTTGTTTTTCTTTAATTTTATTTTTTGCTCTTCTTTTGCACATTCACTTTTTTATAGCTATTTGTTTTGTTTAGATATTTATAGTTTCGTACCTTTGTTACTGTTTTTACATGCAAGAATATAATACACATTCTTTTCTCTTTCACTTGTATTAATTTTGAATTTACTTTTGCTATATATGATTATTCATTTTACTTTGTTATTCACTTATTTATTTCTATTTCTACTTATATTTATATTTATAGTTCTATTTCTTTGCTTACCCTCCTGTTCTGTAGTTGGGTTTAATTACCTGTAGAACAGTGTTTCTAAATAAATAAATAAATAAATAAATAAATAAATAATTATATCTCAGTACCAAAATAAACGAAAATATTTTGGGTTAGAAAGGTGGCTGTCCCGCTTTCTAACGCCCCTAGTCGAGCTCCATGTTGGTCAATATCATGAAATAAAGCACCATCTGCGAAGAGCCCTAGCTCCCTTATAGGAAGTAGTTCCGGACACATGTCTATGGACATTTTTTTACCTAAAGTTAATGACAAGAATTTCCGGGCACACTGTATATCTCATAAGCAATGGTTACGCGTGGCATACTACACGATTTTCCGCGTTCTGCTTTACTAACAATGGTCTTTTTAGGAACATCTACAATAATGAAAGTATACACATTCTGAAACAATCAGTTTAAATTTCAAGTCAAAACGTTAAATTGGTTCTTAGCAAAATGCCAAAATGCAAAAATTGAAATATACATTTTTCAAATTATTCCTTTCTTTAAGAGCTTTTAAAGTATGTAGAAATTTATTATATTTGTTTATAAACAATTTTGTGGAGATGCAAAAACTGTCAAAAATGAAATAAATGTGCTCAGTTATCTTAAATCAAATCAAATGATATATGAGATGATGCTATTTTATAACATCATGTCATATTTTACAAAACAGCTTAGCTCTCTTGCACAGTCGGGATGTGGACAATTTTTTTTAAACAATTATTTAACATCGGCATATTTCCGTTACTGAGGACTAACACCGACACTTGTAGACGATCTACTCCCAACCAACTTAAATTAACTGGATTAAAATATAAAATGAAATTACAGTTTTATTTGTGCATCCTATTACATGTTCAAATACAGTTAGATTTACACTAGAGTAAAAGACTTGCCCTATTATTTTTTGTCCACAACAGCACATATGGTTGACAATCAGCCCGAGTTTCCCCTACTGTGGTTTTCACGGTGACTTTCACTTTTTCTCTTCAATTCTTTATCAGAGACTACTTTAAAAATATTACACAGACGTGGGTATTTATTCCATTCACATCCCTTATTTTTATTGCCCTTTTTTATATTCCACGTATGCCGGTGAATCGGTTCAACAATGCTTGTTCCAGGAACGGATCCCTGAGTCTCATCCAGTAGGCCGTATCACGTTTTTCAAACTTAATCTTTCATGATTTGAGGTCGGGGGATTCTGCGGCAATTGTTTTTTACCTGCTTATCATACTAACTAGCCCACTATACTTTTACGAGCTCTCACATCGCAAACACATCCGCCTGCGTAAAAGTAAATGAAAATGAATCGATTAAGAGTATCTACATTAATTTAAAATTGAAATTATTAAATTAGTACACAATAGTGGGCAGATAAATAATTTTGGCTTGAGTATTGTGTTATTGTCAAAGAACCTACCAAAACATCTTAATTCATCACACTAGAAGAAATTTTGCGTAACTATAACGAAATCCTAAATATTTTGCATGAACCGTGTGCAATATGTACGTTTTCGGAATCACAAAAAAAATAGTTTCGTTTACATGGCGCCCAACGTGGGGCGTTTCAGACTTCAAATACAAAATTTATACTTACTCTTTAGTTTTGCTTAACTTTTGGCAATAAATGGCAATGATTGAACGACGTTACACTGTCTTAAAGCTAACACTCTTAATACATAACACTTTCTTAATAAATCTCACGGCTAAACTTTTCTTGCGTAACTTATATGTAACATAACTCACTAGCCTAATAAATAACTATTATATCATACGTTCAGGTAAGTCGGTCCCATGCACTATGTACATGGTAATGATCCTTTTATGACACTGGATCGCTGAGGAACCGCCTAAGGGCAAACACGACGGAAAACGCATAAGTTTACCGCCAAAATCGACTGCAAATGTGAAAAATTTAACCTCAAAAATTTTGTCGCTCGCTCCAAATTTCCCCTCAGAAACTTTAATACGTAGGCTACACAAGGTCGGTTCCTTATAAAGATTTTTGTCGGTTTTCGAGGTAGTTGCTAAATTTACGGTCGTCGGAGCGACATTCATTATACTTACGCAAATTACACTCTGTGTAGTAACATTCACTACAGTTACGTAAATAACGCTGTAGCGATTTTTTTTTGTAGCTCTCAAAGATAAAATTTTTGCTGCAGTTGTGAAAAGATTAAAAATTTTGTTATAAATTCGAAAAACGGACGTCATTTATTGCACAATTACAATGATTACGTTCGCGGCTCGAATTTTTACAATTGTTTACAAAATTGATATTTTCGGATTCCATTATATTTACCCAAAATTTCTTCGATGATATTTTTTGCTGATTTTACATATGTTTTGGTAGATTCTTTGACATTATCAAGTACCTAAATGATTGGAAATCACAAATTTTTTAACTCGGGCCAAGCAGATGTCAATGAGAACGACCACAGAAAGACTGTTGACTTATCGTATGCTGCTAAAAAGCGAAAAGTTCTAGATTTGGTAAAAACAAAATTCTGTTGTGAAGTACTTCGCTTCGCCGTCGATATGTCCAGTGAAAATAGGAAATGATTTGATTCATCAGCATACGGTAAGTATTGGACCGGTTGAGCCAGACAGTGACGTCACAACATTGGCGCCAGTCGTTAAGTAGGGAATCTGCATTACCGACCGAAGAGCGGGAAATTCAAATCTTCCGGAAATTCAAATTTAGCGGGAAATTCGAATAGTTAAGGATATTCAAATTCAGGTGGGAAATCCTACTATGTACATATTCAAACTGGAGGGAATTTCAAATCCTCAGATAATTCAAATTTAGCGGGGATATTCAAATAGTTAAGGATATTCAAATTTAGGCGGGGAATCCTACATACGTCAGAACTAGGAGATTATTAACTAGTGACCTTGAGTAACCTTTGAAGACTTTACAATATTTTATTATTAGGAAGATATGGGATATATAATTATTAACACCTCAGCGCCACCTATCGGCCAACTCACTTTTAATATATTAATATTGTAATTACTAATAGATTACGTCATTTGATCACCTGACAATATTTTTATATAATGTTTTTAATAAAAAGCAGCTCCCCGCTCGAGAATCGATCCCGCAACCTCTGGATCCATACATAACCATTAACCATTAACCATTAAAATATTTTTATTTTTTTTAGCTGTGGTGCACATTTTATTTTGGTATTTTATTGTGTATTTTATTTATTTCATTGTACAATCATGATATATTCCCGAGTGGATACAAATTTTTTGAAACAAAAAACGAATCCATAAGGGCGGCGGATCTAATGCCTGGCTACACAAACCAAAATATACTGTATTAGTGTGGTATCTATTGCCCTCCTAAAGAAGTTTAGGCAAGTTAAATAAATTATAGATTCTAAAAAGTTAAAAATTAAGATATATGCTGAACGTTGTGATTTTTATTTACAAATTTTAAATTAAACTACAAATGAAACTAAACAAAACCTTCTTAAGAAAAATGACTTATTTTTGACAACATCGTGTCTAGGAAACTAAAAATTGTATTATCAAAAATTATTAAAAAATGTGGAACGCTTCACGATTTTGCGTGTCATCCTTGCGCAGGCGCCTTAGTCAACTGCGCTACCTGAGTACTTGCTCTCTTAAAATAAGTGAAAAATTAAACAGTTTTGCAATCTCTAAAACAACATACGAAATTTTTGGTTCTATCACTTTAAATATAACTAGGCACATATAGCATTTTCCACGGCACCGAGTTTACATCTGGCAACATCAGAGAGATTACATTCTTGATGTCAGCACGTCCGGGCTGATACTAATTCAATTCCACAATTCCCTCTTTTCAACCAAATAAATTGAATTTCATACGGTCGATTGAGATGGGAGGCTTGGGCTACTTTCACACTCCGCTACATTTTAATCATCCTCACGGTAGAGATACGTTTAATGCATGAATTAAACGAATATCCAAGAGACAATATACGCTTAAAATTATATATCCAGATCGTGTTGTTTGCCATATTGTAGTAAACCTGTCAGCAACCAGGAAGAGGGTATAATTCAAATGTGTCTACTGTTGACTGAAAAAAAGATGTGTAACTGACAACTAACTTCTGGAATCTTGTCTTTCATAGTTTAAATCAGAATAATAGTTTCAGACGGAAAAATATGTGGCTAACTCGAACGATAATAATAATAATAACAATAGTAATAACTACTGTAAGTTTTCTGTCTGTCTGTCTCTAGTAATAATAATATAATAATAATATTTATTCCGAAATGTATTTTACATATTATATAGGATTTAACAGTAGATCTAAAGTTAAGTATGTATTCAGATGGATTTTACATTTGGAATAAATATTTAAGTAAGTTAAACAAGTTTGTAACATGAGTGTGGGTGTTCTTTTAATTTTCCTATATATACGTATTGTTATGGAAGAATATTTCATGAAACTATACTATTTTAAACCGTATATAACATAAAAAGTATATAAATGAGAATAAAGAAACAACAGAAATTTTACTAACTAATACAAAAATTTGAAGACAAAATGTCACTTAAAACTTATATAATGTATAGATTTCAACAAACTAAATTTAAATGCAGGATAATACTGCATAGAAACTAATTATTTCATTTGGAAACTCAGTCAAATTTAAATTTAAAAGTCTACCGATAGACACATCTCAAAATTCATTCAAAAACAGTAATAAAGAAACAAAATATGGGTGAAAAACATAACAGATCCATAGAATAGCTTCTGTAGATGAAAATTCACTAATAATTCACTGATAAAATATAAAGGGGAGTACCTAATAGTAAAATCAGGGAGCCAAAATTGAACAATTTTGACATTTGAACAAAATTGATCAAATACATGTAATAGATTTAAGTTGCATGTTATATAAAAAGTGGACAAAGTTAATATAAACGTTCAAGTTTCACCTGGAACTGAAAAATGACGAGAAAAGGATGTAAATGTAGTGTAGGTAGTGAAAGCGTTGTGAGTGGTGCGAGAGAAGTGATATTTTGTTAATCAGACACGCAGAGACATAATAGTGGCAGAAAAAGAACGAGGGAAAGGCAAGGAACAAGAATAGTAAAGAAATAAATTTGAATTTTTTTTTTATCAGATCATAGAGAAAATTTTAATACTTTTATTTTAATTTAAAGAAAGAGTTTATTTTGGTCAAAATATTTGTGACAATGGCCGATAAAAATAATTTTTTGTAAATTCTGTTTTAAACAAATGCAAAAAATGGCCAAAATAGGTTTAAAAACAATTTTTTACGGCATCGAAAAGCTGGCGTCGAGACCTAACTTTTGAAAAAAAAATTCTGCGTTTTGGACTTTGGCATAAAATGGCGGCCAATTCAAATTTTAAATAGCAAATTCAACTGCGCACACTGGGTTTAATATTTTTGCACTATTTTCAGGGTGTCTTTGTTAGAGCAAAAGGCAGATTTTCTGAATGTTTGAAGCTGATCGATTCACCCAGCGGTTCTGGGCAGCAAAATGAAAAAAAAATGTTTTGCTAGCTTTTTCACTTTTGTAGGTTATGGTTGCGCTTCTAAGACCTACATTAAACGTAGATTTGTATACAATTTAATTACGTATATTTTGTTTTTTTTTTGTCCCAATCGAACCTACATATCACGAGTTATTCACGTTTTTAGATTGAAAAACGCGGCTAAAAAAATTAAATTGTTAATAACAATTGAAGCACACGGTCTTTGAAGTACAAACATTTTTTGGATACTCCTTAGTACCTCTCTAAGAGAATTCAACCATAAAATTGCTTATGGAAAAAGTTCCACTTATTTTGATTGCATTATTAGCAAATAAAAGGTAAATATCTGATCCACATTGAAATATTAATTTAATCTCAGTAGTGTAAATTTTACACAAATTCATATCAGTTTAGTATATACACACATATACTTATACATGATTAGGTGTATAATTAATTAAAGTATATTAAATTAAGGTTAAACATTAAATAGGATTGAGTGGCACAGCAGTAAGAATTTTTTTTTTGGGTATTTGAGGAGAATATTTGTGACTGTATTGCAATAGATTGTATATAGCAGATATTGCGTAGATATTGGATACATATTTTTAACGAGAGAAAAAACTAGTCATAATTTTGATTTTAGTTAGCAATAGATTTTTTTAATCGTGCTATGATTTGGCCATAGTCATTAAAGTTTTCTAGGTAATTATCTAGTAAATCAAGAATCCATGATTTTATAAGCGTTTTCCGGGTTGATTTGTTTTTACTTTGTTTTATTTGCTCTTGGGCTACTTATATAATCTAGGGGCTAAATATATGAATGTTTTTGTTCCAATCTAGAAACTATATGTGAAATTTAATTAACATATGATATTATGTAGTGTTTGCCTGGACTGGTTATGATAATTTATTATTTTTTTAATATTATTTAATATTATATGTAATAATTTGAATATATCAATAATTGGCCCAAGGTACAAGACCGTCCTGTACTTTGGGCCCTAATACGGTTATTGTATTTTAAGGACTACATCATTTATTATTGCAAATTACAAAGAAAACACCAAGGCACAAGTAAAGTAGGATAATATTTTATGTCAGTAGTCATTTTTACAGAACATAAAATTTGGCAGAAAACATTCTAATATTAAACCAAAGTCTGTTCAACATTATAAGAATTAAAATTTACAGAAAAGAACAACTGCAAAAACGAGATCTATTATTTTAAGAGAAATTAGAAATATTACGTTTAAAAACTATATTATACAGAAAATAAATGTTCTTGTATCTTGGGCCAGCCAAAGGTACGAGACAGGCATGTGGCCCAAGGTACAAGATTTTTGTGTTGACATATTAAATTTATAGAAAATATACTAAATGCCATAGGATATCCTTTAAATTACTACTATATGTTCCCAAAATCTTAAAGAATATCCTGATATTAACAGAAATTTCATGCAATACTTACTTTTCTTAATAAAATCCGCTAAGTGAAGCACAAGAGATTTACTAATACCAAAATCACAACAGACGCTAATAATAATTGCGGGAATATTAATAAAGTTAGGTGCAGGCTAAAGGCAGTGTTACCAATATTATATATTTTTCCCTAACAGTTTAAGCACATAGTTATGCTACGAGAGGGGGTGGCCATAGGTACAAAACGGCCCAAGGTACAAGCCTCTCCCCTAGATATTTAGCTTTTGTTAAGTTCATGGTAAGTATGTGTTTTTAACCTCGTACCACGTTTCTACATCAAAAGAACGACAGTGTAGTCTGCAAATGTTATTATTTCTCCGTAAATTTTTATTTTCAGCTAGTCATTCAAATATATATTGAATAGGACAGGCACGAGGACCGTTTCCTGTGATAGACCGTATGTGATGGTTCTCGAAGTGCTCTCATGGTTGTGTATATTGACTTTCAGCGTTCTGTTGCTAAGGTAGTCTTTTAGGATTGTGCCGCAGTAACGTGGATACAGTACAGATGATGATGATTCTAACATATAATTAAATAAAACGTTTGTACTTGTTTCTCATATCATTATTTAAGTTTCTATGGATTGTTTGCTTTTATTTAAATGTTCGTGTTTGTCTTACTATGGAAATATAATATAATTACAAAAATGAATGAACAGACATCTTTATAAATTATTATGACCTAAAGTCAGGTAAAAACAAACGAGGTCCCGGATCTTACGAATCCTTATAGTTGGAGCACAATAAAAAGAATACACTTTATTATAACAATATTCAAAGTACAGTAAAAACAAGGAAGATACAAATCTTATAATAAAATAAATATCAAAAATTGAGCAAAGTCTAGCGTCTTTCTCAGCTAACGTTAGGAAAAAAAATTGGTGATTTAAACAAATTTTACAAGAAAAATTATATACAGTAGTTACTTAACTTTTAAAAATATTTGAGGTTCCCAGAAGCTCCAGACTTGAAGGTTTCTTTGTTGATCGAGATCCTTGTTTCACAAATCTCAGCGTGAAATAAGATGTTATCCAGATGGAAGATTTTCAATTACAATTAAATATGTATCTCTATCGTAGAGGTCAAAATTAATGCAAATTCGACTACCAAAAATCGTGTGCCAAATAATAGCAAATGATCCAAAAGTCCAATCCAAAATAATCCAAAAATGGAGCAGTTGATTAAGTTCTGTATCCAAAATCTAGTTGTACCAAATGGAAATCTAGTCGTACCAAAATCGAAATTTGGCCGTACCCAAATCGTCTAGAGTTAAATTAATTTACAAAATTATTCTCAAAATTACCTTCAAACATGAGCACGTGTCTATAATAAATCAAAGAAATTCAGACTTACCCAGAATATACTTCTCGACGATAAACCTGCCAATTAATTCGAATAAATCGAAATTATTATTATTTGCTACAAGATAGCACTCGCATAAAATAATTTTTTTCGCAAACAAATGCTTGGCTCGCGGAATAAAAATTGCAAGTTTTTTCCAGACAGTTCTTTTGGCACAAAGGGTGGGGGAAAAATCATTTTTAAATGCCACTTGATAGCCTTTTTATTAACGTTTAATTTCCGCTCGGCCAGGTCGCAATAAAGTGATTAGGAAGGAAGACAGATGACGGCAAAAAAACTGTTTGAAAATACGTGCAATTTTTATTTCGCACATCAAACGTTTGTTTGCGAAAAAAATCATTTTATATGAGTGCTATCTTGTAGCAAATAAAAAAAATAAAAAAATGTACGCCGGTCTGATCGCGATAGGTCATTTACACGAAGTTATCAGCATCTGAAATATTTTCGTTTTCCCTTTCTCCCTCCCCTCCTAATTATCCCATCGTCCCCAGCCTGCGGCCCAACAAAATATCTGCCAATACCGTTATATTGAAAAAAATTGAGTCCTCAACTCCACCCCTTCATGATAAGAAATGGATTCAATTTTTTTTATTTTTGCGCGCCTTGGATTCGCGATATCTTGCAGATCAATGGTCTGACGTCAATGAGTTTCGAACAAAATTTGCTTATTTTCATGAGCTCTTCATTTTTGGTCTGAAGAATTTTTCTCGTCAGATCAAAAGCCGCCGAGTTGTCTTCGAAAAACCATTTTCCCCTACATTTAATATGTCGTTTCCCCACTCCCCCTTTGACATCCGCAGCACAAATATGTCGAAATCTTGGGGAAGACCCAACTCTATTTATTTGCAAAAACAATCACAATTGGACGTTTTCTTATTCCAAAGCCAGATCTGCTCCACTAATAGTAATAGTTTATATTTTCCATTGCATACACAATTATTTTATAACTTGGTAAAACTTTACCTAGTGAGCCATCTGTAGGCGAAAGCTTAAAGGTGGTAATTTGGATGGGAAATTAGAGCGTGGTGACATCTATCACTGAATGGGTGAATTGATCGAGTAAAACCTATTCATAGGTGTTACTATTAATTTGTCAAAACCAGATAAACACGACACGTCACGAAATACAAAACTAAGGACACTCCGGCACCATTTCCTAATATTTGTTTTGGCAAAATATCTGTGAGACAGTTTCCTGCTAACTGGAAGTACTTTGAGGGTTAAGGTTAAACAAAAATCGAAAAAAAAAATGTCGTTATGATGGTGAATCACACTGCTGTGTAGGTTGAGTCGTTTAAAGTATATACGATTGGAATTGAAACCGTATAAAAACTAAAAGCCGGCAAAAACAGTCGGTATCTCTTTATTGTACATGCGCGGAGGTAAATGGAAATGATTGTCATAAGAAAATAATGAGATTTTTGGACGTTATTATATTATCCTCTGTTTCAAATGGTCTCCAGAAAGCCATGGTAAATTAGTAAATAATTAAAATATTTTACCTTTTATACAGTAGTAAATATTTATAAATATGAACAGTAACTAACTAAACTCCTACGCTTGATATTATAATAGGTATTTATGCGCTGCACTGGCACATAGACAGCACGATATTAGACTTCCACGTTCCAAGATAAAGAAACGATTTACGAGTTTTTTTGTGCTAGTAGGCCTGTCCGTTTTATTACCTTTAAACCAGTGCACAGTTTCAACTACCGTTCGAATCTCAATACCATTGCCAAATATATAGGACAAAATATCAAGTTCAGTAGGCACGGTCCTGTGCTTTAAAACTGACCAGTTTCAATTCCAATCGTATGTACTATAACCTAAACACATCTTCAGTTGTAAGTTTCTCATGAAACAACTTCAGGTACCTATTGACTTGAACTTTCATTGTCATTTTTGAGTGAGAAACTTACCCCACAAATACTCTGAAGTTATTCCTGAACGTCCCGTATATCATTAGTAATAGATTTCCGAGCTTTCTCGGTATATCTAGTATTCATTTTGCTATGGAAAATTTCTTTTCATACCCGGAACGATTTTAAGCATATGCTTTGGAATCGTTCAAGGCATGCAAGGACATTTCACGTTATTATATAACAACGTAGACTGTATTGGCAGTTTTTTCAACTTGAGCGCAATAACTGAGATAATTGCAATCAACAGACTGAAAAGAATTTGCGGAAATAAGCGTATGTGATTAACTTGACATTAATACGCTGTTTTACTGTCCCAGACGACAAATTGTTGGTATTTCCGGATGAAAGAATTTTTAGAAAAGACACAAAAACACAAGGACGCGTTTTAGGATGACTTTAACGCAACGGTAATCTCCTGCAAGTGATGCCAACTGAGGGGAAACTACTATTTTAAATTTTTAATGATCCTCATATTTGTTTGTTTCTGCTTCATGCACTTTGACCACGGTAATAATGAAATGCTTTTGTTGTTTCTAATTTTTCGTTTTTTCTGTCGTAATAAATGTCGCACATTTTAATGGTATTTGTTACTAGTTTCAAATTTACGACATTTTTATGTTTATGATCAACTGCTTTTTTTGCTCGGAGCCAATTAAATTTATTGCTATTGTTTAAGGTGCACGATAACTAATTTACCGAATTTATTATTACAAAACCATAAATACTTCTCAGCGGCAAAAGGAAGAAAAAATGCCAGTAATTCCCAAGTAACAGTTCTTGTGATATTCTGTCCTATTTTTAGATTTATAATTTATAGCTAACTAAAAAAGTACATCATTAAATGGATTAAATTTACGATCGCTTGGTGCATTTTACGAACAACGCTATAAAAATTCTTAATTACCTTTAAAGTACCATGAAAATTACAATAAAACTAATAATACATTCGTCCCTCTACAAAATAACACATTGCTATGATTCGTCGTAATAAAATCTAAATAATTTGGTAGTTTAATTGTCCAATTCCCAAAAGTATTAAATATAGTGACATAATTTCCTATCCTCAAGTAATTAGCTTCTTGAATATTCCCAACAATCGTTTTCTGCGCCGGAACAATGTAATGTTGACAATGAGCGCAGTAACACTGGCAGCATAACCATAGCTGTAAAAGAAATTGTCCGTAGACAAACTACGGGCAAAACACTACAACTACTACTACTTCTTTCACAAATACATACACCCAAAAAATCATTCATTACTTCCGAAATTACCAAAGACAAAATATGGGCGTCTATCTATTCAATTATTTAATCCCCTATATCAGCTCCACTTTGCTTATAATGCTTTTAGGAAAACCACAAGGAATTAAATTTCGTATTTGCGCATGAAACGTCACTACATTATCTCCATGGCAACTGATATCAACAATCATACTCAGTAATTGTTAACTTTAGCCAAGCAATATAAGCCACTCATTATACGTTTCTGCTAATTGATGCTTATCAAGTTTGAAAAGGTAGTAATATTTAAGATATATTTTGGGTGCCTTCCAGAATCACTGTTACAATATTGCCCTAAACTGTGTTTTATATGCTGGAGATTTAAAATAATTTGAAGAATTTCATGTATCGAAGACTGTTTGATTATGCAACACACTTAAGATTGGTATTTATATAAAAAACAAATTGTTCCCCAATCCGTTGAAATGTAATGTCTTATCAATAGCGAAGAAAAATACTTTAAAATATGATTACTCGTTTGAGAACAGTGGACCTCTTTCTAGACTATAGACATTCACTGATTAAGACATAGTATTTGATGAAAAGCTGTCATTCATTCACCATATTAATCGAATTGTTGAAAAATGCTATAAGTCGATAGATTTTCTTATTAGAAATACTCTTCATTTCAGTAATGCGTCTGGTCTTAAATTAGTATATTTCTGTATTGTGGGGACTAATATGGAATATGCGTCATTGATATGGTCTCCTTATTACATAAGACATATAGAGATTATTCGACGAATATTCTTAAAATAATCATCATTTAAAGTTGATGGGGATATCCACCTATTGGTTACCTCCAATCAAAATTCCCATTAGTATCGTTAGAAGATCGTCCTAAAGTTTCTCACTTAACATGTCTTTACAGATTATCCATAATATCACCGATATATTATATTTCATGTATCATGTATCTTGTATCTTGTATCATATATCATGTATCATATATCATATATCACCAGTATAACCGTGTAAATCATTAGATAGCTAAATAGGCTTTGTTTGATTAGATTCACATTTCTTACAATATTTGTAGGCTAGTTACCAGTCGACAATTAGCAGAAACAATCACAGTAAAATAATGTCTTAACAATAAGCATATTACAAGAACTATGTGTATATGACAGATAAACAAATAATTGTAACAAACATACAAATAGGGAATAGAACCAAAATGAATAAGAAAAGAAGAAATAAATATTCTGCAAGTAAATGCATACAACATAAATGCCTATTCACTGTATGTAAGGAGTTATAATATTCGTAAAATATATATTCGTAAATAAAAGCAGTGTTTTAGGATTAATATTTTAATTTTTGATTTAAGGCCAACTAAATTTAACTGCTTGATTTGTGTAGGGAAATGGTTATATAGATTTGGGTTGAGGGAGCTTTTTTTCACTAACTGCTAATCGGTTTTCTTGGATTCATAAGAATGAGTATTGTGTTGGTGATAATCAGAGTGGGTAGAGAAATTGTAGACGCTCTAATGAACTTATCAAGCTAATGTGACCAGGTTAGATGTCTATTTGAAGATATGGTGAGCTTTTGCGCTTTCCCATGGTTGAGTTTTATCTATCTGATGTAAACCAATTTCAAGCGAGTTTTTCGTGAGATAACGAGTTGTTAATGTTTTTATCAGAACACAGGGATGTGGTATTATCTGCAAACAGAATAGTCTTGGTGGGGTCCATACATTGAGAAAAGTCATTGACATATAGTATGAACAATAGGGGCCCCAAGACAGAACCTTGTGGTACCCCGTGCATGACATTTAGGAAATCAGAATTTTTATTATTTATGGACACACACTGTTTGCGATTTATTAAATACGGCTCAAAAAGGGTAAGAGTTAAACCTCTAATATCACGTAATCGCAACATTTTTATTCGTCGAAGGCCTTGGAGAGATCACATACAGGGATAACTGTGTGAAGACCTGCCTCAAGACCCTCAACTATATCACTCAAGACCTTAAGCAGCTTAACAGTTTGGGAGGTCGAACGCCCCGAACGAAAACCAAACTAATCAAGGCTGATAAATGAATGTCTGTCAAGATAACTGGTCAATCTCTTTACCAGAATCTTCTCAAATATCTTCCCAAAAATGGGAAGGACAGATATGGGACGATAGTTAGATTAGATTGGAGGTCGTTAATTTCTCGATGCGATGTATGAAATATCCCAAGATAATTATTTCATATGGTTTTTAAATTCTCGAGTCTACCGAGGACTAGCCAAGTTACGGGGGGGAGGGGGCATATTTATAGTGAATCACCATCTACCAACAGCTTCATTCTTTAATACTTGCTCCAAAATGTCATTCCATGTTTTCCCTCATCATGTCTGACATTAGATAATGAATGATAAATGATTCACAGAAAATTAGGTAGTAAAAGACAAAGATGATGCCTTCCAAATCATTGGGCTCATGTTACGAAGGAACATGTGGGACAGAACTTTTACAAACCAGTACGCTTAGCAGATAACCACAGCAGATAGACAGATGCTATTGGAAGTGTCATAACATAAGGGAGATTAATTAGAATGCGTGTTTATTAAGATGCTGTTAATAAAACGTAGGAAGATAATCTTACACCCCTCATAATAACAAAAGTTTAGTATCAAAAATAAAAATGATGGCATTCACTTCTAAGGCAGAGAAATATGCTTGTAGCATATGTTTATTATCAAGTACGGTAAAATTTGGGAAACTATAAAATGTATTCAATAACTCACAGACCCCATGACGTGTTAATCTGTTTTTATGAATGAAAAAATGTCGTAATGACGTAATGCTACTTAAAAATACACGTAATATTAAACATACCATTTGATGATTTCTTAGAAATATCACGGATTTAGATATTTTGGTATGAGCCGATGTTATTTCTATAAGCCTTTTTGCTATTTTTAGCCGTGCCCCTCCATGCCAACTTTTAATACTACAATCAATTCGCGTTACTCGTTTGTTTATTAACGCATTTTTTAACGCCCGCTTGAAGTTCATCCTATTTTCGTGAGGTGCAATCTTCAATATATTTTCCAACTTCCCAACCAAAATTAAGACACACATTTCTCTGGTGTTAAGCTGCACGGGCGTTCACTTAGCAGTAAAAACTGGTATTTTCATTTTTTGTACTTTCCTATCTAATACACATGTAAGAATAGATAGCCACCTTTCATCACCCCAGGAAAAATAAACGTAATCTCCCAGAAATAGGAAAACTGGATTTTTTTAGATATTACGGAAGCATTTAAGCATAGTTTTTGAAAAATGCCAAGTCAGCCAGTTACAGTTGTTTTGTCGTCGTCGTTGTTGATTTATAACTCGGATAAAGCACGGTTTACACTAAAGGGAACATCACTCGCACAGTATGTATCGCCAGCATCACGTCAAAATAATATTTAACGTACTTAAACGTTTATATTATCGTTCAATGTCATATAGGAGCAGACATTCTGGAGAAAAACGTTTGTGGGTACCTGTAGCAGGTGGATTAACATGGGGCACCATCAAATAATTTATTTCGATTTGAGAACTAGAATAGTACTAACATTGGTTGCAGTTGTATCTTTTACAGTTTTATTGCTCAAATAAACTATTTGCAGTCGGCAATGTTTGACTATAACTTTTAACTCGTTTCGCAATAGTCTTGAGGAATATATCTTAATGAAATTTTAACTTAACATATCACCGAGTCTACTTATGGTTCGTTCAAACCTAAAGACGAATTTACATTAGTATAGTCAATGGGTTAGTTACTTGTACCACTAACTAGCAAGACAACAACTAATCCAATGTAAACAAAAGAGGAAAGTAACCTGTAGTGAGGACAGGAAAGTGAATAGCCTGTCAAGTTATTTACTTACCTACTACTCTTCCCCTTGCACCGATTATTTTACTATCCGCACTACCAGCCTATCAATTAATCCAAGGTAAACGCTCACTACTCACTAACTCGCTAACTCGCTAGCTCACTACTGAACTGTTAGTGATACAGTTTACGAGGTTGCTGATAATTTTATTTAAAAAAAACATAGTATTTATTTGTTGTGAAATGAAGTGATCCGAAGGAGATATTGTAAAGTTTGTAGAATTCTGTCGTGAATACGAGTGTCTTTGGGATATAAGCAAAGCAAGTTACCGAAATAATCAAATGAGAATAGCAGCTCTAGAAAAAAATGTACAAGAGATGGGGCTGGAAGGTTTTAATATTGCTGACACTAGACAGAGAATAAATAAATTGAGAAACACTTATTTTCAGTTGCAAAGTACAAATTCAGAGAGAAATTCAGAACAGCACTTTTGTGTGTAAACACGAACTTGCATACAGACACTATCCTGGCTAGTTATTTGTACTAGAAGCTGGTACAAGCAATTATACTAATGTTAATCCGTCTTAAGACACACAAGAAAGACAAAAAATTATTTTCGATAAAGAATCAAACACACGTTCATCAACTTTTATTATGAAAGTATTAAAGACATAGCTAACAGAATTGAGAACAAACCGTTTGATTTACGAATAAAAAAGCAGATAGTGAACGAATTATTTTTTTCATTGAAGGCAATAAACAAGTCATTCAAAATTTAAAATCGTTTTTAGCTTAAAGAATAAAAATACTAGTGATGAAGAGTTTAGCGTTAAATTGTTGAAACACTTGTTTTGTGTAATTAGTTACACTTTATTAAATATTGTTGACGGATCGTTTGAAACAGGACATGTACCAAGCGCTGTTAGAAATCAGTACAATAATACCGATTTCAAAAATAACAACCCCTACGAAACCTGAACAATGCCGGTCAATTAATTTATTGCCGGTTGTGGACAAGATATTGGAAATTATAGTGAGTGATCAGTTGCGTGGATAATGTGGACATGTTAAAAAAAATAACATTTTATTTGTCGGTCAATCTGGTTTTCGAGAAAACCACTGATCATCAAATGGAGGAAGGACATAAGCGAGGATAATGTAGTTCTCAGTATTTTTGTGTATTTAAAGCAGGTGAAACTAGTGATACATGCATGTTAATGTAAAAATTGTATAGATGCGTACCTACCTACCTGTACCTACTTTCAATAGAAAGTAGGTACTGTTTTGAAACTGCTAGAAGACTAAATTTTAAATGACGGGTATCACAAGACGAAAGTCATGAACAAAAGGTCAAACAAAATTGCTAGTCCATACAGTGTCCCTCAAGGAAGTATTTTAGGACCTCTTCTTTTCATCATATATGTGAATGACCTTCATTGTGTCTAGAAAAATTCATATGTAAATTTGTTTGCTGATGACACTGTTATAACTGTAGTTGGTAGAAGTTTTGACGATATAAGCAACACCATTAATAACGAATTTGTTATTTTGTATGACCATTTATATGGTAATACGTTGCAGCTAAATCCCGGAAAACCAAATCGATGGTTTTAGGTTCTAAATCTCTTTATAAAAAATTTTTGACCAACAACTAAACAATTAAAATCGATGAATGTACTATCGCAAAAATTTTAACCAAGAAATAACCTGATTTCCTAATTAAAATTACATTTTATTACAATGTGTATCAAGTGTGAGATTATTTTGGGAAATGGGTAGAAACAAGTCCCGAAATAAATGAAGCATATCAAACTTGATCCAAGAGAGCACCATGTTCGAAACAGTTATTTCATATTCAAGAATTATCTACAAATAATATTATTATTTTAGTGAACCGAGCACTGGCGTTTTATAATTCCTTCACAGAAATTAAGCCTCCCCAAAGATACGCTCATGGTACAGGATATTGTTCTTTGTAAAAGTGTATAATATTGAGAAATAAAAAAAAATTCAATAACTCCATTTGCTTTGGCTACATGAAATAAGAACAATTTCTTTGTACTATCCTACCTGTTAAAAATTAAATACACTGCATTGTTATAATATTTGAAAGCTCGCCTCCGCAGTCTGTAAAATGTTGATTCTATTGCATAAAGGTATTGTTTGCTGCCAGTTAGCACGTGTCAATCGATTAATAATTTGTTAAACGCAATGAAAAAGTCACGTGTTCAACAGACATCGGCAGCGTCATCTCTCGACAGCCTACGTAATATCGACCGGATTAACTGGAGCAGAGACGGAGCGGATATTTTTCTACTTTTGAGCACTAGAATTGAACAAAAATTCGATTTCAGGTTTTTGCAAATTTTCATTCCATGTCAATTCCAGATACTAAAAAGACAGGCTTAGAAAAATTATCGTAATTTATTGTCATTCATCTTAGCGTCGAAACCAATTGACCATTCTGGTTTAAATTCGACATTTAGAGTAATCTTACAAATATTTCTAGACGTTTTTTTTCTTTTTCACCCACTCTTAATATTAATTACGATTTACTGAGACGAAAAAATAAAAAATCTTAGTTTTATAGCATTTTTTTCTCAAAATATATACGTGAATAGTTCGTTACAATCCTAACTATATGTCATTATTGATGTTTTCAAGAAAATTCACATAAGAGCAGAATACTAATGAAGGAAAGAGTGTGTTGTGAGATTTAACTCACTTGTAAAAATTCAGATATTTATCAGTCATTTTTAGTAGTAGTATTATATGATCTAGTGAAGTAATATTAAGCCAAATATTTTCATAGAAGTGATCTTTTTTAAGTCATTAGCCGAGCCCTATGGATTACGAAAACGATGTTCATTGTGATCGGAAATCGCTGCTCCATTGTCTAGAGCCACCTTTATACAATATGGCCGCCATGCCTGAGTTTTTGACTTCTCTTTTAAATATCTCCCGTTTTATTGGTTCTTTCGGAGCGGGTAAAGGTCTCAAAATCTTTGTTTTTGGCAGGTCAATAAAACTAAATTAATTAGAAAGCTCAACAGTTTATTATAACCTCAAAAAACCAATAAACATGGGTTAACGAGTAATTTTTCAACCTTCTTCTATTACTCGGGTTGTAGTAGACCGATTTTGATGAAATTTGGAGAAATAGCACCTCTTACTAATACAAAAATGTACCTAAAATTTTAAAGTTATATAAAAGTTTATATAAAAGTGCGCTATGTCAGTCAACAAAATAGTAATTCTCAAAATGATTTCAAAACAAGAATTAAATGAGTTAAAATATCTCTATTACATTGCCAAAAATTCTGGATGTCCTGAATTAATAAGATCATTTAGAAATTATAAAAGATGTATTAATAATAAAATAGCCATATAAAAAAAGGAATAAATACATATAAAATTGAAAATTCAAGCAATAAAAATAAAATTGCATGCCAAATTGTTAATAATAGACTGGGCCGACAAGAAAGGAAACTAGAACTGGTATAAAAATAAACGATGAAATAATAAATGATGACAAAAAAAGTACTATTTTTTCACAAGTATTAAAGATAAATTGGATAATCATTTTGAAAATAATGTATGAAATAATTGTACAATATCCAAAAAACTAATCAATACAACAATTTCTATTGGACCTGTAACCACAGATGAAATTATTAGTATCATAGACAATATGAAAGACAAAAATTCTACGCGCATAGATGAAATAGCTATTCGTCTATTAAAGTTTCGTAAGTACATTATAGCAGATTCTCTTGCATACCTTATTAATGTATCGATAAATTTCGGTCAGTGTCCGGATATTTTAAAATTAGGTAAACAAATTCCTTATTCAAAAAAGAAGATCATTTGGTTGGAAATCATAGGCCCATAACTTTACTAAGCTACTTATCAAAAATTCCTGAGAAAGCAGTTGTCGATAGAATAAGTACACCTCCATTTAGAATCAAACAATTTATTTACTAATAGTCAATTTGGTTACGGATACAATAAATCCACTGAATTACTAGAATTCATTAAAAAATCTTCCGCTACATTGATAAAAGCAAAAAAGTAGCCAGTCTCTTTTTTGATCTGACAGCCGCTTTTGATTCAGTTAATCCAAAATTTCTGGAGGTTAAATTGCAAGCGATAAGAATAAATGAAAATGTTCTGAAATGGTTAATTTCTTATCTGGAAAATCGGACAATCTTAATTGCAATGAACGCAGAAACGTCTAATGCCATTAATGTTTAAATCGGGGTAGATCAAGGTTCCGTCATTGGTCCACTCGTATTTCTTATCTTTATCAACGACTTACCAAATTATATAACAGAATGCGAGGTATTTATGTACGCGGATGACGCATCTGTCATAGTCCATGATGATCCAGTTGAACACTAGAGATCAAAACTGCTTTTGTCATTGAACAACTTGAAGACTGGTGTTATAATAGAAATGCATTAATTATTAACATGAAAAAACAATATTTTTGTAGTTTTACAAATATCTTATCTAGCAATAATCCCAGAATAAAATAAGTTGAGGCCAGTGGAAAAAATTTCTTAAGCTCTCTGATAGACTCAACATTGAATTTTACCCCCCAAATAAACAATCTCTGCTCTAAGTTAGTAAAAACAACATTTGCTATCTTAAATTTTAAAAAAGAATTGAATATTAATATCAATGATATGTTACTACTCTTTAGCTCATTCGACCATTAGCTAAAATATTAGCATATGGGGTCAATCCCATTATAATTAGCGGGATAACTAACAGTACGAAACAATTCAAACAAACTTTCCCATACAGAAGCAGTAGGTTAAATCTGGCACTAGCCAGAAAAGAGGATACGAGGAACAGAGTAAATTCTTTGTTTTCCGTATCCACTTTTGCATCGGCAATTTTTAACCCCTACTGCCACAGCATTGCTGTCTGTAATTTTTAAGAAGAGCTAGTTACGCCAACTCATAATGGCACTAAGGGAGTATCCATGTTCGAAGTGGGTTTCTCTGTCTTTGATCAAAATCGTTAGAGCCGTTTTGGAAAACTTTGCACCTAAATCTTCATATTTCTTAGTAGCAACTGGCCATTTTTTTAAATTTAATTATATACCCAACAAGCAAAAGCCCAATTACAGGATTTGAACAGGACATACATTGTGACTGAAATACAAAAATATGTAAAAAAATTGTAATACAAAAATATATATACATAATTCCTAAAAAATATATTACAAAAAATAATATAATGCACATTAACAATCAAAAACTAGGAAATAAATTGGCAAAATTTGTTAAATATACATACCTTTTATGTCGGATAAAGGGTAGCCTAGGATTAAGTGTAAGTACAAGTTCTGTTATGAATTTCGGCCTATCTAGCGTAGTATTGTGTAGAATGTAGTCATATTTAGTTTGGGTAATTTTGGTCGATCATTTCATTACACTGCATTTCTATGGATTTAGGAGCAAATTATTTCTGAGATACCCATACATTTTGAAGACGTCTGCAATTTAATATAGATATTATCTCACGGAGTAATTTTAAATTATCAGCATATAACAAGAACCGCGCATTTAAGTGTGATACAATATCGTAGATGAATATTATAAAGAAAAGAGGTCCCAGTATCACGCCTCGTGAAATTCCTGATACCTGAAGGAATTTGACAGAGAAGTAACCACGATATTTCAAAAATTGACACATCTCTGTTTGTTAAATAGAAATTGAAGACCCATAGTAGAGAGAAAATTAGAATGCCTTCAGTTTGGAAAGTATGATACGGTAATCAATCAAGCCTATCGAATGTCTTCGAGAAACCTGTAATAATAACTCCTTAGATCGAATTCTTCGGAGATATACTACATTTTGCGTATGAGATACGAACAGTAGATTTTCCTTTCATGAAATCATGTTCAATTGATATTTTACATGAAAAATATTTGTCAGCAAAATTAGTAATAACGGTGATTGGTCTACAATGTGTCATACCATCTCGAAAGTACCATGTATTGAAGAATCTGAGTTGACCCTACCCATGGTAGGTTCAGAAAATTTGTCTTCAAATAGGACTATCCTGACCTCGTCTTTTTCAATTTTTATATAGAAGATGCACACAATGTATCACAATCTTTGATTTCTGAGCGTTCTTAAAAATATAACAGTAAGTTTGCACAACCCTTGACTGTTATGACTTTCTTGGTGCTGAGGCTTATATTGTATAAAAAAATAGAGTTGCGAAAATGGATTGACAGGCCAAATAGACCAGTAAAAAAAATCGATATCGCAATTTCTTGCTAAATCCTTCGGGCCAAGATGAATTTTGATGAAACCTTCTGTATTTTGCTTATTTGACCCTAAAGTAAAAGTTGAAAAATCGAGAAGACCTGCTGAAACTTCTAGAAATAGCTATTACGTTCAATATGTTTTTAAAATAATAATGGGCAAGGCGTTTCCGGGATCTCATATTAACGAATCTGGTAAAAAAAGGTAAAAATCCAAAATGGTGCCGAAAAATTGACTTCTCTTTTAAAAAAAATATATTTTTGATGGTTCTGCAAAACCTCAAAAATTCTTGGTCTAAATAATCGGTATACGTTAATCTATTGTTTTCTAACATAAATAAGGAAAAACTAAATAGAGGAAATCGGAAAACCAAAATGGGGACAGAAAATTGACGATCTTTTTAAAAAAGTATATTTTCTATAATTTCAAAAAAACTTACATTTTCACCCCTATCTCCAATTTGCACCCTCTAATTAATAGCACTCCTCGGTTTTCTCATCTTAAATGACAAATTGAACGATTTATGCAATAAACACCCTTGAACATCCTAGTTCCTTATTTCCTTGTTATTATGACATAATCAATAGCCTAAAAGTGGCCCTTCTTCAATCAAAACTGTCAATGCAGTCTTAGAGAAAAAAAACATTATCTTCTACTTTTTTATAGAGTTTGAGACGTTCACTCTTCCCACAAAAAATTAGGTGATGTTTTGCTTTAAAGTGTTATTAAAGTATTTGAATGAGACTATTTGAACAATAAACTTAAAAATATAATTGGTTGCGTGCTTAATCTCAATGGCCTCACGTAAAATTGTGGCGCATTAGAACAAATATATATTGGCAGTTAGCCATGCCCAATTGCAACTTATACTCGTTCACTGATCGATTTGGTATATCATTTATTTTCATAATCAATACTAGTACATGAAATCAATAGAGCAAAAAATAAACATATAAATAAAAATGATAGAGTCTAATTACGGTCCTGTTTTGAATTACCGTCTGCAGTCTAGACAGCACATTATAAATAGGAAGTTATTTAGCCCGCAATATGTATTTTATGGTTATTGACTAATCATATTACCGAGATATTTAGCGGCATGCCGGTGTGTGTTTTGTCTAGAACCTGACTCGTTGCTCATTGCTAGAACAACCTTCTGTTTTATAAGGCCGCTTGTCCGCAGCACGGCTTGGGCCTATATTGGGCCGTGCTGGAAGAACTAGCGAACGGATATGCACACTATATGTTTATAAAATAAGTATCAAACGTTAACTCGTAAATCACGGTGGAATAGTTGCTGTTTAATTTGATAAGTTAACGTTTCCTCGTACAAAAATATTATTTTGAAAGCAATATATTCTAAAAATACAGTCTGAAACTATACAGCTATTTGATGTTACCGACTGCAACCGTTTATAAATTAATCTTATATTTATATCATAACTGGCGACACGCCCCATGATGTTTCGAGTTCACAGTGACAGACAGACCTAAAGGAGTTCCATAATATGGTACACTTCTGAAAATTTGGTGCTCCTGATCCGAGTGCGATATTGGAATCGGTGCAAGAGACCTAAGGTTATGTATGTACCTATTGGAATTTCGGAATAACAGTTAAATGAAACCCAAAAACAGATTTAGGCGCGTTTAAACGATGTTCGGTAAATCATAGATAATCCTGAAACTGGTGTTAGATCAGGTCATGCATGACTCATCAGAATACGAAAACTTGATGTTAGTAAAAACTGTTACGTTTGAGTTTGTCAAATGAAAGGTTATGACTGAATATGCGTTGTATTAGGAAAAATTTATACAAAATCACAGTCCTGTATGTACTTAAGAGTCGACTTCAAGCAAAGGGTGTATTCGTTGTAATTATTAAGTTTATTTACTAAATTCTACAAAAAAAATTAAAATATGTCACTATTTATTTTCATTTCATTCATACTGTTCCATATTTATTTTGTCACTCTAACCATTCCAATTGAAAGATAATTCGCGTAATAAAGTATAATTAAGCTTTTCAGTTCCTTTAGCATCAGTCTAGAAACAAAAAGTGAAATATTTAAATGTCTATCCTACCTATTAACACATATTAGATATTTATTGGTGCTTTATACATTAGAGCATTTGCACAAGTCCATAAAAATATAAAATAAAAAAACAATGAGAAATATGTAAAGACAGTTAAATAAAATAACTAATAATAACAAATAAACGTAGAGAACGATGTCACATAAGTCAGATAATAAATATTCATTGAGATCATAAAAAGCGTTTTCGAATAGATAATTTTTGAAACACTTTTAAAACAATTATATTGTAGTCTTTGAATACTGAGCTGTTTCTTGTTTTCGACAAACGCAGAAAATTATGGATGATTTTCCTATTATTTCTCGTTAAATAGGAATGTAATAGGTTACATATAGGAGGCAATGAAAATATAGGTGCTAGGTAATGTTAAAAACGAAAATTCATGAAAACATCCTTTCATTCGTCTCTAAAGCCTAAGCTTTCTAGAACAGTTATAGCTTTTCTCTGTATAGAAAATACATCCATGGCTTAAGGGGAATGTCCCCAAACCAAAATTGCATATGAATGAGCTGAATAAATAAGACCGTGGTAGTTAATAAAGTCGACTGTGATACAATGTTTATCATACTGCGTAGTAAAAAGATTTTGCTGGATACTTTTTTGCAAACATAGACTTCCTACATGACATTCAGTGGACAAACTGTGGTCTAAGTAGGCTCCTAAGAACTTTACGTTGTCAAGCATATTTATGTCGACAGTATGTTGCCTTAGATTACAAACCATACATTGTCTCTTTTCCCTGTTTAAGACTAGTTGGTTATTTAAACATAATATTTTTAGTCGCAAACTCCTCTATAAATCCTTATTTTACTATAAGGAAAATAACCAGACTGCAACCAAAGTTACAAATCTGGCGCGTTAAGTGTAATAATTGCATATTACCATCAAAACGCTAATGCTTCGATTGCAACAAACACCAGCCGAAAGACTGATCCTACTTAAAGGAGCTCCCTTGCCAGTCGTCACACACCACTTGCAGGCTGCAGTTTCGAGCTGTTGGCTCTCGTCAGTGCAAGGTAGGTATGCGACGACCGACATGAGATTCCCTTGACTATAGTACATCCCGGTATTTTTACAATAGCGACATGTAAAACAGCCAGCAGGCGCCATCTAGCGGTCCAGTGTCTGTTGCAATCGAAAAATAAATAGCCTGACTTGGCTTAGCATAGTTCAAATGTGCTTTTAGAGGGCGGAATATTAAACATAATATTTTTAGTCGCAAACTCCTCTATAAATACTTATTTTACTATAAGGAAAATAACCAGACCTACCTTGCACTGACGAGAGCCAACAGCTCGAAACTGCAGTCTGCAAGTGGTGTGTGACGACTTGCAAGGGAGCTCCTTTAAGTAGGATCAGTCTTTCGGCTGGTGTTTGTTGCAATCGAAACATTAGCGTTTTGATGGTAATATGCAATTATTACACTTAACGCGCCAGATTTGTAACTTTGGTTGCAGTCTGGTTATTTTTCTTATAGTAAAATAAGGATTTATAGAGGAGTTTGCGACTAAAAATATTATGTTTAATATTCCGCCCTCTAAAAGCACATTTGAACTAGTTGATTACTTATTAGATAATACGGTGTCTGTGAATCATTGTAGTTTCGTCGGCGAATAAAGTGAAGTTAGGTTCAGATGTACAGTTAGGTAAGTCATTCATGTAAATAAGGAACAGTACCGGGCCCAAAACTGACCCTTGGGGCACACCAATGTTTGTCTCGATTAAATTTGATTTCTTGTTTAGATTCTGTACATATTGTGACCTATCCTCAAGATATGATTTTATCAGATTACTACTACTTGTCAAAAATACAATTTACTTATTAAAATGTCCAGAAATTGCATATATGTAAATTCGCTATCCTCAAAACCCTTCTTTATTACCAACGTTGTGCTTTTCGTTGCTCTAAAGCCAAACCGACAGTTATTAGAAAGGTTAAAGCTTTCACAATAAAACATAATTTGTAATTTAGCAAACACAGGAATAATGCCAATTGGTCTGTGGTTGGCAGGATCTAGTATTCTAGTATTTATGTCATATGGATTTTTACAATGTATATTTTTTATATTATTAATTATATCTAGAACATGTATGTATGTTATTTATGAAAAATCAAATTCCTTGTCTAGGTTGCACACAATATGTAATGGAGATGCCCCTAGGCAGCATCACCACCTATTTCGCAAGATTAGGTTGGTTGGGAGCCTAGGCGAGTATCTGCCTACAGGGAGGATGTACAAGGGGCCCAATGGGCCTAAGTGCTGTGGTTCAATAATTTTTAATTTATTAACTTAGAGTTTTCTCTTGGTCTTATATAGATACATTTTTTTTTGTGAAGAATTCAGAAAAAATTGCTTCAGTCGACTCGTTTTATTTGTATATAATTTATTTGACATATTTCGTATTTTAATACAAATTTTGCCCAGGTTACTCATGGCACTGATAGCAACCAGCTCGGCTTTATGAGTTGGCAATCTCACACCTGCGATATATTTTAAGCAAAACGCTACCCGAGCACTGGTAAGGTGTTTGGGGACCTTGATATATAATATTATTTCCTGCACCACGCAGAAAAAATTTTTACGGTTCTCGAGATATAGACACTTTTATGAAATTATAGAAGATCACTATCTCAGATCAAATTCTTGTGTGCCATGCCTACAAATGAAGTTTTATTTTAATTATTTTTTTTACTACACAAACCTGGAAATTCATCTTAATAACTTGTCCATTGATTCCAAAATGGTATAAAAGTTGTTTTAATCCTCTTTCCAAGCGCAGTTATTGCCGTTAGAGTACAATAGGGGGCTATTTTAAGGTAATTCCAAATATAAAAATTTCTTTCGAAATATGTTTTATTTTCCATTTAACTAATGGCAAAATGATTGGCTGCTACCAACTAACGCCAAGCCTAAACAGTCGGAAATTCTAAGTTTCTTACAACATCAATTGGCAATTCTCTTAGAATATGTAACCTTGGTCCTACGACAGTCAATACGGTAGCAATAAGTTTTTCAGCACACTATAAAGTGAGAGAGCTGGTTATAACTGGCGCATCCACCATAAATTCTATTAGAAATAGAAATCGTGTAAATTTTAATCTAAGTTGACTCGGTGGATGGAAAATTAAAAATGTTAAGTTTTTTCACTAAGCCTGTCCGCTATTTATAAAATAAAATATACCTTGAAAATAATAGACATCTGATTTCGCCGTTTTGTTGAGTTCAAAACCCTTATTGCCTTTTTTTAGGTTACTCAGTTAATACTAACTGTAAAATACGTCTAAGATCGCATATCAAGTAGAAGTCTTGTGCCTCCAAGATGCTTTAATAGTTCTTTAATGTTCGTTTTAACAAAAAAGTTATATATGTTTATAATTTAGTCATTTTCAGGAGTTGTAAAATGGCGATTTTTGCATTTGAACTAACTACGACTCTTGAGTGTAGTGTAAAAATATTAAAAAAATATCTAAAACACTGGAAATTTTTGAAAGTAGGTCAACTCTAAATATCGCTTTTTCTGAATTCAGGACCGATGAAATAATGGCACCACCGGCTTAGTAGCTTTTTTTATACATTTATTTAACGTCGGCCTATTTCCGCTACTGAGGCTTAACACAGACGCCTGTAGACGAGCTAGCCCCAACCCGGAATTTTGCCGAACCTCTTCCCTTAAGAAGAGTAGGGATCTTTTATTTGCCTAACATTTAATAGACAAGGGACCGACGGCTTTACATCCCCTCCGAAGGATGGTATATCCCCTATACAACCCTCGCCTAAGGTTGTATAGCTTCCGCGCATACACTGATATACAAGCCGCTGGAAAATGTGTGAGGCGAGGACGCCGTCTTCGTTGGTACGGTCATCCATCCAACTACTAACTGCGCCTTACGTTGCTTTATATCGCATATCGAAATATGTACATAGTAAAGACGCACCCACGCTCGTCCCGGCCTAGTAGCTTAACTAAATTTTCTGGATAAATATTGCTTTTTTTGTCTAATTTATAATACGAAAAAATATGTAACAATAGAATGAGGAAACAAATTCACGTAAATCGCGTGTATCAAAGTTTGTGAAATATGTAAAATTATTTTATTTAAATACTTAATATGATAAAGTATTATTATCTTTTCAACGTAATTAGTTAAAAAACGGTTTTCATATCTCGCTCGCTTCTAATTCCGATATCGCAAAATATTCGACTCTATTGGAAAATTATAGACCAGTCACTACTCTAGATAGTTTATCTGAAGTATTTGAATACGCTTTTTGTGATCGTTTGCTAAATTTTATAAACAATAAAAATATTTTAACATCAAAACAGCACGGTTTTCGTTCAGAAAAATCAACATCCACTACATTACTCACCTTACGATTAACTAATAAAATGCATTGACTCAGCTGAGTGCCCTTCTGTAGTATTTTGTGACTTAAGCAAGGCATTCGACTGTGTAAATCACGATACATTGTTTTTTATTATACGAAACGGATTTCTTCTTTCCTGACAAATTGTTTTTGATATTTTTTACCATAAGGTATCAAAATGACAATGTAATCTCAAATGCTGTATCAGAAACTAGACTGATTCGAATGGGTGTCCTGCAAGGTTCCGTATTGGAACCGGTCCTATTTTTATTATATATAGGCGAAAATATCTCATTTGCAATTCGTTATGTATGCAGACGATGTTTCATTACTTATCTCTGCTGAAGATGCTGAAAACATTAAAGTTAAATGTGAACAAGTTACAACTGCAACTGCTAAGTTCTCCAATTCGCATCATTTATACTTTAAGTAGAAGAAGAATTTTATCCGTTTAAAACTAATTCAATTTAATTGAACTTTATTATAAGCGCTTTTATTTGTAATTTTTTTACTATTGTTTATTGTCTATTAAGGAAAGTAAAATTTATTATTATATATTATTATTGTAATGCGTATACAATTGCCAAGTAATATACTTAATATACTTTTAGTAATGAATATAGAGGGTAACCATCATAAAAAATAATAAGAAACGATGGAAAGAAATAATATTTCCAAGGAAGAAACTTTAGAGAAAGAATACACAGGAAGGTCACTCAGAAAAAATTATAAATAAGAGGTTTCAAATAGAGAGACAAGTTTTGCGTAATTTTACTTCGACAGTTTAAGCATCATTTTTAAAGTATTTTGCTTTTCTTTTGCGATAGCACAGAATTCGACAATTCCGCAACTTAGCATGCGCGTAGGCCTAGAGCAAATGAGTGTCTGAGGCTAGCAAAGAGAGTAAGTTAAATAGTTATTGGGTTGTTAAATTACATTATTATGAAAAAATAGTCTTAATTAGGTGGTGGTTAGTATCAGACGGCGATGTTAGAAGTAATGTTTCATTTTATAACTTTTGGTTTTTAATTTTTATCTTTTATATCCTAAGCAACATTTCACCGACTACCGACTAGTTTTTACTAATTTCAACGTCAAAATTAGTACAAATAGTAGTCGTATAGTAACTTAGATCTTATAGTTATGGCTTGACCTCGGAGCAACGTTCCTTGGACCCTGCGAACCTACTACTTTAGTTTGGAACACCTACCAACGTTGGTTTCACGTCAGAAAATGACTTATTTAGATTTGGTGCGTTTTTAAGTAATCCTCCAACGTTGATTAGACGTTAGTAACTGACTAAATATAGTTGGTTAACTTATGGGTAACCTTTCAACGTCGGTTAAACGTTAGTAACTTAAAAATATAAATATTTGCAATTATCTTGTACTTATTTGGAACTTTCACGACAAATAGTTACATTAAGTAAGTCGTAAATAATAAATACCGACTTCCCCATATTTATTAATTCTATAGAAATCAAGATAGGCGGCCATGTTGGATAAACGTTTGCAAACAAAGACTTTTGAAACATTAAATTTATAGTTTAAAAGTAAAATAGGCCATGAGAAGCACTTATATATTCATTAAATTATATATGCGATACATTTCAAAGTATTTTTTGCAATCTTTTTTAAATAAAATAAAAGGATTGTTTTAATACTTTTAAGACGTAACGTAATTCTCAAAGAGCAACTATTTTTTTAGAGCTAGACATTTATCAACAAAATTTGTTTTGTTGGAATTTTGGTCTTCCCTTCACATGAAATTTCAAGTTAAAATTAACGTAATATTCAATATGGCAAACATATTGAAACGCCCAGTATATAGGGCATTTATAAATTTTATTTTTTCCTATTTATGTTTCCAAAGTCAAGCAAATTATTGCATGCAGTTAATTCATTTAATTTTTACGTTTATTTAGACATTTAATATTGAACACAATAAAGTTACCAGAATGCATTTTAAAATTACATTATTTTAAAGCAACATTAAACGCTACATTTGTACGAAAGAATTTACTTAAAAATCGAGTCTAGTCACAGCATTTGTTTACAATGGACACGATAAGCGTCAAGTACTTCTGTTACTTCTCACAGGGTGAAATCGCCTGTCGTTTTCGATCTTAAGTCATGCAAAGGATGAACTCTGCAAACTACGATGCATGCAGATATTGAAATTTATAATGCAAACATTTTCCAATCATGAAATCACAAATCCAAAGCTTTCATGTAATTGTGACGTCATTTTACCATATAAAAGGAAGACGACGTTGTGTTTAAAGGAGGTGAAGATTGACGGCATCTGAAGCTACGTCGCGATATTTTCGCCGAGCATTGGAAATTATATTAGAAACACCTCGAAGTTACATCGAGATATTTTTCGCCGAACTTTATATTTGCCTTTGAAATCCATTCTAAGCTACGTCGCGAGTTTCGCCGAGCTTAATAAATTATTTTGTGGATATTTTCGCTAAATCAGCCGTCTAAGCTACTAGCCAAACAATATTATAACTTACATCTTATTTTAACGAATTCTTCTCAACCACCGACATGCTCGACGAGGACGTTAAACATGTAGAACCTGGGGGAGAGCTTTCACGAGCGATATAACACTATACAGAGCGCACAGAAATTCAGCTGGCATAAATTTCTAAAGGTAATCGCTTGTTTATTTCGAGATTCTATTTTATTATTTGCAATTGCATTCATATTCTGGTTACGGGGTGGTTAAAAGGAGTTTTAACTTAACGCATTTGTGGTACTAAGAGAATATTAGATTTTTTAAAAATATTATCTTTGATTTTCAACAAAAAAATATAATATTATATTACCAGTTATTCAGTTATGATTTCATTCATGACTTTAATTCACAAAATTTCACTTTCTGAATATCTTACTAGGGAAATTTGCATCTGCAAAGTAACAAGTTTATATTCAAGAACTATATATTTAGAGCTATGCAATAACAAGGTACTTTATCACTGACTAGTCAAACTTCATGTCTATCATTATTCTGCAGTTTTTATAAAACAAATAGTGGACTTTCGTTTCCACCACATCTCATGTAAGGTTTTTCAAGAATGCTTTATATTTAAAGTACACTAGGAATATTTTCCTACTGTAACCACAAGGTTGTCTGATTGTTGGACATTTACCTACAATAAAATATTATAGTTACATGAACTCGGCGTACTTTGCGTTAACAAGGGTTTGAAACATTGACTACGGCCAATTGGCTGGTTCTGTTCTCAATTGGGTTCAGTTACAACGAGGGATGTCAATATTTCAAGCAGTTGTCTGGTCACTTATTTCGATTGAAGGGTGATGCAAAACCACTTTCTTACCTTCGCGGATTCACGGCTTCGTATGTTTGACAATCATAGGCAATCTTCTGGTTGCTTTTCTATTTAATTACTATAGGGAGATTTCCCCAGCATTCTAAAAGATTTTACGTGAGTGTAAATTCTCACCTCAGCAAGAATAATATGATTATCTGAACGATTGTTCCTACTCTAATCTCAATCAATAAACAATGTATAATTAAAGGATATTTCCTCAACATTCTATGATATTTTACATGAGTATTTAATGCTCATTTCTCAACTTAATTTTTAGACAATTGTCTCAAATATTTGGATTATTTTTGTTGGACTAATGTTGCATCAATTATTACGAAATAAAATGGGTTCTTTATGACTATTTTTCCCCATTCAATTGTTGTTTTTTTTCTTTCCTATTTAACTTTCTAGCTAGACAAGTAATTAACTAAATAAATGGTTTTGTTTCAAAGCAAAATAGAAAACAAACTTCAACTATAAATGTACAGTGCAATCTTGGGTAATAAAATACTACATAAATAACATATATAATTAGCTAGGTCTCTCAATTCATAGACAGTGTGTGCAAGTTTACCAGGTATTTCAATTAACAGAGTGATTAATTTTCTAAGGTGTAGCGTATCAGACAGAAACAAGTAATATTAAACTTTATGTAAAAGAACCTGGGGCAATTAAAAAAGGGTTACTATACACACAATGAAATTTGGGCCCTACACTAACAAAACTAGACGATCACGTAAATGGCCAATCTTCTTTGTTTATCATCCAGATAAATAAATAGTAATTAATATACTGGTGACATAATTACTAGTACTTTCTTTCAGTAAAAACAGGGTACCTCACAGCAGTTACAATATTTTACGTCCATGATGATGGTCTAAACAAATGGCTAAGTAGACAATACTTTTTTTATGGCATTTGGGCATAGTCCATACAGCCAGATACACTGTCTTATTATTTTAAAAAGTTAAATCTAATTCTAACAAGAGAAAGTTTTTAGAAGAACACAATGGGAATTAAACAAGGGCACACGCTTCTCGTCTAGGGGCCCGTCAAGGCATTTTGATTTTACACAACACAGGTAAAGGCCTCGGATTATACATAAAAGGTTTAAACACAGGAATGCCAACTCTAACCTAAATTTTTATGCCGTTTTTATATAAAAAAGATATCAGACAGCCTAGAATGTCGTTATTATTAAGACATATTAAAAAATATAGTAGGGTGAAAGGGGTTTCTATCTTTAAATTTATCAGTTGTTTATACAATTCATTACTTGCGTCTGTGTGTTTGTTACAGTTAAAGAATAAGTGATCTAAATCACTCTCAATATTACATGTATCGCACAAATTTGTAGGGGAAATTCCTATTCTGAAGAGATGTGAAGGGTAACAACATGTCCAAATTTTATTCTATTGATAATTGTTATGTACTTTCTATAGACAAAATATGCCAGATTGAGGCCCGAATATTAAATCAGTCTCCGATCTTGTAGCAACCCATATTTTATTGATCAGTATGATATAGATATGAGTTGGAACGACATTTTACATACGTCGCACAACTGACTTCTAGTTGGGAACCCCAACGTTGGCTCGACGTTTGAATGATGTTTGGGTTATTTTTTGTTTATTTTAATTTTTAGTGTTTATGTTTTATTTTATTTTGTTTTTCCAATCACATTTAAAGTAACAAGTAAAATAATAGTCAAGGAGTAAAAATATAACTGGGGAAGGACATTCGGGGGCGTAGAGGAATTTAGATTTATTAGAGATTAATAAGTGTAGGATTTTTGAAGCGAACGAGGAAGTTTGCTGAATTTTGAAAAAGTTAGTTAAAGATGAAGAGATACAAAATGATAATGCGTAGATAAATATAGGTCTGAGTTAGGCTCCATAGATTTGAGTTGCGGCGCGCGTGAGGTGGTGAATTTAGAAGATGGTGATAAGGAATGATGAAGGTCTCCAACATTTTGCTGCGATTTAGGATATGTGTTTCATAAAATCGTTCACCGAATATGCTACAAAAAAAATTTCATAAACTCAACTGACTGTAGCTAAAATAATTATTATAAACTTCCACTCTTACGTTGCATGTTTAACCATAGTAATATTCACATTACGTTTTCTGAATTTTGAAAAAGTTAGTTAAAGACGAAGAGATACAAAATGATAAGGCTTAGATAAATATAGGTCTGAGTTAGGCTGCATAGATTTGAGTTGCGGCGCGCGTGAGGTGGTGAATTTAGAAGATGGTGATAAGGAATGATGAAGGTCTCCAACATTTTGCTGCGATTTAGGATATGTGTTTCATAAAATCGTTCACCGAATATGCTACAAAAAAAATTTCATAAACTCAACTGACTGTAGCTAAAATAATTATTATAAACTTCCACTCTTACGTTGCATGTTTAACCATAGTAATATTCACATTACGTTTTCTGAATTTTGAAAAAGTTAGTTAAAGACGAAGAGATACAAAATGATAATGCTTAGATAAATATAGGTCTGAGTTAGGCTGCATAGATTTGAGTTGCGGCGCGCGTGAGGTGGTGAATTTAGAAGATGGTGATAAGGAATGATGAAGGTCTCCAACATTTTGCTGCGATTTAGGATATGTGTTTCATAAAATCGTTCACTGAATATGCTACAAAAAAAATTTCATAAACTCAACTGACTGTAGCTAAAATAATTATTATAAACTTCCACTCTTACGTTGCATGTTTAACCATAGTAATATTCACATTACGTTAATCCCTTGCTAATTAACAATTTACATTATTTAAAAATTTTTCTTCATTTGATTGACAGCTGATACCCACACACTAGTCAAGAAGCATAACATACATGTCTTAGCAATAATGATAATAATAACTTAATTACTATAATGCAACACTACGGTGTTGAATTACTGTAATTAAAATATCGTTTATAATTTCTTGACCTGATTTGATATACAATTATATTAACATATAATTTTAATTGGCGACTTTGCGAATCTTGTTTTTGTTTGTACACAAGGATGACTTATTTAGCATATTTCGCAGACAGAAATGGTGACGCCGCCGTGCTGACTTACTACAACAATTCAGAATTTTGTTACGAAATTACGTACTAGAGGAATTATAGGGTGGCCAAACAAGCCATTCACGTTAATGCACGCATATTTAACAAAAAATCTATAGGACTAATACGAAATATTAGTAAATTATTTCAACTAAAAAAACTCATCACAGATATAAATAATAGAAAATATTGCTTTACATTTTCTCGAACTATTGAAAATAAGACTGACATACAGGCTGTCTATTTTATCAGGGCTCTCGAGAATATTTCACTTAATATAGGTTGGACAAAAAAATTGTTTCTACGAAAATTGTGTCGATTTTTATAAGCTACCAAATGGTTTAAAGAAACTTGAAATCCATGGCCTACTTTAAGAGTTATGACGGAAAATACCGAAAATGCGGAATATAACTAAGCCAATTTCCGTTGTTTGAAGTGATACAACGACAATTCTTAGGCGACAATTTTTTGCGAAACAGATCATTTCAATGAGGTTTTAAATGCTTTCAAAACAGCTGTATTTTGAGATTTTCCCTTCGGGGTGTGAAAAATCTTTTTTTTTTAGACGGGCGGGAAATGGCGACATTAAAGGAAGTAAAACGTAATATTTTTAGTCGCAAACTCCTCTATAAAATTCTTATTTTACTATAAGGAACGTAACCAGACTGCAACCAACAGCTACTCTCCGGGCTATGTGCCCCGGCGAGCGCTGAATTACAAGTTACAAGCCTGGTCCGTTAAGTGTAACATGTAACTCAGCGCTCGGCGGGGCACATAGCCCGGAGAGTAGCTGTTGGTTGCAGTCTGGTTATGTTCCTTATACTAAAATAAAGATTTTATAGAGAGTTTGCGACTAAAATATTATGTTTTAATATTCCGCCCTCTAAAAGCGCATTTGAACTATGCTAAGCCCAGTCAGGCTATTTATTTTTCGATTGCAACATACATTGGACCGCTAGATGGTGCCTGCTGACTGTTTTACATGTCGCTATCCCAAATATACCGAAATGTTCTAAATAGTCAAGTGATCCTAGTGTGGGTCGTCACAGCTTGAAACCGCAGTCTGCAAGTGGTGTGTGACGACTGGCACGAGGGCTCCTTTAAGTAGGATCAGTCTTTTGACTGGCGTTTGTTGCAATCGAAGCATTAGCATTTTGATAGTAATATGCAATTATTACACTTAACGCGCCAGGCTTGTAACTTGTAATTCGGCGCTCGGCGGGGCACATAGCCCTGAGAGTAGCTGTTGATTGCAGTCTGGTTACGTTCCTTATAGTAAAATAAAGATTTTATAGAGAAGTTTGCGACTAAAATATTATGTTTTAATATTCGGCCCTCTAAAAGCACATTTGAACTATTAAAGAAAGTGTTTTCCTCCCTTTTCAACGATATTGCATGCCTATCAAATGTGCATATTAGTAAATTATTAAAATATGCAACATTTTAATTAATATTATCAATATATAAAACGTCTTCAAAAGGTAGTGTTGCTAGTGGCTAAATAAATTGAAATTAAAACTTTTATAATCTCGGTACGTTCTAAAAATACGAACCTTTTTTAACTATAGGTTTGGTTACATTACAATAAATCAATTCATGATCAGTTCTTAAATTACCCATACATTGTACGCCACTGGCTGAAATATATTCCCTGTATGTACATATTATAATATCATAAAGTGACATTTTATTTACAGAAATTTTTGTAGGGTCTTCAATTAACTGCAACAATCCATAAATATCTAAAGGCGCAAAGATCTTCTAGTATTACTATTTTCTAAATCCATGAGATCAATATTTATTTCCCGTGTAATAATAATTTCTTTCCCTAATATAGAAAACCCTGCAGATTCACTGCACAGTGCATATATTAAATAATTATTTGTGTGTAAATATATTATCTGTAATAAATTGTATTAAATAAATAAATAAATAAACACCACAGAAATTAGACAACCCCCAATTTCAGAAGCCAGGGCTTGTGCGGAAGGGGGTTACACATTGAAAAAAACGCGGACATACAACCATTTCCTCCGACAGTGCCGGAGCCAGGATTCGAACCCGGTGGTGCGATGTCCGTGTGATTAATCGCGATTGCCACCTCGCGCCTTAACCCACTCGGCTATCGACCAGACGATAGCTAGTACTGTTTCCAATTATTGTTTCTGACACATCAATAGAATATGACTGATGGTCGAGTGGTAAGCACACTTGCCAAATACTTTGAGTCGGATTTTTCCACTCTACACGGATATTGGGTGTGTTCCTTGTCTCCAAATGTATAGCCCCTCCCACACAACGCTCTCCTAGAGACTTCCGGGATAAAGGGTGTCGTAATTACCTGTGGTGTTATTTATTTATTATTTATTAATAAAATCTAGGAGCTCATGTATCTTTGTGAACTATAGATCGTAATAAGTAATCTGCTACAGTCGACAATTTTGTTAATGTCGTTTACGAATTATATGTATTGAAGAACAGAGGTACTAAAATAGTCCCTTGCGGAACTCCAAATTGGACTTTTATCCGATGAGATTTGTATCAATTTTACAGCGCAAATTGGGGTTTACCGCCTTAATATGACTGACCAACCATGTAAATCCTGCTTGTGAGATTAGATATCATGATCTAAAGAGTTTAATGCTTTTGGCTGTATAAATAACATTTGTCTGGACCCCTGCATCCGGTGTCTGTGACAAAAATTGGTTCTTGATTATTACATCCTTTAAAAAAATGAAGAATATCTGGTTACACTCTATATTAATAATTTACCCACCTAGTACATACAAAAGCAATAAGCAACAATAAAAGTGAATGACCATCAATGTGGGTCAGAGTCGCTGTAGTTAGTCATTAAAAAAATTGCAAAATTGAAACTTGCAAATCCAAGCACTGATTACGATATGGAAATTCTATTCCAAATCAAATTTATTGATATTCATAGCGTTAACGATAGTACATTAGAATTTGCGGTTGTACAACAATTTACTACTTTAAAAGGCTTTTAAAGGTTTACTCGCATACGTGTTATTTTTTTATACGATTATATTAAATTCACTTGTTTATTATCTTAATAATTGCTGTTGCAAGTACAGAATATGCATTTTAGATTTATTTTAACGTTCATGTATTTTCATTATTAAGTTATAATTTATTACAGTAGCAGTACGTAATTATTGTAAATTACATTCTGCGTTGAATAAATTTCTTCAATTTTTTTTATTAACATCATAGACACTTAATCTCAACAAAAACTAGATACCAAAACGTGATATTCAAGCCTTCTTTTTTTTAATTGCATATTTTACGCTCGTGTACCTTTACTCGTTTAAAAGTGATTAAACTATTTCTGCTAGAAATTGCATTTCATTTCTGGGCGGGTGTAAATGGAAGTACGCTTTATATTATTTTGTTGTACACACCCCTTGAGTTCGTTGAATTTATTGCAGATTAGATTTTGCGAACGGAAATAGTTATATTTTTCGTAATATCAGTTCCATATCGCGCCAACTGTAAAGTTGTTAACTTTATTGTTTAATAATTTATTTGTCGAGTTGAAAGAAGAAGAAAAACTAAAGTCGGAAGTCCTGCAGTGTGTTTGGTGCATTATGTAGAACAATGTTGAAAAAGCTGTGGTTGCAAGCGGTTCACAAATAATAGAAAACTAACCGCTACATCTGATAGATAATCAAAGACCCCCGCCATAAGCGGAGCATATTCGAAGTAATTTTTTTAAATGGACCTATATATTTTTACATTTATGAATTCAGCGGATTTTTGGTTTTTGACGTGGCGTTACCGAGTTATTCGAAAAAATATGAAAATTTTGGTCAGATCAAATTAATTCGCTGTGTGTGTATTACTATTAATAAACAAAAATTATGTAAACAAGGGATGTACTACAACGACACATCCACCAAAAATTTATTATAATTATACAGGGTGTGTTTTATACTAACGCTAATTCAGGACATGTCAAACTGAATTTTCTCAATTATTTCAAATAGAACACTCTGTATATTATTATATTTTTGAATTGGCACGTTGATTTTCTACGATTTTTGTGAATAATATCCTATACCTAAAATCGACATTTCCAGAGATATTTTTACTTTTTCATTAAAAACCGTTAAATTATCATACTTTTAATATGATGTTGACATAAAGTGAGAATAATTGAAAGTTATCTTATTGTCGTTTAAGTATTAACTATTGTGGCAAAGTATTTACACTTATTTTAAGTTATAAATTAGTTTAAAATTCGTACTTTCCAATGATGAATTTTTCGAGAGAGGAAATGATCGATATTGGTTTATGTTCTGGGGCCGTATTTTCGAGCTTGACCGAGGCGATGTCGTGCACAAAAATGTGAGATTTTCACATGAAAATATATGTTTCGTATTTTCGAGCATTATGAACTCGAACTTTCTGCATGCGACTGATTTTGTGCGAGATGCAATGGATGAGGGTTTAAATACACGATACAGCGTGGTTTGTTTATTATTTAGGGACTTTTAAAGTAGACTTATTTGGACAAATTTTGGTGAGTGAAAATGGACAATGGCAGCGTTAGATGACTTAATATATTTAGCTGCTATCGACGCCTTAGAACAGGCAGAAGTTTTATCAGAACGCGATCATGGAAGACAATTCCATGCCTATGATAATCCATTTAAAGATTTAAGGGATGACAAATTTATCAAACTGCATCGTTTGACAAAACCAATGACATAAGGATTAGTTGACCACTGCTCCTGGGAGGGCGTTTAGTTTCAGGGATAATTGTGCCCAGAGGGCATTGAAGGAGTCAGATGAACTACCGAATGTTTGCATCTTGGACTAGACAATGTTCTCCCCACGTTTTCAAGGATGCTGAATTGATTCCTGGGGTCAAACCAATTTTTCCACCTCGACAACTCCTTCAAATTGTTCAAAAATCACCCCGAAAGTCCCCTTTTCCGTGAACCCGTTTATTTTTCTCAGTTTTTCGAATAATTGTTATTCTCTCGAGAAGAAGGGAAGGTCCCTCGAGAGATTTGACCTCAGCCACCCCTGTCCCAGACTTTCAACCCTTGTAGGGGCGGAAAATTGATATTTGTTTTTGTGAGAAAAAAATTAATATTTTGTAGGTGTTTCTTTGAGGAAAGTGGTAGGTGACGAGGATTGTGTAACCACCCCCAGGGGTTATTTTCACCCTTCAAGGGGGTGGAAATTGTTTTGCCATCTATTATTGAAAAATAATATAAAAAATATGGTTATTAAAGTGTTTTTATATATTGACTTTCCACCCCTTTGAAGGGCGAAAACAACCCCCGGGGCCTGTTATACAACCCTGGTCACCTACCACTTTCCTCAAAGAAACGCCTCTTACAAAATATTAATTTTTTTCCCAGAAAAAAAAAAATTTTCTACCCCTTTAAACCCCACCTAAAACCTTCCTCAAAGAAACACCTTTTATAAAATCTAAATTTTGTTCTCACAAAAACAAATATTAATTTTCCACCCCCTACAAGGTTTGGCAGCCTACGGCAGGGGTGGCTGAGGTCAAATCCCTCGAGGGACCTTCCGTTCTACTCGAGGGAATAATTAGTTCAAAAACTTAGGAAAATAAACGGGTTCACGGAAAAGAGGACTTTAGGGGTGGCTCTTGGCCAATTTGAAAGGGTTGGCGAGATGGAAAAATTGGATTGACCTCGGGAATCGATTCAGCACCCTAGAAAACGTGGGAGGACATTGTTTAGTCCGAGGCGTAAACATTCGGTAATTTCGTCATAAATCCCGATCCTTTAAATGGACTAGCTTGGCCATTTTTGAATGTGAAATTTGAGGTAAATTTACAACTCTTCAATTCCGGGTGAGCTTCACGAAAATTCACCACTTCCTTTTTTCTGATCTGCACTAATATATCCCACACGCTTATCCGCTGATTGCTGGTGCATTATATTCAGTGTAACAGTAGTATTTTCTGGGGGTTTCAAGTCCATTTGGTTGCACAAAACGGCATTGCCACATTTGCCAAACAACGACATTTCCACGTGTGTGAAAAACAAATCTCGGATGGTGTTCGAAAATACCACCTCAGAACTATAGCCGAAATTTTTTAAACGAGGCGGGTGCCTAGTATTTCGCATGCGACAAATATCGATTGAGCTCGAAAATATGGCCCCTGGATGCGAATGATAAAAATTGTTAGCCATCAACGCGAATTTATAAGGAGCGATATCCAGAAAGAAGACAGCCCTCTAAAAATCAAAATAAATAGTCATACTTCTGAGCGTGGTTGAAGATCTTCATCGCAGTATAAGAGAATTGGCAAGAGATAACGGTATAAGCCGATCCTCAGTCCATCGAATCCTACAGAAAACAAATTTCATCCCTACACGTTCAACTAATGCAGGGACTGATCGATAGGGATTATGAAAACCGAATACATCTTTGTCAATGGGCAAAACAAAAAAAGGACAACAAAGAAATTTGTTTGATTTTGTATTGTTTGCTGATGAAGCGACGTTTCATAAAAATGGACATATTAATCGTCATAATTTTTATTATTACGACACAACCAATCCTTACATATCACGAGCAAATAGCTAAACGAGATGATCGTTGAATGTTTGGGGAGGAATTGTTGGATTATGTGATAGGACCACATTTTTTTTTATGGACGTGTGAATGGTCAAATTTATTTGGAATTTTTGCAAGACAGCTTGGAAGAATTACTGGAGGATGTCCCCAGGGATATTAGGGAGAGAATGTGGTACCTCCATGATGGATCACCTGTGCACCACACTGCAGCTGTTCACGAACATTAAACGACTCTTTTCCAAATGGTTGGATAGGAAGGGTAGGATCCCATAGTTCGCCTGCCAGAAGCCCTGATTTGACCAAAATAGACTTCCTTTTTTGGGGCTATGTTAAGAAGCAAGTGTACAAAGCTCCTATAACTACAAAAGAAAATATGAAAGAAAGAATAAGGGAGGTTTTTCAGGAGGCCACTTTGAATAGTTCCTATAGACCCTAGATATTATTTATTCTGTTAAATTAGATTCAAAATAACTTTGAATCTTTAAAATAGTGCCAATTTCTGCATTACCTAATACTGTATTTTCTGTTCCTATTATTTATGTCAACTTTTTTGTAATATTAAACGATTATTTATAAATTTTGAAGATGTGATTTAATTAAACTCTGAAAAAATACTACTGAGGCAACCAAGACGCACCCAGAAAAAAAATTGATACTACTTTCAATTATTCTCACTTTATGTCAAAATCATGGCTACTAGATCAGTTCGAAATGAGAAGTATTATAATTTAACAGTTTTCAATGAAAAAGTAAAAATATCTCTGGAAATATCGATTTTAGGTATAGGATATTATTCACACAAATCGTAGAAAATTTATTTATTTAATCTACAACATTCAACAGATTACAATAATCCAATTACAGAACAGGGAAAAAGAATACCTTAAGAGAAGGCGTTCAAGGATATAAATGCTTATATAAGGATATAACAGGAATAGCACTAATTAAACGAATAAAATATAAATATAATACATTAAAAGAGATACAGTATGGCGAATATCGCAAATGCCGTTATGATTTCTTAATCATATCCCGCCCTTACCATTGACATTAAATTTAACAAGTTCAAAGCAAAAGATTTTATATGTAGCGATACCTGTAAAAAACGTAACTTTAGGCGTGCAAATTTTCCATTAATGTATGAAATGTTTCAGATGACAGATTGGTCACATATTGAAATTTACACTGACACAAATGATGTCTGCGAACATTTCTATATACCGTTAACAATGTCTTTAATACATGTGTTCCAGTTTACAAACAAAACAGCCGAACCTACCCACCCTGGTTCAACTTGGAAATAATTAATAACGTCCATAGAAAAGATAGGGCGCACAGAAACTACAAAAAGTTTAACACTAAC
The DNA here is from genome assembly GCA_963675555.1 of Leptura quadrifasciata. Taxonomy (NCBI): domain Eukaryota; kingdom Metazoa; phylum Arthropoda; class Insecta; order Coleoptera; family Cerambycidae; genus Leptura; species Leptura quadrifasciata. The sequence goes on from OY776673.1 coordinate 213,583,677, forward strand.
ACATACTTGTAGCAGTTCAAAACCTTAAAATCCCTAATTAAGCAACAAATAAAAGCTGCCTATGAGGTATATATACATGATATCGAAATAAATATTAACGCTGACCCTTCCAAGTTTTGGTCATTTGTACAAACCAAAAAGAATAAATGTAGAATTCCGAGCTCTGTACATTATAATAACATTACCTTCGAAACGCCTCAATCTGTGGTCGATGGCTTCGCCAGCTTTTTTTCGGGCGTGTACCTTCAGTCCGACCCCTCTTACAAAGTTATTTAATCTTATTTTTAGTAACAGGTACCTATCAAAATATTTGGAAAACAACTAAACTATGTCCTATCCTCAAAACAGGAGATCCCTCCCTAGTAACAAACTACAGACCTACAGCTATCCTTTGCAATTTTGGCAAAATCCTAGAGATTATCATTTACGAAAATATATATTGTGAAATCAAAAGTCATATATCTCCGTATCAGCATGGTTTTATGGAAAAAAGATCGACCACCTCGAACCTGACCTGTATTACACAGTATATCTCGGACATATTGGACACACAAGGCCAAGTCGATGTTATTTATACTGACATTCAAAAAGCTTTCGACAAAATCGATCATTTTCTACTCCTTTCTAAACTCAATGCAATTGGAGTGTCAGATATTTTGCTATCCCTAATTGAATCCTATTTATTTAATAGAACACAGTTCGTGGAATACGGTGGATATAATTCTCGCAACTTTTTGCAACATCCGGAGTCCCTCAAGGATCCAAGTTGGGGCCACTTTTATTCTTAATATTTATTAATGATTTATTCCTGACTATGAGTTCTACACATTTATTTTTCGCGGACGATTTGAAGCTACTCTGAAGTAGGCAAGCCAAACGACTGTTCTGACTTGCAAATAGCGTTAGACTCAGTTAACGAATGGTGCGAGAATAACTACTTAAAACTAAATACATCTTAATGTAAGATAATGTCCTTCTACAACAAAAAAGGCCAGTTTTATTCGTATATACGATTAATGATACCGTTCTTGAGCTATCTACAAATTTTAAGGATCTTGGAGTAACACTCGATTCCAAGCTCAGTTTTTCTACTCATATAAGCACAATTGTTACTTCGGCTTCTAAAGTACTCGGGTATTGTATAAGGAACTGGGACAGCTTTACGGATATCAACACTCTGAAATTAATATACATATCATTTATACGAAGCAAACTTGAATATGCTTCTGTCATCTGGTCACCTGTTTATCAAAACTGTAAAATGCAAGTTGAGTCCGTACAAAGACGATTTCTTAAATATATATATTTCAAATCCAATGGGTCCTGTCCTGTTAGGGGCTTTGATCACAATACACTACTAAATTCATTCAAATTTGACTCGCTTGAACTTAGAAGAAATTGCACAGCACTACAATTCTTATATAAAATACTGCATAACCAATTAGATTGTATTCACTTAGTAAATAGAATTAACTTTCATGTACCAAAGCAGAACGCTCGTCTGCACAATGCATTTTACGTCAATACCAGCAGAACTAACATTCAGGTTAAGTCTCCAATATTCAACATGTGCAAGATATTTAATGAAGTCGCTCATATGTGCGACCTCAACTATGATACTCTAAACCACATTATTCATATGTGCAAAGATTCGTCTAACCTAATCTATAATTTCAATCTAACTTTTTTTATAATTAATAAATAATGTAATGTATTATGTATGTATGTATTATGTAATTTAATATAAATTAATGTAATTTTGTAAATTTTTAATCTCATTATTGTTATTTTTACATATTTTGTTCATTATTTTCTGTAATTGAATGTCAACCTGTTGAAAATAAACGCATTATTATATATGGAGAAAGTAAATAAACTAGTTCAATTAGAGAGTGGGCACTTTTTCCATCCCTTATGCTGCTAGAGCCTTTCATGTGCATCATCCCTCAGACATAATGTTTAAAAGCTAAAAAATTTTAATTTTATTTATACAGTTGAATTCAAATACCATTGTTCTGCGATTAAAAAGATATCTAATTATTTACATCAGCTCCTAAATTATGATCTGTAATATTTGTATAAGAATGATTGTTAAGGTGGAACAAATGTATCTGAAGAAAAGTGTACATTGCTCTAATGTAAATCTAAATATTCCGCCAGTGTCCACGGTGCCAACATCAATGTGTTGTTTATACTTATACTATGTCCTTCAGCGGTTTTTTCTCGGCCTTTCCCCTGCGAAATTCTTCAGAGATTTGACTTTTATGCAACAAAATAAGCATTTAAAAGACCAAATCAGCATTTTAATGTGTTATTATGTAAGATAGTAGATGGTCATGGTAATGTAGACGCGGTAGCCAACTCGGATCGATCTGTCTGGGCCAGTAGCACAATCGGGGCTTGCCGTGGCAGAGCATCAGAGACAGCGTCGACGGGCCAGACGATGTGACCTAGACATCGCCGCCTGAGATTACCTCTTTGACACACTTATTTACTAAAACTATCATATACATTCATTACACAATATACCGACTCACACAGGCATTTTATTAATACATTTCACTTGTTATTCGTAGAAATAGTGGAGTACAAAGTGAGTGTGTCTATGTCTAGACGAAAATAGATTCACTACACACTATGATATTCATAGAATTCCCTCAAACACAACTCGTCTGCTTATACCATTCTGAAACGAACGTAACCTAGCTGGTGAAAATACGTTCGTGACAGGGTGGCTTGTATATACGACCTCTATTTTTTGTGGTTCCTATAAACTTTGACTCCATTGTGCCCTAGACAGTCTAGTCATATCAAAAAATGTCCTTGTACTAGCTTATATTTTGTTTTTGTATAATAACTGGAAAACTTCTATTACAATGATAAAGTAATAAAGTTTTAATGAAACAATATGGATATTAATGTCACTTCCTTAATAAAGAAATATTGATTATAGGTAACTTTAATACACTTATACAGGGTGTCTCACCGGGAACTAAATCGACCGATGTAGAGAAAAGTTGACAAAATGCAACGCGAAAAACGGAACACTTGGTATGATATTATTGAATTTATTAAAGTTATAGAAAATAGTTCGCCTTGTGTTCTTTTTATGTGACAAGAAGCAAATGAGGATCTTTTACACAAAGAAACTTATAACGGTTCTTGCAAACCGTTGCACCTGTCAAATTTTCTATAAAATGTCGAATATCTCTGAAACGGGTAGGTTTAGGTATAAGATATGCTACATATTTTCGACTCTGAATTTTATACTCTTTTCGAAAACCCTAAATTATATAGGGTGTTCCATTTGAAATAAGCAAGTTGGTATCGACTTCCGGTATAAGCGGAAGTGCTAGCTGCTTGTAATTATTTTAATTGGATTGGCCACACCGACATTAGTAATTATCTATATTTTCAAAATTTTCTGATGCGTAGTTTTCTCTTTATCGTTGGATTCAATTCCCGGTGAGACACCCTGTATACCTACTTGCAAATTTTATAATGGACAAATTATTAATTTTTGTGCACATTAGGCCCCAATCACTACAATTGTGTATTACATTCGAATAACTTACTTTTATATCATTTAATTTTGAAACAGCCGACTTTAGTAGATTATAAACTGCTGTGCAAAACTCAAGGACCACCTGATAACTTGGTCAGAATGTCTCGCTGTACATTTTCGGCTAGCGTTGACCGATTGAGTTTTCGGTTTTCAGCGTCTCGACGGAAAATTTATTGGAAATTTATGCAGGGGTTATTCATTTGTATCGTAAGATGTACTATTCTGTGCAAAAAACATATGCTATCTGCCTGTATAAGTCAGGCTTCATTTCCATAGCAACTACATTCTAATCGTTTCAATCTTAGATGTCAATGAATATCTACAAATGTCAAAAATAGGTCCTGTCATTGCTTGTCAATTAAAAAATGACAGCATTTAACCGAAGTTATGAAAACATCGAGTTATAGTTATGTTAGAAGAGGGTTGGTCAATAAGAATGGTTGCGGAGCGTTGTAATATTAATAAATCTATTGTATTTAAAATAAAGAAACGGTGAGCAGAGGAGCAAACTGTAAAAAAAAATGTAGGATCTGGACGAAAATCAGTTTCCTATGCAGATGATGATATTGCTCTTATAAATCATATAAGGGAAAATCCGTTTGCAAGTGCCATACATGCTGTAGCTGTTACAAATTTCCTTGGATCACGATCGACTGCTTGTCGAAGAATAAAAAAATCTGATTTAAAAAATCATCCAGCGGCAAGAAAACCTTCCGTCACTTCGCAGACTAAGCAAACGCGCTTACTATTTGCTTTAAATTACATCTATCGTGAAGAATTTTGGCAGAATGTCGTGTTTAACGATGAAAAAGTGTTTCAATTCAAAAACAATGGTCACATTCGTGTTTACACACCTAGAAACTCACGATTTGACGAAGCCTATGTCCATTCAATACAGAGTAGTGGGAGATGTTCAGTAAATGTTTGGGCATGGATAAGTTTCAGAGGAATAGGTTCATTCAGAAAAGAAAGCTATGAAAATATTTTGGAAAATGTAATCAGTGACTCATTTGTACCCTGGAAATAACTTTATTTTTCAACATGACAACTGCCCTGTGAATACAGCAAATATTATAACACAGTGGTTTCTAAATAATTATGTCGAGACATTGCCTTGGCCTGCCGATAGTCCTGACCTAAATCCGATGGAAAATGTGTGGGGTTATGTTGTGAAAAAAATTTATCAAATACATTTTCACCCTCAAAATGCCAACGAACTTTGGGAATTTATAGAAAACGAATGGGAAGATATGTGTAACAAGGAAAGTTGTTAGAAGTAAAAATATATGTTCTTAAGACATTTACGAAAATACATCGGACATACGTCTAATTAGGACCAAAAATGGACATATATCTCGGAACATTTAGACGCTATAAATATATGCAGCTTTCAGGCGATTCTAATCATCTTTAGATGGTCTTCCTGACATGTTTTATATATATTTTCTTTTTTGACATCTAGATGTTCTTCGGGTTATTGTTTTAGTAATTTTCATACCAAATAAATTGCCTGAATTTTCATAAATAAATGAATGAGAGCGGATTTGTTATGACTCCGACGACATTTGGCACTTAACAAAAATTTTATTGTGATTCACTACTTTTAAGTCATTGAGATAAAGAAAATTATTAAAGTAGGCTTTCAATAGGTGATCCCCTAAAATCGTAAATTCTTTACTGAAAATGGTATAACATTTTTATAAATCTACGACTGGAAACTTTACTAATTTTAAAAGAAAATTAAATACAAGCTAGGCTTTATGACGAGGAATTGACAGTATCCAGCGTGTGATATCTCCACATACTGCTCGCCACATTTATTGGTTGGAGCAGAATTGATATTAATTTTCTCTAAGAAATGTTATGCCACGATACTATCCACCTTCTGGTCAAGCTACAGATTCTCACGGCGTGAGTCATATTCTTTTAAAATTAAAAATAAGCGAAATGCATACTCTTATAAATTATATACATTACAGCAAGTCTCCGATTTCAGTATTTACCTAAAAAAGGTATAATTTAATATAGCAGTAATAGGATACATTACAGCTTGCTTTATATTACCACAGACAATCTCAACAGCCCAAAATTAATTTTTTTTCTTTGTGCTGCTAAGGTAATAATTAAAATGCGTTCATTTCTGGGAAGCCGTTGGAAGGAACTGAGTAACTGTGCATATAAAGTGTTAATTATTTATGAAAAAAATTAGTATGCAGTTCTCTGAGCAAATTTCGTGACTACTTCTTAGAATCACCATTGTCCGGTGTTATAACAAATTATACCGCACAGGATAATTTTTTAGCAACATACTATGTATGCATGCATGTTTGTTTCGTTTTGACGTTGGTATTACCTAAATAAACAGTCACTGAAATAAGTAAAGACGTAAAATACGTTTTTAAATTAAGTGGTGATTTGATTGTGGTTAAGAATCATCATGTTAACGGTGATTCGCAAATTGTATTTTCTGTTAAGTACACTATAAAAATATTAACATGTCGCCAACAAAATTGGGTATTTTTGCATTATATTTAGGCCTGTTTGTTGTGTTTTTCCTAATGTAGTGAAGATATATACATTTAATTTGTTATTTATCTAGTTATTAGCGTAGTTACTGCCTGTATTTGTACAGATTTATTTTACATTATTAATTCTTATTTATTCTTGTCATATTTCCTCTCAATGTTATATAATGTTTGGGGAGATACACCTAGCCTTTCGAATACACAAGGATGTTCCTTAACAACATCTTAAATGATTTAAAAGTTGAGGTATTGACACTCTCAATTCTCTTAATAAGCCTTAAATTCCAAATATTATTGCAAACCGAGCAAAGATAACTGATTATTTTGAACATCTATAACAGTAAACAATTCTAGCTTTTTTTTGTTTTTGATTTTACAGTCGTTATCTCTCCAATAGGCTTGCGCAAGTTTTTCTAAATGTCAAATGTGCATATCTATAATCACAATATTTACATTTTGGTAGATTGCTACCTTTAATTTTGATGAACATTTGCCTGACTTTTTCTAACTTCTATTGCTCTACAAGAACAGAATTTTCTAAAGATAGACTTAACTCCCTTAAAAGTTTTTCTTGGGTGCTTTTTTCATTCAGGCACGAAACATGGTATCTAGATCTTTATACTCAGTAGATTTTATAGCTTTTCTTAACTGGATTAAAAATGTATCAAAATACTGACCTTCTTTCTGCACAATGTTACTGAAGACAAACCTATCAAAGAACTTAGCAGAAATCCCGATGGAGTCCTATTTAGCTCTTTTAGAATTGGGGCTCCCAGAACATTATCAGAGAAACTTTTCAGTGAAAATATATGGTTTGAAGGTGTCAAACTGGCGGAATTCAAGAAAAAAGTTACTTTTAAATAAATAGCAAATAAATTGAACCACAGCCCATACCGATCCAGCCACTTTTTTCAGAGACAACCGGATAGAAGAAAACGAAGATAAACATCAAATCATGCAATTGGAAATAATGAACAATGTAAAAGTGTATTAGTTTTCTATACGAATATTCAATGACTTCATAACAAAATTTTAGAATGGAGTATGTATCTTTCAGATTACAACTATGTTATATTTTGTTTTAGTGAATCATGAGCCTATGAGGAGCAAGCTAGTCATATTCATTTGAGTATTAGCCACATACTATGCTAAGTCAAATTTCATTGATGGGGGAGTTGCTATCTATGTAAAAAGGGGCTTAGAGTTCAAAACATGTGAATTTTCCAAAGAATACTGTGAAGACATATACATTGAAATATGTGCTATAGAATATGTAAGCTAAAATCTATTATTTGTCACCATCTGGTGATCTTTAATAGAAATTTAACATATTTTTGGACAATATATTTATTCAGAAAGAAATAACAATTTTGGAGATTTCAATGTTGATTTTTCCCGCAATACTTACAACTCCCAACAAATATTAAATATTTTCGTGTCTTTTGGCATGCATGAATGGGTTAAAGAACCCACAAGAGTCACCAATATTTCCTCTAACAGAATTGATAACATCTTCACAACCATAAATGAATTAAATCATTCAACAAAAATCGGTAATCCTCGCCTGTTCAGATCATAAGACTTTAAGTTTCACATATAAAGAGTTATATAAATCTAAAAAAACAAATGAGGTCGTCAGATATAGATTAGTCGATTAGTCAACCATACACAACTACAATTTATCCTTATCCTGTTGTGATTGGCCACAATTTAATGTAACTGATGATGTAAATAATATGTCAGAAATACTTTTAAATCATATAGTCAAATGTTATTACATATATTTTCCTGTTAAAACAAATAATAAGGAAAATAATGATATAATATATAGCAAAGAGAATAAAAACACAGTTATAATGTCGCATGACTTCTCTGTATTTGACATTAAATTCAAAGAAAATTACAATAAATTTAAGGAACATTATAGGGCCATATTGAAATTGGAAATCATATATCATAATACCAATCTTATAAGCAATGCAAAAAAGAAAAAAAATGGCTTGGTCTATCATAAATTCAAACAATAACAATAGTAATGTCATCAATATCCCTTTAGAAGACTTAAATACATTTTTTGATAGTATTGCTAATGATATAATAGCAAACTGAAACTTCAGTAATGAAAGTCTTTACAGGAAAATTGAGTTACATTCTCTTTCTATCTAAGTCCTGTTTCTGAACCCGAAAGAAGTAATCTGATACATATGTTAAGCTCCTCAAAGTCTATAGAATATTACGGATTAAATAGTGAGGCAATCGAATTAGCTAAAAAGGAATTATTAATGCAAATAACATATCTTATTAAAGTCTATTTTGAAAGAGATATATTCCTGAAAAATTTTAAAATTGTTAAAGTAACTCCAGTTCATAAAAAAGGTGATATAAACCTGGTTAGTAATTATCGACCAATTTCTCTAATTCCTATTTTATCAAAACTACTAGAATTAGCTTATAAAGTCAGGTTGGTGGACTATCTAGAACATAAACAATTATTAAACCCTAACCAGTTTGGATATAGAAAAGGTAAATCAACTATCACTACTTTAATAGAAATAATCAATTTTATAACTGATGAATTTGAAAAAGGCAACATTACAAATGATTCTCTTATGGATTTATCTAAAGCTTTACTACTAATTAAATAAGAGACATGTGGAATTAGAGGTTCAGCATTATCATTCAGTACAAGCTATGTTACTGAAAGGTATCAAAGCGTTTACGTTGACGGCAATATATCTTCTTTACAACCTCTTTATTATGGTGTTCCTTAGGGATCAATACTAGGGCCAGTCCTATTTATAGTTTATGTAAATGTCATAGAGAGGCAAAACGGCAGGATATACAGATGATATCACTTTATTATCAACTAACAAAAAAATGGATGTACTTACTAATATACATAAACATAAAACGCACTACTTTATTTTACGCACATCTTATTTTAAAATTACAATAAATTAGTTATTTAATTTGATGTAATCCGTTTATTTATTATCACTGGGTATATTATTATAAAATATATCTATTTTCCGTGTTATATAACAGTCATGCTTGAATTATTTATAATTTTGAAGTTTCATGTATATTTTTCAGAATTTCATTCATTTAAAATTAAGTTGGCCGAGGCGATATTGTGATTTTTAGATGATTAAGTAAATTTGACAGTTACACGTAATGCCTACGTTTTAACATTTTTCAAATTAATTTCATATTATTAAAAGATTAAGGTGAGGGTAAGCTTATATTTTGATTTTTATGTAATTTTTGACGTCAAATTTAATTTAATTTTTAGAACAATATTTAATTTCATTTCTATTGTAGGGATTGTAAAATTTATTCACATAATTTTCATTAAAGCCATAAATTTTGTTAAGTACCAATGTGTTAATTTTTTTACATAACAAGTGTATCTAGTTAGAATGTAACATTATTCAACAATTAACCTTGCTATCTTATTATTTTACTTTACGCACTAGTGGGTAAAGTTAAATAATTTAGTGCGTGAAGTAGAATTTTTGCATTTCAATTTATTCATGTATTTTTGGTAACCACTGCGGTTACAACTCGTCTGTAAATTGCCTTTTTTCACACTTGTTGCATAAATAATTATTTTTGGTTTCTAGCAGAAAACTATCGTCCATTCAAAATCTAATACGAACTCTCTATATACACTTTTGATCTAATTCTGAACAGCTAGTGCATTAATAAAGTTAAATCGATAAAAGATTGTGTAATAATTTTCCCTTTACGAAAAATCAAAAACAATTTAAAAAAATATAGTGAAAACTTCACAGTATATCAAAGGAAACATTATGTAATCAATGATTCTCAAATAAGAACAATTTTGCTTAAAATTCAGTTCTTAATCGAATGGCATATGTTTCAAAGCTTCCTTGATCGAAAAATATTTTTCAACTGCAGCGCCATCTCTGGTGATAATGTAAATTATACTTCCAGAAGAAGGCATTAACAGTAGAAATCTATTACCGTGTACAGAATAAAAATATATTTGTTAATTTCCGAAATATCGGCTGTGAGAATGTTAACTGAAACGTCCCGTATATAGCAGGATATAATAAACTTCTTTTAAAATTACAAACATATTATATCACTTTTTATATGGTAAGTAATATGTGAATAACTGCAAATTGATATTGCCGTAGTAGTAGCAGTATATTATTAACATTGCTTTTAATTTATAACCTATTAAGCGTAATTTCTTATAACAAATTTTATTAAAATTAACTACCTATTTGTACAAAATTCAATCAACACAAGCAACGACTTCTCTCTATTAAAATAGGACCTTAATAAATATCAAACGTTTATGTGACTGTGCCATGCAACAAAGTAGGTTTTATGATTGTATCAATCTTGAAAACCACCAACATAAATACCCACCTTGGAGGTTATAAAAGGTTCACCCTGTAAGTCTGACATTGTAAACGGTGTCCGTAGCGGCAAACGAAATAAAACCGAAATTTTATTTTGTCTGGACCGGACAAGTTGAGCTGCAATATGCAAATATTTAGCTGTTTCTTTTGTGCAAAAAATAAAAACACCAACAAAAATGCAGTTCTGAGACGTGCAACATGAGATTGCAATTGCTTTTGCATTCGAAATTATGCTCTTACGGCATTTTTTATTTTTTTACGCGAACGTGTGTCGAGTTTATTTACCAATGCATAAATTTGCATTATCTTTTTGTTTATTTTTCGGTTGGAGGAGCCACTAAAAACATCATTGTCTTTTACGATATTGACACTTTTCGTGATTTTGAGAAATACACGTCTGCTGCGTATACACGGGTATTGACTTTTTATTAACATCTCCGAAGACAAATAAAGATTTTTGGCATGTCTGGCGCTGCTTATCATTAGCCGTGACTGTCTCATAATAATGTACAATAATATGATGGCTGTTCGTCTTAACGTGAGTCTTCTGGATGCCACATCAATATTTCGGTTACTGTATTAATAAAATTGACAAGATGCAAAATTTTGTAGTATTTATGTATTTATACTCACACTCTCAAATGTCTAACGGGCAAGCGCACAATAATTACAGGATAAGTACCCTAGTATACTATGATATTACAGTAAAAATACAACAACAATCATGCTAAAATTCAATACTATAATCAACTCCTGCAATACTATGATACAAATAAATTAATTGTTACTAACCAATCTAGCTTTCGTAAAAGACATTCATGTGAAACAGTATTAGTGAATATACAGGGTGTCTCACCGGGAACTGAATCGATCGATATAGAGAAAAGTACGCATCAGAAAATTTTTAAAATTTAGATAATTACTAATGTCGGTGTGGCCAATCCAACTGAAATAATTACAAGAAGCTGGCACTTCCGCTTATACCGGAAGTCGATACCAACTTGCTTATTTCAAATGAAATACCCTATATATTTTGAGGTTTTCGAATAGAGCATAAAACTCTGAGTCGAAAATATGTAGCATATTCTATACCTAACCTAGCCGTTTCAGAGATATTTGACATTTTATAGAAAATTTGACAGGTACAACGGTTTGCAAGAACCGTTATAACTTTCTTCGTGTAAAATATCCTCATTTGCTTCTTGTTACATAAAAATAATACAAGGAGAACTATATTCTACAACTGAAATAAATTCAATGTCATATCTGGGGTTAAAGTTACAAATTTTTGAAATATTTGCGATTCATGAGTTGTTGTAAACATTTCATCAAAATAGCCATGATTAGAAACAATCAGTCATTATCTTATGTCAAAAAATGGCAGCACGTTTAAATTACACGCACGAAGACTTTTTAAATGTGCTTATTATTTATGGAGAATGTGATAAAGTTATATCAAGAACTCTACTCGATATCCAGAAAAATGGAAACCGTCACCAAACGCATTCTGGAAAATTTCAAAAATTATGGCTCTGTCAAGGCAAAAATGCAAAGAAGAAAGCCTATTGTTGATGACGAAAACATTGAAATAGACATTCTGGGATATTTTCATGCATTTCCAAGGATGTCATTAAGACAAGCTGCTCTGGAATCGGAACTATGCAAGGACTCAATTCACAGAATCTTATTAAAATATAAGTTTCACACGTTTTCATTCCATATGGTTCAAGGATTAAAAGAAACAGATTTCCTAAGAAGACAGAATTTTTGTGAGTTTATTCTAATGAGGTCTGAGGGTCACGATTCTTATTTGGGAAATATTATATGGACAGATGAAGCAAAATTTACTAAAAATGGTCTTTTTAATAGACACACAATTCGCATTATTGGAATGACTCAAATCTTCATATGTTCAGAGAGCGAAACTTTCAGGAAAGTTGGCAGTTCAATGTTTACTGTAATGAAACATATAGAGTGGTGGCATTATAATTTTATTAGGAAAATTTAAACGGTAAATTAAATTTTCTCTTCTGCTAATATGTATAGGTAAATTTTTGTTTTTTTTTTAGGTTAAAGATATCTGAATATCTTACAAAATTTGAATAATAACTATTTAGAAAATTTACCTCTCGCCGAACATAGACACATTTTTTATCAGCACGGTGCTCCCCCACAAAACGCATATTTAATTAATAATTATTTACAAGAAACTGTTTATGATCAATGAATTGCCAATAATGGACCTTCCTTATGGCCTCCTCGCTCGCCCGATTTATCAGTTCTGGACTATTTCATTTGGGGAACTATTAAAAATAAAGTTTATGAGAGCCCATTAACAACCATTGCAGATTGAATGCAAAGAGTAAGAAATGCATTTCAAAACACATCACAGGATTCAATTAGAAGAGCTACCTATGAGGAACTAATCCGAAGGTGCGAAAAATGTGTCGAGGTTCGAGGGCGGAATTTTGAGCAATTATTAAATTAAAGTGAAATCATATTTTAAATTGATCTTATCTCTGCTATTTTAGTTCATGCCATATCTTCAATTCGATTAATATGCATGTTACAGTGTCAGTGTTATTTTGCGTTTTTATGGATATCGAGTAACAAATGTGCTTCAAGTTCTTGATATTACTTTATCACATTCTCCATAAATAATAAACAAATTTAAAAAGTTTTCGTTGGTATAATTTAAACGTGCTGGCATTTCTTGACATAAGATAATGACTGATTGTTTCTAATCATGGCTATTTTGATGAAATGATTACAACAATTCATGAATTTCTAATAAAATCGAAAATATTTCAAAAAGTTGTAACTTTAACCCCCACAATGCTAATATCAGAGAAAAGGGAATTCAATTTTACACAACTTGATTTAAAAAAATACAGGGTGTTTCATTTGACCTAAACAAGTTGTCGCGGTTTGAAGTTGACAAAATGTAACGCGAAAAACGGAACACTTGGTATGATATTATTGAATTTATGTCAGTTGTAGAACGTAGTTCTCTTTATGTTCTTTTTACGAGAAAAGAAGCAAATGAGGATCTTTTACACAAAGAAAGTTATAACGGTTCCTGCAAACCGTTGCACCTGTCAAATTTTCTATAAAATGTCAAATATCTCTGAAACGGCTAGGTTTAGGTATAGGATATGCTACATATTTTCGACTCAAAATTTTATGCTTTTTTCGAAAATCCCATTTGAATTAAGCAAGTTGGTATCGACTTCCGGTATAAGCAGAAGTGCCAGCTGTTTGTAATTATTTTACTTGGATTGGCCACATCGACATTAGTAATTAACTAAATTTTCAAAATTTTCTGAGGCGTACTTTTCTCTATATCGATCGATTCAGTTCCCGGTGAGGCACCCTGTATATGATATTTGGTTAAAGGCTATAGATAATGAGGATATTGTTATATCGGTATTTTCGGACTTTCGCAGAGCATTTTAATTGTGGATAGAACACTTTTATTAAGAAAACTAGAAAAATGGGTACTTGCAATACAGTGCTTATAAGTGGTTCCAATCACATTATGTGAAAGATTCCAAAAAGTTACCTTTCAAAATTCGACTTCTTTATCAAATCACTAATTGAATCAATTTTATTTTTAGTATTATTGGTTGGGGTGGAGTAGCAAAGTAGTTATTTATGTACCAAGGGAATTAAGTAGATGTTTATGCCCTGAGAGTATAAATATCTACTTAATACGGGCGGTGCATACAAACTTTTATGTCATACTAGTTCCTTATTGCATTCATAATATTATTTTTAAATATCCGAAAATTCAATTTGATTATAATAACATTTTCCCACCACCATATAAGAAAGTGACAGTTTCCGTATATACAATCAAGTATCCACGAAAGTTGACAATATCATTCACCTGTTTGTTATTATAACAAATGTGTTTGTTATAGATTTAAAATTTCCACTTCACTATTTAGTAGGCTCGTTTGATTTTTGACAGCTCTAAAATATTGACAAATCGTTAGCTTTCGTGGCGTTTTTCAAGCGAAGTTGCATTAAAATCCAATTATGAACAATTATAAACAAATAATGAATGAAGATATTGAAAGTGATTCACCTTTGAAGTGTCTTCGAAATCTACAACTGAAATACTTCAGGACCCTCCAGCACAGTTAGTAGGAAAATCCAGTTATAACAACAAAGCAAATGTCCAAGTAAATCATACAAGTCAAGTGATGAAACAGTTACACATCCAATCATATTTCATAATTGTCAAAATAACACCATTACTATAATTTTTGTAAATGACAAAAAAATCAATTAACAAAAATTGTTGGAGTTAGTAATGACATTTTTATGGTCATGGGGAAAATAGTGTATAAAACTCGCAGGAAGTGTCTAACGCACCCGCGGGATTGCCTGCCTTTCCGTGCTCGTTAATATACTATCTCATTTTTTCATATCGTTGCTAGGGAAATGCTTTATTTATTTGTTGGATAAACAAATTTTGCTAGATGTCAAACTTAAAAAGTCAAAATGCAGGAACGTTTTGAAATTCCCGACGAAATTGCTGAAAAAGCGGGAAAAGCACACAAAACTTGCTGCCGAATAAATTGAGAGACGCCTACAACAGAGAATATGACAAATTACTAAACTGGATGACAGAAAACTGTATAGAACATATTAATGAAACTGTGCTGCTTGCATACTTCGACGATCTCGCTGAAACATTTGCTTCGGCCTCCTTATGGTCCAAATATTCAATGGTAAAGAAGACTTTAATGGTAAGTAAGAATATTAACATCGTTAATTACCATAAGTTAAGCGAATATTTGAAGCAACAGTCAAAAGGATACATGCCAAAAAAGTCTAAAGTTCTGTGTTTGTGAATGCGAGGTTTTTAATGAACAAAGTTGCATTAATATTCGGTGTATTTGGTGGGTGTCGACGACAAGAACTTGTGCATATGCTAGTTACTCACGTTGAAGATAGAAAATCAGTTTTCGTGATAAATGTATCAGAGTTAAAAACCGATAAAAAGCGCATTTTTACCATTGTTGACTAAGACCAAATGAACAGTTTGAAGCTGATAAGAGACTGCATGCCTTTAAGACCACTTGCTTGTTCAGAAAAAAGAATTTTCTGATCTGTAGACAAGGTGTTGTACTGTACAGCTAGTTGGAAAAAACACATTTGGAAAAATCCCTTTCATCATTGTGAAATATCTGGACTTGAGCGATCCTGACACGTATACGGGACACTGTCTGCGTCGTATACCTGCAACTCTTTCGGCAGAGGCTGCAGCCAGTATGACCACGTTGGAGCGCCATTGTGGATGGAAGAGTACGTCGGTTGCTGAAGGACATTTTGAGGATAGTATGTTTTAAAAAAATCAGGTTTCAAGGATGCTGGCAGGCATACCTTCTGGATCTGGCTTTTCCTTACAGAAACTTGATACGCAGAAAATGAAACATGAATCAACATTTACTGCAAGCAATCTAACTATCACCGGATCCTTCCAGAGTTGCCAGTTTAATATGAATTCGACTAAATAAATTTAAATAGATTATGTACATAATACTTTAATTTCATATTTTGTAATTAATAAAGTTTATTAATAAGTTAATCAAATAATGGGTTTTTTTTGTCTTTACACCCGCGTGGGCCATAAAAAGCGGTTTATGCCCGCATGGGTAAAAAGTGCACTATTATGTAGTTGGTAACTAAGCAATAAAAACAATGATAAAATAGTATGACATAAACAATATTAAATCCATTACAGAGAATTCAAAATCGTATCGTAAAAATAATATTAAATTAGCCAGCTCCTTTTGCTACAGATGAATTGTATAGGAACTGTGCCTTATTTGATATTAGACAATTGTATTCTGGTAGTGTCTTGCTTTATATATATAAAAGTAAAATAGACCAACCGAACATTCATTATTATGATACAAGGAGCAAACAGAAAGGAGATTTGAAAATACCAAAAATTACAAAAACTGTACTTCAAAAATATTATGGTTATATTGCCAATAAACTTTATAATTTGTTACCTACAATTATAAGAGAAAAAAAGCAGGTATCTTTTAAAAGACTCTCTATTGCTTGGATACAAGAAAATAAACCTAGAGTACACAATATATTCGAGAAATTAAATAGTTAGTAAGTACAACAATTTTTGGGATATTGGCCAGAAGTTCAATACTATTTTTATTTTTGAATCATTTTTGTATGTGCGTGAGGACGTGTGCTCGTAATATCTTCGACCTTATATTTTTGTGGTAAAATTCTTAAATTTATCTTTCCTTAGTATCTTTAGGGTTTACTTAATT
The DNA here is from genome assembly GCA_963675555.1 of Leptura quadrifasciata. NCBI lineage: Eukaryota > Metazoa > Arthropoda > Insecta > Coleoptera > Cerambycidae > Leptura > Leptura quadrifasciata. The sequence goes on from OY776673.1 coordinate 213,600,469, forward strand.
ATATCTATATGTATATTCTTATATTAATATTTGTGTTTTGCTGTTTAAATAAAATAATATTATTATTACTAGAATTATGTGCGCACTCAAACTAATAAGAATTTGAGCGCACATTATCTGTTGTAATACTTACTTGAATTTTTGCATTATAGTTAAACAAATAAATATTATTATTAATAATATTATTATTTATCATTAGAAACAACACATGGGGTACCCCAAGAAACAGTGCTTGGACCAATCTTATTGTAGATATATATAAATGATATCATGAAATATGTAAAGGATTGTAAAATATGTATGTTTGCTGATGATACTATGTTGTATATTGTTGGTAAAAATGTAAACGAGTTAATTCAAACAATGAATTTAAAATTAAGCAACATTTATGAATGGTTAGGTGACAATAGTTTATGTCTAAATATCAATAAATCTAAATTTATGACAATTGGTAGTATATATGTACTAAACAATATTGATTGGTATAACATTACTATAAAAATTAATCAAATTGTAATTGAACGAGTGCATGAAATGAAATATCTTGGTGTCGTAATGGACGAGAACTTAACATTTAAGAGTCACACTACGTATATCATGAATAAAATGTCAAAGAAGGTATCATTTTTGTATAGAGTAGGTGACAGTTTAAGTATGTATACAAAAGTCATTTTATATAAAACAATCATTGCTCCACATCTTGAGTTCTGCTCCTCAGTACTTTTTCTCCTGAATAAAAATTAAATTGAACAACTGTAAAAAATTCAAAATAGAGCAATGCAGACAATTCTAAAATGCAATCAATATACTCCAATAAAAATGATACTTAATGTTCAGAATTTCATGAATGAATATCAAAAAATTGTATATAAAGCATTAATTTTTATATTTAAAATGAAACACCGACTTTCGCCAACATACTTGTATAATAATTTAAAAACTATATCTAAGGTTCATAATTATCAAACGAGAAATAGGAATGCTTTTTTCATTGGCACAGCTAACAAAACTAGCACAGAGAGATCTGTATTTTTAAAAGGGTTAAAATTATACAATAAATAATAAATAAATAAATAAACACCACAGAAATTAGACAATAACTTGCCAGATTCTCTAGAAAATTGCAACAGATTAATAACGTTCCAGAAAAAAATAATTGATTATATAAAGTTAATCTTATTTTCTTTGCTAATAAATACGTATTATTATTATTATTATTATTATATATATATATATAACAGTATATAGGTTAAGTCCACCAAGGGCTGAAGGTCGCCGCTCTCGGTACTTGCAAAATGGCAAGTCGCTATACACCATGGAGACATCTGTGATGTCTGGTGTATAGTAGCATTAGACCACATGAGAGGATTCACTTACCTCTCACCACTACACCATTTACATTAGTCTGTATAAGACTAGCAGGTTGGCCACTGTCATTTGTCTGCTCCATGACCTATGGCATACTGAGGAGAACTAATAAGTTCGAAACCGGTCTATGTCTGGTCAGGGAGTTGACAAATGACATTGGCTACCAATTTTTCATGATTTGTAAGGTGTAATTCAATGCAGGTCGGGGTATTTGCCCGCTGAGTAGTTGTTTCCTGCAAATCATGTATAATAACAGTATATAGGTTAAGTCCACCAAGGGCTGAAGGTCGCCGCTCTCGGTACTTGCAAAATGGCAAGTCGCTATACACCATGGAGACATCTGTGATGTCTGGTGTATAGTAGCATTAGACCACATGAGAGGATTCACTTACCTCTCACCACTACACCATTTACATTAGTCTGTATAAGACTAGCAGGTTGGCCACTGTCATTTGTCTGCTCCATGACCTATGGCATACTGAGGAGAACTAATAAGTTCGAAACCGGTCTATGTCTGGTCAGGTTGGCTACCAATTTTTCATGATTTGTAAGGTGTAATTCAATGCAGGTCGGGGTATTTGCCCGCTGAGTAGTTGTTTCCTGCAAATCATGTATAATAACAATATATATATATATATATATTATACATTAAACTGAAAATAATACTTGACAATAAACAAAGCTATAAGATAAATTATTCAAATTATATTCAGTATTTAAGTGCTTATTTAATATTTGATATTGAGGCGACTTTATGAGAGATTTGATCATGCTCGAGGTAGCAAGAATAAACTTTTGTGTCTGCTAGTGATTCTGGGGACTCGACATTTAATCCCTGCAATAATTGACTTACATTTTTTCCTATATAGTCAGTTTTCAATTTGTCGAAAATTGAAGTCCGTGTGCAACTTCGTGAAGCAATATTAATTCATAAAAATTTTCAGAAAAGTGTGTAGATTAGGATATTTTTTGTGATGGTTCTTACAGGCGCGTAGAAAGGGAGAAAACCACCCCTATTTACCTCCATTGCTAATAAATTCAATTTAATTCAATACAACGCGTGGATTGAGTCTAAATTATTAAAAACAGTTCAAAATGCATTTCTTTTAGTAGTTGTTGAAGCTTATACTTGACGTACGTATACTAATAGTGTCAAACGTATAGCATGCTTTTAATATATATTCAAAACCTGGTAAATTCCCAGGTTAAATATGCCAAAATTATTTAAACGAAACTTTGCTGGACAGGCACAAATGGATTCGCTCTGCGACCCGTCGAGCACCAGATATTGACCCTCTAGATTTTTTTCTTAAGGATTTATATTAAAAGGCAATATAATTCAATCTTCCTCTGAAAATATCGAGGACCTGAAAACCAGAATGGCCTTCGTATAGCGGACAGTCTGTATATAGATCCAATGATTAAGCGTAATTGTCGAGTATGATATAAAGTTATATTTGCGTAATTATCTTAAAAATTAAAAATATTAATCATCAATTTACATGTAAAGTGTATCAGGTGAATCACGATTACGCTGCTAAATACCCGTGTCGTCTATGTCTGCCTATGTTTCTAATATAATTTATTGTTTGTTTGTTTTCCTTATTGTCTCGTCTATATGTATCTAGTGTATATAATATTTGTCACCCAGACTGATATTTCATAACTTTTCATAAAGATATTTCCATGGAAGCCCACTGTGTTGATAAGAGATAATAATTTTCCGCCAGACTCCGAGCTCCACTTTGTATCTGTTTAACAAACTTGTTGGAATTAATGTACCTATAATAATATGTAATATATATTACTGGTTACATTTGCTTTTGTAGTTCACGAATTTCAAATTTTGTTGTAAATACGTAAGTTGTTTGTGTTATGTTTACCTAAAATAATTATTATTAGCTGTAATATTTCTTTGAAAAAATATTTTGAAAACGGTTTTTTGGAGACCATTTTATACAGAAGAAAATGTACATCATGAAAATGTTGAAGACGAGGTACACGTGCAAACCTAACGTCTTCTTTTAAGTATTTTTTCTACTCCCTTATATAAATTTACTGTTTTCCGTACATTCAGTTAACTGAATAGATATATTTCATATACGTTCTAGGATGGATATAAAATCGACCAATCACATTTCGTGTATTAAGTACGTAGGCAACTATTGGTTTAAAAAAATTCAAGTTAGTGCATAAGCTGTTAAAATAATTGTCAGTGTATTCGCGCAGTTTGAGCTTAAAAATAATTTAAAATGAGTGATTCCAGTAAAGAGTGAATAAACGGTATACCGTTTATCCATCCCCATGGGCTGTTTTCACCCTTCAATGGTGTGGAATATTTTTTTCATCTGCAATTGAAAAATAGTATAAAAAATATATTTATTAAAGTGTTTTTATAAATCCATCTTCCACCCCTTTGAAGGGTGAAAACAACCCCCGAGGTCGGCTGCACAACCCTGGTTACCTACGACCTTCCTCAAAGAAACGCCTCCTACAAAATATTAATTTTTCTCACAAAAACAAATATCAATTTTCCACCCCTTTGTAGGGTGAAAACAACCCCTGGGGTAGTTACACAACCCTGATCACCTACCATCTTCCTCAAAGAAACACCTCCTATAAAAATATCATTTTTTTTCTCACAAAAACAAATATCAATTTTCCATCTCTTGCAAGGGTGGAATCCTGGGGTAGGGGTGGCTGAGGTCAAATCCCTCGAGGGACCTTCCGTTCAACACGAGGGAACAACAATTAGTCGAAGAACTGGGGAAAATAAATTGGTTCACGGAAAGTGGGATTTTGGGGCTGGTTTTTGGCCAATTTGAGGGGGTTGCCGAGGTGGAAAAATTGGTTTGACCTCGAGAATCGATTCAGCATCCTCGAAAATGGGGGGAGAGACATTGTCTAATCCGAGGCGCAAACATTCGGTAATTTTGTGATAAATCCCGACTCTAAAAAAAATTAAATGCAGATTTTTTAATAAAATAAATTAGTGTACCTACCTAAAGGATATATGTGAATATTTAAATAAAATAAAATATATCTAAGTACAAATATATTTATCTACAATCACATTATACTTGGAGTTTTATCCACACTTATGAAGCATATACAGTAACACTTTATCAACTAGTGGAATAATAAAATTACTTTATTCCATTAGTGAAATAATGAAACATAATAGCAACTATTCAACACCTTCCAAGTTTTTAAAAATTAATTTCAATAATTTTTGACGTTACAGCCGCTGACAGAGCGAAATCTCAAATAATTTTTTGATGAAACCTGATTCTAAATGTCCGTGATTGTAGATAAAACGTGCGTGTTTTCGTCGCATTTTATCCACGCAAGAAAGTTTAAACTCGAGAACGAAGTTCGAGACTATTATCCACAATCACATTATAATTGGAGTTTTATCCACACTTATGAAGCATATAAAGTACCACTTTATCCACTAGTGGAATAATGAAATTACTTTATTCCGCTAGTGGAATAATGAAAAATACAATCTTAAATCAATTACATTTTATTTATTTTATATTAATATTTATATTTCCATATTTGTTTTATCATATTTCACTTCGTCTCCATTAATAACAAGCTTGTTGTTGTCATCGGTTTCAGAACGCATAGTGCTTGTCCAAGTTTCAACACCTTCCAAGTTTTTTAAAATTAATTTCAATAATTCTTGACGCTACAGCCGTTGGCAGAGCGAAATGTCAAATCATTTTTTGATGAAATCTGATTCTAAATGACCGTGATTGTGGATAAAACGTTGTATCATTATACAGGGTGTCTCACCGGGAACTGACTCGATCGATATAGAGAAAAGTACCCATCAGATAATTTTGAAAATTTAGATAATTACTAATGTCAGTGTGGCCAATCCAACTACAAATTACACGCAGCTGGCACTTCCGCTTATACCGAAAGTCGATGTCAACTTGCTTATTTCAAATGGAACACCCTATATATTTTAGGGTTTTCGAAAAGAGCATAAAATTCTGAGTCGAAAATATGTAGCATATCCTATACCTAAACCTAGCCGTTTCAGAGATATTTGACATTTTATAGAAAATTTGACAGGTGCAACGATTTGCAAGAACCGTTATAACTTTTTTCGTGTAAAAGATCCTCATTTGCTTCTTGTCAAATAAAAAGAACACAAGGAGAACTACGTTCTGTAACTGAAATAAATTCAATAATATCATACCAAGTGTTCCGTTCTTCGCGTTACATTTTGTCAAATTCAAACCGCGAAAACTTGTTTAGGTCAAATGGAACAGCCTGTATTTTTTACGTCAAGTTGTGTAAAATTGAAATCCCTTTTTTCTTGCATTGTGGGGGTTAAAGTTACAACTTTTTGAAATATTTGCGATTTTATTAGAAATTCATGAATTGTTATAATCATTTCATCAAAGTAGCCATGATTAGAAACAATCAGTCATTATCTTATGTCAAAAAATGCGAGCACGTTTAAATTATACCAACGAAAACTTTTAAATTTGTTTATTATTTATGGAGAATGTGATAAAGTAATTTCAAGAACTTGTTACCTCCTTTCTCTTATTATTTATTTTTGAGAAAGAATTGAGGCAACATGTGCGGACGACTAGCTGGTTTAAGCCGGAGCAGAGAGCCGTGGGTCCAGAGCATTCGTAAGAGTGGAGAAACTTACCCTTTCTGACATGTACAGCATAAGCGACAGATTTCTGTTTATTTCGAGAAAAGGAGACAAAGAAAAATTGATGTTAAATTGGGCACCATCTATAGTAAAATAAGCAAAATAGTCTCTTTTTCTCGAATAACCAGTCTGCTATAGATCAGACTGAAATTGTTGGTAAGAGAAATAAAAAGATAGTTTAAAATGAATGACAAAATATATTACATAAAAAAATTAGACAAATCGGTTTGAGACAAATTGAAATGTGAAAAAAATATATATATATAAAAAAAACAAATTGATACCAGTATCCTAGGTGGTTTATGGGTCAGGTGGCTGGTTCTGGGACAGCAATCCAGGCCCACAATTGTCTCTTATTGCAAGAATTCTAGATTTTTCTTGGCAATTTACGTCTCTCAATGAATGGGGTGAAAATTGTAGGAAATTTAACCAAATATAAGCACATACAAAGTTTATGCAAGTTATTTATGCAAAATTTAAGCAATGTTAGCTATGCAAATATAAGCTAGTTAGCTGTACAAAATATATTTGAATTAGCTGCACGAAACATTAAGCTAGCTATACAAAACTGCAGGAAATTAATTTCAGCTATACCAAAGTAAGCTGATTAGCAGTACAAAAGTAATTTTAGCTATGCAATAGTAATTATTAGCTATGCACGAATTATTATTAGCTATGCACGAATTATTATTAGTTATGCACTAGTTATTATTAGCTATGCACGAGTATTATTAGCTATGCACTAGTAAGCTGATTTCTTAGACTATAAATTGCCAAAAAAATTAAAAGGAAAGAGAAAAATATTTTTAAAACCATGTGGTACATATAGCATTTTAACTACTTATTAAATTAAAAAGAATTGACTTTGAATTCAAAATTTATTTTAAAAATAATTGAAATTATATCAAAGGCAAAATTTGAAGATTAATTACATTTTAAATAAGTATAATGAAATTACCTGTATGTTAAACACTTTGTAACTGGGATATAAAAATTGTAATATAAATTACTGAAGTCCGCAGTTAAAAATTATAATGTTTGAATCAGTACAAAGGCTGCAAGCAAATGACTTCCTGGTGAGTTTTACTGATAAGGTAAACTTTTTTTTGTCCTGTTTACTGGAAAACAACGCCACCAAAAAAATGTGAGAAATCTAATTCCCTATTTAAATTGAAAGCTATCAAAATATAGAAATCGTACAAGTATCGCCATCTGTCAGTGGTTAATTTAAGCGCACCAACTTGCCTTGTAGATTCCCATACTTAACTAAAGTAGTGGCATATAATCGATAAAAGGAATCTATAATAATAGTTTATTTTCCATGCCAGCTGATTTGCCTTTGCAATTTCTATTTTATACATAAAAACAAATATTAACAGATGTAAATAAGTAGTAAAACGTATTGATATTATTGATAAATCAGTAACATATTACATGTTATAGGATTTACTATATATAGAATGAGAGAAGGTAAGGAAAATAACCATATGTACTCCATAGTAAACAAAAATATAAAAATTGAAAAATAGATATCTGATGTAACTAAATTTTGTAGACAAATTGTTTCCTGGGATAATAATGCTGTATTACAACGGATATGAGATACATAATAGTGTTAATAGAAAAACAGGACTGAGTTCCTAAGATATAAAATTAAGTACATAAAACAGTGTGACATGGTTTAGCAGTTATACATGTAAAATTCTGTTAGTTGAAAACAGTTTCACCTGCAAAAACTGAATCCAAAAAATATACAGGTCGTGCTAACTATCCACAAAACACTAGTTTTTAAATAAACTGTTAAATGGACATAGGCCATGTAACAGAATGCCTCCCTTCTGGCGAAAAAAAATTTTTTTTTTAAGGTACGTATAAAAATTTTTGCTTTGCTTTAGTCGTAAATACATTATGAAAGTAAACAATATTTTAATATTATTAATTCCTTGTAGGAAACATAAAATACAAAATTGAGAAAGCGAGCGAAGAATGAGTGACAAAATACATTCTCTACCAGAAGTTCTACGTACAAGGAGCAAGTGTTTGACCTAAACTGGAGAAATCTTCGGAACTAAGTAATGAAAAAAATGTGAAAAGTTAAGTGTTGCGAAATTTAAAAATAGACAAAAAAATGGATAAAATTAATTTTAAGGAAGACGACTTAATGTCGAAATCCTACAGACATTATAACGTCTGAGCAACTGTGAAGCCGTTGCTAGTACTAAAATTGGTAGAGTATTATAAAACTAATACCACGATACATATAATGTAATATTATATGCCAATATAGGTTAGCAAGAAGTGAAAACTTGTGGTATTGTTAACCTACAATTCAAGTGTATAGCCGTTGAGTGCTAAAACTGATAGTTCAAAACAAATCAGATAGTACATGTAAGATGTACTATAGTTAAATCAGAAAAATTGTTCTAAAAAAATCAAAGTTAAAATCGTGAGGCGAAAAAAATTTAAATTTATCTAGGTAGGAGAATTTTATTAATTACGGTAAATAGAAGAAACATAAACAAGAAAGAAAAGAAAGAGGAAAGTACTGAATACCCTTAAGGCTGGTTTTCAGAAAGGTAATTAAAATAATCTAGTGAAAATATAAAACTTATGGTTTTAAAGTTTTAGTTGTCAAATTTTTGAGGTTATGGCTTCTTATCCAAGGTGGTAGGAAAAGATTAAACCAAATTGAAGTAAAGAATCGTATAGGTATTCACAGAAAGCACAAAAAGAAAGAAGAAAAATACAAACACAAAAGAAGAGAAGAGACGGTGTTGTTGTCTATCGTTATGAGAATCCACAAGTAAAATTATAAGTAGAGGTAAGTACTCCTGTTCAGAAAGTTGAACAAAGGAAAAAGAAATAATTATAATATTTTTACATTTGTAGGTTCTCATCATCTGGTAACGTAAGCTACCGGATGTTATTTTGTTCCCACCCCTGAACCTTCGTGGATCTGAAGAAAGTAGAAATAGAAAGTTATAGATCCAGCCGGAAAATACATAAAAGACAAATAGCTTTTTACTAAAGTTACCGCTGTACGATAATAATGAACACTGTACGTTATGCAAAAGGTTGACTCGGGCCCCACGTTGGGCGCCAATTATGTTACCTCCTTTCTCTTATTATTTATTTTTGAGAAAGAATTGAGGCAACATGTGCGGACGACTAGCTGGTTTAAGCCGGAGCAGAGAGCCGTGGGTCCAGAGCATTCGTAAGAGTGGAGAAACTTACCCTTTCTGACATGTACAGCATAAGCGACAGATTTCTGTTTATTTCGAGAAAAGGAGACAAAGAAAAATTGATGTTAAATTGGGCACCATCTATAGTAAAATAAGCAAAATAGTCTCTTTTTCTCGAATAACCAGTCTGCTATAGATCAGACTGAAATTGTTGGTAAGAGAAATAAAAAGATAGTTTAAAATGAATGACAAAATATATTACATAAAAAAATTAGACAAATCGGTTTGAGACAAATTGAAATGTGAAAAAAATATATATATATAAAAAAAACAAATTGATACCAGTATCCTAGGTGGTTTATGGGTCAGGTGGCTGGTTCTGGGACAGCAATCCAGGCCCACAATTGTCTCTTATTGCAAGAATTCTAGATTTTTCTTGGCAATTTACGTCTCTCAATGAATGGGGTGAAAATTGTAGGAAATTTAACCAAATATAAGCACATACAAAGTTTATGCAAGTTATTTATGCAAAATTTAAGCAATGTTAGCTATGCAAATATAAGCTAGTTAGCTGTACAAAATATATTTGAATTAGCTGCACGAAACATTAAGCTAGCTATACAAAACTGCAGGAAATTAATTTCAGCTATACCAAAGTAAGCTGATTAGCAGTACAAAAGTAATTTTAGCTATGCAATAGTAATTATTAGCTATGCACGAATTATTATTAGCTATGCACGAATTATTATTAGTTATGCACTAGTTATTATTAGCTATGCACGAGTATTATTAGCTATGCACTAGTAAGCTGATTTCTTAGACTATAAATTGCCAAAAAAATTAAAAGGAAAGAGAAAAATATTTTTAAAACCATGTGGTACATATAGCATTTTAACTACTTATTAAATTAAAAAGAATTGACTTTGAATTCAAAATTTATTTTAAAAATAATTGAAATTATATCAAAGGCAAAATTTGAAGATTAATTACATTTTAAATAAGTATAATGAAATTACCTGTATGTTAAACACTTTGTAACTGGGATATAAAAATTGTAATATAAATTACTGAAGTCCGCAGTTAAAAATTATAATGTTTGAATCAGTACAAAGGCTGCAAGCAAATGACTTCCTGGTGAGTTTTACTGATAAGGTAAACTTTTTTTTGTCCTGTTTACTGGAAAACAACGCCACCAAAAAAATGTGAGAAATCTAATTCCCTATTTAAATTGAAAGCTATCAAAATATAGAAATCGTACAAGTATCGCCATCTGTCAGTGGTTAATTTAAGCGCACCAACTTGCCTTGTAGATTCCCATACTCAACTAAAGTAGTGGCATATAATCGATAAAAGGAATCTATAATAATAGTTTATTTTCCATGCCAGCTGATTTGCCTTTGCAATTTCTATTTTATACATAAAAACAAATATTAACAGATGTAAATAAGTAGTAAAACGTATTGATATTATTGATAAATCAGTAACATATTACATGTTATAGGATTTACTATATATAGAATGAGAGAAGGTAAGGAAAATAACCATATGTACTCCATAGTAAACAAAAATATAAAAATTGAAAAATAGATATCTGATGTAACTAAATTTTGTAGACAAATTGTTTCCTGGGATAATAATGCTGTATTACAACGGATATGAGATACATAATAGTGTTAATAGAAAAACAGGACTGAGTTCCTAAGATATAAAATTAAGTACATAAAACAGTGTGACATGGTTTAGCAGTTATACATGTAAAATTCTGTTAGTTGAAAACAGTTTCACCTGCAAAAACTGAATCCAAAAAATATACAGGTCGTGCTAACTATCCACAAAACACTAGTTTTTAAATAAACTGTTAAATGGACATAGGCCATGTAACAAACTTGCAGCACATTTGCTACTCGATATCTACAAAAACGCAAAATAACACTAACACTGTAAAATGCGTATTAATCGAATTGAAGATATGGCATGAACTAAAATAGCAGAGATAAAATATGATTTCATTTTAATTTAATGATTGCTCAAAATTCTGCCCTCGAACCTCGACACATTTTTCGCACCTTCGGATTAGTTCCTCATGGGTAGCTCTTCTAATTGAATCCTGTGATATGTTTTGAAATGCATTTCTTACTCTTTGCATACAATCTTCAATGGTTGTTAATGGGCTCTCATAAACTTTATTTTGAATAGTTCCCCAAATGAAATAATCCAGAACTGATAAATCGGGCGAGCGAGGAGGCCATAAGAAAGGTCCATTATTGGCAATCCATTGATCATAAAAAGGTTCTTGTAAATAATTATTAATTAAATATGCGTTATGTGGGGGAGCACCGTCGTGCTGATAAAAATATTTCTATGTTCGGCGAGAGGTAAATTTTCTAAATAGTTATTATTCAAATTTTGTAAGATATTCAGATATCTTTCACCTAAAAAAAAAAACAAAAATTTACCTATACATATTAGCAGAAGAGAAAATTTAATTTAAAACATTGAACTGCCAACTTTCCTGAAAGTTTCGCTCTCTGAACATATGAGGATTTGAGTCACTACAATAATGCAAATTGTGTCTATTAAAAAGTCCATTTTTAGTAAATTTTGCTTCACCTGTCCATATAATATTTCCCAAATAAGAATCGTGACCGTCAGACCTTATTAGAATAAACTCACAAAAATTCTGTCTTCTAAGTAAATCTGTTTCTTTTAATCCTTGAACCATATGGAATGAAAACGGGTAAAACTTATGTTTTAATAAGATTCTGAGAATTGAATCCTTGCATAGTCCCGATTCCAGAGCAGCTTATCTTAATGACATCCTTGGAAATGCATGAAAATATCCCAGAATGACTATTTCAATGTTTTACTCATCAAAAATAGGCTTTCTTCTTTGCATTTTTGCCTTGACAGAGCCATAATTTTTAAAATTTTCCAGTACGCGTTTTACAGTGTTTGGTGACGGTTTCCGTTTTTTTGAATATCGAGTAGCAAATGTGCTGCAAGTTCTTGATATTACTTTATCACATTCTCCATAAATAATAAACAAATTTAAAAAGTCTTCGTGGGTGTAATTTAAATGTGCTGGCATTTCTTGACATAAGATTATGACTGATTGTTTCTAATCATGGCTATTTTGATGAAATGATTACAACAATTCATGAATTTCTAATAAAATCGCAAATATTTCAAAAAGTTGTAACTTTAACCCCCACAATGCTAATATCAGAGAAAGGGGAATTCAATTTTACACAACTTGACGTAAAAGAATATAGGGTGTTCTATTTGACTTAAACACGTTCTCGCGGTTGAAGTTGACAAAATGTAACGCGAAAAACGAAACACTTGGTATGATATTATTGAATTTATTTCAGTTGTAGAGCGTAGTTCTCCTTGTGTTCTTTTTACGTGACAAGAAGCAAATGAGGATTTTTAACACGAAGAAAGTTATAACGGTTCTTGCAAACCATTGCACCTGTCAAATTTTCTATAATATGTCAACCTTAAACCCCAAACCCTAAAATATATAGGGTGTTCCATTTGAAATAAGCAAGTTGGTATCGACTTCCGATATAAGCGGAAGTGCCAGCTGCTTGTAATTACTTTAGTTGGATTGGCCACACCGATATTAGTAATTATCTAAATTTTCAAAATTTTCTGATGCGTACTTTTCTCTATATCGATCGATTCAGTTCCCGGTGAGACACTTTGTATAAGTGTTTTAGTCGCGTTTTATCCACTCAAGTAAATTAAACTCTCGAACTTCATTCTCGAGTTTAAACTTTCTTGTGTGGATAAAACGCTATCTAAAACACGTATACAATAAATAACTGTTATTGTCCTTTAAATAACATGATTTTATTGTTCTTATGCCTAGTGCTTTGTGACTTATTCATTTCATTTTTACATAAATAGTACACATAACATTTGCGTATTTATTTACTACTGCTTTTTTATTTATAGAACCCTATGGCTGTCTAAGGACGACTGGTCAAAAGAAAAATTTCAAAATACATTTTCTTAAATTTAATTAAAGGACTTTTCTTAACACGGGTGTGTTGTTTATATTATATGCTAACTTATGAAATGTTTTCCCGGTGATTTCCTTTTTGTTAACACCGCCTCTAGAAGAGCAACTTGTTTGGACACATGATACCATTGTCCTTTTGATAGGAAAACTTCACAAATTGTCGATAACAAGTAAAAATGAGCAAATTACAAATTGTCACTTTTGATAGAAATGTGATAACAATATGGCGGGGTGATGCCACATTTGACTACGTGACTGCTTTTCCTGTCTATATTCTAACTCTATGGTTCATATTCAACGCAGTGCTCTTGTTAGCCAAAAATATAAAACAGTGTTCTACTGACCAGCACGAAGATATGACCGCGGATTTGTTTGAAAACCGGGTTCGCTGAAAAGCTGTTATCTAATATGCCCCCAAATTCAGTTATTGTTATGAATAACGTTTCTTATCATTCGCGACTATTAAATAAAGTACCAAATAAGACGATATCATAAAGTTTATGACATTTAAAAATATAAATATTCTTGAAAAATTTCCAATAAAAAAAGATTTATTAAAAACTACCAAAGAATATAATTTTAAAAAAGAATATGTTGTAGACCTTATCTGCAAAACACACGACCATAGTTTGTTACGTTTGCCGCCATATTACTGCTTATATAATCCAATAGAATTGATTTGGGGCAGTGTAAAACACAAATTGAGAAGATGCAATTAAAATCCGACTTTATAGGCTATTGATTATATAATATAGAAAGCAACTAAGACATTCAAGTGTTTTTATTGCATAAATCGTTCAGTTGATCATTTAAGATGAGAAAACCGCGGAGTGCTATTAAATTAGAGGGTGCAAATTGGAGATAGGGGTGAAAATGCAACCTTTAGTTTTTTAAATATAACTCGAAAACGAAGCAAAATTTAGAAACTTTTTGTAGAGAATGGCTTATTTAAAAAAATAAAAAATAATTTTTTGTGGAAAAAGTATCAAAACATTTTTTTTAAAAAGCAAAAAATTCAATTTTATTGTTTTTTTTACTATTTTGCATATAGCTCTTTTTGAGCAGAGATAGGTATAGGCATTGCGTCATAGAAAAAAAAAGTGGATGAAATTTGTTTTAAAACGGTGGTCTCAAAAAGTTTTTTCGATGAAAAATGACTGCGATATAGTCGCTCAAAATTTTTATCGCGTTTACCTCGATTTTGTCTTAACTCTTTTTTTTTATAATAAAATTGATTTTTACTCAATAAAACAAGGTATATTAAGTTAATTTGTTAATAATGTATAATTATTTTCACAAATGTATAAAACTGTGATGGCTCTTTAAACAATGTGACAATTAATTATACTAAAATATAGATTTCTTATCTATCTGAGATATATAGAGATATTATAATTTTATAATAATAATAATTTTAGTAAATTTGAGAATTTTGTTCAATAAAGCTTATTCCGGTAAGAATATTTTATTAAATTGCAAATTATAAACATTTCATTCCATCTCTTCATTAACATTTTCATCCACGTCTTCAAAGACATCCTCTTCTGTAATCTCTGCTTCTTGTATATTGTCGCAATTGACACCCATACATTCTTTGCAAAACATAGAACAAGTCAGTCCTAGTTTCCTGCAACCACAGCTTCCGTGACAATATGTGGTACATCCGCAAGCCATTCTTTTGAGCAATCTCTGATGCAAGATGTTCATTCGTGGAATTAGCTATCAATTCATATTTTGATTTTTTTCCAACCCCAGTGAATAGGGCTTAAATGCTTACCATTTCAGTGCTGGATTTGAAAGTATCTCCTTAAGCGGTGCGTCTACCGGCATCATGCGTTGGCGGTAATTGGGCCAGAGAAAATTTTGCACATTTTGATAATTTGCAAAAAAGTTGGAAGCGACGGCTACTAACGGTCTTATTCAATTTTGCACAAAGAAGCTGCAGTAAATTCTGATGCAGAACTTATGTCTTCTTCAGTTGCGTAAAAACGTGTCCTTATATGATTTTAATTGTACAATATTTTTATTTATAAATTTCATAATTTTTTTTTACCAATGTTGAAAAATGCAGACGTAGTATCGCAGCCGCTAAACGCACGTATAAACCCAAGATATTGTTGTTGCAGAAAATAAATATTGTTCCGATCATAGAATTTTGCTATTACTTTTTCTACACTCAGTTTCAAAAGATACGCCTTTTGATATTGCTCTGGTAATAATCACAAAATGACAAGAAGAACTATATCTTGGCCAGCTACAACCACACTATTTGCCTGAGATGCCTTTTCTTTTGCACATTGTAAAATAAATACATAATAATTTAATAAGTCTGCAAAATAGTGTTGCGTATAATAAACGATTTTTAAAATATTATAGGGCATGTATTGCCTTAAAAGGTTTATGAAGGATTGTTTCAAACTGACATTGGATAAAGTATAATATCAAATGTGTCAGGAATACATCGTAATGAATGTGATGTGCATTTTTTCGTATATAAGTTTTTTTCTCGTTTTAACTTTTGCATAATGAATCTATCTCTTTTTTGCAAAATAATACAGACCATTATTTTGGAAAATAACATGCATCAATACCGGAAACCTTTCATCTATTTACGCATGCAAATTAAAACACAGGACTTGATTGACTTCTGTCAGTCAATTGTATGATATGCATCATATTAGGTTTTTTTTACATATCATTGCACAAATTAATAAATCTGTACTGATACAGAACGTTTGTTTTAAGTAAAAACGTAACAACATTTTTACAAATTTAACTTGAAACTTTTATGGGCTTTCTTTTTACCATTGGGAATTGGAATGTTAAATTTTTGTACCGTTTCCAATTAATATTTTACTGCCATTTCAATTGAGTACCGAGTGAAAATCAAGAAAACCGAGAATATTTTGTTAAATGAATGATAGGAACAAACTGAGTGCCATGCAATAGAGTTATAGACAACATGCCAATGAAACAAGGAAATGAGGAATAGATAACATCGTTGATAAAGAAAAATGTAGTAAAATATTAAATATGTAATTTTTATTACTGTCATATTTTAAGGATATAAACATGTCTAGATTGCAGATTTCTGACGTAATACCATTCGGAGAATTATATAGGGATTAGTTAGTCTAAAACATTGTAATTTAATTAAATAATGGTTTTTAGAGTATTAACTTGCGTCTATTTAATTTAGCTTAATTCAAATTACATTGATATACATCCTCAATATAAACTTATAAATCGCAATTAATATATGTGATGTATTTTTTAGCATATTTTATATTTACATATTTTACAAGAAATTTTTTAAAAATGTCACAAAAGTATACCAATCAATCCCAAGTAAAAAAATAGAAATCACCCTTCAAACTCAATCGACAATTATACATTCCACTCAATTGGCTTATAATTTATTTATTTACTCTGTACAACAGGTCACTACCGAACTACAGGACACGAGGTACAGCAAGGTATTACAAATATAAATAATAGACAAATATAATAGTAGATTACAAATAAGAAATTTTTAGAAAACATACATCGGGTCTTAAGGTCCTTACATGAAAGACAAAAAGAAAGTACAAAATAAGTTAATGTGCAACAATGATACAACAGAAAAAAACAAACAAGTAAAAAAAGTATACAGATCAATCAAACTCTTCGATAATAATAGTTTTTAAAACAGAAAGGCTGCAGTTGATTATGTCAATATCCGTACAGACTGCGTTGTGGTTGTAGCAAGCTACATAAATTGGAGAGAATTTTAAAATATTAGTACGTGGTGTAGGCAGGTAAAAACACTGCAGTTACGAAACGTTCTGGGAATATTAAAACTAATTTTTGACGACAATTGTGGCGCATCAATAGTGTTGTTACTTATTTTGAGGAAATATTTGTGAGAAACCTCGCCTACGGTTCAGACCAACTATTGAGTATTTACCTAGCAAATCCTCTAGCAGAAAACCTATCGCTGGATAAAATTCTTCTGATTTAAAATGCAACTTCACAAACTTACATTGTACTGATTCTAAACTATTAATTGTACTGTAGTATGGAGGTCACACAAGTGAGGAATATTCGAGTTTCGATCTAACATAACAATAACACAGCATCTTGAATATATCTCAATTCAAAAAATCACGAGACTATAGTCCATACATTTTACTAGATTCGGTACCAATGGTATTTATATGTACATTAAACGATAGAGTATTATCAAATACAACCCCCAAATCTTGCAGTTTCAGGTCTATGAAGTATGGCACCATTTCTGGTATATTCGTAGGAGATTGTATTCAATTTGCGTGTATAAGACATTACATTTTTGGGAATTTAACAGGAGTTTATACACTTACTTTATCTAAGTTTTTTGCAATCGAATGCGGTCATCAATGGAATAAATTTTAGAAAAAGTTTCAAATCATCGGCATATATTAAATAGTTAACATTATTTAAGCCATCTACAATATCATTGATGAATATGATAAAAAATAGTGGTCCAAGGACAGTCCTTGCGGTACCCCAGAAGTAGCCATGTATTCGGCATACGACAAACCATTAAATACCACGTATTAAGTCCTGTTTGACAGATAGGAATGTAATAGGAATAATAAACTATGAGAGCCCGATATTGTCAAGTTCCATAAGCAGCATAGACGACAATGACGATTACGTGCCCATTCAATTTTGATTGATTTAAAAATCACAAAATACTTTTATTTGGTACTGATAGCATATTTTTGTTTCAGCTGGGGCGGTGAGCGCGTTTGGCATTATCCTGGTGGTGGTACTGCTAACAGGGGCGGTTTTGGGGTTGGTCACGTGCCTGCTGAGCCACCAGTGGGGCACGGGGGGCGCCAGCGGGGCGGGCACGCCGGCCACCCACCCGCACCACGCCGCGGATTCTCCGACCACTGCACCCGTAAGTACAAATCATTATTTTATTTGTAGCTGAATACATTTCTTACAAAATAGGTATGCGAAAATCAGGATATACATATACAGTGTGCACAAGTGTTAGCACATTTTCTGTGATAAGATGCCTTGTATTGTAATGTCCAGGAACGGCGTCGTCAAAAGGGGGTGATAGTTATTTTAAACGAGGTAGTAATTTTTTTTATCTTGTATATATTGTAGAGAGTATGTAGAATCCAAGTTTTAGATCTCCAAACGCTTGGCAAATTGTGTGGCCGAAAAAACCTCGAATTTTTGGCATATTTTTCAGTTTGTGGCTTATAACTTAAAAGCAATGCATCCAATCGAAAAGTTATCTATTATCATAATTAAAGAGCATTAAATTTCACTTCGAATGAATACCTCAAAGTTGTAATTTCATCTAGAGGTTTGGGCGTAATTGGCAGTTTAATAACAACAATTTTTACCAACTTGTAAAAAATTCAAACTGGGTAACTTTTTAAATGCCTTAAGCTCTGAAACGGCTAATCTAAGTGAAAAAATCCATAGAATGGGAGTTTAGAGCATGTAAATTTAAGTTCATAGATTACATGGTTTTCTAATTTCGACCAGTATTAAGCAAAATACACACAAAATCCAAAATATCCCACATATAAATATATCTATTATTTTCTTTTATTCCTTTTTATTTAATTTTTCAACATTAATTTGAGAAAATCGGTTGTCGAAATAAAAGCATAATGTAAAGAAAGGCACAAAGTTTATTAACCAAAACTAAAGGTTTACCTAATAATATTAATACAACAAAGTGAAAAAAAAAGCAAATACAAAGCAGCACCACCAACTTCCTCAAGCTCGAATTAATCCTCGTCGTCGTCTTCATCTTCATCCAACTCAACTGCTGCATACTGCAGTGCAACCTTTTTTGCATGTATACACGAAACTATTTTCAGCAGAATGTCGGATGCAGCATCCTTTGACATTGTTATAGGCAATAAGCCTGACGAGCCTTTCTTCCAACCCCATTGGCATGGGTTTGCTACATTTCCCAGCCAAGTTTGCACTTGGTGGTATGCGCGCATTGAGTGCTACCTTGCTGCATCCGATGTTGGTGGCAACCCTGCTAAGTTGAACGATTTTTTGAGGAGGATTTTATAAAAAGCTCGTATCTCAGCTCGTCCAGAGACCCACTGTGCATTTGTCCATACAGTGCCAAGATGAGCTGTTTCCCTGCCTATTCTATCAAGTCTTGAGAAACAGATGACTTGAGAAATGTAGCTGCTTGTGCTTTCAGGTGTGGATGTTGCTCAATGAGGGATACAAGTTTTCCTTTTCTGTGACCAAAAAATGATGACGTGGTGTCGTACCCAGTAAATGCATACATGAAGAGGACATGTGTGGGATCAAATTTGAAGGAAGTGTGTGAGTACCATAAACCTGATTTGTTCCCTTTCCCTGGTTTGTGGAAGTACAAGTTCTCGTACTTGTTTCCTAGGCTCGTTGAGAGAACGAGAACGTCAATATCTTCGCTAACAATTGCCCCTCTGTCGGATTTTGCTGCTTGGGAAATAGCTGTTTCTACAATTAATAAACCTACGTCTTCTTCTGCCCGTTGCACTTGGATTTCTCCTTCCTTAAATTTTCATTCATGAAGTACTCATTCGAAGTGAAATTTAATGCTCTTTAATTTAGATAATAGATGACTTTTCGATTGGATGCATTTTTTTAAGTTATAGGTCACAAACTGAAAAAAGTGCCAAAATTTCGTGTTTTTTTAGGCCAAACAAAAAGTTGCCAAGGGTTTGGAGGTCTAAAACTTGAATTCTGCATACTGTCTACAACATATACAAGATAAAAAAGAGCTACTAACTTTCTTTTAATATCAAAAATTATTGTTATTAACTCTGGAGATATTTGTGAAACTAGGGAATATAACCGTTGGCTTGAATAATAGAATATCATAGTCTAACACGAAGGTTGGGTATTTCTGATTAGATGTTATAAACTTTTCATATTTGTTTGTTTCGATGAATGCATCTGTAAGTGGGGGTTATTTTTTATTCTCAAAATTTATTGGTAAGATTTTCTATTGAAAAACTATAAAAACTATTCAAAATTATATTGTAGTTAAACGACCTTAGTTTAACAATAAATTTGCAAGAAAATAACTCTTGCTTTAGGTTTAAGGGAGGTTCTTGAGTCTCGGTCAAAATAGCAGGACATGGAGAGCTTTTCATTGCCTTAATAATTATGCGAATATTTTATATTGAATACGATCTAAAATTAGTAAATTTGTATTAAATGACGACCCATATAGCACACAACCATAATCTAATATAGACCGTAGGACCTGTAGAAAGTGAGACCAATTTTTGAATCTGCACCCCCTCTACTTTTGGAGACACACTTTAGTATTTTATGCCCTCCTCACATTTGTTCTTGATATGTTCGATGTATTTGGACCATTTTAGTTGTTGTCTAAAACTAGACCTAAGTGTTTATAATGGTTTACTATTGGAATATCAAGATCAATGAGTGTTGGTAAATCCTTACTTCTGGTCAAAATCTGAGGAAGAAAATTCTGAATACAGTCGAAGGGTTTATTTTCAGCAACACATATGTCTCTATAAGTTTTCATTGCAGGTTCTGCACTTTCCGCAAAAGTGGATAGGTAGATTTGACCCCACTCATTGACCGGCTCAGTCCTCTGATTCTAACGCATAGCATTGAAATTTGAAACAAAGTATAATTGAAACTATTCCCAAAGTTTGTATTTACGATGAATTTAAATTACGATTACAAAACTACGTAAAAGTTGAATAAAAATTTACTTAATTGAAATATTTAGTTAGGAGAATTTCTAAGAAAATACGTAAAGGCACATTACCAGCCTTTAGCCACCATATCTGCGCTAAATGCCTCAAATCATTAAAAGAAATGTGTATCATCAAAGTAGATTGTAACAAGCCTAGCATTTCAATTTTCCTTATAAACAAATCTCTAGGCCTGTCGCTCCGAAATCGTTAAAACCAACATAGAATGAACGTATTAATTAAAATTATGTTATTGTGCAAACAGACTTTGGCGTTCGTCCAACAGCCGAGCCGTCTAATAAATAACGTAGTTGGTATACTTCGGTGTCGCGAACGCAACGAGCACACCACAATAATAACAGGTATGCGTGTCACACAGCGCTGTGGTAAAGTAAAAATTGCCCAACAAATTAAATACGTGAATCATGGTGATAAATGGTTTGGAATATATATTTCTCTTGACAGGTTGAATGTGAGTCCCAAGACAAACATTTATTTATTTTTTTCATTATGGAAGATGTCCAGAATCATTTTATATTAAATTTTACTTTAAATTAATACCAATTAGGATTTGATTCTTTTTGGAAACATCGTAGTATTCCACCCTTGAGGAAAAAAATGTGTTTGGTATTTTCTCGGTTACTTCGATAGTTATTATAGATCCAACCTTGTATTCTCTTTCGAGCTGACAACCTTTTTCTTTCAAAACTACCGAGGTAGATAGGTTTTCAATTAATAACTTGCTAACGGTATGAGCGTACGTGAGCGTTCCTTACGTTCAATATTTCTAACGAATGAATCGATTTAGATGCTATGCGATTTGGTGCTTCTATAAGAATGTTTATAAGATATTTAAGGCTTTGTCGTAACCGATTACATTTTAACCAACCTTTAACGTTCTCATCTCTCAAAAATCGGTATTAAAGAAAATGACCTTTGTGAATCTGGGAGCCCGAGGGACATTAATCATATTTCTCTGGGTTGTCTCAGATAGAAACGGGAAATTAATATCTTTGTTCAAAAATTATTAGAGAAAGATTTTGTTATGCCACTAAGTGTAAATTATAGTTAGAGTTTTAAGACTAAGGATATTATATATTTTATTATCATAGAATTTATCAGTAAATGTAATATACAGATATAAGAATCAAACACTAAAACTTGCGATGTTAGAATATTAGGTATTTGTCTCCTCCGTGATTTCTTTTAACCTTTGTTTATTAAACCTTTTATCTGTGGTCTATTTCATGCTTGTTTATGATAGACCCCTTGATATGAAACGAGTGTTCCCTGTCTTGATCCTTAATTCATATTTTATGGGATAATTAGTTAGGAGGTTTTTTAAATTTTTTTTATTTTTTTTAGGATTGAATTTACATATCTACGCATATTTACGTTTTTTCCGTTTGGACTAATTGCATTATTTGTTAGAGTCTATTGGCTAAAGGAGTATAACCAAAGCCAAAACTGGGGAAAAGAGACTTTGGCGAAAATAAAACAAAGTAAAAAATCATTGCTTATTTTCGCGCGTGATTGGTAGGCAGTAAGTAGATAGGCTATGTCACTGAAGGACTATCAGTAGAGTAAACTTTTGGTTACAAATTACGTCATGAACTGGATGGCATGTGTCCATTAGGAGTTTGTGATTTAAGACCTGTTTATATCTGTTTAAAAACATGTCTAAGACCTGTTTGAGACCTGTTTATAATTGTTTGAGACCTGTTTAGACCTGTTTGAAACCTGTTCTGAACTGTTTAAAATCGACACATTTAAATTGAATGTTATGACATAAAATTAATTAGAAAAGTGCGGTAGCAGAAGCAATACCAGTTTTAATGAAACTTTTAAGTTTTGAATAATTCATACATTGCATATAATATGAAGTCTGATTTTCAATGAGAGAAATAATTGTAGACGTTCTTGGGGTCACTGATTACTAATACATTGTCAAAATGAAGATGGTTGAAAAAATCTTCTTTTTTGAAAATTATCACAATTATAGGAATTATATAAAATGAAAAGTTATGATAATAACAGTTGCAAAAAATGTATATCAAGGGGGGTTCTTGAGCCACAAATTACAAATTTCTTATCAAAACTATTATTTTACCAAAAATTTGCAAAAGTTTTGCAAAAATTATAATTCTTATTATTTTCCATATTTTTATTGCCGTGATTGTAACCTCTGCGGTAGATTTAAAAAAATATATATTATTTTTGAAATTTTTCTGTGAATTTTCAAAAATTAGATAGATCAAAATTCGTGTTTCCTAAAATTTTTTGCTAATAAAATTAAATCTAGAGAATATTCCAGCTTGGAAGTTAAAACTTTGAAATGAATCCAAAGGTCGAGATGATTAGTCCCTTTTTTTTTCTATTACATTTAAAATAGTTTTTCTCATATCGTATGATGTAATAGATCGAACATTTTTTTCTGTTTTGATGCAGCGGTATCGTACAGATGACACTATTTTCATCACAATTAAAAAATATATTAGCGGACTTTCTCAATTTAGACGATAGAGGACTAGTAAGTAGTAAGTGTTAATTGTTTTCTATTGTTTCAGATCAAACACTATTTCTTTCAGTAAACTTATTTCCATTTAAAAATACAATAAACCTTTCAATTTCAATTCTGTAGCTGATTTTAGTGTTGGCAGTCCCCTAATAACTTCTGTAAGTTGCTCTGGATTTTTCACCGAGGTATTCGGTGTATCTGTATCCTCTGGTTGTTTGCAAATGCAGCAAAAATTTACTGTGGAGTCTACACTGTCTTGTTGCTGGGTTAGCAATATTGAAATTAAAAATTGTTAGAAAATCTTTCAAATGCGTATAGAGTATGATGAAAAAGGTTAGATAATTATATATAAAAGGGCAAACATTAATTAACTTTCAAATATGATTTTACAACATATGAATTCACTATAATGATGATTTCCTTTTTCTAATTCTAATTAATAAACCGACTTAGATATTAGACATTATAATACAATTATTCTCAACCCACATTAATGAGAAATAAAATATATTGCCTTATCCATTGTTTTTTCAGTCCTTGGAACTAATTAATGTATTTTGTAAATAATATAATTGTTTATATGTATTTTCACAAATAACTCTAATGTGCAATAATAAAAACAGTAATAAAAATACCTTAACCAATTTCATCACTTAAAACACAACCGTCCACTCCAAAAAGCATAGAAGTGATGGTAGTCAGAGTGAAAACAAGAATAGACTGATCAAAGACCTGGTGTTTATAACCTAAAATATATTGACCAGGTAGTCTACCTTCACAGCAAAACACCGACTCCTATAGTTACTATAGTATATATTTTTTTGGCTGAAAATTTATACATATTGTATCATATTCGCTGTGTTAAAATGTGAACGGTAAATTGTTTACAAAAATGTATAAATAATTGAAAATTGATATCTTCCAATGAAATTTGTTGTTATTAAGTATAATCAAATATTTTCTATTATACTAAGTCCCAAAAAAAATCACTTTCCATTTAAATATTGTCGGAAAAAAAAGACCGTATAATTAACTATAAATATGAATACTTGAGTCCGCCCACCGGAATGTTTCTGATTTCAAATTATGTATTATAAGAAATTTTAAAAAAATCATCCAAATCTGACCTGTCTCTAAAAATTCTGAAGTGAAAACCTTGGTTGATTCGAGTGGTGCAGTTAGATTATTTGCTTTGAAATTGATCTTCATTCAATAGAAACTATAAATTATTCGATTTATCCTCCATTAAATGCTATTTGTTAATTTTGACATTATTAATTAATTAATAAAATCGATAAAAAAAGTATTTGTTTTTTATGTCTCGCGTCTAATTTATCGGGTTGTTTGAGTGATGGTTAAAAAAATCTTATAGCTAGGATGCCCTGCCAATATTCTTTGTTAAAGAGTTTTGCAGAAGAAGAAATAGGAAAACAAAAAATGTGAAATAATGCTTAAAATGTACAATCAACATTTTTCACAGCTTGTAAGAAGAACAATACTTATTAAATAAGATTCTAACGCAATTTCATAGGCGGCTCCTTCTTAATTCATACAGATTATATACCAATCGAGAGAAAATATAATGATCTTAATTTTTTATATTTTATAGAATTTTTATTTATTGGGTTGTTTTGGGGTTTGGCTTTTTTTGCTGTGGGACCTTACATAAGAGAAAATAGTAAAATAATAATAAGATTTTTATGAAAAATTGCATGCTTTATCGATTGACCTCCAGATTATTATTTAATCTGAGGGGGCAGGGGGAGCTGGCGGGGTTTCTCGAGGTGGGTCTATTTGAAAATCTAATTATTTGAACATGTTCCATGCGTGGTCAAAAGCGGAAACTTCAAACCCTATTATTGGTATCACTTATTACCTATATTGTAATTAATAGTGCACTTAATTGTAATAATAATAACGATAGTAATGATAATCTGTTTATTTCCAACAAGTAAGCACCCAATTATAGGAAATACGTGAAAACAAATATTGTAACAAATAAAAAAGAAAAATGGTATTATTACTTAAGTTATAAACAAAATTAAACCCACTGTTCAGTATTAATTATATGACTTAATATACTGCCTAGACTATTAAAATTAATCTCACATAGACGCGAGAATTTATTAAAACTATTGCATATTGGAGATTTAGCCATAATATTTATCCTGTAGATATCGACATAGAAGGTTATGTGATGATGGATTTCAAGACTGGGTATGTGAAAATTGATTTTGTCCAACAAAAAAGAACAATCAATAGTATTGTGAATTAAACGGAATAAATATTTAATGGAAATTATTTCGCGACGAATTTCTAATGAAACCATTTAAAAACGGTTTCCTTAAAATGTATGTATTAATTCCTCTCGGCCATCCTCCTTAAAAAACAAATATTTTAGGAACTTCCTCTGAATTGACTCAATATTATGCACGTGACATATATATCACGGATACCATAAGATAGCACCATATTCTAATCAACATATGCGTAGTATAACATTGGGCTAGAAGTTTTGCTGAAACACTTACATTTTCTTAATATGAAGCCTAGCATTTTATATGAATTTAATACAGCACTATTAATATGGACATGAAATATTAACTGACTATAGAAGATAATACCCAAATCTTTGATTTCTATACATCTGGTTACATTCTCTGAATTTATTTTATAATCATAATCTTCAGATTTATTTTTCCGAGAAAAAGTGATAATGTAACATTTATGAACATTAATGCATAGATGGTTCGCACTACACCAGTCAGATACGACTTTAAGGTCATTCTGGATCATTCTACAATATCTCTATAGATTTTCAAATCTGCGAACACGACAGCTAATAACATCATTAATATCGTTGATGTAAATAAGGAATAGAAGTGGCCCTAAATTAGTGCCTTGTGGTACTCCTGACGGATTGATATAGAAATCCGGACGAAAACCCTCGTACTCGACAAACTGCCTGCGTTCAAATAGATAAGACATAAATAAATTCATTAAATCCAATTCAGAGACAAACTGAGTTAAGCAGGTTAAGTTTGTTATCGTAGATTTTTTATCTAAGAATCCGTGTTGATGCAGGGAAATATAAGGTCTAACATTAGGATAAACACAATTATAATTAATGTGTATATGCATTAATTAATTAATTCATGTAATTATGAGTGGGAAAACATTTACAGAAATTCATATTGCAGAAAATACAATACGTTGTCTATTTAAAGTGTCTAAAGAAAACCTTTTTAACGTATTCAGCACAATCAATTTCATAATTGGTGTCTGTTGTTATCTTGTTCAGTTAGATACCTGTTATAGTTTGGATAATTGGATACTAGTTTTGTCATCTTTGATCTGTACTTTCCCATACCTGTGTTTTGCTTTAGATATTGTCATCCATTGGACGAATAAATTCTTGCTTATTTATTCATTAGGCCTCTTCGGTTTAGTTTATTATATTACAATATTTAAATTCACAAGAAAACGCAACGGACAGCCGTCCTCTCGGATATTACCCTTCGCACGAATTTATTTGTTAAGGCAACCAAAGGTGGCTGAATGCAAAGTATGAAGGGATGAAAGTTGAAATGAGTTTTAATCCCATGGGGACTTTCATATGAAAAAAGTTACGCTGTCCGTACAAAGCAAATATGGGGTATGTGAAACAAGCCACTATATAAATAATTTATTAACATTGTGAAATTCGGTTAGCTAAAGTTCTTGCTCGGCGGAAAACTTTCATGTAAATAAGCTTTATTAAAATTCTCAAAAAAACAACAAGAGTACTTTTTATTAAGTAAATATTTATAAGTTTATAAAAAATAACATTGTGGTGTATACATATTTACTTAAGACGGTTAAATGCAATATTCTACAAGGTTATTGTGGACATAATACGGGAGCAATAATAAATCAGAGGAAACAACAATAACAATTAAAATTGTTTTGAGATAACTATAGCTCAATTATATAAATTTGCAAGGTTGAGTATATGTTACTGCAAATTTACCAAATTCATTATTATGCATTATTCATGCTATGCATTGTGTAAAATAGCTCGAACATCTAAAGTAAATTTTAAAATATATGGCGTATTTTTTGCTTTTTTTATTATTCATGTCAAAAGAAAACCAAGCTACAATGATAGTAATAATTTATTTAATCTCTTTAGCCATTTTATATAATAGAGAGAAGTAGTAAAATACTTACAAAAATTGTCTATATAAAATAATTACAAACGTACATACAATAATATATAAAAATTACATTCAAAATAGTATACGAACATGATACATACTCACTGTCCACAAAAAAATTAACATACATTAAAAGTATTGCAAAATAAAGATTTTTACCTAATAATAACAATATTAGAAGTATGGTTGAAAAAGGTCAATCCGAACAACAGCAACGGCCATAGACATTGCTTTATTTCAGTCAGATAAACGCGTATGACGTCACATGCTTGCTGGCTACAATTCCAATATGTTTATTTGCTGTTTAAAATAGTATAATGTATTGCCAGGCCCCGGTCCGGAGCCAATCGGTCAACCGCGGTGCAAGGCGCCACGGTAAATGACGGGTTGGTCAAGGCGAGGCTGGTTCAACTTAAAACTGTGAACAAAAGTGCCTAAATCTAAACGTATAATTTAAAATACCCTAATAGGCTAAGGCACTCGCACAAACATCCATCACCTTTCACACAAAAACAATGAATAAAACGGATGGATAACATTTAAAATTACAAAAAAGGCAGATAAAAGCAATTAAAACTTAAAACTAAAACTCGCGGACTTCACTGATTCGCTTTTGATTGTTGCAACGGTTAGATACAGACAAACGACAAATATACCCGTTTGAAAAAATGCAGGTGAGGTTAGCATCCCAGCCACCCAAGATGTGATTAAAAATGTTATGATTTTTTTTAATGTTTGATAAGAATTTAGAAGAAAACAACAAAAAATAAAAATAACGAACAGAAACGAAAAGAGGGATAGAAAAAGAATTAAAGATTTAAAGTTGAGAGTAAAAGAAGCTAAGAGTGCAAAAAGAAGTTATGAGAAGAGGAAGGTTGGCTAAAGGCGTTGCCGGCAGATAGGCAACGCCTGGTATGTGTTTGATTCGGAAAGGGGCATTATGCGCTCTAATGTTTCTAGTAAGTGGACTATTACCCAGCTTGGTGCTATAAAACTTTTGAGAAATTTCTCTGACGTAGTCCGCTATTGGCATTATGTCTTTACAACGTGCATACAAATCTGTGAGGGAGGTGTATCTGTCAGAATTTGATATGAGGCGCATGAACTTATGTTCCAAGACTTTAAGTTTTTTCATTATCGTCACCGACGTGCTGCACCACACCTTCGCCGCGTATGTCATGGCCAGCCTGACCACCATCGTGTACAACAATTTCTTGTTATATCTGTTTGGTCTGCTACCCCTGACTAGGAGCGGATACAGACTCCTGGACATGGAGTACTCAGTCCGTATGGCCTCGTTTATGTGAGTATTAAACGTCAGTCTTTTGTCCAGTCTGGCTCCCATTACAAAATTTTTTACTGGGATGGGATTTCCCTTGATCAAAATTGGAGTTAATATCTTATTTTCCGTGAAGCGGCGCCGGGGTGTGGAAACTATGGACTTCTCGGCGTTTATCCGAATCTTCCACCGATCGCAATACGACGTGGCACGGGCCATATATGTCTTCAGCAGCATATTTGCTGTCTGGGCATTATGCGAATGTGTATACATGGCTGTATCAGCGGCGTACTTGGCCAGCTTCGCATTCGGGAATTACGGGAAATCGGATACATACTTGTACAACTTTGGTGACAGGCACGACCCTTGCGAATGTCCAGCCGTATTGAAAGTTTGTTGTTCACTCGAACCTGCAGAGATCTGCCTGACAGGAACGAATGAATAAGTTTGATGATATGTGTCTAAAAGCTGTAGTCGTGCATTTTGTAGAGTAGGCCCAGGATCAAAATGGTATCGAAGGCCTTATCAATGTCGAGGAGCACCATGGTGGTGCTTTTCCCAAGGTTATATTGCACCTTGACGTCATTAACTATCCTAACGATTTGCTACACTGTGCTTCGACCTTTCCGGATACCGAATTGGCATTCATCGTCGATGTGGAGCTCATCCTGAGCATCGTCAAGTCTGACTTGGAAATCGCCGACAGCAATTGACGATAACTGCCGGCGAGTTTCGCGTTCTTATTCGGTTTCAAAATGGGTACAACCACGGCACATTTCCGCTGGCTAGGCCAGTGTTGCAGTCGCAGGTTCGGATTAACGATATACGTCAATTGCACAATATTCTTGGGAGATATTTGAGAAGCTTATATTCGATACTGTCTCTATCCGGTGCTTTATTGTTTGGTAACGTCTTGATGACTTCTGCCACTTCCGAGGATTCGATCATGACCTTAAGAAATTCCTGTCTCGTCAATTGTACGTCATGGCCAATAATTTCGCTTTGCTCATTTTCAAAGTGGTCATACTTTAAATTATTAGGTATGTCATTGTTATGTATAGCTTCAAAGTGAGTAGCTAGTCGATTTGCTTTCTGCGTGTCCGTCATCGCGATAAATCTGTTTGCACTTGTTTGTATTTCTGAGCGCTCTTGCCTTTGCGGTGTTTATGGAGGTCCGGATTCGTCCTTGCAACCTAGTCATTTCGGCCTTGGCGTTGGCATCGCGATTTTGCTGCCAAAGCCGTCTCAGACAATTTTTTCCCTAACGTCTCGTACGACCGCCTCGTCAAGTCGGTCTCTGTATGGATTTATGGTTATCGTTGTGGTAACCCTCTGTTTGGCACCATGAAGTATTCTCGTAAACTCCTCCACTATATTTTCCAGTTCAGTAGCAACACCTAGAGTATCGCAGCGCATATCGCGTAGCAGGCATGTGACGTCACCCATCTAGCCTCGCGCCAAGGGAGCGTTTTCTAGCCTCGACGCGTTAGGGTAATTTCTATTACAAATAATGCCGAAAGTAAATGAATACTTTTTAAAAACTTTGTAGGGATTTATAACACCCATAAATCTATTGTTTCCAATTAAAAACTAAATTTTATGGACAGACCTATTACGTACATTGTATAGAGCGTGCAAATCATAAAAAATATTTAAAACGTACACACACATGAAACAGATTAAACACCATATAAAATATGCTAAAAGAATATTAAAATATTAAAGAAGACCAAACAGACAGTAATTACAATAAAAACACACTTTATAAACAAGATTTCGGTTTAGTTAATTTAGTCCGGTAAAAGATTATACAGGCGACAAGCTGAGTTGATATGTGGTTTCTTTAAAAAAATCATAGTTACGTTTGTTTAAAGAAATTAAATTCTCCCTCTTCTAAAGTAATTCTGGAAACATCTATTCTGAATAAATCTGTTGTTGTTTATGTAAATGTAGGTACGACAAGTGTCACCGTCAACATTTTGTGTTTTTCAAATGTTTCACAACAAGATTGATTATATTCCATGTTGAGCTTTAGTCTGAGTATGCTATTTTGAAGAATAAGTGTCCTACCTGTGAATGAATTGATCCCATACTATGATATAGGCAATAGTGGAGTATACAAATGAGTAATATGCATTCAGCAGTGCATTAGTTAGTATTCAAGTGATTTTTTAATGAATGCATAACATAATAATGCTTGTTAACTTTGGCACATGTTTTTTCAATTTGATGACTCCAGTCTAAATGACCATCGAGTGTTATTTCTAAGAAGGAATCTGTCTTCAGTCTTCATGACATAGTTGTTGTTGAACGTGAATATACAGTGAGCCTACTTTTGTTATGAAACTAATATTAAATTGGCTCTGGACTATTCTATGCAAAGAAAAATTATTCCTTTCATAAATAAACGGATTTACTATTTTTATTTTTATAGGTCTTCTAACTTACACAAATAGGTTCACCCCCGCTATTTGATGGTCCCACATTATAATAATAATAATAATTTATTGATCACGATAAATACAAATTGTACATGTGGCAAGTCAGCAAAATAACATAGAGATATAGATAATTAAATAAATAATTAAGAGAATAAAAAACAAACAACATTAACATAACAAATGTTTGACAAAAGCACTAAGTACATACATATATGACCCAATAAATAAAACCGATATAACATCATTTTCCTTCAATAATGTCTGATATATTATAATAGCCCTTATTAGATAGGTATTTTTTAGTTTTATTTTAAATTTTAAGTTGTTTGGAATATCACGAATACTTTTAGGGAGAGCACTGTATAGGATGATACAGTTATCCATGGATGATTGTTTAAATGAGTTCTCTCGTTGGATAATTGTGATAGTTAGACCTTTTTTTAAGTGGAGCTAAGTTATTTTTTGTAAAAGTTAAGCATTTTAGGATATAGATCGAAGGTGTTGTAAGAATGCGTTTTTCTATAAATATTTCTCTACACCTTTCGTTTGTTTTTAGGTAAAAAATAGGCCTGATAAATTTTATTTGACAAATAAATACTCTTTCACACTCAGAGGCGTCACCCCATGCAAGAATATTAAATGAGATGTGACTATATGCCATAGCATAATATACGTTGATTGAACCTTCTTTATATTTATGATCATTACCAAAATCGTCTACAGAATAGTAACCATTTATAACATGCTTTTTTATTTGTTTTTCAAATTTTTTTGCGGGTAGAATTTTGACTTTTTAATTTATTCGACAGTATAGTACCTCTGTAGTAACAATGTTTTTCATATGGAGAGCTTTTATAACGTGGTAATATTATTAAGCTACTGTTTCGCCGCGTATCTGATCTGCTGAAGATATAAGCTCATTTATTTTTATGTACAAATAATGTTTTAATAAAAAGCGACTTAGAGGAATCACGACGACTTTGCAATCTGGAAATAATTCTGATGGGTGATTTTTGTGTCAATTGTTCAGTCAGTAGAGATATACCAAAATATTATTCAATAAGGGCACAGAAAACTGCGTGGCAACGTATTTTCAGAATGCTTTTGTTTAGACACTTGTTTGCCATAGCTCTCAAACAATAACATGCACTATTTAATTTGTTATTCAGTGCTAAAATGTATTTATTCATGTTCATTTGACTGTCTAGCGTAATACCAAGGGATCTATTTCGTCCGTAAATCGGATATTATTGTTAAAGTTTATACATGTTTTCTCGAAATTTTAATTTTATTTGCTTCACATTAATTTCATATATAGTGTAATAATCATTTACAAAAGGTTGAACAGTAGTTTATCGTGTTTTACCAAATAAAAAAAGTGAATCGTCATCAAAAAGCGTTGCCGATGAGTTCGGTACACAACAGATGGCAGATCGTTTATGTGGAATAGAAATAGAACTGGGTCTAGGACTGATCCCTGAGGATTTGAATGCAAAAATTTACCAAGAAGTAATGATAATACATACATGCATTGGCAATAACATAGAAAAATTAAGTTATTACTTGATTTATTGTCTGTTTGCCAATATTTGGAATCCAACCTGTTTTTTGAAAGAGCTAATATTGGGAAGGAACTTGATATGCGATGGTAAATAATTATTAAATAATTTCACAAAATTGCAAGAAAAATACTTTTGAAATTGGGCAATCGTATGCTTTGGGACACAAAATAAGTAGTGCGATCGTGTGGGACAATTATGTATATCTATACCTCTGACTAATTACACAATCAAATACTTCCGACTTTGATTTTTAACTATTTTGTAAACAAGACACGCCATATGAAGCTGATAGCGTCTAGGATAAGTCATTTACTGTCATGAAGTGGACCCGATATATGATCAAACTTTGTCAAATTGAAGCCCAACCTTAAGCATGAGTTTTGGACCTTTTGTAGACTTACTTGGTTCCTTTTTAAGAAAGCCGGCCAGTATACAGAATCACAATAAGACAAGGCAGGCAAAATTAAACTATTAATTTTAATTCGCTTGACAAAATATCTTATTATCTGTATATATATATATATATATATATATATATATATATATATATATATATATAATAACTTTCATTTTGCATACGACTTTTGAAGCAAATGATCGACGTATTTTGAATATTTAAGTATTCATCGATGTAAATCCCAAGATTTTTGCAGCTGTCACTAAATTTTAAGACCTAATTAAGTGTAATATTAAAATTGTTATGAGATTTTAAATCCATCTTATTCCTCCAAAATATTAGAACTTCTGTCTTCGGCTCATTTAAAACAAGACCATGAGCTTTCGACACAGTCGCTATTTTTTCCAAATCTGAGTTAATTGCTTCAGTTGCTGCATCAACGTCATGTGAAAAAAAAAATGATAAATATATTTGCGTGTTATGGGCATATTAATGTGTGGCACAAAATGTTTAAAATGCATGAAAATCGTCTGTATACAAAGAAAATAATAATGACCCTAAAATACTACTTTGTGCTACACCTTTTATATTATCCTGATATTTTGAAAAATTACCATTACACTTTGACATCTGTTAAGTAACTTTGAAAGAAAGTTATTGCGGAGTCACTAGAATTAAATTGCTTCAGTTTTTTGCATAAAGTGGTATGATTCAAAGTATCAAACGCTTTACTGAAGTCCAACAAAACTAAACAGGTGTTTTTATTCTTATTATTTGCTGTTTAAATATCATCAGTTTTTTGCAATGAGGCTGTAGATGCTATGCCATGACCTGCGCGGAAACCGGATTATATATGGGGTAAAATATTATACTTAGATATAAATAGATTTAATTATTCTTCAACTATTTTTTCTAAAATTTTCGAGAGATTAGGTAGAATATTGGTAAATCTAAAATGACATATATTCGAGGGGTTATTGACTTTCGAAATAGGAATCGTATGACAATTTCCAAGCGCTGGGAAAGTAATTTTATGTGTTGCATTTGTTAATTATATAGGTCAAATATTGATTTAAATGTGAGAGTACCATCGATAAGGTTTTTAAATTTATCCCATCAGTCACTTTTGCATTAGATTTTATGGTACGAAATATACTTTCAATCTTGTGGACAGAAACTTCTGAGGAACTAAACGCAGTATTATTCACGAGTGGAGTCGAATATTTGTCTAAAATAATATCAGAATGTACATTAAAAATATTAGGTGCACTGTTAATGAAAAAATCATTGAAAGAATTCATTTGCAAAGTCAGAGTTGACTTCTTTGGTTTTAGAATAAATATTTAATAAATATTCTAGTCATTTCCAAAATTCTTTAGGATTTTTCTTAGATTTGTTAATTACATATGATTTCACTGATACATTAACGAAATTTCTAAGTTCTTTGTAATGATCCCAATTAGCATCAGTTTTATTTTTTATTTTGTACTTACTATTTATGCCTGCCTCTATTTTCCAACATTATATTAATGTTGTCGGTTAGTCACGGCGCAGGTAATTTTGAAATTCTAACAGTTCTATATTATGGCACGTGCATGTCAAAAACTTCTGTTTGTTTTTACTCCAAAACTCTACCATATCATCTATTGATGCTAAATTAAATATCAAAGACCAATTTACTCTAAGTAAATCTATAAGAAACATATCGTAACGAAATTTTGAAAAATCTCTGTAAGTGTGGAATAGTTGTTGCTGTTTATCACTTTTGAATTTAACACTGCAGTCAACCATTGATTGATCAGAAACACCTCCATGTTAATAACATTATCATCGTCCATTAAATATTTATGAGAGCAATTTATTAGATCTATTAGTGTTGATTAATTAATGGTAATTAATTAATCAATGATGTTTTTTCATTAAATGATTTTAGAAAGTCAATATTGATTGATATCCCAGCAGAGAACAATTTCGCTTTTGATATCTTTAACAATTTTATTTAAAAGTTCTTTTAAGTTTCTAATGAATACGGCAAATTTTCCCAAAGGAGATCTATATATACATTCTCAATTTTCACCACTCTAAATTCAAAGTCAATTTCACTCCCTAACAACATAAATGTATTAATGGTTTTTGTATGTGCCACGTGATTTTGGATGATTCTTTGTTTAATTCAAACGATAAATGTATGAAAAATACAGCAATTTTAAAGCTTGAATATTATTGAAATTTCTGCAGTTTCTTACAATAAGTCGTAACATTTTAATAGCTTTAATTGATACGTTGTCGATATGCTCTGAAAAGCTTAACTTCGTGTCAAATATAATTCCAAGATCTTCGGCTAATTCAGAGCATGAAAATGTGCTTCCATCGATCTTGTAAGCGAATGCTAAACTAGATTGTTTTCTTGTAAATGTTAAAACCTTAGAAATATTAAGGCTAACCTTATTGGAAATACTCCAGTTATATACTTACTGTAAAGTGCTTTGCAGTTTTACATAGCCCTCTAATTTGTTGATGCTCACAAAAATTGTCAAGTCGTCAGCGAAAATTAGTTTTTCAGAACCAATCGTATAAATAATATAATTGATAAATATCGTGAACAGAAGGGGCCCAAGGTTGGAGCCTTGAGGCACTCCTGAGGAGATTGCGGATTCATAACCATTATAAGAAACAAATTGCCTTCTAAAAAAGAGTATTAAAGAAGTAGAAAAACCAA
Source organism: Leptura quadrifasciata (assembly GCA_963675555.1). Taxonomy (NCBI): domain Eukaryota; kingdom Metazoa; phylum Arthropoda; class Insecta; order Coleoptera; family Cerambycidae; genus Leptura; species Leptura quadrifasciata. Next base: position 213,636,575 of record OY776673.1, read on the forward strand.
AGTGACTTAGTTTAGTTATGAATAACATGTAATGGTCTATCCGATCAAAAGCCTTCGGGAAGTCTGTGTAATTACATCCACCTGACCCAGCTTGTAATAGCATGTGAGACAAATTGTGTAAAAACAGCTAAATTGGTGATAGTTGATTTGTTATTAACAAAGCCATATTGCGATGGAAATATTTGAACAGCGACGGAAGACTGAATGTGATTACACAAAACTATCTCACAGACATTACAAACTAGCGATATTGCTCGATAATTTTTTACATCTGAAACATCACTGTTTTTAAACTTAAAATTTCGCATAAGGGTACAGCTAATACGTTTGAGCAATCTTTTAATAAAAATGATGGCAATAAAACAATTCCGGATGTCATTTTATTTTTGAGCTTTTTTATTGCGACTTGAATTCCAGAAACGGAATTTATGTTTACGAAACTATTGTTGTGAGTTTCCTTGTCGCTAAGATATTGACGACTTGCGGTGGGAGAATTTGGCAAATATACACTTTGAAAATCAGATGCAAATATATCTACAATATCCTGTGGTTTGTCATATTCAGCGCCCCCAAATTTCATATTTCACCCTGTATATATGTCTGAATTATTGCATAATTTTAGATCATGTTGTTTGTCATTAATGACTTGAACAATAGTGCATAATAGTTGAACTATGCATAATTTGCTAGACTTGCAAATAATGTTACCGTTAAAATTGTTTGTTGAAACAGATTTGTAGGATCACCCATGTATATTTTTATTTTATGAATTTGTTATCAACCGCGAAATAAGTATAACTTTCAAATCTATTTTTAAAAGAGAGGCATTCTTTACGTTGCGGTAGTGCCACTTCCGCCCTTCGGTATCTGAAGCACAGTATTGCAACGGTATATCCATGATAAAAACGAACGGTATATCGGAATTGGGTTACGAGACGTCGCGTCGGGGTTGCGGTTATTTATTATTATTTTTAATCCGACCAGTGCTGGACAAGGACATATTTAAATCTTTTTTTATGTCATCATGAGCATGCAACAAAATGACATTTAATTCGAACAATTTCCGATTATTATGATTCATTTATTTTAATGGTGTACATATAAGGATACCCGATTATTTCATATTATTATGTTGTTTGTTATGCAGAATGGGTACACAGTAATGTGGCCAAATATTTTATTTTTATTTTGCCTTTCAATTAATTATGCCGTAATACCTTTCAGAGATTATTTTTTGTAACCCTGATTTAATACGTTGATTTATGATAGAGGCGAAAAGGCAGACAAAAGGGCACCTTGATCTAGAAGAAACAATACTTACCATTTATTACAGTTATAACATAGCAAAGATCTAAAACAAAATACCACCGCAGTGGCAATGGATATGACTTATATGTACTGACTTTACTAAGATATTTGACAAAGATGAACATTGCCTAGAAATGTCTCCTCTTCTAACATCAATATCATTTATGACAACTTACTAGTAATGATAAATAATTTTGAATGAATTACTACACATGAGATTCAGGAGTTCCGCAATGTTCAAATCTAGGTCCAATTCAGTTTTTATTTTTTATAAATGAAAGAGTAGGTAAAGTCTAGTATACTTTAACTTGGTGCGTGTGTATTAACTGTCATTAAGCATACGGTTTCATTTTCTCTTGCACACAAAGTTAGAGCAATAGCCCAACATTGTTCACGTCATGTCAAGCAAGCTTCTCTTTCATCTCTTTTGAGATGGAAATATGAAATAATGCACTGAAGTGAGAGATACATTTTCAATGTTCAATGTTTTCAATAAGGTCAGCGATTCTCAAACTCGGAAGATTTGTCAATCGTTTTGTCAACTATTATTTATTTGGGTAGTCATCGTCGCATATTAGAATTACATTCGTCTTTATATGAAATTTTTAAGTTATTTTTTGTCGTAAATAGTGGATATTCAGGCGATGAGCGGACACTGTCAAACCACTAAAGGTTTTACAATTTTCAAGTACCTACATATTATATGTTTTGTAACGGAACTGTTGTTCTCGTGTAACTCAGCCGCGACGACTCACCCGGCTCGTGTCTTTAGATTAGAACCGTGCGACTTAGGGCCGGTTTATTAATAAAGAGTTAACACCTAACTATAAGATAAACGTCAAACGAAACAATGAGTATCTATTGTTCTGTTTGACAGCTATCCTTTGGTTACGAGTTAATCCTGTATTGATAAACCGTACCTTAGTGGCATATTCATTCACTTCACTCAAAGTACAATACGACCTCGGGAAGAGCACCGCCATTGTGCTCCTCCATATTGAGAAGGCGCCCGTCACCGTCTGGATCTCGGGGTCTACAAACTACACGACTATAACTTTCCGATTTCTTTATAAAACTCATTCACTCGTTCTTGACGGACAGATTGCTGCAGGCTCGAGTGACTAACAATCTCTCAACACGGCCGGACATTCGCGCAGGAGTCCCGCAAGGGTCATGCTTGTCGCCAAAATTGTACAACCTGTACGTCTTCGACTTCCCAGAGTGTCCGAATATGAAACTGGCCAAGAACGCCGATGATACGCCCATGTATGCGCATTCTCACAATACTGCTGAAGGCGCACATAGCTCGCGCCACGGCTTATTATTACCAGTGGAAGATTCGAGTTTATGTTGAAATCTCGGAGGCAATTCACAACAAACAAAATTCTAACTCTAATCTCGATCCGGGGAAACAAAATTCCCACAAAGACGTGCGTAAAGTACTTGTGGGTGAGACTGGACCAACGGCTGATGTTTAATACCCACAGCAGTGAGACAATACGGATGGTCTGCTCCCTGTCTAAGAGTCTGTATCCGCTCATGGTTAGTGGTAGCAGACTGAACAGAGAGAACAGAAAACTGTTGAACTACACATTTAATATTTTTTAATAATTTATTCACTTTACGTTGACTTATATATTTTGTTAAATATAACTTAGTCCGAGTATTTCGCCAACTTTGATTGCAATAAGTCGCCACCAGATGGAGATATTCGCAAGTTGCGACACATCTTGTCTGTAATTTGATGACTACAGGAACAGTGAAGTGTTGTTTTGCATTCGCCTATGTCGTACTGATGAGAGCTAACAAGCTCGAAACTAGTCTACGGCTGGCAATGCACTGTAGTCCTTTCTTTAGGATTAATCTACCTGGGGGCTTATTGTAATCAGACTTTATTCTGCTTTTTCCGATTGACGTAGTATGTGGAAAATTATATGACATTATTTTCAATTGATTTGGAAACGCACATTGTGCACCTGGATATACTAGTATTAAAAATATCTATATTATCATAGTTGGAACACATACGGTGCAGGGGAGAAAATAACAGCAAATTTGTTCTTGGTGCAGGCAAGTAGAACAGAGACGAATGCGAGCGAGTCTGCAAATTGGGAACATGAAATCTAATGCAACTAAGAATTTCAGGGCAGTCAACAGTGGCATTAAAAATCTTAAAAAGGAATACAAGAGATTGATACGCCCGACGTAGTTGAAGATCACTCGTGTTGAATCTATGTAATAAATCACAATGTGGAAAACCTATTCTGGATAATCTCCAGAACTTTTGAACCAGAGGTTTTTCAATGCTATATTTACGATTTTCTTAACCAGGACTCCAGACTATTGAAGCATATTCAAGTCTTGGCCTCACAAATGAATTAAAGAGAAGTGTCAGTGTATTTTCGTTAAATTCTTTAAAATTACGGATAATGTAGCTTACATTTTTGAAGGAATTAGTGGTGATTTGATTGATATGGGAAACAAACAACTTTATTAATTAAAAACTCATTTACATTATAACAATTTTTCATTAAAAGTAGTTTTTTAATTTTACTTTTAAATTGATGTATACTATTCACACATTTAATATCTTCCGACAGAGCATTATAGAATTTGCAAGCGTTATAACATAAACCCCTTTGAAACATTGTTGTATTGTGTTTGTTTGGATGAAGCAGAATTTTAATTCTTGTTGGGTAATCATGATCACTACCAACTATAGATAAAGAGTTTTTGTTCTTGTTTGCAAAACATAATGTTTCATAAATATATACAGATGGTAAAGTTAAAATATTCAATTCTTTAAATGCAGACCTACATAATTCCCTTCGTTTAATTCCTGTTAATATGCGAATTGCACATTTTTGTATAATAAAAACTCTGTGAGCTTGTGAGGACAGACCCCAATGTACAATTTCATATTTTCAAATACTGTGAAAACATCCAAAGTAAAGTTGACGGACAATTGATATCTACAGTGTTTACTTATTGATCTTAACACATAGCAGATCTTGCTAAGCTTGTCAAATAGATAATTTCTTTCCAATTTAACTGACTATCAATAATTATTCCCAAAAATTTACTGGAAGGCGCATATTGAATTATGTAATTTCCAAGTAAAATTGTTCTATTTGGTATGCGTACCATATTTAATTTAAATAGAATGCAGCACGTTTTGTCCTTATTTATTAAAAGTTGGTTTCTTATCCACCCAATGACATAATTCTACATAAATATTCTTGACTTTGGATTACGCATTTTCAATGTTACCGTCATTAATTACAAAATGAGTATCATCAGCATATGAAACTTGTAAGGAGTTAAATTTCTCAAGCTGTCGAGCCAAGTCGTTAATGAACAATATAAATAAAGTAGGCCCAAGATTGGAACCTTGAAGTACTCCTATATCAATATTTGCTAAATCCGATTTGGATTTGTTAACTTGTACCATTTGTCGTCTGTTTGTAAGATATGACTCAAACCATTTTAAACGTACCACGTACCCCATACCTTTCCAGTTTAGTAAAATTATTACATGGTTTACGCAATCAAACGCTTTGGTAAAATCAATGAATAGGCCGATAGTTGATTGCTTCTTGTCAAGACTGGAAACTATTTCGTTGATGAAATTACTTAAAGCAGCATTATTTACTTTTACTCTTTGTGAAACCGTGCTGTTGAGATTTTAGTATTTTATTATTTAAAAGAAAATTAGTTAATTCAACATTCACAATGCTTTCATATACTTTTGATATACTAGATAACATATTAATCGGTCTATAGTTTTCGACTGACTCCGAGTCCCCTTTCTTATACAACGGTTTTATTATGGAGTATTTCAATTTGTCAGGGAAAATTCCCTGCTCCAGAGATAAATTAATAACATGCGTTAAGTGCATTAATATATTAATAGCGATTTCCTTTAAAATATAATTAGAAATCTCATCTTACCCCGAGGAGTACGAAATTTAAAATTGTTTCATGAACATCTCTCTGAGATACCGGTAAAAAGAAAAAAGATTTCCCCATAATAGGTACATTTGCATTTAAGAAATCAAGATCTATATTAGTATTTAAAGAAGAGGTAACCTTCTGGGAATATTTCAAAATTATTGATTAAATGTATTTGCTGCTTGCATATCATCCAAAAGCACATTGTTATCCACGAATTTGATTTCCTGCTGATTTTTTGTTCTGTTAGTTGTATAATTAATTATAGTCCACATTGTTTAATTTTTGTTTTTTGATTTTAGTACCCTATTATCATTATATCCTTGTTTTGCTGTTGATATTGTTTGTTAACAGAGGAGTACAATTCTTTAAATTCAGGATATTCTCGACTTAGATCAGCATACATGAAGACGTTATGTTTAAAGTTTACTAGTTCTGGAGAATGCACTATATCATGTGTATTTGTTGGTTCATTGAGAATACGACTAAGTAGACAACAAATCTCAAAATAATAATGTAAAATATCGCTAAAAGCAATAAATGCCATTTCTGCCTTATTTTCAGTCAGAACGTTCTGCCAGTTTTCGTTATTGAGATGTTGGGAGAAGTGTTTAATATTTTCTTTATTGAATTTTCTTTTTAACGTAATCTCGATATTATTATTGAAATTGTTATCGCAATGAATGTGAACGATCCATCTTTGCGTCTGAAGGACTTTTACTAGATTTATCAAAAATTAATGTTAACGTTCACAAAATAAGGGTTCAAAACGACTGTTTTAGACGGAGAATAATATAAGATTTATACTTACTGTTCATTTTTGCTTAACTGCTGCTCTGATGGTATCTATTGGACGTCGTAACACTATAAATCTAACGCAGTAGGTACTAACACTTTCTTAAAATTATACCTGAAAGGGAATTTTGAAAACACAAATAAAAGACAATATAAAGTTCAAAAATATATATTAAATCTCTTCAAAATGTTATGTTTTACAACAACTTCAAGAAATATGTTTTTACAAACTATAGTCTGGCCCGTGTACAACACATGGTGAGGAACGGAACGACTTGTAATGTACCAACTACCATCCGATATGCGGTTTTTGAGAATGCTTGAATCGCAACGACTTTGAATTATATTTTGCAATTACAATTTCATACGTTCAGGCAAGGCGGTCCCATGCACATATAAGTACATGGTAAAGATACTTTTCTGACACCGAATCACCAAGGAACCAGTGTAGGGCAAATCCCGTTAAAACCCATAATTTTCCCGTCAAAATCGACTGCTAGGAAATGATGGGGGTCCCATGTCGCTAAAGACTATTTTCGCTAAAACTCCCGATATACTTTGAATAGAAGCTGGATTTAACTTGTTCTCATATTTAATACCACGCATGAGTTGCAGTCAAATTTTGTTACTGTTTCTAAATTTTGGTGGTCGGGGTGACATTACGTCCCTGTGCAGCGACATTTACTGCACTTTCTAAAATGACGCTCCTTGATGAGTTATTTAAATTTTTGCATAAAGAACGCTCTGTAGAGCGGATTTTGTTACAGGTTCGAAAAGTACACCGAGGGTTTTATCGTGTTCTTTAACATTAACACTAATTATTTGGGCATGATGATCAGATAAATAGGATTTAAGAACCTTAGCGTTATAAAATTCATCATTTAAATTAATAAATATATTGCCAAGACAAGTACTAGTAATAGCTATTACAAAAATTACTGCCAATTCAATAGCACAATATGTCAGTGGCAACGGCAAAACTGAAGAAAGACATAATTCTATGAAGATTAGATTTTTTTATGTACAAATGTTCTAAATTAGAATTATATATTTATACAGTTCCTGTTGAAGAAGTTTGTAGTTGTACTGATTAAGATTAAAGTAAGATTATTAGCGATTTATTGTAAAAAGTTCAAATATTTGATTTTTAAGGTTAATGGGTTGAAGTTTATGAACACACCCTGTACATGGTAAGCTACGCTAACCACTAAATCGAGGTGTTGTCTACTACTAAATGTTTTCCGAAAAAAAAAGAGTCGTTATCGAGCTACTGGCAGGTACTTTTTGTAAAATGTGTCAATATTTAAGATGGCGGCTGTTGTTATTATTGCAATTTGCGCCCTCCGTATTTGTGGGGTTTTTTACTTGACCACTAGAACTCTTGGACATAAATACGTACTATTATTATTATTATATTGCATTATTAACAAATGACGGAAACGTCAATATATTCGTTTATAATTATTGTACTACAAAAACTTTTTAAATTTTTATCAAAATCCGGTACACTCCCATTACCAGACATTTAGTAACACAAATTTCCGGTTTGGAACCATGTTCAGCAAATTGACGATTTAGAAAAGTTTATTGTTACCAAATCGTCCTTCAGACAGACTAGTTTATTTATATATAGATCCGACCACTTTCCCTTGACTAATGTTCAGTTACAGCAACGTTCATTGTAAACAGATTAGAGAGACGGACGGGACGGTCTTCTCGGTCGAGTTGTTTTTGTAGTTGCCACCTTTCGGTCAGGTCAACACGGCTGGCCCGTGGTCTTGTCGAGGCCCAAAGAGCCCGGGCAAGGCTGTTCGACACGGGCTGAAGGCTGTCGTACCACTTGTAGTAAACATGAGCACACGAGCAGCAGACAGCCCACTGGCGTGCTGTCCTAAGGGCGTTGTTAATGTTATGTCTGGAGAAGAATGCTTCGTATTGTATTATAGCAGCAGCCGTCGAAAATATGCCTGTTATTTTCGAGACAATTGCTTGCATTCTTTAAGTAATAACAATAAAATGGATTTATAAAAAATTTACAGGGTGTTCACACTTAAATTTACAGATTTTCTCGCAAATAATTTTATCATAAACAAAACTAAATCATTGATGTATTCAATGAGCGCAATTAATTTATTTTATACTTTGTACACTATATTTATATTTTGAAAACTAAGGCCAGTGATTTGTATAATACTACATACAACTTTTTTTTTCTAATTATAAAATTATAGCATTAACGTAGAGGAACTATTAGCAGCCAAAGGCGGATCTAGGTCAAGTAAAGGGGGTGGGGGTGGGGTGGCTTTATGGAGTATAGAAAAAAGGTCAAAAGTCTAAAATGAAAAGTTAATAATCATCTTTTATTGCGAAGTTAAATTAAAAGAAACAGAACTGTTCAAAATAAAAATTTAATTATTTCAGAAAGTTTAGTAAGAGGTCAAAAACATTTTTTTATTCATTAAAATGTGATACCTACATATACTAATAATTGAAGGGCTTTAACACATTCGTTCGAAATGGAACTAACTGCAACCAGTAACTTCTTATCCAGTGCATCTAGTTTTCTTCTTCTTCCAAGTTTCGATGGCCTCTTGCCTCAAAGGCACTCACCCAATCTATCTTTTCTGTCAACTCTGCATAAGAGACAGACAAATTAGAGTGAGAGCACTATACATTCGCCGAAGAATCACAGATATATATGTCTGTGTGAAGACTGGGATCAAGAAAGCGATGTTGTCACTTTTACTATGCGTATCTCTCTTTGTCTCATAATTGGCAGTATTGCCAGATTTATTTCTAAGTACCTACTCCGCTATTAGAGTTGAGTGTACTAGATGTTTTTAAACGATTAACGAATTTATCACAGTTTCCACTTTATTTTGAGAGTAGTCATTACTTTGCTACTTTGATAAAAGAGAAGAAACAGTGATAAACTCATTAATGCTCTTATCGGGTTTTTAACATATTTTCTTCAAAAATTTTAGTATTATTATATTATTATTATTGAGCCATGGGAAGAACTATAGCTCCTGTAGCTCCCCACCCCATAGGTCCGCCCTTGTAGCAGCTAATAAGCCCGTCGTACCTCAGTTATATAATTTTACCATTATTTTACCACAAATTGACTCCTTTTATAAAGTTACGCATAATTAATGTCACCTAATTTATATATTTAAAAATACGAAGATAACATGAAGAAATAGAAGATTTTTACATGGTGGGGTAACCAGGGTGGTCAGGTTGATGTAATTTATTGACTTCTCTAATCTTTTGACAGACTTGATCATGGCATTTTATTGAAAAAATTAGAAACGTTTGAACTAACCTCCCACTTTATTAATTTCTTTTGTTCATATCTGTCTAATAGGCTATTAAATGTGCATTGTCATGGTTTCACATCTGTTCAAATCTCGGCAACTTCAGAAGTACCGCAGAGTTCAGTTCTTAGACCCCTACTTTTTATACTATTTATTAACAATATCTGTCAGATAAGTGAGACATGTAATGCTCTTATGTATGCCGATGACCTCAAGCTATATTTATCTCGATTAACTCACTAAGGGATTGTAATACATATCGGAATGCAATGCTATGTCCTTTACAAAGAAAATTAATTCAATAACTTTCTTGTATAATATAGGATATAGGTACTGAAACTGTTAACAGATGTTCTGAATTTAAGGACTTAGGAATTATTTGTATTCTAAACTAACTTTTGTTCCTCATATTAATTATATTATAGCTAATTCCAATAAAAATCTGGACTTCATTATGAGAAACTCGAGACACTTTAAAAATGTTTCAATTATCACTCTACTATTCAGTGCTTTTGTCAGGCCTCAGGTAGAATACGCTTCAGTTGTCTGTAGTCCGAACTATGAAACTCATATTTCCAACTTAGAAAAAGTTCAGAGGAAGCATATTGTAGATTGTTTCAGGGGTCGTTTGGCTTTAAGTAGCCTTACTTCACATCGACCTAAAAGATCTTTTGTGAATAAAACCCTACAACTAGACTTTTTACAAAACTTGTGATTTTCCTGGGGGGCTAGTTTCCCGATGTCTTCACCTGCTCTAGGAACTTTAACCTAGTGCGGATTAATACCTTATATTCACAAAGTAGAGGAAGCATCTTAAATACGTGTCTGGTAAATCTGATGATGTCTATGCAGCTATTGGCACCCCTGAAACTTGACTGTTACCTAGGTTTAACTTGAGTGACTTGGCGTCACAACGAGTGTACTTTGCTGTACAATTTTTACATAAACTTTTAACCAACAAAATTGCTGTCCCCCGAGTTATTTAGCTGTATTCACTTCAATATACCATCTTTTCAAACTCGCTCGTATTCTCTATTTTACTTAGCAACCTCTCGTACAAATTTATTAAAATTTTCTTCTCTTTTCTTCATGTACTTACATTATAACCAATATTAGGCTTGAATATTTTTAACTGTAATATTTGTAACATCAGAAAAGCATTTTAAGTAATATGTAAGTACATACCGGGTGTCCAAAACTGTCAAATATCTCGAGAAATACACATTGGATCCAAAAAAGAAACAAAACGTCCTTAATAATTTTAATAGCGCTATCTAATGATACCAAACGCGACCCCCCACGCCCACCGTTTGTTGCGGGGCGGGGGGCAACTTTAAACTCTTAAATAGGTACCCCTATTTTTTATTGCTGAATCGGATTATACGGTAAAGATTACGTCAAGTTTGTCTGAATCGTTTTTTCCTATTCGTGATATGGTGCTGTATTCGCAAAAATATTTTTTTTCCGTAATTTCTAAGAAATTCTACGGAAGAAAGAAAAATAATAAATTACGAGTTCATTTTCTTGAAAAAGCCATTCAATGGTGTTAAATTTAATACCCCTCACCACCACCATCATGAGGGGAGAAATGGTGAGCAACCTTAAAATATTAAATGGAACCCCATATTAATATAACGAAAAAAAAATTTATTATTTTTTTTTTGTTGAAATAGGTTTAAAATGTCATGAAATGTCGAGATTTTAAATTTGAGCGTAAAAAAATTTTCGGTCTGTCGGTTTGTCAGTCACTTTTTTTGTGCGCACGTTTACTCTGGAACCGTTTATGATATTGACTTGAAATTTAGTACACTTGTGTATTGTGACGAGATCTCGAACTAGATTGTATTTTGATCTAATTCCGTTGTGGGGGGGGGGGGTAAATGGGGTAAATAGGCAAAGCAAGGAGTCCATAAAATTGCAATTTAGGGTACGAAAGTTCAAGGTCTCAAAATTTTTTTTTACTTTAGCCACCCCCCCTATCACCCCTAATACCTCCCTCACACTATTGTGAAAGGGAGTAAAAAAATAAAATGCTATGCAGTTTGTGTACAAGAACGAAACGTCTCAAAAAAATTTTTGACGTTAGCCACCTCCTCTACCACCCCCATTGCCACCCCCGCCCTATTATTAAAGGGAGTAAAAAAGTGAGATTTAGTGTGTATACGAGAACCAAGGGCCTCTAAAATTTATTTTGGCATCAGTCACCTTCTCTACCACCCCCATTGCCACCCGCACCCTATTGTTTATGGAAATAAAAAATTAAATCTGGATTTAGTGCGTATACGAGAACCAAGGACCTCTAAAAATTTGTTTTACATTAACCAACCCCTCTACCACCCCCAATCCCCCTCCCACCCTATTATTAAAGGGAGTAAAATATTACATTGGAATTTAGTGTGTATAAGACTTGGATACAAAATCTGGATGTGTAAATAGTGATTCCTTGGGTAGCGGTTTTTTTATTGCGGATGTAGAGTCTGGTGAACAAACAATTCAACTTCATTCAAGACATTGTTTTTTCGATTCTTGATAGATGGCGTTATAACCGCAAAAATAAATTTTATGCATACTGCGTATAATGCAGTAAGGCATGTTAATTTTACACATTCAGTAAGGGATTTTGCCGTTATAGCCTCGGTGGTGAAAGGCAAAGGACCCCGATGACTACAGAAAACTACTACGTCCACGTCGTTGTTGCCGGATTATACTAAATGTAGTTTTTTGTGTGAAATTAACACGCCTCACTGCATTTTGCGCAATATGCGTAAAATTTATTTTTCCGTCACAACGCCATCTGTCAAGAATCGAAAACAATGTTTTGAATGAAATTGAATTATTTGTTCACCAGACTCTACATCAGCAATAAAAAATATGGGGTTCCGTTTAATATTTTAAGGTTGCCCACCACTTCTCCCCTCATGGTGGTGGAGGAGGAGTATTAAATTTAACACCACTGAATGGCTTTTTCAAGAAAATGAACTCGTACTTTATTATTTTTCATTCTTCCGTAGAATATCTTAGAAATTACGAAAAAAAAAATAGTTTTGCGATTACAGCGCCATCTGTCACGAACCAAAAAAACGTTTTAAACAAACTTGACGTAATTATTGCCGTAGAATCCTATTCTGCAATAAAAAATAGGGGCTCCATCCTAAGGAGTGAGGGGATCGTGCTTGGCATAATTGGATAGCGCTTTTAAAATTAAGGACGTGTTTTTCTGTTTCGGATCCAACGTGTACTTCTCGAGATATCTGTCCGTTTCCAGATGTTTTGAACATCCTGTATATGGGTGTGTATATGTGTGTCTATATACGTGTAGATATATATAGTAACGTCCATAAGTACCGGATAAAATCATTATCTACGTGTTTAGTAATTTATAAGTAAAACACGTTAATTTTTAATTCTAAAATGACATTTTTTTAGCATAATTTTATACCCCTCCCCTTTGCCCCTTTAATATTTTTAAATAGAACGAGGGTGTTTGTAATACCTTATTTGAAAGGGCTTTTAGTTCTCTATCCACTCATCCAGCAATATAAAGTTTTTTTGAATTTTGTATATTCTTCATCAACAAAATTAACTTTGAAAAGATGATTAAAAAGACAGAATAAGGCAAGTAATTAATCAAATCACTTCGGAAACGATACAAAATGTTTTAGAAAAATTTCAGTAATTTTATTGCAAGGAGCTACGGGCGCCCAGTTTGGACATCTGATTTAAACTGTTTCATGTTCTTTTGTTTACTTAGTAATATTGCAATGTAATTTTTCAATAACAAATTTAGAGAGATTTACTGCTATGCTTGAGTCTATCTCAACCTTTGGATGCTGTAATTTTTGTTGTTGAAATAATGCCATCTGCAGATGCATTTTAAAAAAATCACTACAGTCACCATTATGGATTTTAAAATTTTTCTAAATACCAGTTCCGAGACATCTACCTGTTGTTTTAGAATCATTTTCATTTCCTAAGAATATACAGGGTAGCCAAAAATAATGTGTCAATTTAGTATCGAATTATCTCAATTTTTTCAAATCTACATTTTCAGACCCTATGATATAATAACGATAAAGTCAACATTACTTTATGTACGAAGTACATCTCTGTGGTCATTTGTAACCACTTTCGATTTATTGAGCAATAAGTACAAAATTCAAGAATAAACTTAAAAAACTAGAGGTTTTTCAAGTAACTGAACAGAAAAAATTATAATAAGTGCTGCACGTGTTGCCCATTTTGATTGACACACATCTCTATGCACCTTTGAAATGAAGTTTCTCATTTCTCTGACACTTCATCTGAGTGGCTGTAAAATTCTTTTACTGCCGCTCACGAACGGCACTAAAAGTACTTGAAGTAAAATAGCATATATAGAAAATATCACTTTTACTCCATGTAAAACAACATACTATTGTTTATAAAAAATGGTAACGCCCTCTGTTCTAGAATACATATTTATAGGAAAATTCTTGCTTAACTTTACATAGTGTATAAGTCCTCCTAATTACTAGGAAACTGTGGCGTATATACTACCATTACTAGTTAGTTAGTTAGTTATATATTGTTATTTTCTTAGCTCGAATTCCTGAACTAGTTGAATTATAAAAATTTCAAAAATAGCGCCGCGCCGTCTCATTTTGGCTGGTATATAAGGTCGAAATTTTGAATTAGAAACATCACACCAAAACTTATCTTACGAATTTCGAATTTTATCTGTCTGTCAGAATAATATTTTTCTTGGATAATTGATTTTTTATTAATGTTTCTAGTTCCATATCTAAAATTTCTTCATCACTCAGCGATTTTAAATTAAAATTTGGAAAGTTTACTGCAGATATATGATATAAGAGTGTGTGAATTTGAGCAGTATCTGGAATACATTGTTCCAATGAAGATAAATCATCTATACCTGAAAGCGTATCAGCAATATTATCTTTATCTTTAACACGTTGAATGTTGTTTGCAAAGTGCGCTATAAATTCCATATAACGTATTTGCCTGGGGGGGCGAGCATAGGTGCGTCTTTACTATGTACATACTTCGGTATGCGATGTAAAGCAACGACAAGCGCAGTTAGTACTTGGATGAGTGACCATTCCAACAGAAACCGCGTTCTCGCCTCACACATCTTCCAGTGGCTTGTACATCAGTGTATGCGCGGAAGCTATACAACCTTAGGCGAGGGTTGTATAGGAGATATACCATCCTTCGGAGGGGATGTAAAGCCGTCGGTCCCTTGTCTATTAAATGTTAGGCAAGTAAAAGATCCCTACTCTTCTTAAGGGAAGAGGTTCGGCAAAATTCCTGGTTGGGGGTAGCTCGTCTACAGGCGTCGGTGTTAGGCCTCAGTAGCGGAAATAGGCCGACGTTAAATAAATGTATAAAAAAAAAAGTATTTGCCTGGGACTTCTCTCCACTGTGAGGTATAAAGCTGTTGTCAAAGGTTTGTGATCCATAAAACAAATTAACTTTCTTCCCTCCAAAAGGTATCTGGTTGAATATAAAGACGTATGTTCTTTATCAAAAGTAGAGTATAATTTTTGAGCGTTATTAATTTTTCGTGAAAAGAACGCTAAAGACTTACATTCTCCATCGTATACTTGTTCCAATACTGCACCCATTGAAACATTTGAACAATCTGTCGTAAGGGACAAAGTTACATTATTGCCACTGTTAGGGTGTGTAAGAACGGTTGAATTGGCAAGTTGCCGTTATAAAATTATTAAGACATTCGTCTAGCCAGGAGCTAATGGAAGACTGAACTTTAAATAATTTTATTTGGTTTGCGAGCAATGCCAAAAGAAGATTTACTACAATGTTTTTCTGCGGAACTTGTTTTTGGTCAACTGTTACGCCTTCATGGGGAATTTCTTATTAGCTCTCACGATTACACAGAACTGCCGATTTTTATAGCAAAATTACTTGACAATTTTAATAATGACAGATTCAAAATATCATATTTTAGAAAAATCATTTGTCAGTCTTGACATACAGACATGTGATTATATTTACATTAGGAAAGAGAAATTAAAACCTTCCTTGTCACCGATGTACGAAGGCCCTTTTAAGGTGGTATCTCGTATTGATAAAGTTATTTGTATAAATAAGCATGGAACAGAGTCTACAATTAGTATAGACAGAGTAAAACCTGCTTATCTTTTAAATGTTGTTAACCCAGATGTGGGCAATTCAATTTCTAAAAAAGAGTTAGATTCGCCATTGATTGTTTAAATGTTTGACTGCTTCTTTTTAAGAGGGGAAGTATTGTGGCGTACTATTACTAATTAGTTAGTTAATTATTCTTATTATTTTTATATTAAAAAAGATACTTCTGGTATCAAGGTCCACTGTTAATGGTATCTAAGACAGACAGATAATATTTCAAGATTGATACACATACATATTTATATAATATGGTATTTATTTGAATACAATTTTTATTGTGGTTAAACCCACAGAAATATTCAGCATAATTTTGGAAAATCTAATTTTGACTTCGGTTAAAGTAATACAGATGTTATTGCAATGTTTGATTAGTTAGATATTTAGCTGTTTCCTTTTTCGTAGTTTGTGAATTATTATTATACATAGTCCAATAGTTTTACTTAATGAAAGAATGGATTATTCAAAATAAAGGAGTTGACGCATCCGTAAATCCCTGCATATATTATAAATGTGTAAGTTTATAGACGTAGTCAACAATGATAAAAATTAGTGGAACCGCAGTAAAATTAGTAAATACCTAGAAATATTTTATTAAAGTTTATTTCAAAAGAACGCGGTGATTTTCCTTATCGCCTTGTGACTTGTGGTATTGTGACGCGTGATAAATAATTTATTGTTTTGTCTACTCTATGCTTCCGAAAAGTGTAAAATCTAATAGCAAACATAAAATGAAACTAGTTGTAAACAATATACTCTTTGCCAGTTTATTAAAAAGATTTTACATAAGTGTTGAACATTCTATAATAATATAATGTATCGAAATGCCAATGACCCAATAATATGCTAATATTCGTTTATTTTGTGAACGATCCATGCATTACTTGTCTGAAGGACGTATTGTTACTTTTCCTAAATTTACTAACATAGCGTCTCACCGGAAGGGTTCCATGAAACTTATTCAGACGTAAAATACAAAATATATTGCTATGATATCCCGCCTGAAGGACGGTTAAGTATGACACGATATAATTTCTAATTTAATTCTCAAAGTCGTAAGTTCGGAATCATTAAAAGGAGCACAATTCTAGAAACACCAATAAGCAATAAAACAAATTCAAATCGAACTGAACAATGTATAAAAATAAAATAAAAAAATAAAATAATTTGGAGATGAGTTGAAGTTGAGTTGAGTTTAAAATAAAATTTGTTAATAAAAATGAGATAAATTGTCAAAATTTATAATTTAAAATATTCTCAATTATTTCCAAAACATAAAATGGTGAACATGAAATTTAGATAAAGATTATTACAACCTTTTAGTCCGCGTAGCTCAATATAATTATAATTTCCAGCCGCATAGTATCACTTATTTGCGATATTCAACTGCTATCTCCAAAACTCGTTCACCTCTCAAAAGGTATATCGTTTTCACCACGAGTCGTTTTCGTTAAATTATGATTATACTCTCCTACTTGTCAAAATTTGGAAAAACTCGATTTTCTGTTTCTTCCTTCCAAATTCTTAAGCTAGTTGTCTTCCTGTGATTACTTTTCTCCAATTGAACCAACAATTTCTCTATTTTACTCCAATATTTTACTTTCTCCAAAATTTTTTACCCCTGCAATTTTCACAATTTTCTTGTTATCTTTTCATATCCCCTAGCCACCTCCAATTTTCAATTTCCAATTGTACTGAACTTTAGACTGTAAGTTAGTGCCGGTTGAAGAAGAAACCCTATTGTTTTCGAAAAAAAATTAGCAAAATACGTAAATAATATTGTCAAAAACGAGTTTTTCGACAACCAAATTGGGATCTTCAGGAGATGTCTAGAATTGGAAATATAGCAACCATATCTATGAAATCAACTTGTTTTCTAAAAATTGCGTAGCGTATCCTATAGAATGTTAGAGAATATTATAAGACACTTTAATAAATTGTCGAAGACTATGTTTACATCTAGTTTAAATTTATTCAGTTCTGTAATAACTTTTATCTGTATAAGGTAAATACCAGTCTAGACGTGTGATGTCTATTCTGATCTAGTATTTCACGTTATCAAAATATTTTTTGGAAGTGCTTGATAACGAATCTTAAATTTAAACAACATTATGTATTGATTCACTGTTATGATGCAACACCAGTATTCAACTAATCAATTTTATAAAAATATTTGCTTCTCTGTTAAGCAAATTTATATAAGTGGTTAGCTGTTCTAGAAATGCACAAATTTAATAAAACAGGACATTTAAAAGGAGCTCAATAGCTCCAACGTCTAAATTGTTGAAAACGAAGCAACCGACGCCCTGCGCGGTATTCCAAATAATAGTAGTTGCTGCGTAAAATAATAGTAAATGCTGCGACGTTACTGAGGTTCCATCGTCCTGCGTATTTATGAATTTATTTCAAGTCACCACTTTTGAAACAAATTTTCTAATGTGACTAAAATTTATCAGGATTTGTTACCGGGTAGTAGTTTCACCTACATTTCAAATGCCAGACGCATCCGACATGCTTACTTTAATACGACTCAATATGCATCAGACTCAATAGATGACCAAACTCAAACTGATATTATTTATACGAATTTTTCTAAGGCATTCGACAGACATTGACCATTCTATGTTGCTTATGAAACTTGAAGAAATCGGACACTCTCATGGTTTATTATTCCTTACATTCCTATCTGTCAAACGGGACTCGATACGTGGCATTTAATGGTTTCAAGTCTGCTGAATACATGGCTACTTCTGGAGTGCCGCAAGGGTCTGTCATTGGACCACTATTTTTTATTATATTCGCCAATGATATTGTAGATGGCTTAGACAATGTTAACTATTTAATGTATGCCGATGATTTGAAACATATTTTTTTAATTACTTCAATTGATGACTGCATTCGATTGCAAAATAACTTAAAGTAAGTGACTGGTGTATTAAATATAAAGTCCCGTTAAATTCCCAAAAATGTAATGTAATGTCTTATATACGCAAATTGCATACAGTCTCCTACAACTAATAGATAAATAAACACCACAGAAATTAGACAACCCCCAATTCCAGAAGCCAGGGCTTGTGCGGAAGGGGGTTATACATTGAAAAAACGCGGACATACAAACATTTCCTCCGACAGTGCCGGAGCCAGGATTCGATTACCACCTCGCGCCTTAACCCACTCGGCTATCGACCAGACCATAAATGTTACCATACTTCACAGACTTGAAACTCTGCAAGATTTAGGAATCGTATTTGATAAAACTCTATCACTTAATGGACATATAAATGCCATTGTCACTGAATCTAGTAAAATGTGTGAACTTATAGTCAGATATTCCCGTGATTTTCCGAATTTAGATACGCCCAAGATACTATATTATTGTTATGTTAGATCGAAGCTTGAATATGCTCCACTTGTTTGGACCCCACACTACAATGTTCATATTAATACTTTAGAATCAGTACAACGTAAGCTTGTGAAGTTATTGCATTTTAAACCAGATGGTTTCTATCCAGCGATAGGTTTTCTGCGAGAGGGCTTGCTGCGTAAATAGTCAATAGTTGGTCCGAGCCGTAGGCGACAATATTTCTCACAAATGTTTCTTCATAAAATAATTAACAACACTATTGAAGCGCCGCAATTGCCATCAAAAATTAGTTTTAATACTCCCAGAACTTGTAACGGCAGTGTTTTTTACCTAAAAATTTATTATTATCGAAAAATTTGATTGATCGGTATTCGTTTTTTTTTTTCTGCTGTACCATCCTTTCTTACGTAGTGCACATTAACTTATTTTGTACTTTCTTTTTTCTTTTATGTAAGAACCTTAAGGCCCGAGGTACGTTTTTCCAAAAATTTTCTAGTTGTAATCCATTATATTTGTCTATTATTTATATTAGTAATACCTTGTAGTTGGGTGGTGACCTGTTGGACAGAGTAAATAAATAAATAAATGAATGAATGAATAAATAATCCTTTCACTGAAACTCGCCCCTATATTTTTGTTGGTAAGGATAATCAAGCTTCATTTCTGTTTAATATTAACAGCAGCGCGCCAAAAATCAGATTTTTACCGTGTTTATACTTTTTTCATTATGATTTGCCTTAATTTGATTTATCAACGTACGGTAGGCATTGCTGCCATTCTCAGAAAGTACACTGCCGGGCCGACTGCGTATATAGTGGGTTGGATTAAGACATGCTAATTGCCAGAAATCTGCACAGGAATAATGAATTTGCAAACGGAGAAATGACTGTAACAAAATCGAATATTCCATTGGAGACGTGAAGAAAGTTACCTTTCCATTTAAAAAATAAAGTTGGAATTGATGGATTGACTGGAAGTGAAACAAAAATTCAATTGCACTGACGAGAGCCCACAGCTGGAAACTGCAGTCTGCAAGTGGTGTGGGATGACTGGCACTAGAACTTCTTTGAGTAGGTTGGAGTTTGTTGCAATCAAAGCATTACCGTTTTGATGGTGATATGCAATTATTACACTTAACGCGCCAGGCTTGTAGCTTGTAATTCAGCACTCGGCGAGACACATAGCCCGGAGAGTAGCTGCTGGTTGCAGTTTGGTTACGTTCCTTATACTAAAATAAGGAATTTATAGAGGAGTTTGCTTCTAAAAATATTATGTTTTAAATTTGAATTTGTCTTTCAAAAAATTATTGAAACATTTAACAGCACTTTCCTAGAAAATGGTTGGAGTTATCAAGGTCCACCAAGTATACCTTTTATACGTAGAAATGATGCCGTCATCAAATTTTCTGGTCAGAAGCACCACAACTTTCGTCAAAAAAAAATTGAAAAAAATTCATCATCAGATACAGGTCTTGCGACGCCCTCTATGATCTAACGTGATGTCATACACAAATTATTGTTTCTTAGAATGAGAAAAGTTCCTCTCTAGCAAATTTGGCGAAGATCAGCCAAGGGGCTGTTGAGTTATTGAAAAAAAAAAAGAAAAAATAATTTGAACTTTGAACTTTCTTCCACAGCTACATTTTACTAAAGCATATTTGGTTATATCCCCATATTTTGATCCAAAGAATCTACCCTTGAAATATGGCCTATTATTAATGGTCCACCCTGTATACTAAAATTAGAGCCATAATATTCAATGCATAAAACAGAAATAGTAAAGATAATTATAACCTTAACATTAAGATGCTTAAGAGTATAGCCAATGTCATTGCTATTCCTCCTGACTCATCTGTAAGACATTTTTGTCTTCCCAAAATTTTTAAAATTTTCCGTGCCGTGCCATATACAAAAAAGGCCTCACAAATTTGCTTTATAAATACCGACTAATTTCAATCATAGCAAAAATTTTTGGAAAGCCTTAAATCTAGAATATATTCCTTTTTGTGAAGAAAATTGTCTTTTAATACAAATAAGTATGGTTTTCGTAACGTACGTTCAACCACTATGGCTATCAACAAATCAGTTGAAGTCATAAATATTAGTTTAAGTTTTTGGCTGTGTTTGTTCTAGTATGCTTTTATAAAAAAACTTAGTTTTTATAAATTTTCTGCGGCAAATTTGAAATTAATGTAGTCATATCTGACAAGTCGCGCACAATTAGTTGAAGTAATAATATCTCTCAGATGACGACATTAGAATATCGAATACCACAGGAATCGGTATTGGGGCCAGTATTATCGTATCGCCAGTATTAACGATTTGACGTATGCTGATTCCGGAGCCGACTTTGTTCTCTTCGCTGATGACACAACGACAATAAATAAAAATGAAAATCGCAATGAACTGCAGTTACAATTAGAGCAGACATAGGCAGGCGTTTCTGCTTGGTTTGTCGCAAATCGATTAAGCTTAAATACTACTAAAACTGGAAACATGTTTTTCAATGTATGTAATAAGGAAACAAATAATAATCCATAGTCGGTAAAATGTTTTGGGGTACATATAGCACATAGCTCTTATAGAATATTCATATTTATAAATTATGTAATAAGTCAACTCCTCGTATCTATGCAATTAGAAATATGTCCTTAATAGTGCCCAGGAAAGAACTCTTTATAACCCGGACCGGAAGGAGAACCTACTTCATCTTTATAACTTACCAATTACTTATACAGTCAACAATATCATATGTTTTCATAGTTGGAACCACGCACCAAACATGAAACACGTTTTTGGACTACAAAAAGGAAGGCAGTATGAATTATAAATAAGCTAAGGTATAGATAGATTGCAGACAGTCTTAAATTGATTTTAAAATTCTCACAGTATCACTATATAACTTACAGTATATACATATGACATATAATGCAAGACATAAAGCAAATATCTACACAGACTTTCACAGAATATATAAAACATCATGTTTTGATCCTAAGTTATATGTTACCATTATAGGAAATTTAAAAGCAGAATATTTCTGCTTTATATTTCTACTAGAAAATTTGCATCATTAAAACACACTTTGCTTATTTTTCTACAAGGTAACAAGGTTTCTTGGTAGTTAAATTATTGATTTTGTTTTTTGCTAACCTTCATTATGTTAAGACCAATTTCATTTAGTACGACTGGAATTTTAATGAAATGAATCATATATTGTGTATGCACATGTGCACAATATTATTGTTAATAAAATTTTATTTATTCGGTAGAGTCATCTTATTTTTTCTTCGTTCCACAATATTAATGAAAACAATGACTCATAGTGTTTTCTAAAGTGTTGTTGTCGAGTCGGTGAATTAAAAAAAATAAAAAATATACGTGTCAATGTTGAAAAGACAGACAGTTTTATATTAATTATAACAGTTCCTTGTATAAATTAACGGTCTGTACGGGTTTTCCAATGCCAACAAAATAAATAAAAGTCTCTCAGATCCTATTAGGTATTTTGTTTGTTTATATTTTAGTGGATACATCAATTCTGTCACTGATCTTCATAGTTTAAGTAGTCGAGTGTTATGTGAACCTTATTCATAGCCTGTCATAGTGTTTAGTACTGCACATACCACGAATATCTTGTGTTCTCCGCTTAATCTAATTATTTGAAGTAGACGTCTGGTCATATTTCTATTGATGTATTCGATCATATCTTGTGGATATGTGTCCAGAAAATGGAAAGAATATTTGACAGTTGCCTAATATCCAATTTCAATAAATCTTTATTCAAAATAGAAAGAGATTTTAAAAAACTATTTCACTATGCACTTATTAAAATTTTTACAGTTGACGCAGGCACCTCAATCCAAACGAGGCACCCTCTGCGAGATGTATGAACGCCGGGTTGCGCAAGGCTAGGCTAAATTTTGATTTTAAGAATTTTTTGTTTCAGAAAGTTTTGATTTGGTAAAAGATTTTCTGACCAGAAATGAATTTAGAGATAAAAATGTACAAAAAGAAACCAAGATGAAACAAACGCGACAAAAGGGTTACAAACAGAAAGAAAGAGAGGGACAGGAAAGATTTAAAGATACGAAAGGTATGAAATACCAGTAAAGGTGGATAGGGTAAGCGGAAGTTACAGTTGGTGAAGTTTAGCTACAGAGGTTTCCGGAAAATTGGTAACGTCTGGTACGGTAAGGGGTGTTTAATCCGAAATGGGGTATTATTTGTTATTTATGCTGTATAATTTGCGTTATGTGTCAGCTTGAACGAGTAGAAGTTTTGAGAGATGTGCTGGAAGTGCTCCGCCATCGGGATTACTTCGTTACAACATGCGTATAGAGTTATAGATCTCTGAGCGAGGTGTACCTTCCTGAATTTGATATGAGACGCATACATTTGTGTTCGAACACTTTTAGTTTTTTTATTGTCGTGGGCGATATGCCGCACCAGAGCGGCGCCGTGTATGTGATGGTCGCCCTGACCACCATTATGTACAACCATTTCTTAATCTGTCTGTTGAGACTGCTGCCTCTGATGAGCGAATACAGACTCCTGGATAGTGAGTAGACCATCCGTATTGTCTAGTTAATGTGCATATTAAACGTCAGTCTCTGATTGAGTCCCACTCCCAAATACTTCACGTATCTTTTCTTCGATTTCTTCTTTGCTGATTTCAAGTGTGATGAGTTTAGATATGTTTTTGGTGGGTTCTTTGACAACCACATATCACTTTCCGTCCTTATCTGACGCAACCTACGTATTTATAAGAAAATATATTCAGATTAAATTTCTAGAAAATTAAGTTGGAAGCAATGGTATACGTATGTGTTATAATTCCCGAGATTCTCAAAGAAAACGTAAAATACAATTTGTTACCTTGTCTTCTCGCCTAATCGCATTTTTCTGTGTAATTATCTGTGGGAGTATGTCCTCTACAGTAATCGAGCTGCTTGGAGGTCATATGTAGTGTCAAATGCAGTGTATTTTTTCACAGTCGTCCACGAATTAAAAATCCAATTGTATAATACGAAAAATTTACAAAAAGCGTGATATTAAATTTTCAGTAATATTATCGCACACAGTATACACAACATTTAAAATTCAGCAACGACTTGACGATGTTTCATAACAGGTCAGAGTAAACTACATAAAAAGCAAATTTGGCAAACTGATTTAAAATATAACAATAATAATAATAATCTTTATTTCTCCACTGAAAAAACATATGTACCCAAAAAGGTATACATAAGGTCGATGAAGAAAATGTCACATAAATAATTAAAAAAACAGTACCAAAAATAGAAAACAATACACTATAATATAAATGTGGCTAAAATATATGACATTTTTGGACTTAGTCGGACCCTAAAATTATAAAAACAGATTAAATTTATGTCTTATGAATTTTAAAAGTGGAAAAAAAAACAATAATATGGAAAAAGGAGATATTAAAATACAATTAATTAAAAAATTCATTGACTGTGTAACAGTTTTTGTTTAGCAACAATTTTTTAAGTTTCCCTTTAAAAACATGTATACTATCAGAAGATTTAATATCTTCGTCTAATAAATTATAGAATTTGCACCCCTGATACAGAAAACTTCTCTGATACATAGTAGTTCTATGACAGTCAGGCAGTAGGAGATGTTTAGATCGAGTATCATGTGAATGTCCAACTTGATTATTTAAAAAAGTGGATTTGTGTTTGTGGACATATGAACATACTTCCAGAATGTATAGGCTAGCAACAATCAAAATTTTTAAAACTTTAAAAGCATCTCTACAAGTTTCTCTGTAACTCAAATTTAACAGTATACGAATTGCATATTTTTGCAGTAAAAATACCCTGGCTACATTAGTACTATTACCCCAGTTTACAATTCCATACCTCAGATGACAATGAAAATTGGCAAAATAAAGGATTTTAAGAATATCCTGGCTAAAATGCTTAGACATAAATTTTAGAGCAAAACCACTTTTTCGTAGCTTTATACACAGATTTTCAATGTGATGTTTTCATTGCAGGTGTTTGTCAAAAGTGACACCTAACAAACTATTAGCATCACAGGTATTTAACTCAAGGTCAGTACCATTAAAAAGTGTTAGGCCTTCGGAACTGTTATTTAATGTAAATTGTATGGAAACGGTTTTAGTTTTATTTAAATTTAGATTATTCTTATAAGACCAGCATATAATTTCCTGATAAATTATTTCAGTGGTTGTTTTTACTTCCGTTGAGTTATTTCCTGTAATTAGAACATTTGTATCATCTGCGTAGCACACGACATGAACATTTGATGTTCTTTGCAAGTAATCGATAATGTCATTGGCAAACAAAATATACAATAGTGGTCCCAAAATTGAACCCTGTGGAACTCCTTGCTTGACGCAGCAAGTCTCGCTTTCAGCTCCACAGGCCATTTTTACAGTTTGAACTCTGTTGTCAAGATAGGAAGAGAATATTTCCAAAGCTTTCCCTCGAACACCATGTGGTGCGAGTTTAGCTTTGAGCAACTGGTGATCTACCATATCAAAAGCTCGCGAGAAATCTAGAAAAAGACCTAGAGCAAATTTTTTATTGTCCAGCGCCTTAATAATTTGGTGATGGAAATCACATAATGCCGACTCAGTGCTTTTATTACTAGTGAAACCATGTTGAGCAGAAGAAAGCAGATTATTTTTTTGCAGAAAGTTGAATAACTGCTCTTTGAGATGGAGTTCGAAAAGTTTTGAAAAACTACATAATAAACTAATAGCTCTGTAATTGCTATACTCATTTGGATCTCCTTTCTTATAAAGGGGATGGACGATAGCCCTTTTAATTTTGCTGGGAAAAATACCATTCTCTATGGAGAGATTTATTATGTAAGCTAACGGATAACTAATAACACATTTGCATTTTTTAATTAAATTATTAGAAATATTATCATGGCCGCTAGAATTTGAGGATTTTAGTTTATCTATAAATAATTCAACATCAGTAGTAGAAACTGCAGATATATATATATATATATATATATATATATATATATATATATATAGATCTATGAAAATTAGGCACATTAGATTCTAAGAAATTAAAATCGCGCAAGGCATTTATATTTGTGGTGCTTGTGAAATGAATATTAAAGCCATTAGCTACATCTTCAATCGGTATTTCATCGCCATCTTTTTTAAAACATATATCTTTAGAAATTGAACCTGACCCCTGAATTTTTTTAATTATGTTCCACATAGTTTTAGTCCTGTTACTTGAATTGCAGATTTCACGATCATGATACTCCCGTTTAGCGGTCTGTAATTTATTACGGTATAAGTTATTCAGACGTGTACTAAGGCCCTTATAATTATTATCTATTTTTGCTATGTCACTGTATAAGTTTACTTGGTTTCTTAGTCTAATTATTTCAGGTGTCATATATTTGTTTTCATTTGGTTTTCTATTATTAATATTAAAACGCTTTACAGGGAAACTTGCTTCAAAATAATACAAAATTATGTCATAATACTTGTCCACGGCAGTATTAGGGCAATTTTGGGTAAGAACATCTTGCCAATTTTCATTCTGCAAATAATCATGGAACCGTGTAATATTTTCTGTGCTGAAATTTCTACGGTATATATATTTGGTTTCATTTTTACATTTATTTTTTACTTTAATGGAATATTAAGTATGTACTAAGTCGAAGTACATCTATAAATTAATCGTTCAGAGTATAATTTTTACAGACCAGATAGACATATTTATCCATGTCCGAGATTATCTGGCCCCTTTTAATCTTGAAAATTGATAACCACAGAACCACCCCCTTGTGCGTCAATGGCAGATACAACAGAAGTGATACAGTATCAAGGGGCCGGGGACGACGATACGACCTCATTACAGGTTAGCCACCGTCTGTCTCTGATTGATGTACAATATTTTTACAAACGGTGGCATTGTATTTACTATTATTCTTGTTATTCAATCAGAGACGGATTGAATGAGGATCATTAAATTCTTGTTTTTATAGAATTTATTTTTTGTTATTTAGTTGTATGTAATCTCACAAACTGTGTCAATAATAATAATACTGTAACATATATTTATGCACAATTAAGAGAATTCTAATAATTACGCTTAACAGGTATGTATAAAAATCGAATCAACGAATGTTGTCTAAAATTGAAAAAACAAAATAAATGTGTAACTAATACAGACAGAATAAAATATAATATATAATATATCTAGCAGTCAGTACAAGAAGAAAATTGCCTCTACACATGCATGGAAGGCCGGGCAGGCGAGGAGCGACTATCATGAAGAAAATTGATACAGAAGAGAACTTAAATAAAGTTATTGTTAAAATAACAAAATATCATGAAAAGATTGTGCCACTTGACAAATATTGTAAGGCATAGATGGCAAAACAAAAAAAGATGGGCTATATTAGAAAAGGCAGTTCTTGGGAAGTTGTAACAACAGAAACGCCGGAATTATCTAAAGATAATAATTTAAAGTAAAGTTAAAGTATGTTGAAGTCCTTATTCTAACCAAATATTACAGCGAATGACTAATACATTAGTCATGGCAGTTCAATTTCGAGAAAAAAGCTGTTTAATTTTTACTGCCATAGTCAGTATATTCGCGAACTTCTTCTCCACATGGAATGAATCGCACCACTTTGGTGCAAATCTTTGACTACCACGAACATATTTAGAACAAACAATATACGTGGCATCTATTACAATTCAAGAACTTGGCGAGGCCCTTGTAAAAAAAGCTCAACGGGCTAACGGCTAAAATATTAGAAAATAAAAAGATACTGTAATTGACCGTCTTGTTTATCTTTATGACACGTCCATCAACGAAGAGTGTTTTCCACATATTTTAAAAGATGCTGTTTCTCCAGTTCATCAAAAAGGTTTCGCCTGTGATATTCAGAGATCTAAACAAATCTCAGTCCTAAGTATAATATCATTGAAACTGCAACTTGTCACCTACTTGATTACATCTAACAAAATTTAGACAAGGGCAGATATGTTATTTCCTTATCAATAGATTTGTCAGGAGCATTTGCCACTATAAACAAAGAATTTATAAAACGAAAACTTTATAACATTGATATTAGGGGAAATATATTATCTTGAACAACATCATATATGGAAGGAAAAGTGATGAAAGTAAGACTTGATGAAATACAATCGGAGCTAGAAGAACTGCTAGCTGCTTGGGGCTCCCCAGGGTTCCGTTATGTGGCCTTTACTGGTTATACTATATGTCAATGTTGTACGCCAAACATAAACAAAGGGCATTTAACTGTATTTGCAGATGACTTCACAGTAAACTTGACGATGAACAGACCTGAGGAGTTTCAGAAAGTAATGATTCTAACTCTTGAAGAAGTTAGCACTTGGTCATAAAGGAATAAATTATTACTGAATGCTGAAGAAACTGTTGTGATAAATTCGTAGTCGATCTGATAGTGTCAAAGTACTTAGAACATGTATTGATTGCAAATTTTATCGTTCAATCTCCAAACAGAACACGTATATAACAGTATTATAGCAGTCCCTTAACTCCCATTTCGAGTTCATCTATCTACACTTTCTCACTGTGAGTTCAGGTTGCTCTATTTCATTATTTAAAAATAATATTATTTAAACAACAAAGGAAAACTAAAAAACAATAGACATCTGATATTGCAAAAACTGAAATTTGATAATACGACAGGCAAGTTAATAAGTTAAATTTAAAAAATACTCCGCTTCGTAGGGAAAAGTGCTCAGCTGATGCAGTCAAATTTCAGCTTTTATGATATCAGTTTATACTCAGCGCATATTTTTCACATGCTCACATGGATAACTGAAGCATAATCCTCCACTCTAAAGTCAGCTGATGTTTTTCAGTTACTTTTCAACATTATAAAGATGTCGGCCAAGTCTCAGCTTTTGTTGTAATAGTTTTTTTTAAATAATTATTTTACTTGTGTGGTGCGCTACTGCAGCTAACCCCCCTACGCAAGTGCGCAAATAAAGCGTAGAAAAAAATTTCAGCTCTTGTGCTTTTGGTCATCAAAAAAGGTCGCTGGCTTCCAGGCCATTTGCCATTTGTACGAAATTACTAATACATCAATAGCTACTGGATTTTTCAATGAGCTTCAGAGAGCCTCTTACAACTTTTACAGTGCGCAATTTCGTTTAAGGGATCAACCCTACGCTGAGTCCGGACACTGACGTCGGAGGAGTTTCCGTATGGAAGCTATTTTTTACAAGTCAATATCTTTAGTGATAAAAACAACTTTTACAAAACGTTTGAACACTACACTCAAATACACTACTCGATACGCCTTTGACTAACTACATTAGCATCATCAGGAGATCATTAAATCTGCAAATATTGCATGGTTTGAGATATAATACTATGACTGTGGACTCGTGGTAATAAAAGAAGAGACGAAAATGCGGGTTCTTGATAATTTTATTGACCTAGCTAGAGAAATCGTCACTACTGTGACGAAGATACAGCGTAAATATTCCTGTCTAATATATTGACGTCCTCGTAGTCGATTTTATGGTTCTCGTTATTATCGCCGACCTATCCGTGTATCCAAATCTGGTACACGGATAGGTCGGTGATAGCAGAACATGTCCATAATAATGAGAACCATAAAATCGACTACGAGGACGTCAATATATTAGACAGGAATATTTACGCTGTATCTTCGTCACAGTAGTGAAGTAGTGAGTAGTGAACCATAAAATCGACTACGAGGACGTCAATGTATTAGACAGGAATTCGTACTATTATCCGCGAATCATTAGGGAATCACTGGAAATTATGAAAAACGTGAACAACTTTAACAAAGAGGATGGGTATCGACTTAGTAACACGTGGAGACTGGTATTGCCAGGTACCAGCACCGTAGTAAGTTACGGTGAACCAAACACGACGAATGAGCAGCGAAGCGAACCAAGCGCGACCAATGACCAGCGAAGCGAAGCAGCGCATAGGTATATAACGAGGAGTGTAACACAGCAAATTCAGTCTTTAGAATCCTTCTGAGGAAGCTGACAAGATG
Organism: Leptura quadrifasciata; assembly: GCA_963675555.1. Lineage (NCBI taxonomy): Eukaryota > Metazoa > Arthropoda > Insecta > Coleoptera > Cerambycidae > Leptura > Leptura quadrifasciata. The sequence continues at coordinate 213,666,538 of OY776673.1, forward strand.
ATCAGCGAAACGTCAAGTCAAGTTCGACGACCACGGCAAGACCCGGAAGAAATTACTTCATTAGACAACGGCCGTGAAAACCTGCATTCTACTGTATGACTATTTGTTTCTAGAAAGTTCAAGGAGGGATGTTGCGAGGAGAGTGGTTTAAAGAATTTAATAATTTATTACTCTAAAACGGCTTTAACGACTTTGATCAAATTTAACACATATTAATCCCTTAGTACTAGTGTGAGCCACGCCCCACTGCAATCTCTACTTGTTTTCAATTTAATACCGTTTCATTGCTCCAGCTGCATAAATATTTCTTTCCAAATCTCATCGTCAGACTTAGACATTAATTAGTTTAATGGATCCATTATCTTGTCTTCAGCCCCTTATATGGTTGTGTTTGCATTATTATCATCACTACATTGATTATTAGAGTAGATAATTAGGATGATATCGAACAAGCGCAGTTGCAGCAATTTCGTCGATTGATTGTATGCTCTGCCTAATTGCTAATTAGAGCGAGCGGTGTGCTTTAACCAATATTGCGGCAGTCAGGACCGTCTGCATATAAAGGGGCGCACAAGTTATGTCTTATCCTCATGGATGTAAGGATAATATACCATTTGTCATAAGGCTTAGATGTATTGCTTTATTATTAGTCTTATATGGGAGAATATTTATTTATTTTATTTAATAATAGCAGGAAAAATATACCCATTATGCTCAACAACAAAAGACACAAGGTCAAACAGCAATACATTTAATTGCAAGAGACAAAAATACAACGTAAATTAATAAAAACGTTATCAATTTAATACAAGTCTGTCGTATCTACATTTAAACGAATTTACACTGGGTGCGGACACAACACAAGATGGGAGAGTGTTCCACGCGTCGAATATGCACACTGAAAGGAAGCACTCGCTAACAAAGATTCTGAAGGGGTCCCTGGTGATCTTAAATGGTTGTCCACGTAATCTGTTGTCACTAACGAGAGTAAATAAATTATGAAATGGAGATAATTCATTTCGTATCCCTTTGTACGTAGTGATAAGGCCGCCCCGACGTCTGCTGGCAACCAGAGAGGTGAGTTTAAACTGTGCAAGTTGATCTTCGTAACATGGGCGGATGGAAACCACATACCGTTTGAAAATTCAGGTACTGGATGAACATATGTTTTATATAGTTTGGATCAGGTGGTGGAATTCAAGTAGACGAAAGTTTTATTCAGAAGACATACTTTGGTGTTGCCTTTTTTAACTTGTTGGGCAATATGGTTGGACCAGAAAAGATTGTGTGTAATGATGAGTCCCAAATCGTCGTGAGAGTCGGATGAACCTAGCCGATAATATTGTACCCCAAGCGTGGATTGTGTTTTCCTAAATGGAGTACTGCAAACTTATCGATGTTTAGCGGAAGTAACCATGTTTCACTCCACTTCTGAATGAAATCTAGATCTCCTTGCAATTGTCCTTGATCCGCTATTGGATTGCACTACATTTTTGTGTCGTCTGCGTAGAAAGAACATTGGGATTTGATACGATGCCGCAGATTGTTTGTATATGCTATAAACAGCAGAGGTCCTAAGACAGATCCTCTGGGCTATCCCACTCAGCACGTGTCTGCTGTCACTCACTGCAGTACCAACTTTAACAAAAAACTCGATCGGTAATAAATGTGCAAACTCCCACGTATTCCAAACTGTTCCAGTTTCTGTAACAAGCGAATGGTCTTAACACATGCTCGTTTCCACCCGGAAGGTAAGATCCCAGAAACAAAGGACAGTTTCATTATTATACTGAGTGGTTTGCAGATGGAATTAATAAGCTTTAAACAATATGGTGGATATTTCATCAATGCCAGGTGCAGCCGAGGGTTGCAAGTGCACTTTTCAATTGCCATTTTCTCAGCAATTTGCTCTTTCTGGAAATTAATATTTGTTAGATCAGCGGGCACTTGAGGAAAATAATGAAATTAACTACTTCGCTGTTATCCATCAGCCCTTCTGAGCTGAGAAATAGCAACTGCCCAGTTTTGTTGACAGCGAACATATTTGTACTGTTTCTTTGGGATCATTGCTAACTGCCAACACTTGTTCAAATTCATTCCTGGCACGTGATATATGCGGCCACAAATGATTTGAAAAAAGTTGATGAGCATGGAAGTCCTGATCGCTTCTGCTGCGCCTAAATATTTGCCATAGTGCTCTTTTATGCCTAATCATTTTCACGATATCCTCATTAATCCAGGGTTTTGACGGAACTGTTACAACAGTTTTGTAATGGGAATTCTTATAGATAGCGTTATAGAAGTTCTGTTTAAAAATATTCCAACAAAGTTTGATACCATCTACATTTAAAAGCGTATCCCAGTCAACTGCTAATAAGTCGCTAACAAGAAATGTAAAATTTGTGAATTTCCTTTATACACTCTTTTCGAGATTTGTTTTCAACACGAATTTGAATGCTAGGACCCCAGGACAATGTGATTGGAATTCCCAATTGGGAAGATATGTAAGGTTGCCTAGTAGGTTTCTATTAGAGGTGATAATTAAACCTAAGAGGGGGAGATATCTCTGGTTTTGACAAAATCTGGTTGGTTCAGATACAGTCTGAGAGACATGTGAATTTGATAAGAAATTAATCAGTAGTTGAAATGAATATGTTTTTTTATTGTTTATGAAATCTTTGAAGCTTCAACATCATTTTTGGCACAGCGCAGCGATTTTAATTTATTGCCTTTTTGATCTCATGAGGACATCAATTTTTTACGATTTTTTTTTATAATTTAGTAAAGAATAATGCATCATACAGATTTGTTTCAAGTTTGTCTGTCATGAAGAAGCATCTACGATATGAAAATGAAAGTAACGCTATCGTTTTTCAATTTTGCATGATTTGAGAGCTCCTTGCAATATTGGGTGTCACTATAAATTACTCCAAGAAAATTCGCTACTTTCTCGTTAATTTAAGCCTCGTTTGAGGTTTATGAGTCCAACTGTTAGGTTCTTTTATAAAATCGAGTGCCAGTTTCAGCACCCGAAATTCCAAGAAGTCACCATGGAAGGTTAGAGAACTTTGGATAATATTAAGCATATCAGGTAGAACAACTGCCAAATCTCAGCCTTGCTAACATTTTTTTCAATTGTAGCTCGTTCCTTTAGACTAAAATTCCTAGGGTGATGAATAGATTGGGCCATTACTTGATAAAAATCCATAATGAGAGAGGAATTATTTCGCCACACAGTTGCTTCTTCCGATAACGAGTACTACAACTATTACTAATTTTACATCGCACAAAATCATCTTGTTTAATAAAATTTAAAAATATTAACTCTGTCTATAAAGGGATTTTGTTATGTATAATTTATAATAAAATTTGAATTGCCTTAATATTTTAATTACTTGAGGGTTTTGCAATGTATAAAAATTATTGTTAGGAGCGGGTAGTTAAAAGAATATAATCTGTAATGAATTTAAATAAATAAATTTAATCGAGTATATGGAATAGTTTCAATTTGATCATTTAGTAAACATTTTTTTTGAAAGTTTTTTTAATGCATTTTATTTCTAAAGACCTAAAAATTGAGTTTCAACACTTTTTGTTCTGCATGTAGAATTTTGAAGTATTCATTGGACGCATGATCCTCCTCTATTTGATAATTGGCATATGTACTATCTGTTTTTTTATTGGCGTAAATTAAGTTACTTGTGTTCTAACATTCTTTTTTCGTAATTTCTACCAGTTTGTCCAATATACATCTAGGGACGCGTACCGCAGCTCAGCTCATAGACACCTGATTTATATTTCGTTGAAATTCCATCATTTGCATTTTTTATGTTTCCACTACGAAATGTTCTAATACAGAGATACTAACCATTGTGGATTTAACCCATGATTATTACAATGTGGAAGAATATTAAGTTACAGTATATATGTGTCAAGTCTGGCATCATTTTACTGGGTCCTTCAGATGGGAATGAATCTTTGGCGCCCAACGTGGGGCTTTGTCGTTAAACGGTAACTTCAGATTTTAAAATGTAGTAGGTGGAATGCCGCACATCCAAGAGGCTGGAAGAACAACTTGCTGAAGATAGTTAAGAAAGTGTATAAACCGTATAATATGTGACTTCCGATGTAAAAAATCTAAATTCTATTAAATACATATAAGCGCACATGTATCAGTTACAAAGAATATTACCCGAATAAACTTCCATTGGTTGGATCATGAACATCTTTCATCAGACATATGGAAGAGTATTTTGAGTAGAGTACGTATGACACAACTCTGATTGTTTTGATTGCATTTCCACCCAGTTGAAAGGTGATGAACAACGATGTTTTAATCAATACAGAACGGTGATCTCGTCGTATTCACAATGGAAAGAAAGATTTTTAATCAGATTCGACTCAAGAGATGTGCAATTTAGAACTTACGAATGATGTCGATGTCATTATAATGCTTTCAAGGCTGAATTTTTATAACTATTCGCAGTAATGTAATTTACAGGAAGATCATGGCTCTCAATATTTCGGCAAACATCAAAGATAAGTAGTGATAACAGTAATTTGAGAATGAAAAATAACAAACAAGTTTTTAGTTAGTATAAAAAAGTTAAATAAATCTCCAATATATGCCCAATTATTAAATTTAAAACAAACGGTAGTTATTCGGGCTACTGTTCGAATTGAACCCATAAAGAATTCACCTTGCAACTGCAAGTTGAAATTTATTACCCAAAACCAACCGTTACCAATTAATTTGACAAAACCTAATTTAGCAGAACCTAATAAAATACCCACAGCGCTGCCTGCCTTTTTTAATTTAAACGTAACTCCTATCTATAACTTACCCGTACATTTGAATGGGAATCCCTTATCGACCACCATCTCAACCGGAGCCGGTGGGAGTGAATGAAATTCTGAGGCGGTGTTGCCCTGTTGACCAAAATTTACTCCGTTCCCCCGTATTTTTTTTTATAAAATTCTTATTTTGTTGTGGATGCCATAAGAGTTAAGTAGCTAGGTAAAATGGATAAGGTGTATTAAAATACATATATAAAATTGAACATATACGGGATGATTTGCTAGAAGTTTTTTTTTTAATACATTTATTTAACGTCGGCCTATTTCCGCTACTGAGGCCTATCACCGACGCCTGTAGACGAGTTATCCCCAACCAGGAATTTTGCCGAACCTCTTCCCTTAAGAAGAGTAGGGATCTTTTACTTGCCTAACATTTAATAGACAAGGGACCGACGGCTTTACATCCCCTCCGAAGGATGGTATATCTCCTATACAACCCTCGCCGAAGGTTGTATAGCTTCCGCGCATACAAGCCGCTGGAAGATGTGTGAGGCGAGGACGCGGTCTTCGTTGGAACGGTCACCCATCCAACTATTAACTGCGCCTGACGTTGCTTTACACCGCATATCAAAGTATGTACATAGTAAAGACGCACCTACGCTCGCCCCTTGCTAGAAGTTAAAAATATTAAACGTGCTTTCCCTGCATTCGTTCCAAATTAAAAACGTGAGTATCAACGTTGTAGGTTGCAAACAATACTATTATATATCCTAATTTGGAGTTTGCGAAAGCACTAAACAGAAAAGTATGATAATATCCTCAAATTGTTTTGAGTTCCTTATAATAAAGTCTATATGTTTATAAGCTTCAGTAGTAACATGAATTATAAAGGCAACAGAGGTTGAATAAAAAATGTTTCTGAAATCTCTAGATTGGATAAATCTAATAACCATCTCATTGCTCATTTATATGAAAAACGTATTGTGTTACTTTTTTTTTCAAAAATCCTCTTATTAAATCATAAGATATTGGCCATCCCCTGGCGAATTCATCTATGATATAATTATGTGCAATCTCAGCAGCCGTTCACCGTATACAACCAGCTTTCTTAGGGTAAGAGTTCCCTGTTTTAAGTGTTGGAACATCTACAAGCTAGTTAAGCAGGGATTAAGTAACTACCGTGGAGTCACGGTATGTCCGGCGCGTCAAGGGAAAAACTAGAACAACAGTAAAGTAAAGGGCACAGTTTCCAACAATAAACACCACAGAAATTAAACAACTCCCAAGTCCAGAAGCCAGAGGCTTGTGCGGAAAGGGGTTACACGTTGACATACAACCATTTCCTCCGACAGTGCCGAATCTGAGGCTCGTACCCGGTAACACGATACCTGTTCGATTATTCACGATTGCCCCCTCACGCCTTAACCAACGCAGCTATCGGCTAGACCATATATAAAATGCTAAATGTAGTCAAGTTAATACCTGCTATTTACAAATCTACAAGTTCTGTAGCTACCTAACCACATTTATTATCTAAGAATCAGCAATTAATACTAAAGCAAAAGTTAAGCCCGAGTTACAGGTGGCGGTTAGTAAAGCACTAAGTCAGTAGAAATGGTGCAAAGGAGGTTAGCACCCAGATACCAAGCAGAAGTATTACTTCTGTCGAGTCGCACCTGAATGATCTGTCTGAACTGACTATAACACTTCAGATTTTTACCAGAACGAATTAATCGAGAGGTGCACACTGGCAACGATCAGTCAAAATACTTAAAGAAACAGCCAATAGCTCAGCAAAACAATTATTAAACACGTCTTTTTGTTCGAGGTGCTGGTAACAGGCTGATTATAACATTCGCCTCTGCAGGTCTGGTGAGTCATGAATTGCGGAGACTTGAGCACAAACTAGTTCAATTATAAAATTTGCGAGCATAGAGTCTTAGTCAACAAAGTCACTAAATGGTATATCATGGATTTGGTATATAACAGCGATTTATGATTAAAATGAAAGAAATTTGAATAAAATGGACAAAGGTAATTTTGTGAGATGATTTTCAGTTATTCTAAATGTCTCTGCTTTCTTAATATAACATGTATTTAATGCAACAGCTTAAGTGAAAGTTAAAATATTCCTAAATATTTGGTATTTATACATTAGAACAAAATAATTAGAATTAGTTCCCCTAATGCTGTGTCTGTCACCACTAGATATATATCTAGAAGAAGTGGCTCTAACAACAATGGTACACCTGAAATCTGTTGGCAAACGGTTGTATGGTTATTTGGTTAAATGTTGGCTGTACTATGAATAGGCCAGAAGTTACTTGTGGAAAGAGGATGTCAAAGCCCTTTTACATGAGGCCATTAGGTAAGCCAGTTCACCAAGACAAGACAGATGCCAGTCCGTTAAATCGTTTGAATGTGTTTACACATAAGCCAGTGTTAAATAATACACAATATACATCTACAACGCTGGATACAATTTACTGGTCACTGGTCTGGGACTAGCTTACTGGCTAGGATTAGGAATGCACATTGTAGATTCACATTGGGCCATTAGGCCAATAGAGATAGAAATCATTATGTTAGAGGGAATGGCTTGAGTAATGACTTGATGACATTCCATTGTCTCTGAATGGCTATTTACACAGTGCCATTACTGGATTGTCTTAATTGACTGGCTTACCTAATGGCCTCGTGTAAAAGGGCTATCAGGAAGATGCTTCTTCTACAGGCGTGCACAGATGATACTCCTCCCGCGTTCGTCTTTGACAGACCTTACATAATACAAACTAGTACTGAAAACGAGATTATTGATGAAGGTGTGATGGAGTAGGACGTGGAATATACTCCAGAAGCCTGTACTATGGATGGGCGAGCCAGTGTAATAAAGATGTCACTGGCGGTCATAACCATAGCCGCAAAAGAAATTGTCCACAGTCAAACTACTGGCAAAACAATCAAGATCTATATAGATTGTAGACAATCACCATAAGCCCTGAGAAGTTACAAAATTACCACAGGAGCAGTATGGGAATGTCACCAAGCACTTGTCGGTGCCTCCAGCATAAATAACATATCGGCATGCTGAGTGAAAAGACATGCATAGTGCAGTGGCAACTAAGAAGCCGACAGACTAGCCAAGAAGCATACCTAAATATCTTTGGATCAGGCCCAGTCATCAACCAGAGAATCCATTTTGGAAGAACGTTGGCCTACTTTGGCCGATGCAAGGGAGATGCCCCTAGGCAGCATAACCACCTACTTCGCAAGATTCGGTTAGTTGGAGGTCTAGGTGAGGGTCTGCTTACAGGGAGGAGGTACAAGGTGCCTGATGGGACCTAAGTGCTATAGTTCAATATTTTCCTTTAATCACCCTCCCTCCAATTCCAATACCAGAATTAGTTCCCGTGTGGGCAAAAGTTAAAATCTTTGCATTTGGCAAAATGGCGTATGAAGTTTATTTAATAAACACTAGCGCTATTTTACAGTTATTTTTACAGCTCAAATCATTGAAAAAAGTAAATAGACTAGAGGTCCAAGATTTAAGCCGTGTGGAACTCTAACAGTGGCACTAGGTTGATTTCATTATTATACAAGATATTCATTGAAACTAGTTGTTGCTAACATGCAAATATCATAAATGGGCTCATTTATGTCTCCTTTTTATTTGATCATCGGAAAGATCTTAATTCTAAGTTTCCGTGCAAAACGTCAGAATTCTGCAAATCGAAAACGTCAAAATAAAAAAGGGAAAAATATGGACCATATCCACTTATATGTCTAACATTATTGGATAGAGATTGTCTAGCCAGGCGGCAGGCAGCTATAGTTTCTTATTATTACTGATATTACAAATATGTAGCGCAAGCATGGATGTATGCTGAAACTTATGTATGTTTATGGAGAATTTAGGTTTTTAATCTATTTTGGTAGAGTTTTATTAAGAGCCTAAGTGTCGCCGTCACCGGAGTCTTAGCATATTAAGAGCATATCCGCTCTCACTCAGTTGAATATGAAAATTAAGAAAAGTTATTTACTTCGATATTAAACAAAACAATATTAATCTATATACTTATCCACATATGTGGTGTGTGTTATCTATCAATTTACTTTTCCTGCTTTTTAATTAATTTTTTTATATAATTTCCAAACACTTAAAAATGTAGAGATCTATTAATGAGTTTTAGTAACAAATATTACTGCAAAAAATTTATTCCACACAAAATGAAATTTTCACTGCGGATTTGCTGGACAGCTCTTGGTTCGGAAAATCGGAAAAGTATGACAAACCTGAATATTCTATATCTGCTCTCATTCATCTGATTATGATTATTAAAAAAAAATAAACAAAACAATAATCTAGGTTTTTATGGAATCATTTTTCATTCTTTAATTTTTTAAATTTTATGTCATAAATACCGAAATTCAAAAAGTACCAGGATAAATACACATAGACAATTATACACTGGCTATTGCTTACGACACTGCCATCTACCGCAGCTGAGACTCGAACTCAGGAGTGGTACAGCAACTAGCCGTGTTGTCTCTCGCACAACCCCGTCTAGTCTACTTATACCAATTACCAATTAAAATTCTTTTATTGCCTGTTATATATATATAATTCCACTTTAACTAAAATATTCGATTTATTTCATTTATATCATTAAATTTCCTAGTGGAAATAACACTAAGTATATTATTCCGTGTGTCAAACACCTACTTGTGAAGCTCCCACGGAACCTATCGTTGGTTGATAGTAATATCGAACAAGTTAGGTTTTATTAATAACTAATATATAATTGTTGCTCTCCTGATGTACAGTTTAAGCCAGTTTTGTGTGATTTATCTGCAATGCAGTTTAAGAAATGAACTAAATAATTAAGTTTATTAGGTGACATTATGTTCAACTCGGTAACACATGGAAAACACCACTAAAACTTCATACCATAGCCATGATTCGAACCTGAGACTCCTTGGTTGCAAGTCTAACCAATTACCAATTAAAAGATTTTTATTCAAGGTTATATATACAAAATATTTCATTTAAAGGCATTTTCCCTATGTATAATACATTATAATCCTGCACAGCGTGCGGTATAATTAAAGCCTAGCTAATTGAGTTATAAACTTTATAGGTAGGTTGGTTGATGTGATGCCGGGAAAATGGTTACTCCTCCAAGAATTTTTAATTAGAGTCATGTTCTCTATATTCCAATAAATAAATAGAATTTTATGTCTGTGTCTGCAAAGCAGTTTAAGAAAATAAAATTAAGATACCTTAATGCGTTGAAATTAAAATTTATTATGTATAAATGCAGGAAAATGTCTAACACATAAACGTTGAGCCACTGAGCCGGTGGCAATAAGACTTCTTTTCAAAATTGATTTTTTTTATAAAAGTTTAAAATTGGAATTATTGTTCAGATTCATTTTACAAACACTCAATGACCACTTTGTTGAGATTATACAGCTGAAATATTTTTTCCATGGCCTTCCTTCTGCCGACAGTAAATTGGCTGTAATTCTGTTTTTGAACAAAAAAAAACTAAGGAAAACTGATTTTCCCTTCAGAACTATAAAAAAACTTGCAATTTCCAACCAAAGCGGAAATAAATGTATCCGATTTTAAAGAATGGAAAAGTTACAGCGCGATATATGCACCCTGTCATCCTGTATACATCATCTATTAAGATTAATTTAATCGACGCTTGTTTCACTAACAATGTTAACATCATCGTGAGGTAACTAAAACTTTGTAATCATCTCCCGATGATGCTAACATGATTAGTGAAACGCGCGTCGAGTAGTGTATCCAAATGTAGTGTTTTGGAGATGGAAACTACGTCAGAGACAGCGACACTCCAAAGTTCCGATTCTCTCCTGGACTAAGAGATTGAGGACAAAATTTAGGTTTGCAAAATATTATTCTTTGATAAGTGTCACCTGAGTAAAGCCGCAAAAATGCCTAGTAAGCGTTTTTTCGGCTTATTCCGCCTAAACTTTATAAGATATGTCATACACTATGCGAAGTCTTCTCAGCTTCAGGTCTAATCATCTACTGATGATGCCAACTTGATTGGCAAAACACGCGCCGAAAGCAATATGTTGCCTTCGGGAGCATTACGTAATAATTGCGTAGAGAATATCACACATCACACAAATAACTGCCAACAATATGTTTTCATTAACTTCATAAATAATGTTAAAGAAGCGAGAATATGCTGCGTAATATCAATGAACTTTGCCTTGCTTTGTCTGAGAATATTAAGGTCACCTCAAAAGTCGAATTAGGTGAAAACGGCGGCCTTTTCAATATCAGACGTCGTGACCTTTCTACCTCTAAATTTTTAACTAATGTAAGTCTAGGTCAATACAGCTCCAAATTGCCTTATATAACATTTGCCAGAAGCGATGGTTGATCCAGAGCGTGGCAACTCCGCATCGAAATTCGGCACAAAGAGCTAAATGTCGCGGTAAAATGTGTGTGCGGCGGGGGTGGGGGTGACATCCCTTGACGCAGACACCCCCTGACTAGACGGTACGTGGCCTCGTGGCCTCAAGCGAGCAGACAAAGGGGTTTCCGCACGCAGAACTACTGCCTTAACGCAGGGGTGGCGTGCCGAGGCACAAAAAACGGTCGATTTAGGCCATCCATTAATATTAAGCTTTCCAGTTCGTATTTCTTATAGGAATCCTTTTAAGTGGATGATGTTTTTTCATAAGAAAGAAATATTATGTTTATTCTTGTAAAATATAAGGTAACGGGGGCGTTCCTTCCAGGAAAATACTCATTAGTCCAAATTTGCAACGTAAAGTTTATGGCTGCCACCCGATAAGTATTGATTTCCCGGGATCTTTAATTTTATGAGTTTTCTATACGGGAAGTTCCAGAAGTGTCTTGTTTGCAAAGGACGATAAATCTACAAAAATATGGTATGCGACAGTCTCTATTGACATAGACTTAATTGTTATCACATTATTTTGCTCTTTATTACTATTTTTTTTTAAGTAACATACTTGCATCACATTCTTTTAACCTTCCATCGAAATGATGCATTACTCTTTTATTGCATGTTTGTTAAACCACTAGAGCTATAATCATACTTTTAAATGAAACAAAATTCTCCTTCACAGCGTGGTTTCATAAGTAATGGATCTACAATTAACAATGAACGATCAGTTTACATCTTATCTAAAGCACTTAACTTCTCTGTCTCTACAGAGTATGTTGGCATTTACCTTTTAAAAACACTATTATTATTACGAGGGATATCGTTAAGAAATGATTAATAGCGAAAAAAATAAAGTTTATGACTCGTTATTTCTAATTAATAACAAAAATAGCACGATCCCATCGAGAAATTTTCTATTGGGCACATACGGAAATGAAATTGAAATTCCATCTTTTGAGGAAAACCTAAAAATAGTCGTACCTATCAGTAATTCAAATAACTATTTTCTTCTTTACAGGCAAGTCTACAACCTTACCAATAATTTCCAAGGCATATTTAGATTTGTGTGAACTTAGCAGAACAACTTCGCAGAATTAAAAAAACTATAGGCCTATTATTTACCGCTAATTAGCTGCTAATTAATCGTGAAAGTAACAATTTTACCGTTGTTAATTTTGAAAACATTTTCGGGTGTTCTGGTAACTACATTCCAGGCAACTGGCTCCGTCACACTCCACTATCTCCACATTCACACTCCCATTTACCTACTACATATAACACAAAGGACAACAAAAAAAACTATACAATAACGCCAAAAAAGAAAAATTAAAAATTTTGGTCAGTTTTTGGCCTTCAGTAACGAGAGTTCAAGTTGTTCACTCGATCGCTAACTGGAATTTAGGATACGTTGTTCGTCCTTTTACATAAAAAGATCCCACCCAAGAAAATTACAAAATGCAAGATTTTCTCTTCTCCCGAAATGCCAAGTAGCGGTGAACTAAATGGTAAATCGCCAAACTAAACATCCAACAAATATCCAAAATAAATATCTTAAATATCCAAAACAAACAATAACGAAAATATTGACCAAAACTAATTTTTCAAAAAAAAATATCTCCCAAAAATTCAAAATTAATCAGAGGCCAATGTGAAGCCGGGTTTTAAATCTTTCACATGATATTGACCAATCAATTCCTTGGCGTCATTTTCTAGTTCATACACATTCAAATCAATTTTCTTTTTCACGCGATAGGGACCACTAAACTTAGGTGCTAACTTTGCTGAGAAATGTTTAGAGGCATCGGATAGAGGAAAATCTCTTGTCCACACATAATCGTTTACCTGAAAGCTAACCGGACGTCTTCTAAGATCATATCTCATCTTAGTTTTCTCATAAGCTTTTTGCAAGTTTGCTTTAATAGTTTTATGCAGTTTAGCAATCCCTTTATTTTTCCATTCTATGTTTTCCTTAAGATCTTCTGTACCAAATTTACTTTTGTCCCGCAAAATTTTATACTCTTCGCCATTTACAATCATTTTCCGGCCAAAATTGGCAAAACATGAAGTATAACGTATTGTTTCATGTTTGGCAGTTCTTATAGCACAGGAAAGGTGTGGAAGATTCTCACTCCAGTTTCTTTGTTGCTCATCAATGTATGATGAGAGTAGGGTTTTTACCACCCGATTAACCCTCTCGGTGGGGTTATTCTGTGGATGATAATAGGCATTATATAAGGGTTTACCTCCATATTTTTCCAAAAATGCTGGAAATTCCTTACTCCTACCATACTGCGTCCCATTGTCCACGATAATGAACTCTGGAACACCGAATAGCAAGAAGACATGCTGTTCAATGGCTTTAATGACATTTTGAGCAGTAGCCGAACGAAGAGGTACAAAAATTACAAATTTACTAAAGTAGTCAGTAACAACTAGGACATATTTATAACCAGAACTACTGCGGGGTAATGGGCCAAAAAGATCACTACTTATCAATTGCCAACAACGAGTTATATCTGGTCTACTACCCATTTCACCGGCAGGTATCTTTTGTATCGGTTTCTGACTACAGCAAATTTGTAATTTGCCTATCGTTCTGTTATTTTCGGATTATTGGATTTTTGGACTTTGGATCATTAACTATCTTTACACTATTACTTTGTAAACAACTTTTATACGCTAATTATTGCAATAATCTATATTGTAAATTCCCCTAAAATATACACAATAATACACCATTATTTAATAAATTTATATATTTTCTACGGAGAGCCATCTGTTGGAGAAAAGCTTAAAGTGGTAATTTGCACCCAGTATTAAGCGTGGTGACATTTATCGCTAAAGGTAATTTCTACTATAGGTAAATTTGATGAATTGGTCTACTTATGCTCTTGCGGACACCGGCGAAAGATGGCATGTCACAAACAATATAATTATTCTATTTAAGAAAGAAAAACTTGATGTCACTTCAGGTTCAACCGCAAGTGGGAAGGAGTGTATAATAGTCCTCCTAATGATTTTCCTGATGTCAAGTTTGAACTCCTTGAGACTGAAATAGTTTGAGTTACCCCTCTGGTATATCGTTTATTTTCTATGGAAACATGTAAAACTAGTTCTTGGTGGAAATATGTTAGCATACTATTTCTTTAGATTATCAGAGAATAGTTCATTCTGTCCTTTCTAATGATTGGATACGAAATTTTAATGTCCTCAAGGTCAACTGCGATTTTTTTGTGTTGAACTAGAGACGATAAATGTTTACTTCATCAATTGGTTTTCTTACTCTTCCACTAGATTGGTTTAGGCATGTTGTATGTTTCACATAATCACAATAGCCTACATATTTCGCACTGCTCTCGTCTATATAATGAAATAATAGATATATAGTTTACATATTTTAACCACTTTGGGTAACAGCGTTGCAGATTCATTCAAGAGCTTGTAGTACAATCATTGGGTTCAATGATATTTGAGGGACCCTTGACTGATGCTTGTTATTCACGCAAAATGAGACTGAGGACTTTTCACAGTGAATGTAATTCCAACAAGATGGCGCTGCTCTCCATAATTTATGAATAGCAACTGATTACCTTCAACAGAGAATTTAGACCAGGGAAATAAGAAAAACATTCCAGAATTTTGACAAACAGCTCGTATCGAGATGCGGTTTTCGGCGTCATGTTCGGAAAAATACCAGAAAAAGAGCCTACATACAGTGCACGCGCCTTTTTAGAAAATTGCAAACAGGAAAAATCGCTCGGAAACTGTCACTTGGGGGGTTTTTGAGGGTGCCGAGTCCAGATCTGCCCTCGAAGCCGGCCGAGAACGCGCAGGGGAGGCGCTACGAAGGTGGCGGGAGGTGAATTTTGAGTAAAAACAGCTGCCCAAGGAATCACTACTTCCACATCCAGATTTTGTATCCAAATCTTATACACACTAGATCTCAATGTAATATATTACTGCCTTTAATAGTAGGGGGTAGAGGGAATGGCTAATTTCAAAATAAATTTTAAAGTCCCTTGGTTCTCCTACACACAGTAAATCCTAATTTAGTTTTTTTTACTCCCTATAATAATAGGGCGGGGGTGGTAGAGGGGGTGGCTAATGCAAAAAAATTTTTAGAGTCACTTGGTTCTCATATACACACTAAATCCCAATTTAATTTTTTACTCCCTATAATAGTGTGGGGGAGGTATTGGGGGTGGCTGATGCCAAAAAAATGTTAAGACCTTGACTTTTCATACACGCTCTAAATTGCAATTTTATGGACTCTTTACCTGCTTGCTTTGCCTATTTACCCTTATTTACCCCCTCTACCCCCGAACCCTTCAATGGAACTAAAAATATAATCTAGTTCCAGATCTCGTTATAATACATAAGTGTACCAAATTTCAAGTCAATATCATAAACGGTTCCAGAATAAACGTGCGCAGAAAAAAGTTCTGACATACAGGGAATTTTTTTCGCTCAAATTTAAAATCTCGACGTTTCATGACATTTGAAGCCTATTTCAACAAAAATTCATAATTTTGTTAATAATTATGCAATATTAAATGCACTTCTTGCACTGCATGCACCCCATATGCAATTTTCTAAAAATGGCGCGTGCACCATATGTAGACTTTTTTCCTGATATTTTTCCGAATACGATGCCGAAAACCCCATTTCGATACGAGTTGTTTGTCAAAATTCTGGAATTTCGGGCAAAATAGTTCTAATTTCTCTGGTTTAATCTGGTCATTTCGAGAAATGGTCCTGTCAAGTGGCCTCCAAGGTCACCTAATTTGACTCCTCTAGATTTTTTTGTTTAGAGTCATTTAAAAAATATCGATTATAATCCGTGAAAACCTGGAGATACGTGTAAAACGCGCAATTAATAGCATAACGGTCCAGGAATTGGCGAATATTTTTGAAATATAACTATGCGAGTTCAAAAGTTTATTGCCATCAATGGGCAGCATTTTGGACAACTGTTGTAATGTTTTGTGTTCTTTGTTTGTATTTCAAAGTCATGTTATGTACCGTAAATATTATATTTTTCTATTTTCTTTTCTGTTTGTAAAGAAACTATACTCAAAATGGCAACAGCGGATGTTACAATTCAATGTATTTTCATTACAAAATACTTGTCTTTCGTTTACCTTGATACGCCCATGCGTGCCATCTTGCATGACCTTGAAATGATTTGACTCGGAAATTAAAAAATTATGACGTGGATGACAACATTCATGATTTGAACTATAGTTAGTATTGATAATAGATATAATTTTCTACTTGCTTAGATTTTCATAAATGAAATAAGTATTTGACACATATTTATTGAATTATTACTACATTTGTGCACATATCTTAGATGATATCTGCATTGCCACTTTTAGATTATAATTATGGTAGCAAACGAGATAGTACAGTCAGGTTAAAGTCAGTTCTTATATTAATACTTAATACGATAACAATTGATAATCTCAACAACTACAATACCCAGGATCAGCAAAGTAACGTGAATTGTCCAAATGATTTCATATCTATTTTTAAGTCTTGAGATGTGGGTCATATTAAAAAAAAAGAATCGGTTAATTTGTCACTTTGTGTTTTATCTATTGTCTCATCGAAATCAATGCTGCTTTCTGTAACAAGGACTGTTAAAGATTTATTACTGATAACGACGATGATCACGTTAATTATAAGGGCCGATATAATGAAAAGAAAACACGGTTCCATTCTTTCAAATATTTCAATACTGACTTAAATAATTTGTCAGTTGTTTCTGTGAAAGTGATGTAATTCATCTAATATTTCGTAATAACAAATCAACCCAGATAAAATCGACTTAAAAAAACATATCGTGGAAGCTGTTACTTTGTAACAATTTCAGTACATTAACGAACCATTTTCAAACGATTTCGGGTATTTCTAAACTATATTCTAAAAGGCAAAACGACTGCTTTGATGCTGCTGGATTACTCCAAAGCGTTCGATACCACGGATTATTATTAACTGAATTGAAACATTACGGCTTGTCCGACAATACTCTGAAAATGATAAAATCTTCTTTTACTAACTGCAAACAAAAAATAGTAGTCATGAATACTTCTGTATCTGACTCGAAAATGCTGGAATCTGGTGTCCCACAAGGATATATTTTGGGGCCCCTATTTTATCTTATATACTGCTGATTTTTTTACTGCCCTCACAACCCGTAAATCTCATTTTTACACGGATGATACCCAGACTTATAGCACTTTTGAACCAGTGCAAACTCTGTTGAAAACATAAATTAGGATGTTAATAACCTTGTGAAATATTCTCGTAAGCACTGTTTGCAAACTAATAGAGTTTCAAATTCATAAATAAATCTTGTAAAATTGTTTTGTCTTATTTTTGCTTATTTGTTTTAAACTTCTTCGTCCTAAAATTATTACACCAAATTCTCGTATATAACATGTGCTCTCCCCATGCGGCACCCCTGATAACATACACATTAAGAAATCATAATTACTAAACAGGAAAGTGGCAAAAGCGGTCGTCTTCTCATATTAGGTGTATTTAGCATGTGATATTCTCATGGCACTTAGAATGTAGAATGTTGTATTTCTCCATTTCAATACATTTAAGAATATAGTTTACGTAACGGAAATTTCCTAAATTGCATAAACCTAATTTTGCATATAAATAACTTTCACGTACTACTAATTATTGTTTATCAAAAATAAAAAGTGATGAAAGATATTTTGGAGTTACCTCACTTTTTATGCGAACCAAGCAGACTAGGCGACTTCCTTCATTATGTTATCTCTGTAATAATTTCCAATGTACGTCAATTATTTTTATCTAAAACAAAAGGTAATTGTTCCATAAAAATAATTTTGAATGACAATCTGATAAGACAGGTGGTAACATAATATTTAAAAAAAGCACGTACACATATACAGGACTGTTTATACTAGCCAATATGTCCTGAATTATTTGAAAATAGTGTTGAATGAGGAGCGTGAGAGTAGTACGGGGCATTTTTTAATTGGTTTCGACTCAATAACAAGCAACTTTTTAGAAACAAACCCACCGCAGGATATTTGCCATCATAATCGAATCGCAAAAATGCTAGTTTTGTTTATAATCAATCTGGCTCATATTTCGCTGAAAATTTAATGTCGATGTTAACAATACACTGAGTGGTCAAACAGACAGAAGCAGATTATTATTATTATTACGGATTCTTGAATATCACCCAAACGGTTTCATATAAAAAGAAACTTGCAAAATTCGATTATTTCGCAAGAATCAAGAATTAAAAGAACGCATAGATCTATCGTTACAAACCAAAGAGAAATACACAGCTATGAATTACAAAGTTGATGATGTAAAGTTTGCAGCATATATCAAGAAGTATCAAAGCGTCAGTTGATCCCAGAGTCTTAGTACTAACGAAAAGAAAGGGAGCTTCTGGTTAAGTTAGCTTCCGCCGCTCAGCTTCTGCGATAGAAAAAGGCAATTGTTAGGTGTAGAAATCGCATGTCAAACGTGTCGCAGCTGCTGATAGGTCCAACGTCACCTAATCAGCCAAAAAAACTTTTCCAAAAGTGAAAAAATCGCTGCGGAAAAGAAGTACTACTGCCCTCGTCGGCGTCGCCACCATGGACCAGATGGTAGATAGGCGAGAAACAAGTCAGGTTTTTCTAAAACTATCATCACAGCCAAGTCGAAGACTCATTCAAAATCCAAGAAATCGAACAAAGCCATCCCAACAATAACCAAAAGCACAAAAACCAAGAACAGCGGAGCTTTCTGTTGATTCAAGCTATTTCTTATTTTCCCCGAAATCAAAAAAGGTTACCCCTCCAAAAAATGTGGAAATTAACTTAGAGTGATCGACTGATAAGTAAATTATCGTCGACTCGCCTTTCACTACAATATCACAATAAAATTAGGTTGGGAGATGAGATTCAAGACGACGTAAAAAACCTTTGCAAAACCTCCACGTTCATTTAGGTCTTTGATTGCATTATTCACAGTTTAGTGGGATATGAGATGGCTTGTCTCTAGAATCTTCGCTTATTTCTCCCTCACGAGTACTTAATTCTGAGGAAACGATGATTTAGAAGCGGCTTTATCTCCGGATTCGATAACAGATGGTGTTGTATTCGGATTTTCGCAATTTCGTTGGTTGATTGAGTGATCGGTATTTAAATTTGAAAACAGATCTTATTACGAACGATGATCATGTATAATAAGATTTTTGCTTGTTTCAATGCAGCGAGTCGTAGTCGTACTGTCATATTATTTAAAACTACAAAGTCTAAACAACGATAATATATAAAAAAATTTAATGTGTAACATTTAATGTCAAATAACTCTTGGAAAAACGTAGATATGTATACGACACATTATGAATATAATATTTATGAAAAAATTAACTACTCTGTAGGGTGTATTCTCGGAAAAAATCTTAAATATAAATTACAAAATTTTGAGTACATTCGGTACGAAAATGGAAAACTTATAACTGATAAGGAAGACAAGATAACTCAAGTCTTGATTAAAGCACTGTATATCAGTGGCATTTGTCGTTCCACTCACAATTACCTAGATGAACAGGTATCGGCGTAAGAGTACGGAAATTTTTTTGACTTAGTTTTTTATGGAATCGTATTCTGTTGGAAGCTCAAATTATAAAAAAAGGCTTGTTGCCGGCCGGAATTGTTTAAATCAAAATTATTTGTATAATTTGACTCATAAGTTTTTTGTATGCAGTAATTTTTTTATCACTTTCAACAGAAAATGACTTATAACTGGTTATTGCAAAGCTAATAGTTTTTAGATAAAAAATTACTCTTTAGTAAAATGTTTAAAAATGGGATTATTAACAGTCGAGTGCTACACAAAGTTATACAAAGTTATTATTAATACCATTATGTTAAGAATTTTGCGAATTATGTAGGGTTAAACCAAGCACTTTGTAAGACTAGGAGGCCATATTATTGAAGTTTTTTATAAAAGAAGCTTCTATATCAAATGTTACGCAATCTTTATTGTCAGATCGTGCCAGAACAATTCCGTTGACAAGAGAATCACATTTTACCTTATCAGATCATCTATACATAAGATAGTAAAATAAATTAAAATATCATGTATAATAAAGATGAACAGAGGAGGGACTAACACAGATCTCTAGGGTACACTTGACTAAAGTATAAATTCTAACTCTTTGTGTCTACGAAATTGCACGCATTATCCCTCAAACTATTTTTACAGGATATTCCGGCAAGCCATCAGAGCCAGCGAATTCTTGTTGAAACCCCTTTTAATATACCTTGTTTATTTATTGCTGAAATCGATATAGTGCAAATTATTATTTGTCTGCGGAACAATTTGCCTTATAGTTCGAAAGAGTGTACGTGGAACTAAAAACGCTGTATATCTAGTTTGACTTGACAAATCATTTGGACCTGGTAGTCATAATTAGTGGCCATCACCAGAGTAGAATTCGGTTAACCAACTGATTAGCGTAGCCCGGGGTGTTGCAGGCACTCTCCTCAGCTTAAGGACTTGATGATAAATTCTAAGCAAATCGAATAATATGGAATAGAGAAAATTACTTATTTTTATCGAGGAACTTCTAATACATTTTTTTGGTTGTCGTTCAGTTGGCTTTGGCAAGAAGTATGTTTAGCATTCCACACTCAACAAATTCAGCAATTTCTCTAAATATGCTTTTAGGTTGGACAGTTTTGTGGATTTAGTTTAATTAGTAGAAGGCATTTTAATGCAATGTCTAATTCAAAACATGTCTAGTTCTCGGCGAATTTTCGATAGTCTAAACAACTTGAAGTTGGGAGTTTCATCGACTACCCATTCCATTGTTGACCACCAAGTTCTGCTGACCTCATACCGCACTATTCTGTTCATTGCATCATTTGAGAAACATACCGACTCGACTTTTAGAGAATCTAAAACTCGATAGATACTCTCGATCTAATTTAGCACAGTGTAACTTTCTAGTACGGGCCCCATAGGATTATCAAATGATTTGTAAATTAAACAATTGGCAAAATCAAGCCCTTGATGCCTATTATATATCGCAGATATTGCAAAAGTAATGCGAGATATGTAAGGATACATATAAAAGTTCGAATAAAATGAGTATGGAAGAACTAAAGATCACATGTTGATAGTGGCGAAATCAATTGATTCAGAATATTGTCAGTAGTATTGAAAATTAAAAAGGAATATAATACTTAGTAATACTTATGTTCAGTCGCCTAAACAACTATTACTCACCCGTTTTACTAAAACTTTAGCAAAACGTTTTCTGGAAATAATTTCTTATCATGATGATTAATCTGTGTGATTTAAATCCCTAGTAAAAGTGTTTGACGTCAACTTTTTAACTCATTTTATTACTCTCCAGAATTGGAACACATCTAGACGGAGAGAAGGAATTACGTATTTTTTGTCTCTTCGTATATTTTTTTCAAGACTGTGTGTTTAAATCTGTCTGGAGGAAACCATTAAATATTTTATTATTTGTATGCTCTGTTCGGTTTATGTTGGGAAATGGATTTAGATAGTACGACCAAATAAGAGCTGAAGGTGAATCCGATATTAGCCCAGACATTTTAACTGACGCAACATATAAAAAGCCGATTTCATTATTTACTGATATAGTTTTCCCAGTTGGTAGCCCATATAGATAATATCTATAGTCATGTGTAGGGTTCAATATATATATTATATGAGTTATGATGTTGATATAATCTGCGTTATTTAATATTTCTCCATTTGACTGAAGTCAAAGTAATAAATTGAATAGATATTCTGTAAAGGGTGTTCAAAAACTAATTGCTTTTTAATATACAGGCTGTCCATTTTATCAGAAACCTCGGGAATATTTCACTTAATATCGGTTGCACAAGAAAATTATTTCTACGAACATTGTGCCAATTTTTATAAGCTACAAATAGTACACGTAAATATATTTATTTGTTGGTCTATGGCAGTGTGTATCTTAAAAAGTCTATTTGTAATGAATATTACGATTAAAAAATACATTATTGCAAAAATTTGCCTCGTCGGACCAAAGAATTTTACTACATATTAATGGATCGGCACGCTTCTTTCCAACAGCTACCTTCTTGATTTGTCCTCCTCTTGTAAATTGTGAACATTTTTAGCTCTATATCACCGGTAACCATTTTTCTTTAAAAGAACTTGTTTTATTTATACGACAATTGAATTGAATTTCTCTTAATGATTTTGAAATTTTCTGCATTTTTATTTCCTACATAATTAACAACTCGGTTTACCTTATTTACATTGTCAGTAACACTGTTCAACCTTGTCTTCTTCTTTAAAAATGAACCATTATTTTTCAGTTTCGTAGCTAATTTTCTAAACAGAGTTTTATTCGGCTGCAGTGCTTGTGAAAATCTGTTACTATAATTCACAGTTAAAATTACATTGGAAATATGTAAGAACACATTATAACGATCGATGATAGTGAAAATCGTTTTTGTATATTCTAAATTCTTAAATGAGTGTGAGTGAGTGACGGTTTAACTATTAACTGAGATAATCAGTCAAAATTAAATTGTCAAGTTTTTTCATAGCCAACTATTTTAAAATAATTGAAATAATAGTGCAATCAGTTTAGTGAACATGAAATACGAACAAATGGATATTGTACTTGAATTAATTGACAAAGACATTTTAACTTTCTGAGCAATGGCGTAATAGAGTTTATTGAAAACTTGGGAAAAATATTTTAATAATACATCACGATATAGTTCACATTCTCTATAATGTGTCAAAGTATGTAGCATGCATGACAAACATACCAATATTAAAAAAAAATAATCGAAACAAAGAAACTTATTTAGAACATTTCCTCTCAACATACCTTGGCAAAATATCACGTATCTAACTGTCATACGCACTTGTATAGTATAATAGGAGTATCGCGAACAAAGTGGAATGAAAAGAACTAGGTACTAAAGCAAAACAGTAGACATATGAAAAAAATAAAATTAACAAAACACACTGGCGCTTAATTTGAGCTTGCAAAGTAATCCTTGCCGCCGGTGGGGTCCGGTTTCATGGTCTTCTTTCCTGGGGTCCAGCCTGCTGGACACACTTCACCATGTTCGTCCGTGAATTGGAGAGCCTGAACAAGACGCAAGGTTTCATCGACAGACCTACCAACAGGAAAGTCATTGATGGTGATTTGCCTCAATATACCTTTGTCGTCGATGATAAAGAGGCCACGAAATGGAATTCAAAACACCGTATTGTTTAGAGATACTGGCAGATTTGTCGGCCAGTAGTGGAATTAGCATTTCGCCAAGGCCGCCTTCCTTACGGGGAGGGTTCACTCAAGCCAAGTGGGAGACCTGGCTGTCGGTGGGGCAAGCGACGACAGCGGTTTTGATTTTCTTGAACTCCTCGAAGCGATCCAAGAAGGCGATTATTTCAGCGGGGCAAACAAAGGTGAAGTCCAAGGGGTAGAAAAACAGGACTACATACTGGCCTTTGAAGTCCTCTAGCGAGATTTCTTCGAACTGACCGTCCACGACGGCGGTGCCCTTGAAAATTGGAGCTGGTTTTTTGCAGACTTGGTACAGGCATGATATGTTGTGATATCCCCAGTAGGCCTACTCCACTGACGTTTCGATTCTTTATTCGTTTGTTGAATCCTGTTCATTTAGCATTTCCTCGGTTGGTGAATTTAGGCAACCTTGTCCGCGGCAGTTGGAGCACATAGTTGAACAACGTATTCCAACTCTAACACATCCACATCGCTTACCGCAACCCTTTTTCAGTTGCACGATATAACTTTTAAAATAGAAACTAGAGCAGGCGCCTCTGTAGCAAAAACTTGTGATAAAATATTGCCCATTTTTTTCCAACCCCATTGCATTGGCTGCATACTTTTGCATAGCCAAGATTGAATTTAGTGAAATGCCCGTTAAGAGTGTTGTTTTAATACTGCAGATTTACTTCTATTAATAAGCTGGTTGGTCAATCCAATCATGCTGTAATTTTATCTAAATTATCACCAACGTCTGCAGCGGGTAGAATTTAATGAGCAACATTTTTGGTTCTCTACGTTTTTTACGTTTGAACAACGGTTTACGAGAAAATTAAGAAAAACCGCCAGAATATACCACCGGGGGGAGGTTTTTACCAAAATAAAGAATGTTGCGGACACTGCTTAGATGGGAGCTTTTTTGGGTCTTGCTTCTAACTCTAATAGGAATATATATGCGTAGTATAAAAACTTTATAAATTATTTCCTCTAAAAAGTACTATTTGCGTGTACTAAAAATAGTCTAAAGGCTTTTGAAATCCATGGCCTATCTTAAGAGTTATAACGGAAAATATTGAAAATGAGGAACATGTCTAAGCGAAACATCTCAGTTGTTTGAAGGATACAACGAAATTTCAACGAGGTTTTATCTCAAAGTTTTCAAGACAGTTGTATTTTGAGATTTTCTCTTCAGGGTGTGAATATTTTTTTGTTGAAACGGGCGGGAAATAGCGGCATTAAATATAGTATTTCCCTCCTTTTCCAACAATATTGATATGCCATATTTATTGATTGGAACTAAACAAGTATTTATAAGGATAATTTTTAAACAAATATTTTTTTCTTTTCAACTGGCATTTTACTTGCCGTGGAGAAGTATAATTCTTCAATAAATTCTTCAAATCTTTACTATTATAACATAATTAAAAAGAATAAAACAAATTCCAATTTATCGTGGTCATCCATAAAAACGTTATTCATTGCTCAGAAAATTAAAATATCTTTGTCAATTAATTTAAGTACAATATCCATTTGTTCGCATTTCATGTTATCTACTAAACTGATCGCACTAATATTTCAATTATTTTAAAATAGTTGGGTATAAAAAACTTGACAATTTAATTTTTTGACTGATAATCTCAGTTAATAGTTAAACCCTCACTCACTCACACTCATTTAAGAATTTAGAATTTACAAAAATGATTTTCACTCTCATTGATCGTTATAATGTGTTCGTTACATATTTCCAATGCAATTTTAACTCTGGATTATAGAAACAGATTTTCACAAGCATTGCATCCGAATAAAACTCTGTTTAGAAAATTAACTTCGAAACTAAAAAGTAATGGTTTATTTTTAGAGAAGAAAGCAAGGATGAACAGTGTTAGTGGTAAACCGAGTTATTAATTATGAAAGAAACAAAGATGCAGAAAATCATTAACAGAAATTCAATTCAATTGTCGTATAAATAAAACAAGTTTTTTTTTAAGAAAAATGGTTATCGGTGATATAGAGCTAAAAAAGTTCACAATTTACAAGAGGAAAACGTAACAAAAAGATAGCTGTTGCAAAAGAAGCATGCCGATTCATGTAGTAAAATTCTTTGGTCCGACGAGGCAAATTTTTGCAATAATGGATTTTTTAATAGTAATATTCATTACAAATGGACTTCTTAAGATACACACTGGCATAGACCAACCAAACGTACCTAAACTTTTTGAGGACCGAATTCAATGACTCTAAAATAAGTGTTTCAAATATCATAAAACACCTAAAGCAACGTATTAAAATAGCACACCTTGAGTTCTACTTAATAAATACTTTTTTATATGAAAAATAATACCTTATGACACAATGAATTCAATTTAAATCACCCTTTAAGGAAGCATAAGACAGACAAGTACAATAATCCATATGTCTCCTGACAACTACCTGAATAAAGTCACATCTAAACAACATTGATTTTTAAGCGAGCGCTCCTGGATGAATTGTCACCAAAACGTTCGAAATAAAATCCTAACAAAACGTGACTTATTCCCTCCGACCCAACTGATTTCAACCCATTTAGAGTTTATAGCTCCGATGTGATAACATTTAATTACACGCAGCACAGTCTAGCACGCCATGAAAGACCCCATTAGACAATGGAACTGCGTGGGGTCCAACTGCGGAAGTTGTATTAAACGTCTAATCGTTAGGAGGTCCCCGGGTCGACCCTTTGCCCATTAAGGAAACGGGGGAGCACACTGGAGGAGACAGGACGATGGCAATGGAATGGATAACCATTATTGATCCGAGCACCGAGGATTCTAGTAGGCTAGGATGAGAAGTGACTGCACGAGGATGATTAGATTTAATCTTGATATTCGATACACGGCCGGTCGGTAAAGTTGTTTGCAATAAACAACTCATAATATCAATTACCATTATAATATTAACTCTCAGTAACCATATGGTACGTACGACAAATCAAATTTAAAAAATCACGTATATAAATAACATCAATAATTATTAATATTTATTTGTTTATTTATTTTTTACACTATTCTACTGGTAGACAAACGCCCAACAACAGTACAGAAAAAATAAATGCAAACGATAATAATAATTTTATTCATACATAAATGCCTATTACAGTAAATAATTTGCAATAAATAAACAATATACAAACAAGAATATTACACGGAATTATCTCTAAGATATTTGTATGTGCACAATATAATGATATATTATAATTTAAGGTATTATAATAATAATGATATTTATTTGCCATGCCATAATCCAATACAATATAATATAAATAAACACGTACATAAACAATAAATATATTAAAACATAATATTTTTAGCCGCAAACTCCTCTATAAAACATAACCAGACTGCAACCAACAGCTACTCTCCGGGCTATGTGCCCCGCCGAGCGCTGAATTACAAGTTACAAGCCTGGCGCGTTAAGTGTAATAATTGCATATTACCATCAAAACGCTAATGCTTCGATTGTAACAAATACCAGCCGAAGCACAGTCCTCACACACCACTTGCAGACTGCAGTTTCGAGCTGTTGGCTCTCGTCAGTGCAAGGTAGGCATGTGACGACCGACACGAGGATCACTTGACTATTTACTACATTTCGGTGTCTTTGGGATAGCGACATGTAAAATAGTCAGCAGGCGTCATCTGGGGGTCCAGTGTCTGTTGCAATCGAAATCGTTGTAATTCAACGCTCGGCGGGGCACATAGCCCGGAGAGTAGCTGTTGGTTGCAGTTTGGTTACGTTTCTTATAGTAAAATAAAGATTTTATAGAGGAGTTTGCGACTAAAAATATTGTGTTTTAATATTCCGCCCTCTAAAAGCACATTTGAACTATGCTAGGCCCAGTCAGGCTATTTATTTTTCGATTGCAACAGACACTGGACCGCTAGATGGCGCCTGCTGACTATTTTGCATGTCGCTATCCCAAAGATACCGAAATGTACTAAATAGCCAAGTGATCCTCGTGTCGGTCGTCACATGCCTACCTTGCACTGACTAGAGCCAACAGCTCGAAACTGCAGTCTGCAAGTGGGGTGTGAGGACTGGCACGAGAGCTCCTTTAAGTAGAATCAGTCTTTCGGCTAGTGTTTGTTGCAATCGAAGCATTAGCGTTTTGATGGTAATATGCAATTATTACACTTAACGCGCCAGGCTTGTAATTTGTAATTCAGCGGCTCGGCGGGGCGCATAGCCCGGAGAGTAGCTGTTGGTTGCAGTCTGGTTACGTTCCTTATAGTAAAATAAGGATTTTATAGAGGAGTTTGCGACTATAAAGATTATGTTTTAATATTCCGCCCTCTAAAAGCACATTTGAACAATAAATATATTATTGAAGTAAAACTTGTTAAAGTCGAGCTCAGATTTACAGTGCACTCACAAAACGCAACAAAAACTTTACAACCTCATCACCGTTGAACCATTCGACCTGGTGCAATCAAACAAGCCGCCGCACAATAAAAGCCTATAAGCTGGCAGCACTTAAAATTCGCACTTATTAGAATATGCATATTAATAATACTAGACCGCAACGCGCTGTTGAAATTGAACTACTGAATTGCTGATCTAAATATTTCAAGTGCGTACCTGTGCGCAATTACTTTTGCGACTAATTTAACGGTATTTTAATGAGGACATAAAGTTTTTATGGCCTTTTTGAGTGCTTATGTTGCACTGTGAGCTCGATTATAGTAATATGACAATCTAACTAATAATAATAATATAAAAAATGGATTTGTGGGTAAAAAAAACATGTTATGCATAACGAAAAGCAACATATATGTGAAATCACTCGATCTAACATTAAACCTAATAACTCTATAATGTTAGATAACACAATGAACCTTAGACATTCTAGTAACTCCAAACTGTTAGCCCTAGGGACAGTAGTCTAAAGTGGTCTTGTTATATACAAGATGTTTGTATACAATTATCAAAAACTTGCTTTGCCCTTGCGGTTGCATTTAAGCACTAATTTATTTATATTAAGACGGCTATATTTTGCCTCTTTCCACTACTATGAAATATTCTATGGTGCACTGGGGTTAGGCAACTGTTTTTATTCTGCAAAAACGAGTCATGTATATATAATTGCTAAATTAAATTACAATGAATAATAATAATGATAGATTTATTGTCCAACAGAATATTCCAATTACAGGACAATATAAGTGTCCAATACAAAGATAGAAACTAAGATATAAACGAGTGTACGCTGTAACTAACACACACTTAACTAAGATATACACGTTAAAAAATAAAAAAGACGTAAGTACAAACATAAATAGTAAAGAGCAATAGAATTAAAGTCTACTATTGAAGTTATAATAATAATTTCTGACTGTTATTTGAGAGTTTCAAGAAGCATTTGTGATGCTCCTAATGTCTTAAACGTTTGTTAAATATATTATATTGATCACCTAGGCTATTGTACAGTTCAATCATAGAATAAATAGGAGACTTTTTCAAGACGTTTGTAAATAGTACATTTTGACATGGCCCTAACCTCCGGATTTTAAAATTAATTTTTGATAACAACATTGACAGTCGACCCCGACTGCAGGTTCTGTGGATTAGTAGAGGAAACTTCCATCCACCTCTTAGCCTCCTGCCCCAGTCTCATGAACTTTTGGCATAAGCACTTCGGTGTTGGTTTTCCTATACCGGAGGAAATTAGGAATGCCCCGCTGGGAAGGATTCTGACTTTTGGTTTGGAGTCTGGCCTGGATGGGGACATTCATTAATCAGCTAGGGGATGCACAATGGGCCACAAGGCCTGAGTGCCACAATTTATTATTGCGCCGCTATGGAGAAGAAGAAGACAGTCGATCAAATTGTTAAGTAATTTGTACAAAAAACAAACTTAAAAAATTGGAATACCTCAGAAATAGTAGAGTTTTATTATCAAAATTACCTTTAATATTGGAGAGGGATTCAATAATACGACAAAATGTGAGGGATTCAATTTAAAACAACAAAATTGATGTCACTTCTGATGTAACCGAAAGTGATAAACATTTGAAAATATTTTAGAACAATAATTCTCTTCTCATAACTCATTTGACCAAAATTTCAAAGCAATATCCCAAGTTAATCAGGAGATACGCCTAGGGAGTAGATTACAAAAGAACACCCCGTATAGTAAAGTGCTCGATTTTCACTTGTTACACTCCTAATGACCTGAAACAGGCGGTGCATTAATTATGAACATTAAGAAAATCATTTCACTTACAGCCCTGAACAGAGATAAATATAATAAATTTCAACAAGACTGTCGATTTTGCTGTGACGAATAAAATTTTCCTTTTCATACAGTAAGAAACTACTTGAGACCATCCACTATAAGTATCAGGACACTTTTTTCTGCCTCAAATCTATAAAGTTGAAGGTGGAAGAGGTTCATTTGCGTCTGGGACTTACACTTCACTACTATCGATTTTAAAACAAAGAGTCAAGAGTCGACTATCGCAATGTCACTTGGAAGCTGGCCCAGCACACAATTTGGGCAAACCGCAGCATCCACCCCCATGACCCAAAAGTTGATTTCGTTATATATGGGTTAAATTATCTCGGGAACGTGGTGTGCAATAAACCACCGATAGGTAAACCCACAGAGGACTTAAAATAGATGCGGATTCTATTTAGGTGCATTTTATTCTGCATATGTTTTATGAAACATAGAACGAGAATAACTCGACAACCATCAGTTATTTATTTTCCGTTTAAAATTAACCGCATACTTTGTAATCAGCATTTCTGTATGACTTAGTCCCAATTTCTTATTTCAGTGCCATGAGCACAGTGAAGATTTTTTAAATCTATGAAGAGTTGCATATCCACTCGTAGACAAATAATAATAATAAGGATACTATGAATTGATCCTTAAAGGATATTGCAAATAATGAACGGCATTTTTCTATTCTATGCTTTTCTATTTGTCTTACAAGTATTTTGATACAATTTTTAATTAGGGAATAGCTAGTGTCCGACAATCATTATTTTAATACTTACGAGAATATTAAAATATTTAACTATAAAACTTGTTATAGAATAAATTCATTTATATACCAATTAGTAGTACGAGATCCTACTGCAAGAATTTTTTTTTTTTTTGTTAGCGACTTTGACTGCAGAGGTCATTAGTCTCATCCTTCGTCTTCTTCGCATTGGTTAAGAAGTATGGTGACCATATCTGGACAGTTAGTAGTTACACGTGGTTTAATATAGATGTGGTTTTATTATTTATGGAAGACTATTTCTCTCACGAAACTGAGAGTATTTTTAATGTTATTTCCCGAAAGCATGTGCGCTAATGTCCCTCATCTTCCTCATCGTCCACATCTTCTTCTCACCTCAGTAAGGTTTGGACATTCCTTAAGAATGTGTTTTATAGTAATGGGTGTGTTACAATTATTACACTGCGGGGAGTCTCTTTCCTTAACAGATGTGATGTCCTATCCTTAAGCGAGTAAGAACTACTCGTTCCTTTCTTGTGAGTGGCATAGGGGGTTTCCAGGGTGCAACAGATGGTTTAATAGGTCTCAATTTTGCAATTGTGTGATTCCATTCCTGTTGCCAGTCACCGAGAATGCGTGCTTTCAGGTAGTTTTTGACATCATCTGGTCTCATTTTATGGAAATCAATGGCTTGGAACCCATAGGAATGTTACTGTTTTGTTTTTGTTCTGGAGGATATGTAGGCTAGCAATTATACACTGGATGAGGGGATCCTTTGAAAATACATGGCGGAGACCTAAGATAACACTGAGTGAGTCACATATGATCAAAAAATTCGATTCAGTATTTAGTACATGGAAATAGCACAGGGATTGCCATATCGCGTACAGTTCGGCTGTGTAAATTGACGTCTGAGGTAGAAGAGCCCAAGACTGCATTTCTCCAGTATTTTCAATGAATGAACTACCAACTCCAGTCTCTGGCCCAAGTAAGCTTACTGTCAAAGATCAAGCCTAAAAACCTGACAGTCGGATTGCATATAATTCGGAGACCGTTAAGACATAACCGTGGTCCGTCGTGAGGCCGTCGCAGTCTGCAGAAATGTACACATGTTGTTTTCAGTTGAGAGAACTTAAATCCTATAGCTTTAGCGTTGGCATCTACTTGGTCAATTGCACTTTGCAATGTAGTATTAATGTCTGGCATGGTCTTTCCAGAGAGAAATATTGTCAGATCGTCAACATATATACATTTACCGACCAAAGGAGCCAATAATGAAGTGATCGAACAAACAAGGGTTGTCAACCCTCAGCCTGCTGCAACCCTTTGGCAGACTACTTGGAACGGTGGAATCTTCATTAACAATCTACTCTCATATGTTTTTCAAATATGTTTTGCCAAAACGAAGCTCGAATTTTTCCCTACCCGATGAAATAAGGTTGCCAAAGTAAAAGTTGCTGCCACTGGGAGTTGCCAGCCGATCTATTATTTCATTCTCGCGCGCTTGCTATCGAGAGCGAGTGAGAAGAAATGTGCGGCAGATAAGGACGCAGCGTGGCGGCAGTGGCGACTGGTCAAGGACGTCAAGAAAACAATGTATTTTGGTGTTATTTTGACAGTTTTCTAATCTCTGTGTCTAATTTCTGTGGTGGTATTTATTGTTGAGTTTACCATGCATTCAAAAACGCGCATATTGAAAATAAAAAATGTTTTTGCGGATCAATCGTCATCAGCCATGTCTGATCTTGATTGGGCATCGGATTCCTAATCACGGGCATTTTCTGAATTGTCATTTTATTAAACTTTTAGTATGTCCTCCACTTGCAGCGGCGTTGGGTCTCCAATAAACCATGTCAGTTTCAAATAACAATCGAAGAACCAGCCGCAATCTTCGGGGAGCAATTTGACGCAGCTTGTTTTTCTAGCTTTTTGCCACATCGAATTAACAAATATTTTTTGTGACCATTTTTGTTTCAAGGATCTCCAACATGGCGGAATGTTACAGGAACCAAATACTTTAATCTTCCGCAGGAATTTTTCATCGCTTTTACATTTCTTGATGCCGTATATAAGAGCTGTAAACTCTTGGACAACATCGGTTTTTTTTCGTCGAATACGTCTCTTAGGTCGACCAAAGACTTAAAAACTATTGGAAATATGTCGTTGCTGGCAAAAATTTTGAGTGGTTTGAGTTTACCTTTGTTTCAAAAACGCAGCCGTATAATCACAACCAGTAAATGCGTGGAATGCCGGCAGACCGATGCATACAGTTGCTCTCATTTTTGAATTATTTACAGTAATTGGTACTTATATTTAATCACTGTCCTTTTCTGATCTGATTACTTCGCTTTTCAGTATCAAGCTGGACTCGGCTGCGTCAGTTCCATTCTTCTATATCTCTTGACTGATATTCTGGAATGTACTCTATCCTTCTTCACACATCGGCAGTCTCAAAAACAGTAGTACCATCTTTGGGCTGATTGTCGGACCACAACTCCAACAGTGTGACTTAATTACCTAGGCATCCATATTACATTTCATGAGACCACGTTATGAAATAAAGTCTATTCTATTCTACTACGAGATAGCATCGTTGGATTTGAGAAGCGACATCATTGATGTGGGCGATAGAACACAGTCCTTCTCAAAGGGGGTAAAGTCTCAGCTTTCTTTCGTTGTGGATTGTACAGCCAAACCAGGTCCCCATCTTGAATTCTATTGAACTGACGTTACGATTGCCACAGGCTTTCATTCAGTCACTACTCCTCGTAAGTGAGCCTTGGTGGTCACATCCGCATAAACCTTGCATTTGCTATACCAAGCCTCCAGAATATTTATATAACAATATTTTCCGGATATTCCGTTATGCATTTCTTGAAGTACTTTTGGTACCAGGTACTTGGGAATCAGTAGGTGCATAGAGCGAATTCGATTACGTCTATAAAGCCATCCAACATTTCTATCTGAAACGTCCTTTCATTTTAGTCGGGTTCCATTTAGTTTATCCTCGGTGTGGGTTCAACTTCATTGTCATTCAGTTATTTCCTTAGATTTTCTTTTGTCGAGTTCCTCTTTCTTAACCGTCTTCACTTGTCACAGCCTGCCATTTATTAACGTTGGCAGCGTTTACTCTTTTGGGGCTCCTCTGCTGACAATGCCTCCTAAGATGTCCCAAGCCATCGCAGCAGATACCTCTGATTAATCTTTTACTGCTTGGGCTTCGATTGAGAATTTAGTTGGGTCAGTACTTCAGTGACTATTTTTTGTACGTTTGTTAGTATAATGATGAGATTTCTCTTGCCTGAATGGAGTTTTTCTGTCCTTGTGGTATTTACCTTTACCTTGCATGATGTGTCCCGGTAATGCCTTCCAGCACAGTTTCCAGATGTTTGGTATCACAAGTTGGTATTTTTTTTAAGTATTCACATCTACAGGATAGCGAGGAATATGTGGATACAGCTGTTAGCATTTCATGTGGTATGTCTAGACGCTGGATGTTGTAGCAGGCTTTATAAAAACCACCGCAAGTAACTTCCGCATATTTTATTCATATTAACAATGAATAATTAATTGTTCAAACGTATCTAAATATCTTATGCAGTTATACTAACTTTATTGCCTGGTCATTGCTTTAAATGCTGGTAAACTGGTATGTCCTGTTCGAATGCTGTACTACCACTACGTTATATTTGAATTTAAAAGGCCCAGTTTCTGTTTCAATAATTTTCTTTTTATAAAAGTATAAATTAACCTATTATACTCACTGATATAAGATACAAATCCTTTAAACTTTTGACTTTGAGTTCATGTAAAAGAAATAAATTTCAGTTCAAACTGGATCGAGGCAATCGTTTTTATTTTTACGACTTACCTAAATAGTTTTAAAGGTCTTTTGGTTTAAGTTTTTACCCCAATTTGAAGTGAACACGCCATTACTACATTATTTTTTACTTTAAATAAAACGAGATTATGTGGTATTTGGGATACGAAATGGACATTCTCCGACTTGCCTCCAGAACTACAATACAACCTTTTGCTGATCTTAGTAGAAAATATTCTCTGTTTAAAGAGCATTTAAAATTGTTAATGATGAATATCGACAATTATTATCATATACATAAATAAAAGTGATCAATTAGTAGCAAATGCGAGTAGCAAAAGTAGAGCCATATGGAACATAATAAATGACAGTTTGGGCAAATAAAAAAGTAATAATTTGCAGATTGAAATAGGGGATAATGGGAAAATTCTGAACGAATGTGCTGAGGCATTTAATACATTTTTTCATATCTGCCCCTAAAAATTACCTAATGATATAGATTATCAATTTCTAGGATCATTTTTAAGGCCCTGTTCATTGTGATCTAAATTTAAAAAACAAGTTGAAAAACTCAAATTCTTGTGGCGTTGACGAGATGTCACACATTATTAAAAATTATTGGTGTGTTATATACACATATAGTTCGTCCTCTCACTTATATAATTAACCTGTCATTAGAACAAGGCATATATCTCGAGAAATTAAAAATACCTAACGTAATACCTCTTTTTAAAAAAGGTGACCCAAAATTTGTTATCAACTAGAGGACAAAACAGAAAAGTATAAACTCAGCACTAAACGAGTTTGTAAATGGTGTAGTAAGTGCACTGGACAAATCAGAAATGGATATGGGACTATTTGTACATTTTTCTAAAGCTCCCTTTCATTAACTAAGTTGGAAAAATATTGGATTAAGGGTATTGCTCATGAATGGTTCAACTCCTATTTCTCAAATCGCCTTCAACGGGTAAAAATTAAAGATTCTCTTTCCAGCTTGGCAGCTAGTAATACTGGAGTTCCGCAAGGATCCATATTGGGTCCAACGCTTTTTGTTATTTTTATTAACGATAGATAGATATAGTTATTTAGAACATCCATTGTGCTCAATCTTATTAAAGACAGATGGCACTAATACTTTAATTAAGTGTAAGAACTTGTCTAATGCGGAGAATTGTGCCACATAAACACGAAACAGCGTTGTATCAAAAAAGTCATTTTTTAAATGTATGTAAATTTTTTAATGATTTGAAAATGTTAAATGTTTACCAGCAATCTACAAGTTCAAACCTGCAGTAAAATCGTTATTGTCAAATAAAAATTGCTACACTACTGATAATTTTTTATCGACTACTTAAAATATATGTGGATTTTTATACTATTGCCAGTCATACTAAATAAAAACATTGCAAATGTTATTATTTATATACTATGATTTTATGTGTATATATATTTAATACTTAAGACTTCCTAAAAAAATTTAAATTCAATGAATCATTTTTAAAGCTAGTTTTTAAGAAACACAATTTTATTATATGTATATTTATTATTTCTTTTGACAAAATTTCTTAAACATATATTAATGAAGTTTTCGGAAATTAATAAAATTATTATTATTATGATTATTATTAAATAGTAATCTGTGTTTTGAATTAATATTGGCATTTTTAATTCCAAGAAACAACTTACAAAGGCCAAAGTAATACATTGGCCGTTTTAAAAATTAAGTAAATATCACATTGGCCCCTCAGAAATGAGAACTTTGACCTGTACAAGATTGGCTGTCTGATTGCAAAGTACAGAAGGAACATATGCTTTTGATGTTTGTTGTAAATATCGAGTGGAAAATCACAAAAAAAAATTTCTAACAATTTACAATTTAAGTGGAAGAATTATACATGGACCCTTCTTCACAAATCTTAGAAAGCTTAGAATCTGTGGGATACTTGATGTTGTCCTTTATATGAAATAAAAATAAATAATAATAAAATAATTGATGGGATCTAATAAAAAATTAAAACAAATTTTTGCCATATACGTCAGAAAACATGAACACACGTGCTTAGGAGTTATTGCTCCTTATCAGCACAGCGTTTGCTTAAGAAATGTTTTTATATCCTTGATTCCATAGTATTTAATGTTAATGTAATATTAATACATAAAAACATTGACTGCTGACACCCCACCTCAAGCCATGATGCTTGCAGTTTGCCGCACTTCGTATTATAATCGATTATCCGACCCTCGTGATTAAAAATTAATTATACCAGGCAGACGGTCCAACTAGGGTAATTGGTTAAAGAAAGCCCAGAACGAAATGGAAACATTGGAGAGGGTCGGTCGATAGGAATGGAACGTGAAACAAATACAATAGCGAAAGTGTAAATGAATACTGCACGATGAGCATACCTTAGATTCTTTTAAAAGTCATTGTATTACGGAGCTCAACGTTTTCGTGAATAGGCTAGTAAAATCGAGATGACTACCGAGTTCGAACTCTGTTAAGCTAATTTAAAAAAATATATTCTATGTATAATTTGAGAAGTAAAAAATTCTTAAAAAATTAGTTGACAAAAAATAGTCCAAAAAAATTCGCTATTTTATCTGGAAGTATTATATCGTCAATAGGTAGTAAAATGTTATAGCTTTGGGCCTCTCTAACTTGGTTTATTTCTTTAACGACCGTTTTATTATTGAAAATAATTTATCAATATTTGATATCAAGAATTTTCATTAAATTCAAATTTAGTATATTTCTTATACACTCTGTATAACCAGAGAGGTGAATAACCGCTTAAAATGCACGCCCACGGATTTTTAGTTATTTTCTGAGCATACTCGTAGTGTACTGAAGATATCATTATGAATGTCAACTTGCCACGAAGTTATTCCGGATTTAGGCTCATTTTTGTTGATCTAAATGGAAAACGTTCCGGAGTTTCTGGTCTTAAAAAAAAGTTACATCGGTGGTGCTTCCTGCTTAACCTTCAGGCGTTTAATTCTTGTATCGATAAAGCCGGGACAAAAACATTATTAAATCCTAGTAATGTTCCAAATTCTTTTTATTAAGTTGTAAAATTTTATTGCCATGGCCAAAGGAATTCAAGTTGGGCCCAATTTTCGATATAATAATGCTATTTATTACCAGCCTTACGGGGAATTTGTTAAAATATAAAGAGGAAGCTATCGATAAAAATATATTGAACATCATATAAATACAAACACAAAAAAAAACAGAAATATTTGCCAACCCATTTGATCCCATGAATACTTTTTATATTTGCCTTCGTTTTATTAATGCAATAGTAATAGTTGAACAGAAAAAGAATGTTTTTTGAAATACAGTGCAAACATGAATTAAGACTCTATATGTACATTTCTGTGACAATGGGCACTTATAAGGTCTCCTAAAAATTTTCAGGGACAATATTATTGTAGGTTACTTCATCTCAGATGATGCTGTGCATTTTGAGTTTCTTTTGAGAGAGTTCGTATTATTTTGTTTTTAAGAGAGCGATGCTGAACAGTTCTACCGTGTCTCAGATATTTTTACGGCTAAAGAATTATCTACAACCACTCCCCGCATCCGCAAGGTTAGTGGCTGGGAATTCCCAAGTCGTGTGCCCTAAATAGCCGAAGGGACCTAAGGAAGACCTTCTACATTTGGCCTGCTAATCATTCCGAGGTCTTCGGCAATCCGGTATTGTCTTCAATTCTGAAAGCAGCGTAGGCTTGACGGAATAGTCTTAGTATAGCGTTTTGAGCTCATGCCGGTGATCTAGATATTTGGTCCGTTTTTCCTTCCCCTTCAAAGTTTGTCTCGGATGGTGACGAGAATTCGAAGACATACATCGCTTTGGTTTGGTGATCGAGGTGTACTGCGTCAGGCTTGTTGTCCTGACGATCAGAAACAAGTTTCAATGAATAGGGCATTTCTCGTTCTCAGCAAAAGACTCCATCTCCCTAGGAACATAAAGTAGCACTGGGGTTTGGCCTATCTTGTACGATTGCCGTAAGAGGTAATACAGCACACGTAAAGCCATGTTATGTCTATCCATGTAGGTCGAAGCCACATAAATCGAACATGCAGATACTAGGTGCATAAGCGACTTCGGCGCCTGAAGACAGGTCCTGCAGTTAGTGCCAGGGACCTCCACAATCAAACGCGACTACAGTAGACTAAGGTGTTAATAATATCATCTTGGCAAGCCATAATAAATCCCTCAGTCTCCGACTTTAGCCTTGTGGACCGTAAACCTTTGTCGATACACCCAGTGTATCTATGCTGTCAAGGAATACACCGTGTATAGTTTTATCGATGCGCATCCTGAATAGATTTCTCTGCTCGGCAGCTTTGATTTGGGCTGTCAGACGCTTTGGCGGAAACTTGGTTACTGATTCTGCATCATCATCTGGTTGGGCTCCTCGCCTGAAGTCTAATGCAAGACCAAGATCATCTGAAACCTTTCCTGTCGCGTTGCCTTAAGTAATAATATTCCAACTCCCACGGTTTCATGATCTTTCACAAACCGTAGGAGTAGGTCCGAGTTCCTCAGTTTATACGCATTACTCTGCCATGGGTACACTCTAGGCTCAAGAGTTCACAACCCCTTTGTTAACGCGGGAGGTGTTTTCGATTAACGGACGAACTAAGATGGATTGCTCCTATGGATCCGTATCACCTTACGGGTATAAGAGACTTATTGCCGCTCATGTCATATGTAAAACAAAATGATTTTTTGCGTCTCGGCTGTTCTCCTGCTATTTTTGTTTTATTTTTTATGGCAGCTGGAAATGGTAACGTTTTTACTTTAACCTACTTTAAGGTATAAAAAACGCAAACTTTATTCCGATTGTTTTTCTTAAGTGAAATCGTTTGATAGGTTATTACAGAAATACCTGGTGTCTGTACTTTTAACATGCACTTAATTTTTCTATATATTTTGTCTAACTAACGTTACAAATTGTAGATTATGTGCTTAAAACACTGTTTTTCTCACCACCACTACTGATCCGGTTATAAATTTATTACTTTCTTCCTCTTATCCGACCAAGCAGTAAAATGTAAGCGTTATAGGTCATTATCTCCACAAAACATTTTTTTTTTCGTTTTCACTCTGACCAAAGCTTTACGGCCTGATTCTAAAGCTCTTTCTGCTACTTCCATTGATTTATTTTCTGAATGTCGCAGTTTTTTAGAAGGGACATGGGATTGGAGGATCGGATATAAAACATCAGAGATTTTATTTATTTACTTGGTAAAAAAACCTCGGATGCAGAGATTTTTCTGTTAGTATTACATAAATAATATACGTGTATATATCAAAAACAGTATATATAGTCTAGTTAAGGTATGCAATAATTTGCTAAAATCCCAGGAAAACTGCAACTGAAAATTGTAGTGTTACATCTGAGAAAATAACTTTCATTTTAATAATGAAAATTGAAATGAATATTTTGGTCGAGTTTTTCTTAAAAAATTATTAGAAGCATATAAAACTTGAAAATGTAATTTTACAATATCAGTTAATATAATAGGTCCATTTAAAAAGTTCAATGAACTCATAACCGTAGTCTGCGCAGAACTTAGTAATAAAACAACGAAAAAAGATGTAAAGCTGAAAAATCGTTGCTAGCAATAGAATAATTATCAATTGGATTTGGCATTAAATATAACCTAACCTATAATTCGCACTATTTCAGCAGCATTCAGTTATGGATAAATAATACCAACTATTAGCCAGAAAAAATGTTCCAATAAATGGTGGGCTTAAACATGAAAGGTATACATCAGACAAAAAGTGCCAACAACAAAGACTCACACACAACTCTCAGTTAGTTGCATGTGAGTTATTCCTTCCTAAGAATACTCCGACCGCGTCTTTGACAATGTCTACCGCGGTTGTGGACGAAACGTCAGGATCTTTAGTGACCCTTGGATCACGGTTAAATAGCCCGAAAGCCAAAAATACTTCATGTGACTCCAGCCGTGAAATCCTCCACTTTTGTGATATATTTGTGATATATTAAATCTATTAAAATACAATTATAAAATTAATTAATATTCTTATCGTTGAGAAGCTCCATAGCACGTATATTAATTTAAAATTGCTACTTGGGATTGTGAACGATCCATGCTCTGAGGTACGTTTTGTTACTGCTGCTAAAATGGACACTAAGATGTTCACCTGAAGGGTTCGATGCGACTGATTTTGTTTGCGTTCGTTATTCATGTTTTCTTTTTGTACATTTTTGTCTCTAAATCCATTTCTCATCGCAATTTTTAAAAGAACCAAAACCTTGTGAAATCATTTTTTTTAAATCAAAGTTTTGGCCAGCCTTTGCGCAGCCCGGCGGAAAGCTCCTCGTTTGGATTGAGGTATCTGCGTCAGTCGCGAAATTTAAAAGAAATTGAAAAATGAACAAGTTTTTAAAAATGTGCAGCGCTAAGTTTTGTTAAGTCTTGTCTTGATGTTAGATATAAGTAATTTTAGTACCTTTTTTAATCTGTTTGTCTCAGAAGCAGTTTAAATTTAAGTTTTAATTGTTTTTTTACCAAATCAGTTCCGTTCCACCCGACCTTGCCGCCGCCACCGCGATTAACGCGGTGGTTGCACGGTCGGTCCCGGGATGGGTTCGGGGGAGGTACCTGTTATGTTACAACATGAATAAAGCTATATTGACTGATTGATGAGTCTGATTCAGACGTAAAATACAAAATTTTTACTTACTCTTTAGTTGGCACTAAATGATATTAATTGGAAGCGTCACATTATCTTAAAGCTAACACTCCTTATTAATAACACTTTCTTAACTAAACTGAAAGGGAAATCTCATTAATTTGACTCAGTAAAACACAATGATAAGAGAGGATATTTACGTAAAAGTACATATTGTGTCTGTTCAGATTATTTTATTCAGCTACAAATTCCAAATATATAAGAATATGTAAAGGTTAACAACTGTATAAGTTCAAGGAGTGTCGGTTCATACCACACATGGTGAGGATTAGGACGACTCGGGCGATGCAGTCTCCAACTACCATCCAATGTTTAAGTTTTTAGCAAAACGATTGACACAAAGAGATTCAATCAAAAGTTCAAAATTTACGACCATGTGGGCTGTTAGCTTGCCTGTCCTTATACGTATTTAGAAATATCACAAATAATTTCGGGCGCTCACACTAGAGCTTGATAATGCTTGAATCGCAACAATTGAGAATACTAAAAATTATCTTGTAGTTTTTGATTTTGTGGGAATAAAGTCAGCAATTTGAAGAAAACCAGTTTCTTAATTAGTCAGCGTTTCGTGTTTATTTGAACACATCCTTATGACTATTTAATTATGGTTTTTCTTGTTGTTTAGTTGTTCATTGCTTGTCCCAAATTGTGTCGTATTTATCATTACTGTATACGTTTATGTTTAATTATCTTTTAACTTTTACAAGGAAAACCATAATTAAACAGTCCTGAGTATGTGTTCAAATAGACACGAAACGTCGACTAATTAAGAAACTGGCAAATTGATGGCCTTCTCCGCACAAAATCAAAAACTACAAGTTAAAGGGTCACTAAAACAACTCAAGCAACTAAAAGTTATTTTATATTCATACGTTCAGGCAAGGCGGTCCCTCATATACTATGTTCATGGTAAGGATACCTTTGTGATGCCTAATCACTGAGGAACCGCCAAGGGCAAACACGACGAAAAACGTATAAATTTACCTTCAAAAATTTTGTTGCTCGTGCCAAGTCTCCCTACAGAAACTTCAATACGTACCTTTTTACTCATGCTCATATTCAGTATTATGCCCAAGATGCAGTGCTACACAACGCCGGTTCGTAATAAAGATTTTTTTCAAGGTAATTGCTAAATTTTGATGGTCGGAGCGACATTAATTATACTTACGCAATTTTACGCCCCGGGCAGCGACATTCAGTTACGTAAATAACGCTCCGTGGAGCGACGTTTATGATAGTTTTCAAAAGTGAAATTTTTGTTGCAGTTGCTAAAAAATTGAAATTTTGTTAAAAATTCGAAAAACGTATTTCCCCGAGGCGGCATTTATTGTACTTACAATAATTAACAAAAATATTTCGGATTTTGTTATAGTAACGCAAAATATCTTCGATGAAATTTTTTGCTGATTTCAAGTGTGATGAGTTTACATGTGTTCTGGTGGGTTCTTTAAACAGGATTAATGCATAAAAGTATGTTGTGAAAAATACTTTATTTAAAAAATTATCAACGGCCATATTTATAGAGGGCGTGATAGTCAAAAAGTATATCACAGACAGGGGTTCAGTACTCTAAATTCAGCCTATTTTACTTTCTCATCTATAAGTATTGGGGACGTCAAAAAACTCAAATTACAGATTGACAGATCCCTAATAGAAATTAACTTGTCCTCTATAAACCCTAGTGGTTTTGTAAATTCTATACCTGCTTTAATTTGTGACACCTAATGATCGATGTCCTTACATGTAGAAGGTTTTTTAAGCGTAACTTTATATATTTATTTATGATTTTAAACCTACCGCAATGTGTACTGCGTTAATGATTCCAAACTAAGTAATAAATAAATTGATGTAATAAATAAATAAATAAGCCACATGATAAAAGCAATATACTTGTTCTCACAAAAATTCTAGTTCTAGAAGTTCACGAGTATCCAACAAAATAATGTCCTGTGATATAATAAGGTAATACAAAGCCGACAGACAAACTGTCTACAACCGAACGGAGAAAGTGCGTTGACTTCTGTGAGAACACTATAAAAAATTATGAAATCGCCAGACCTTGTCTCGTATTATTCATCGAATTTTGTTTTTCCCTATTCGGATGTTCTACTGGATATAACACGTGGACCTCCTACAAGGCCACGTTAGGATTTTTGGCACCCTATCGCGACGGAAGTAATCCTACCCCTACCCTGTCTCATATATTAGAAAATTTATGGCATATATAATGGTAAACTAGTGTGTATTCAATAATAACATTTATAATACTTTCAGTACAAATGGAAGTATTTAAAAATAGATATTTATAATTTTAAATGCAATTAAAGAAATATAATCCAGAAATATGGAGCTTGATTTTTTGAATTTGTTTATTATTATATTGATGAAGATGCTGCTTTGTGTTCATATACTATTATAGAGATTCACAGCTTATAAAAAAAAATTTTTCTGAAAATAAACTTAAAACGTAGAAACTGGAAGAAAAAAAAACAAAGAAAATTACTAGAATTTCCGGTTACTAATTATGTGAGGAAATAAATGTAAATAATTTTTCTACAATTTCTTTCTGGTTGATTATCAATAAAGTAGTGAAGTATTTAATATAAAAAAATATTTTTTATGAAGATAGGTCCACTGTTGATTATGTTCATCAAAAAATCATAACGCTAGAATTGATAGTCAAGTCATAATGACAAAACTTTGTAGTTAAACCCGGAGTTTAGTTAGAAATATGCGAAAACCTAAATAACTCCTAAACTAAAAAAATGTATCCTAACATGCATGGGGATCAAAGCGAGATCACCCTGCGCCGGCTG
The DNA here is from genome assembly GCA_963675555.1 of Leptura quadrifasciata. Lineage (NCBI taxonomy): Eukaryota > Metazoa > Arthropoda > Insecta > Coleoptera > Cerambycidae > Leptura > Leptura quadrifasciata. Next base: position 213,710,450 of record OY776673.1, read on the forward strand.
ATCCGTCCTCAATAAAACACCCTGTATATTTGTATTTCAATGTGTTCTTTATTACGTATATAAAATATTTTCTGTAGAACTGACCTTATGAAGGAATAAGTATTATTTGTCTAGTTTTTTCACTATATGTATTATTTTTATCTGTTTTATATTATATTTCATATATGTATCATCATCACAGCACGATATGGTTTAATGCTCACATTTTAGCTGTATTTCAGTTCATTTTAATATAGCGCTTTATTACATAGGCACACACAAAACAAATATGACTTGATCGAGGTACACCGCCAGTATATTCCTATGCATTTTCGCTCGCTGCATCTGAATCTGCCAATTGACTAATACTTTTAAGATTACCTAAAAAATAGTTAAAAAATACGAATAACAGGTATTATTGTCTATATTAACATTTCAGGTAGATATTGGGATATCCAATAAATAACTAACTATTGATAAAGGTTTTATCGTAATGGAACAGTTTCAGTGTACCTTGTACAAAGATAAAGTGAATGATTATTGTAATGAAATACTTGTATAGGCCATTACAAATTGATAAATACAAAAAGAATATCCCAAATAACGTAATTAGTTGGTGGAAAGTGGTAGCAAAGAAAATTTAAAGTGTACTTCATATGCTACCAAAATAGCAGACAGTTTCGTTGAATTTTTCACGAATAATGGTAAAAATTTAACACAAAAAGTTAGTAAATGTGAACGTAATAAAATATCTAAAAACCAGTATATGCTATTCCTACATCCCACCGACGAAAAAAAATCATAAGTAAAATTAGGGAATTAAAAAAGTGAATGCCGGGATACGATCAAATAACAAGTAACACATTAAACGATATTGCAAACCTAGTAGCTAAACCACTGACCTACCTAATAAATAAATCGTTTGAAACAGGCATCTTTCCTGAAAACTTTAAAAAAACTATTATAAAACTTATATATAAGGGTGGCGATAAGCTAAATATGACCAACTATAGACATATCTCTCTAATAACCAGTCTAGCTAAAGTCTATGAAAAAGTATTGAAAAAGAGAATAATCAATTTTCTAGACAAAAAGAACATAATCTCGGCAAAACAATTTGGTTTTAGAAAGAAAAAAATAACACAGGACGCCATGGCATATCTCATAACAAATATTTATAAAGCACTGGACGTTAGTTGACCTAAAAAAGTCCTCTGATACAGTTGATCATAAGCAGCTTCTGGAAGTCGTAGAAAGTCTTGGATTTAGGGACATCCCAAATAGATTAATGGAGGACTACCTCAGTGAAAGATCACAAAATGTTATGATTCAAAACACCTTTAGTGACACTAAAATTGTACAATATGGAGTGTCACAAGGCACAGTAATAGGACCGATATTGTTCACTATATATATATATATATATATATATATATATGAATGATTTGTTTATGCAGATAGAAGTAGTGAGCTTTGCGGATGATACCGTCATCTTTTTCACGGATCAAAACTGGCAATCCTTAAAAGAGAAAGTAGAGACAGAGATGGAAAAAATAGTTCGTTACTTCAATAATAAATTGTTGACGGTAAACTTCGCCAAAACCTGCTACATGCCTTTTACGTCTTACGTTTCTGGATTACCCGATTATACAAATATAGAGATAAGTAACTCATGTACATGTCACATGTTAAACTACAAATTGTTTCCAGTCTCAAATATTTCGAAATTTATATAGACAACCACTTAAAATGGAATGTCCACATAAATTATGTAACTAAAAAACTACTATCATTACTATATAAATTTAAATATTTTAAAAAAGTATTTAATGTCCTTTACTATGCTCCAATACAACCACATCTAGAATATGGGATTGTAGCTTGGGGAGGCCCAACAAATAATCAACTTAGATATTAAAACATAATATTTTTAGTCACAAACTCCTCTCTGTATAAAATCCTTATTTTACTATAAGGAACGTAACCAGACTGCAACCAACAGCTACTCTCCGGGCTATGTGCCCCGCCGAGTGCTGAATTACAAGTTACAAGCCGGGCGCGTTAAGTGTAATAATTGCATATTACCATTAAAACGCTAATGCTTCGATTGCAACAAACACCAGCCGAAAGACTGATCCTACTTACCAGTCGTCACACACCACTTGCAGATTGCAGTTTCGAGCTGTTGGCTCTCGTCAGTGCAAGGTAGTACATTTCGGTATCTTTGGAATAGCGACATGGTAAAATAGTCAACAGGCGCCATCTAGCGGTCCAGTGTCTGTTGCAATCGAAAAATAAAAAGCCTGACTGGGCTTAGCATCGTTCAAATATGCTTTTAGAGGGCAGAATATTAAAACGTAATATTTTTAGTCGCAAATCCTGCAAGAAATCTACCCTCATCTGTTTTTTCATCAAAATGCAGAAAAAAATGACGACAATTAATTTTATTTTGGAAATTACCCTTATTTGTTTTTTCATTAATTCGTGCTCCGGTTCGAAGACAAACATCTGTGCTACTATAAAAACAAGGGTTGCCAACCCTCAACTCGCTGCAACTCTTTGGCAGAATGCTTGAAATAGTGAAATTTTTATTAAAAATCTATCTCATATGTTTTTTCAAATATTTTTTGCCAAAACGATGCCGAATTTTTCCCTACATGATGAAATATAGTTGCCAAAGTAAAAGCTGCTGCCACTGGGGGTTGCCAGCCGATTTACTATTCCAATCTCGCGCTTGCTATCGAGAGGGGGTGAGAAGGAATGCACGCGCAATTCCGTGCGACAGACAAGGACGCAGCGTGGTGGTAGTGGCGACTGGTTAAGGACGTCAAGAAAACAATGTATTTTAGTGTTATTTTGGCAATTTTATTTATTTGCAGTACACTGTTGAGTTTATCATGCGCACGTAAATGCGCATATTGAAAATAAAAAATGTTTTTGCGCATCAATCGTCATCAGCCTCGTCTGAACTTGATTACTCATCGGATTCCGAATCACACATTTTCTGAATTGTCATTTTCTGATACTTTTAGTATATCCTCCACTTACAGCGGCGTTGGGTCTCCCATAAACTACGTCGGTTTCAAATAACAATCAAGGAATCAGCCGCAATCATCGGGGCGCAATTTGACGCAACTTGTTCGCGTAGGGTTTTACCACACCGAATTAACAAATTTCTTCGCAATAATTTTTGTTTCAAGGATCTCCAACATGACGGAATGTGACAGGAATCGAATCCGTTAATTTTTGGCAGGAATTTTTCTTTTCCAAAATAAATTTAATTGTTAAGTAATTTGTTAACCTTATCTGCAGCAGGATTTCGATAGGCAACCTGGCCGCGATGCATTAACCAATACATGATCATTAATTTTTTCCCCATTTTGATGAAAAAACAGATGAGGGTAGATTTCTTGCAGTGCCCAATGAGAGCAATTGAAAACAGATATAATCTTGTTGACTTGTTGAGGGATTCAATGCACCAAAATTCTTGTACAATTGTACAATTGCTGCAGTTCAATTGACAGCGAAGATACTCCCAAGGGAACTAGCCTATAAATATTCGAAATACGTGGGTAAGGTCGAAAAAGATGGCGATGATAGGGTAACTCATGTGTGCACATATAAATCCCGCACAGATGCGGATTAAACTCCCTCCGTAGCAACGAAATATTCTGATGAACAGCAACAACTTAAAACGAAGGAAATTTTACCGTTGCCTATAATCTTAAATCCATTAAGATGGCTCAAATAAATAAGGTTTTAGGAATTATCGGCAGCGTACACGAAGCTAAACCTTCCCACCTTCTACCTTTTCGTTTCCACCAGCTGGAAGCGCGCGACCGCTCCTAGCGGAGAGGAGCCAAACCTCCAATGCCTCGTGACTATTGGCGATATGTGGCCCGCGAAACACAAATGTGTGTTGCAAGTCGAACATGCACCAAGCCCGCAACGATATTGTTGGGTTTTTATGTTGGTGGAAAGTGTGCTGAAAATGCTGGGGTAATGTACATATGTGCTTTTTCTAAATAAAGAAATATTGTAATTTTCAACTGATATCTGATTTTCCGTTCAGATATTAAGGGTATCTATACTTGAGTTCAGAATTCATGGAAAACTTATTTCTATTCTGGTACACAAACACAGGAGCTTAAAAAATAAAACGGGGCCAATGTTATTTAAGTTCTCATTGAATATAGGTCGACACGAATCTAGAGGCATAAGGTGAAAACCTGATTTCTTCTGTAAAATGAAGACTCTTTCGGATTCTATACCTACACTCCAAAGGATAATTAGATACCTATGATGCTAGTAGACAAGATTACAGTCTCTATGTATATTACAATATCATACATACAGTAGTTGCGCCCTTGACGATATTGGTCTTAGATTACGAATTGGGAAAAATGCTGAATTTAGCTTTTTGCATACATTTTCTATTTGATTTCTCCAAGTGAGGTTTCATCTTGCATTAGGCCTAAAAACTGTATAGTTGAGTAACATATGGCACATGGCTATTTGTTAGGTTTAGAACTAATGGCTGGCATCTTTTATAGAACTGTATATAAGATGTTTTCTTTGTGTTCAATTTTAAATGATTCTGTGCTCACCAAGACGTAAATTCAGCAAGCTTATTTGCCCTTATATTCAATTCCCCAGGTGAGTTGGCTTCAAGTCAGATTGAGACATCACAAAAAATAAAAGTAACCTAATACTTGAACTAAGCTATGTTTCTAAATCGTTGATAAAGATTACGAATAGTAGAGGAGAAAGGATGGCGCCCTGAGGTAGACCAATTCTTGTGTGGGATGGATTTTGTGGAATAATAATAAATAGAATAATAAATAAATAAAACACCACATAAATTAGACAATACCCAATTCCAGAAGCCAGGGGATTGTGCGGAAGGGGGTTACACATTGAAAAAAACGCGGATATACAACAATTTTCTCCGACAGTGCCAGTGCCGCAGCCAGGATTCGAACCCGGTAGTGCGATGTCCGTGTGATTAGTTGCGATTGCCACCTCGCGCCTTAACCCACTCGGCTGTCGACCACACAATATCTAGTTTAATTTTTAGTTAAAAAATAGCTGTTATCAATCTTATTAAATAAAAAATTATCTACAACTTTTGTCTAAAACTTTTTCATGCGGTGAATAGCTTCTGAGTCACAGCCGTGTAGAGGGCAAAAATATGCATTTATTTGAGAAAATATTTTGAGCTGTTATAAAATGAAGATATAACAATTACCGTGCTATTCGACTATTTGTTTAATTAATAAATAATAATAATAGTGATAATATTATTGACTTTATTTGGCGGAAATAATTATTTTCTCTGTAAGATTGGGAAGAGCTCTCTCTCTGTAATAAAAAATCAAAAAGGAAGGGGATATTCCGGTTACAGCACCTAAGAAAATGGCTGCTTGGCCCAACCCCCTTTTTAATAGATCAGATCAGATTTTTTATTAAAGACACCATCTACATGGATCATAAAAAAATATTTTTACCGGAATAAATGTTTTTATTCACGTTTATATTGATTGGCCTATCAGCCGTTGCCCGAATCCGTTTAGTTGTACGGTGAGTTGAGAAGATGAATTACATTTTTAACAAACTTGTTTGAAATAACCTCTATAACCAACCAACCGAAAAATTAACCTACAAAAAGCACTAATATTTATAATTGTGCAACAAAATTTATGTTACTAGAAATTTCTTCATCTAAAAAGGAATCTGTAGTTTTATTTAATAAAATATTTCACTCACATATTGTGGACACTTTCAAATTGTGTTAGTTTATTGTTTCACATTCTTACAATGTATTATAGTTATAAATCATATTATGTGAATCTTACAATAACCATTATGTAAGAATTATATTTGAATTTCTGACTGACCAACTTTAATAACCTTTCCATTTTTCATGTTTGTCAACAAGGTTCTAGTATCGCAATAAAACATTCTATTTTTAATCATAGTATATAGCGAATAATACGCGAATTTCTAATGAGGCCAAGATGAATGGGTCTTGGGAGAGTTCCTTGAAAACTAAATTCATTAAATCTCATTTGTAAACTGATTTTCGGAAAATGAAACGTAAACAGTCCAGAGTAAATGCTGTTAATTTAGGAGCGTGGAGAGATTGAAATGTATAGTCTGATTTGGCAGAGGAAATTGGAGCGTAGTCACACGCGTCTGAGGAACGACATCAATTTGGACGTATTTGTAAATAAGAGAAGAATCTGGTTTCCTACGCTACGCTGATATTTACTTCTCCTCCACTGAACATACTAGTAATAATGTGTTGATAGAACGTAGGAGAGCAACACAATTATTATGAAAATATCGATGTTTTTCGAATACACTCTATAACACTTACGTTTTCAATATTGAGTCAAAGATAAGGATGAAGACTAATATATTGTGTGTATAAGAATACTACTGAAATAGTGGACTAGGTATTAAATCTTTAGTAATGGAAGAAACAAAATGTCGATGTCTTTGTACTAAGCGAAATATGGTTTATTTTCGGGTTATAGCATAAGTTAGAGACCCAGTAATTAACATACTAGTCCCCATGCTCCGTTTTGCATAAGACTCTTAAATTCAGTCCGCCATCTTGAATTTTGTATTTTTGTATTAAAAAATCCTAATAACTTAAAAACTACTAAGTTCAAAAAGTATGTAATTTAATAATTTGTTGTGGATTAATTTATGAATCTTTTGGTGCAAAAAATACTCTTATACCTTTAACAATTTTTGAGATACAGCTAATTGTGATGAATAATAAAATTCCACTTCGTATAATTCAACTATTTTATCGACAGAAAATGTTATATAAAATTGTCTTTATCATTAGAAAAACATAAAATCTACTAATTCCGTCTGTCATCTTGAATTTTGGGACTTATTAAAAAAATCCCTTATATTTCAAAAACTATTTCAAATTCAAAAAAAAGACAAGAGACAAAAATTAAAGTACATGGAAATCTGCATTAAATGTTGGTGCTTATACCTTGGTTGGTACCTATCTTTATTTAGTAAAAAGTAGACGTCGATTACATATTACTGATTTTAAAGTTTTAAGCTAAAATAGAGTAAAATATAGTAAAAATTGTACATGTTTTTTATTTCATATAACATTTTCTATCGATAAAATAGTTGAATTATACCAATCGAAATTTTATTATTCAATAAAATTAGCTGTATCTCAAAAATTGTTAGAGGTATAAAAGTCTTTCTGGCACCAAAAGATTCATAAATTAATTTACAAGAAATCATTAAATTACATACTTTTTTGAATTCTCAATAGCTTTCAAGTTATTACATATTTTGTTACAAAAACACAAAATTCAAGATGACAGACCGAATTTAAGGGTCTTATGAAAAACGGAGGCATGGGGACTTTTAGTATGTTAATCTATAAAGCCAACAATTTGGCTTGGTTTCATTTGAATGTTAATTTGTTCCGGATAGGGTACTAATTGTATTGGACTAATGGAAGATATCAACTTTTTTTTCTTCACCGTTATATTGGAACCCATTGTCATAACATTCACTGTTACGTTAAAATCCAACATAAGAAGTACACTTATTTCTACACACCAATACAAAAAGTTTCCTCCTATAAGTATTACGAGAGATAAAACCGCAATAAGAAATTGCGATGAAAAAATTCCCTCCGCACACTGAGGCAGAAAGGCAAAGCAATAAAAAGAGAAAGATGAATAGGAAGAAGACAAGTTTCCTGGCTACGAAACCTAAGACAGTGGGTTCATCAGATGCAGTTCGACAAAATTATTCAAAATCGCCGTTAATATGGAGAGAATGGTCCTGATGATATTCATCTTTCAACAGGAGAGAGAGCATAAGGACAAAGACACACGAGGCTCATTTTAGACGAGCGGCCGCTCAGAGGCCGCTTATTACCACACATACGTATCGTCTCATGAAACGTAGCATACCAAACATTTAACTATTTTTATTTAGTGAATTATTAGACGTTGCCGGTTGCAATTTGCAACTATGAATAGTAATAATAATAATCTTTTCTCTCAACACGGAGAGCAGCCGTTGAAATTGGTCTCATCTTCGACGTCGAGCGGGTAAACCCCGACTCTGTCACCGAGTTGGAACCCGTTCGACTAAAAGCCCACATAGAGCTGCAGAACACAACATCCTTCTGCAGCTCCATAAGGATAAGCCATTGCACGGAGTCTCCTATAAAAATATAGAAGACCTCGGCTTATCCGAAAGGCCGACCTTCGCCTTTTTAAGGTCAGCCGGGCTGAAGTCCGAGGCCGAGGGATTCATAATGGCTTGCCAGGATGATGTATTTAACACCCTCGTCTATCGACGTCGTGTCATGTCACAGTCTCGGCCTATATTCACAGACACGACGCAGCATTACGAGTGCTTTACTATCATCTAAGGCACTCGTATAGGATAGACGAAACACCAGTGCTGCCTTACGCTCCGGGGGATATTGAGTCCGTTGTGGGGAATGAGAAGTATCTAATTTATTGGAACTACTCTTTTCCCACCGTTAGGCAAATATAAGCCAACAAGCCTGACATAGTACTCCACGACCACCAACTCAAGACAATGTATGTCGTGGAATTCTCAGCCCTCGCTGAGAGAAACATTGTCTTGAAAGATGAGGAAATACGGACAAAATATCGAGATTTGCTCTTCGAACTCCGCAGGCTTGATCCAGGCCATTCTGTTAAAATGGTGGTACTGATTATAGGAGCCCTCGGTGGAATGATACAGACGCTGCTTTCAGAACCAAAGATCATACTGGCATGCCGAGATTCGGCAGAGATCTTAGCCGGCAGAATGCAGAACTCAGGGCACATGATTCACGGACCCGGTAGTTACTCACCCCACGGACGTGGGGAGTGGCTATTGGTATTTATTACCAGCTCCCCTCTGTGAGGGTCGGAGCCACAGAGTAGAGTGACTGCTTTTTTGTAAAATAATAATAATAATATATTTGTCATAAATTTCATACAGAAATATTAACAACGTTAAGAAAATAAAGAAACATCTGCACACACATACAAAAATATATAAACCTAGGTATAAACAACAGTATTAATATAAGTAATATAAACAAGTAAAATCATGTATAAACGTAAGTACAAATTAGATAGTCATATATAAATAAACATAGAGATATTAATTTACATAAATGCTCTACTTTGTGATTCGGAATTTTTTTTAATTCTAATTGGCTTATTGTATTGCCAATTGAAGAAAAAGAAATCAACGTATGTGGGTTTACCCAATAAACAAAGAATGTTCTGTATAGTTTACTTAATTGTACAATGAGAGATGATGACGGAGGTTTTTAAATTTTGTCAGGATGTCCAAAAAGTCATTATATGAATTACTTTGTTATATATAAAGTGTCATAACAAAACACGGGAATTGTCTTTTGAAAATAAATTTATAATTTCATCCCAACAAACTCTTTTTCATCAGAATATTCTAATGCTCTCATGTCCCATATTACCAGCCTCCTCTGAACTTCTAACATTAACTCTTCCAAATCAAAATTGTCGCTACCATAAATTTTCTTTTTACGCAAGTCGCAAAGTATTCTTTTGTAAAAGGATTTGGCAAACACGCATCAACCTAACAACATAAACACACAACATCGTCTGTGCTGTTACACAGGCCCATCCATCTACTTGTCACTCATTATTATTATATGTAAAACTAATTCTTTGTTAAGTATTTTATATAAAATTAGTTATATGTCTTAATCATCACTCAGTATATTACTCTACATTTAGCAACTGCTTGTCTGCAGTAAATACGCACCTAATTTTATTTCACAGTCAGCGTTTACTGATCCTATAAATAACTTTATCCTCCGTATTCCGTGACCTTGCCGACCGGCCTCCACAGACCTTGCAACATATGCAGATCCCGAGTATGTCGCATGTCACGAAATACTAGCAACGTTTTTTAAGAGAGAACTCCATATACGCCCAGAAATATTTCCTATACTAAAATAGCTCTAGGAGAATTTGATATTGCACGATGAAAAACATTACATAAGAGTTCATCGTTTCCTCTCATATGCAGTGACTGGCACACCTACTGAAATATATGCTAACTCAGATCTTTTGAAATGTTCACCCCTCTTTAATCCAACGACATTTATGGGGAGTTCCCGGGAAAGTCGAACCTAAATACTCCGATTATCAGAAAATCTTAGATGCCTTGACTTAAAGCGAAACTTGACCTCATTTTTCATGTTCAGTTAATTACCTCTCTGTATCCTATAGGCCAAACTTTACCGTTTATCGATGAAATCTTGAGTAAGCACGACAGACCTTAAAATAAGTCTGGAAAGTCAGGCTAACTTTCCGCAAATATCAGATACATTCTGAATGAGAGTAAAAGCTTATGGTATGGCAGTTACAATAACAAGATGATGATGGGCTGAATAAAGCTGAATTAGTTTTAAATTTAGAAATGTAGGAAAACCGGAACAAGTATTTTTACTATATTGTGGAGATTCCATGTGAGGCAAGCTCTATCATGAAACATGTTCGCAAGCACTCAATACTAGGAAAGATATACAAATGGCCCCGCTCGCACCTACACGTCCCCGGCGTGTGAACGTAATCGCGCCTATCTCTTAAAATATGCGTGGGTGTCTTTATTATTGTGCGTCCCGACGTTGCGGGAGAGAAAGAGAGGCGAGCCGTCGCGACTGGGAGAGAGTGAAAGTTACAACGCTCGTCATCGAGGCTGCTCTAGCGCCGAATATCGAATAACTGACTCATACTACCATAGACTTTTTATCGTGGCTAAGTAATATTTAATGTGAAGGAAATTCCTCGAAGGTGGAGCGTTATTTTAGGGAAAGTCGATATATGCCTTTTTGTTGGAAGTAGCTTTTTTGGTTTAATGCCATTTTTCACACACGTGGAACAGTTTTTGTTTAAAGAATTTAGATCCGAAAATAAACACGTCCATTAAAGAATTCTTTTAGTATAGAGCATACAGGTATATATTAAGGTGTAAGAAATCATGCAAATATCTATAGTCCGGGCAAAATCAGTCATCGATCGGGAAAATTAATTCGGATGGAATATTCTTGTGCCATCTTGTTCAAAATGTGCTCCTTTATAAGAAAGTACAGTTTGCCAGATGGATATATGGTCAGGAATAGGGTCGTTGACCATTTTTTAAAAAAATTATATTCAAGTACTTTATTAAATTTTATTTGACCCGTATTTTTTTATTTTGCATTCTAAACTCATTTTATTAGTGAAATTATTTATTTAAGTTAAGAAATTTTGAATTGGCGCCTATGGTGACGTCAGAGTGAGTGAATCCTTGAAAAACTCTGAGTACGGTGATACACCGTAAGTGATATTTCGACTCCATGAAAAAAATTTGACTCAAAGTTTGTTGGTGTATCTAGAGTCGCACGACTAGAAAAAATTGCTTTTGTGCACATCCACGGAGTCCTTAGAACATCCGCTATTGGTAGTACTCTACCAATTATGGTTCCATTTGAAAAAATCAAGTTTTGTTAAAAAAACTGTTCAGGTCAAATTTAATGGCCTACGAAATACACGTTCTCAAATTTTTATGCTCGATTTGATTTTTATGACACACCGGTCCATTACAAACATTTTTTTCTGGTCATGGCACTCTAGATACACCAACAAATTTCGAGTCAATTTTTTTTCATGAAGCGTCACTTATGGGGTATCACCGTACTCAGAATTTTTCAAGGATTCCAAAAATGTAATAATATACAGAGTGTTCCATTTGAAAATCAAAAGTTGGGGCCGTATCCAGTGAAATCAGTAGGGATAAAAAATGACAGTTATGCTACAAAGTGTCTTCTTTGTCATATAATACATCTACCAAGTTTCATTCCGATATTTAAAAAAAAAAAAATAAGGGAAAAAGGCCATGACCCGTTGATACCCGGTATAGTACATTCGTGGTAACTGAAAATTAATATTGTTACTGCCCAGCAAGAAGTACTTGGATGTATGTACTCGCATATTAATAATTTTACATCTTCTTTTTTTTTGCTTTGGTTGTGTCCATTCAGCCAAGATATTTATTATTATATCTAGTTCTATCCTTACAAATCATGTTAATCTACTTGATATTTTAAATGTAAAAACGCACTTTCTGAATCCACCTTCTTAATGTTTCCTGGCTAATAGCTATCCTATAATTTTTTCGTAATTCGCTATTGTATATTGAACGAAACGGAGTTGATTTTGTACTCCACAAGTACTTCTTTGCTACATTGGTGTTTCAATAGGGCCATAAAATTGTCGTAGAACGGCGACAGATGGGTGCGACTTACGCATTATTATTTAAAATTACATGTGGTAGCAATACAACAAATAATTTGTCGCGTATTTCGCTCTATAGAGATAACGTACAATGTAATTGTTATTTTTTAAACAATAATATGGAAATTTTGTAATATTTGCCAGTGAAATGAAAGTTTTGTTGCAATTTACATATGCATATGACTCCACTTACCCCCGAGAGGTAATCCTTTTACGGGATTAGGTTATTAACAAAAAATTCTTGTTTGTTGCTTCAGTGGTGGATTAACCGGTGACGGCGCCTTGGTAACGCTTTGAGGCCCCTCCTATCTCAAAGAATTTCATTTTTGTTCAAAAAAACAAAAGGAAATGAAATTAAGAAGCAACAAAAGTCAATAAAACGCAACATTTCGAGATATTCCTTGAGTAAACTATTGCATCATCATATGTCAACGACGTGGTGATGTTGCTTTCAATGGATAAAATCGACAACAGTTCAATATGTCTTCCATCATTGTATTTCTATATTCATTTTTTATAATTGTTAATTTTGAAAACGCCCTCTCCTCTTCGCAATTCGTTATTGGTAGCGTCAAATATTCTTTTAAAACAGTATAAAAAAATTTTTTTTTGATTTTTTCCCCAATAAAAACTTGATTTTTTTTGTCCATATCATCATACACTTCTGTCATTCAAAGATTTTGATAAGGTATCCAGCAACACATTAGCAGTGTCTATTCGAAAGCGGTTAACGTCTAGAATCGAGAAGTCTGTTCATCTTTTTCTGCCAGAAAACTTTTTTGTTACCTTTCTTTTGTTTACGTAATTTTAATTTTGTTTAATTTCAGAACTCAAAGCTTTTGCTTGGGTCTCATACTCATTTGTGATTCTTGCAAAATTTTCTCTCATATCCTTTATACAAGTATTCAGGGATGCTATGAAAGCATAACCTTGACAGAAATCTAATCCGGACCTTTGCAATGTTGCACTGACTTTATTAAACCTCCCCAAGATATAATCCCAAATAACAGTTAAAGAGGCTGTATCTAGTCTTATAAACTTGTCATAGAGATTTTCTACATCAGTTCTGTAGTCTTTTTTCTCCTTCATTATTAAAAATATCACGAGGAATCTTTAAAATCGAGTTGTAACTAAACTTAATAGCGTGAATGGCTTTGTGATGGCTAGACCACTTGGTTGCCCCTAATTTTTTATGATAAATGGTAATTTTCCAGACAGCCCTAAAAGGTCCCAACTGTAAGCAGATGCAGTAACCAACACGTACCACTGCTGCACTGTGCCAAAGTAGTTTAAAATTTCTGCTGAAACTTTACATGCTTCCACATCAACTAACTGCAAGGAGTGACCTGCAGAGGAAACTTAATCAATGAAGTTATTTTCTTTCTTGAAATATACTTGTAATCCGTTATATTTTCCCGACATATTGCTGGCGTTGTCGTAAGATTGGCCACGGCAGTTTCCAAATGGCATTGAATTTTCTTCCAAGAATTTTGTAACTATGAGTATGACTCTACATCGAACAATATATCAAAAATCTCTAATAAACTTTTCCTTTTGAACAGTACCTCAGTGTAATGGCTAACTGGTCGATGTGTGCAAGATCTGGCGTCGAGTCTACAATTATTGAATAATACTCCGTATCGATTTCATTCCTTTTATCAACACTTTTCTATAGGACTTTCTTCCCCATTATAGCTATGATTTCCTCGTAAACAGTTTTCGACAAGTAAGTAAGCGATCTGTGTTGCGGGCTATTGTTCTCGCTTTTTGCAACATGTTCTGGTAAAAATGGATCGAACTCGGCTATAAGTTCAAGAGAACCCATAAAAAATTACCACTATGGGGAGAACCAAATTTTTCTTCATGGCCCCTAAAGGCCAAACCTCTCTCACTTAAGAACAGCAACTACCTGTTTCAAAACATTATAATAACAGTCTGCTTGCTTAATTGTTTCTTCTCGGGATTTGTTTGTCAATAACATTTTTTTACGAATTGTCCATGACATCATTGACTTATTGTGTTCGGCAGACATTTCATGACTTTCAAAACACTCATTCAAATGTTTCCAGTTTGAGAATTCTGTTGAAAACGTCGAAGTTTTAGCAAATAAACTGCAAAACAAACAATAAATGTTGCCGCTACTGGTAATGACGAACTGACAACGATTTGCCTATTTTCTAAATATTTTGTGAAATATCTTTTCGAAAATTGTTATATTTCCTTATTGATGGATAAATAAAAATTGTTGCAAAAGATTGCTTCATTTATAACTAACAGAGGAATAATCTGCAATTACTTCAATAACAACAGTACTATGGGACAACCTGTATAATAACAAAAATGTTTTATATCTCAGTTTTTTTTACTAAAAAGCATGTAATTGCTGGAAAATCTTATCTGCCCCATTAAGAATCATGCAAATAAATCATATTCTGTTGATATTAGCGATAAGTATTTATCTACGCAGTACATTTTTTCGTCTACCATTTTTTGTCTATACAATGTTTAATCACGGTTCAGTTATAATATGCAATGTAAATATTTTATTATACTGTTACGTGCAAGGTTATAAATATATTTTTTTGCATTCGTTACTAGATTATTTAGCATGAAGTTATACAATGTATCTCTATTTATATTAAAATTTGCATAAAACACTCCCACTGTCTGCATAAATGCACAATACCAATTCTTAATTGAGGTTTTTTACTTCAAAAGCGAGGTTTAATCAAATAATACTAGGACTGGTTTCATTAAAATTTATAAAGTTATATATATACATATACATTTTGATCCCCTTTAAGGAAATTTTCGTCGTGATGAAGGCACTACCTTCTCCAGTTCAGGAAACATTCCTGGTAAACATTTAAAAGAATCCTGTTTTAGTCGTTAGCAAACGACAAAGATCATACCATTGGAAGCAAAAAATCTCACGGAGGCAGATACGGGAAAAACGGTGGATGATGTAAGATTGGGGATTGGGGTGAAAGAAATCATGACTTCATCAAAATATCTTAACGAGAACTCAGTCAGTAATTAGTCCGGTTGAGGTCACGAACAGCTTCCACATTTCCTCTAGTATCGTGATACCTATGAAGTGTTTATGCTTCTATTTTTATATTTTGGTTCTGGAGTTCTTCTTGCGGGCTTTCTATTTCCTCTGCTACTGATTCAGGCAGCCTATAAATCATTACAATTTCTTTATGATCCGTCTTTTTCTTTTATGTTTAATTTAAATACGAACGGGATATGAGCGTAATATTATTAACAGGAAACTAAGGCCAATAAGTGCAGTTCCCTCAACAGCAGTGCCAGCGCACAGCGGTCCGCAACTCGACTTAGTAGGGAAGGCAGCAGAGACTTAGGCCACTGCTCCTACTTTTTATTTGTTAGAATTATCAGAGCTGATTGGAAGGCAATCTGTATAATATCCAATAATTAGGTATATAAAAAAATCAATAAACCTGCAAACAATGTTAATATACAATTTTAATAATAAGGTTAGAAAATTTAGTTGTCTCATTTATCTCCTTGTGCAATGATCAGTGTCAAACCACTGAACAGACTTTGAATTACGTCAAATTACCTGTGTTTAAGATAAAATTATTTTGAGATATTTAAAATTATCTACGCTTCAAGGGTGATTGCATGGTGCACACATATAGTCGTATTAAAAACATTTACATGGAGAAGGTTTAGCTAATCCATATTTCCCTATTTTGTTCATCATATTCATAAATTTTCCGGCAAACTTTGGGAATAGCTAAAAGAAAAATATCCAGGCCGCTCGCCCCAATCCTCAGATTATTCCCCAGGAGAGAACGTCGTAAAGTTAGTATTTCTTGCATCCCATTTAATATTGTATCCGGGGAAGTTAAGTAGACCCCATCTGACGTGATTGCATAATATCAGCGCAGACTTCGTGGGTGTATTAATAGCAGATAAGGCGAAAGGCGAGTCTCGGTCACTAATTTCTGATTTTAATGTTAGGACCGTGTTTCCCCAGCATTTCCCCACCCGTCATTAATGAAACCGCAATAACCCAAGGTCGCAGACAGACAGCAGCTAAGCTGGCTATGGCACATCACGTCTCGAAACCTAATTGCGTAGAGCACGCAAAGTTTTCTGTGCGTGCACCGATGCTTTTTTCTTCTACTAGTACAGTAAAATTGACGTTTGACCTAAAACAAATATGGGACAAGCTGATTCAAAATATTTATTAGTCTTTGAGCTAGATGGTATGTAGATGAGACAAGTCAATTTGTAAAATAATAGTTCACAAACGTTCGAAGTATAAACATTTTTTAAAAATAATATCACGACTAGCGCAAGCTAATCAAATATCAGTACTACTGGGGACGGTTCTCAGACCGGCGAGGTGAGGCCGTGTTTTTTCCCGCGCCAGAAAATACACAGTGCTCTATATTCACTCACCTCTATGTTTTAATACCTAAGATACATAACATAAACATTTTTTAAATGCAAGCAGTGTCAGTTTACCAAACAAGACCTTGTAGAATCAGCAAAAATGCTTGTTTATAAATACAAGTGTACATGAAGAGTATTGAATCAAAATAATAATTTCTAATAATATTGACATAAAATTTAGCCATGGCCTGCTTCAATTTTTATAATAACATATTAATGAGGCGAATAAGGAATTAGATTTTACAGTAACACAAAAAAAGTACCTATAAAATAACTACATAAATAACCTTATATAATGGCATACCTATAATACGTTGACTGTACTGTATTGTTATGCGCCGCCCTCTAACGGAGAGAATTTTAATCAATCCCAGGTAGCAAAGTGAAAGGAGGCCTGCCTAATTGGCTACCGGTAAAGCGGCGCCATTCCTGGGCTAACTGGCGAACTACCATTACCACAGATACAAGAAAATGGTGGAATATGCTAGATAGACTAGAAAGATCTCGAGTCACGGACTGGAAATATCGAGAATAAGGCGCCACGGATATATAAGGAGTGGATCCCACGCACGGAATCCAGTTTTATATTAGATGAACAAGTGAACAGATAAAATAAAGAACAGTAATAAGTTGTGAATTTTAATAGTGTCTATAGTAGATCAATATTGTAATTAGTGTGTTATGATAATGATTAACTATTGTACAGTTTTCTGCAATGTCATAAAATACGTTTTCCCCTAGAAATCATTTTTTAAAAATTTGTTAACATTAGGTGCATTTTTGATAACATGAGGTAATCTGCAGTCATACTTCATTAGACTAACATAAAGCAATTGATCGAGTAAATCAGGTTAAACTATTGCGAATATTGGAAGGAATGGGACTGGAAAAAAATTATATCATGAATATAAAAAATCTCCAAATATTCTCTAAACGTTAATTGTGTTTTTATGATCATATTCATTTCTTCTTCTAATATAAATAATCTCTATTGCAATCAGACAGAAGAAGCCACCATAGAACGAGGAGTGCGACAAGGCTATGCTTTATCCACCTCCTATTCAACATATATTCCGAACAAATATTTGCAGGGGCATTGAGTGACATAGAAGACGGCACTAAAATTAACGGTAAAACGACTAACAATCTTTCGATATGCAGATGATACTGCGGTAATGGCATATAATCCAGAAGCTCTACAACATTTGCTGAACGGACTTCATAGCTGGTGATCAATACGATCATAAATCAATATAACAAAAACAAAAATATTGATTATTTCAATAACTCCTGACCCTCCCATACACATCAACATATACGGAGAAAATATAGAGGTACCTGGATAAAGAACGACTTAGATCCAGATGTTGAAATCAGAGCAACAATCGAGCAATCTTTTAATCTCATGAAACTTTTCGCGTGCAATTCCACATTATCGTTAAAAATCTGATTCCTCTTTGTTAAATGTTATATATATTCCGCACTGTTGTACAGCAGCGAAGCATGGACAATACAGGTCAATACAATTAACCGAATCAAAGCTTTCTAGATGTGGGTGTTACGAAGACTCCTGAAGATTTTATGGATGGTCTGAGTTTCTAACAATGAAGTTTTTGAAAGAGCAGAACGTGAAAGAGAACTACTGCAGATAATAAAAGAAAGAAAGACCTTATATCCTTATATATAGATCATATAATGCAAATTATTGAAGCTATTAATGGAAGGTAAAATTGAGAGCCGGCGTGATATTGACAGAAGAAAGCATTCCTGGCCGAATAACATAAGAGACCGGATAGGTTTGGATGCCCACTCACTCTTTAGAGCGACCCAGAACCGCCAGACGTTCGCTGAGATTGTTGCTGACCGCTAATAAAGAGACGGCACTATAAGAGGAAGAAGAAGAGGCAATCTGTTGTATAAATTGCAACCTGAATAGTCGGTTTTCGAGGTAGTTGCTAAATTTACATCCCTTGCGACGTAATTTGATATAGTTCCACAAATTGCGCTTCGTTGCGCGTCATTTATTACAGTTGCAATACGAATTTTTATGATAGTTTTCAGAAATGAAATTTTTGTTATAGTTACAAAAAATAAATTTTTGTTACAAATTCTAAACATTTCCATAGTACCTCCACAACATATATTCCGACGGCATTTTTGTGTCGCGTGCAAAATATTTAGGTCGAGTTTCGTTACAGTTTCGAGAAATCCCTTTGAAGGAGATTTCTGCTGACTTCAAGCCTGACGACTTTAGATATATTTAGGCAGCTTCTTTGACCATATCGTCGGAATGATGATTAGACAAATTTTTTCTGTAATTTTAATCAGTTCATTGACTTTTTTTAAATTTGAATCATCTCCCGATGATGGTTAATATGGTTAGTGAAACGCGCTTCTAGTAGTGCATTCCAGTGTAAGCTTATTGGTGTGGAAACTGCAGTGTCCCTCCAGGATTCCAAGATTAAGAAATCCGGATTTCTAGGATATAATCCCGCTAAAATCAGCTTGTCCCAAAGTTACTTTAGGTCTAGCTGAAAAAACGCCCATATTTCCTGTCGAAGCTTTTAACTGGCGCTTTGGTCCTCAAACTGGTATAATAAACTTAAAATGTGAAGGGTAAAGAAGTCAGACTATCAGACTGCTGAAGGTAAATGCGATGTGTTAATATTTAAAATTAGCAAGAAAATTGTACAACACTATTAATTATTCATGTGAAATTAACAAGTGAAGAAAAACTGACGTTCTATAAATAGTATGAAATAGTGGAAGGTCGCGACATTGTTGATTTTAGGTGAGGCTACGGGCGGCAAAGGTGACTCAGTCCCTAATGTATTCTCTTATAAACCCTTTCACAGGTATTTTTGCATCAAAATTTATGTCTGTTAAATTAATGTTAATGTGTCTGCCGGGATTTTTTGTACGACTATTAAATTAATATAAATATATGTGGTTCGTCTTTTTTTAGAATGAAGCAAAATATACTACTGTTTTATAAAAAGTCGCATAAAAATTCTATAATGAGATAATTTGTCAATAATACAAACAACTACATTTCTTTAACGCAAATTAAAGGAGGTTCATGATGCTTTTTTTAATAAATAAACTTTCCCCATAAGCTCTAAATTGAGTTCTTGATGTGCTACCCTTTTAAAAGCTTTTATTAAACTTGTAAAATGTTAGTTAGTTTGTTTGGGTCAAATCTTGCAATCAAAATTTCGATTAGTTCTAACTGAACTAAAGCTTTAAAATTTTGCACATGTGTATAAGTCCGGTGATAATATACATTAACATGTTCATATAAGAATCAAGATCAAGTACGTTTTTTAATATTTCGTTAATATGTATATCTGTCAAATTATTAACTACTGATAATTATATGAAAAGTGATACATGATTTAAACAATTATAATGAAATATTCATAGTGACTTAAATACATTCTCCTACTTATGTTATTTTTACATCTTGTTGTGCACGAACAAAATTAATTAAAAATAATTAACATAATAGTAACCTTTATAAAATGATATACAAAATACTCTTAAAGAGGAAACGTTTTTAAATATTAATGTCAAGTTAGTAACGTGTTTAAATTCAATATATTGAGTTGCTGTAGTCTTTTCCAAAATTCACAAGTTTGATTCTAAGACTAGCCGACACTTGGATAAGTATTTATTTATGTAATTAGTATTCGGTTTTTATGTATTTTTGAGCACGCTGTAAATTATTCTGATTTATTATCACGAGCAAAAATGCTTTCTCGCTTTCTGTACTGAACTTCCATAAATATTTAATCTGGCATCAAATTTCTAGTGCACATCGACATAGTATTTATTACCAATCAGAGTACATTTCCTTATGATTTACAAATATGGAAGTAATTGTTTGAACCTTTATAGAAATGAAGAAGAGAAAGTTTATACCTACAAATGTAAATAATAGATCTCGGACAGCAGAATGGAATTGTGAAAATATTTTCCGACAAAATTTGCATACAATTACTTTAAGGAGATAGGAAATTCTTACTGTATTCTAATAAATCTATTACGGTGATTATCTTAATTATACATTCTGAAATACTATATACAATTTTATCATATAATAATAACATTGCATCGCATTTTTGCATAAATTTTCACTGAATTATTTTATTCAACATATGGTGTTAATTAAATAATCTAAGTGAACAAGATGTTAATTAAATTAATAAATCATACATGATAATTCTACGTAAGTAATGTAGGTAACTTGTCACTGTTGGAGACTTCCTGTGTTGCAGAAAAATAGAATTATGGGATACAAAAGTATTTGCAATTTAATAACATTGTGGTTGGATAAAGTTGCAAGTTATGGTTTGTTTATACTTCAGTGCCCATGTGGTAGTATTATACTTGGTGACACGTAATTAATTAATGGATCAAAGCATGCGAATATAATTAGAAATACAATGTATCAAAGCGTTAAGAAAACAGTGTTTATTAGAGCAGTTACTGTGAAGTAAACATGATCAATTATTATTAGTGCGATCTGTCCACGATATAAAGTCTAACTTAAATCCATTTTAATAATTTATGACCTATTCGATGACAAATTGGGTTCAAATTACATAGAATTTCGACAGGAGGTGCCGACTAAAATAAGTAAAGAACAACATAAACTCTACGACAACGATGCAAGATAGCTTTAAATTGCACATACTAGTTGGCTAGTCATCTAGTAAATAAAATACAAGTGGTGAGAAGAAGTAAATGTTTTTATCTATTCCGCGAACAAACAATAATACATTGTTATGCAGATGACCTGGTCGTCACTGTGAGAGGCAAAAATGATCTCCCTCATGCAAATTGCCTTAAACACAATATCCAAATAGTGCTCGTCAGAGCAAAACAGTTATTGTCGCGTTCACTAAAAGAAGAACTCCTATACTGAATGGAACGATACTGAACTTTTCTAGTGAAGTCAAGTATCTAAGAGTAATCTTGGATCAAAAACTTACCTATGGAATTCACATCTGGAAAGGACTCTTACTAAAGCAACAGCGGCAATATGGGCGTGCCATAGGCTGTTTGGTAAGATTTGGGGTCTACGGGTCCAAGACCGAAAATAACACATTGGTCTTATCTTTCGGTTGTCACACCTATGGTAGCCTACGCATCATGCGTACGGTGGCCAAAAACAGAGTAAAACATAGCACAGAGAAAGTTGCAGAAACTGCAACGCCTTGCCTGTTTAGGGACTACAGGAGCAATGCACTCGTGTCCCACAGCAGCTGTGGAGGTTATGCTTGACCTACTTCCCTTGCACTTGCATGTAAGGAAGCAGTACTCAGTACTTTACGACTGCCCCAGGCACATAAATTTAAACCAGGCGATCTGGTTGGTCGCTTAAGGATTCTGGAGTTAATCCATTTGAAATCCATGACCAAACCCACTGACTCAATGCCAATCAATCAAGACTTTGACTGCCTGTTTGACGTGGTAATTGGGAGTCGTCAGACGAGCAAGATAGAGACACTGCGATTGGAATAAGGGTCATTCATCTGGTATACAGATGGATCTGAGATGGCTGAAGGGGTAGGAGTGGGCGTAGCAGGGACTAAGTGTAGGCTATCCAAAGCCCTCGGTAACATCCCAACCATCTTCCGGAAATTTATGCTATAGATCTGTGTGCCCAGGAATGGCTAAATAAAGGCATCCAAAGGCCAACGATCTATATACTCAGATAACCAGGCAGCACTAAAGGCTCTAAGGTCCTATACCTTTGAGTCTAAAATTGACTGAGAATGTAGACAATCCCTGAAGCAATTGGCCAACAACAACAAGGTTACCTTGATGTGGGTGCCAAAACATGAGGGAGGGAGTACAAGGAAACAAACTTGCTGACAGTCTTGCAAAAAAAAAGCTTAAGCACCATTCATTGGACCCGAACCGTTTTGTGGCCTGTCCAAGGGACACATAGCGGAAGAAATCCAAGAATGGGGGAAGGACCAGAAAAAGTCCTACTGGAGGAATACTCCACGCCAAAGACAAGCGAAAACAGTTTATAACTTATTCAGCAAAGAATACCACAAGGCTTCTCGAACTTGAAAAGTCCGAATTAAGGCTAATTACAGGCCTACTAACTGGCCACTGCCCCTTGACATATCATCTCCAGAATATGGGCAAGGCAGTAGACAACAAATGCAGATATTGCGATACTGAAACTGAAACTGCGGAGCACATACTTTGTGAATGCAAGGTGTCAGTCCGCACTAGGCTAAAGTTTCTAGAACAAGCGGAATTAACGCCTGAAGACGTAGGGAAATTAGCTCCCAGGAAAATCATAAACTTTGTAAAAAGTCTTGGAATCCTGGACAGCAACTAATGCAGGGTAAATCACAAAAGATTTCTTAGGTCGAAGTGAAGTAAGGCTGTTCGAAGCCAAACGACCCCGTAAAACAATCTACAATTATAAAAAAATATAGGTAAAAAAACGACATTGAGAAGTTACTTTCCTGGTCTAGGTTGGGAACATATTTTTTTCGCTGATTGACAGCAAAGTACTAACTTTGCTGACTAATGTGAATCAGCAAAGTGGCACTTTCCCGGCCTAGGCAGGAAAGTGCTCATTTTCCCTGCCTAGGCAGGGAAAGTGACACTTAATTTCCATGGTAACCAACTTGTAACAACTGCGATTTTTAGTGAATTTTTATTGAATTTATTACAACAAAAATAGAGAGATTGAGATTTGTAATAATTTAATTATTTTAGAACATATTTAAACAATCGGCGAAAAAATTATATGTTCAACTCAGCAGCAAAATAGACTGACTGCCTTGGCAGAGTTCAGCCGCGGCAGTCAATCTACTATTTTAATAATAATAATAATAATAATAATAATTTATTTGTCAAAAAAACTTTACACCGTGGTGTTTTGACATGTCATGTATAGTACGGTATATTAAATATAACATATATAAGCATATAAAAAATACACAGGTATATAACAAACCGAATAAAACAAAAATATAAACATTTACATATATACACATATATAGTCAACATCTAAACAAACAACATATAATATATAATAATACAGGTGTATAGTACAGTATATTAAATATGAGGGATATAAGAAAATAAAAAATACGCAGGTAAATAACAAACTGAATAAACAAAAATATATACATTTACATATATACACATATATAGTCAACATCTAAACAACATATAATATATAATAATACAGGTTTACATGTACTTAAAATCTGATGAAGTGTAGTAAGCATTTTCCAAAAGATGTAGTTTTAATTTTGTTTTGAATTGGTTAATGTGCAGTTCTTTAATATGACCCGGAAGTGAATTAAACAAATCAATTCCGAAGTTGAGTCGCTTTGTATAAGCCAATCTCTGACGCGGGGTTTGTATTTTATCCCGATTTCGGGTGTTATATTGATGAGATTCACCATTTTTCGCATATTCACTTAGATGTACTTTTATAAAAATGAGGTGGCAGTAGATTATCTCTGATGGTAAAGTCATTATTTGGAATTTAACAAACCATGGTTTACAACTTTCAAGCTGATTCACGCCCGCCAAAGCTCTTATGGCCCTTTTTTGAACTATAAAGACGTCTTGAATGTGGTTTGATGTACCCCAGTTAATTAAACCATATGTCATAACACTATGAAATAGTGCATGATATGCAACAAGAGCAGCATCTAGATTCACCCTGTTTTTAATTTGTCTAATGGCATATATTTTTTTGGACAGTTTCGTTGTTAAATCATTTATGTGTGATTCCCAAGTCAACCTGCCATCCAAGCACAGGCCTAAGAATTTTACGGTCTCCGGAGTATTACTCTTCGTAGAAAAAAGTAATTTGTTTGTTTTGTCCGTGTTTAAGCATAACTTGTTTGCATTAAACCAGTCAGAGGCTTTGTTTATAATGCTTTTTTCTGAGTCATTAATATTAATGCCGGTATCTATTAGCCGTGTTGCGAAAGTGGTATCATCCGCAAAAAGGACCGTGAAAATTGACATAACATCGGGCAAGTCATTTACGTAAATTAAAAATAGTAGCGGCCCCAATACACTACCTTGAGGAACACCGTATTGTACTGGTAACAAATTGCTAGGCTGATTATTACTGAACACACACTGATATCTATTAGATAAGTAGGAATTCACTAGTTCAAGAGCTATACCTCTAAAACCATAAAACTCCAGCTTACCCAGTAAAATCTCCTTAGAAACACAATCAAATGCCTTACTTAAGTCTAAAAAAAGTGCCAGCGTGGAATTCCCATTTTCGAAACCCTCACTAATAAAATTGACTAATTCTAGAACTGCCATTGATGTGTTTTTACCCTTTCTGAAACCAAATTGTCTGTTAGTAAATATATTAAAAGATTCGAAATAATGTGTTATTCTCGCAGCTATAATTTTTTCACATATTTTGGCTAGAATAGGAAGTAATGCTATAGGCCTATAGTTGGATACATCCTCAACATCACCTGACTTTAATAAGGGGATAATTTTTGCCATTTTTAATTTATTTGGAAATACGCCTGTCTCAAGTATTAGGTTAATAATATAAGTAAGTGGGGCTGACAGGGATAATAGGTTATCTTTATACATGTCAACTGAGTGATTGAACAGGTCAGTAGCTTGAGAATTCTTTAAGGTCCTTAAGATATTTTGTACTTCTTGTTCCTCAGCAGGAAAAAGAAATATTGACGAATCAGTTATTTTAACATTATCATGCAAATATTCCATGTATGTTGAATTTGCCTTGGGTATTTGACTTATCAATTTGTCTGCTACTTGGGTAAAAAAAGAATTGTATCCATCAGGAGATATTGAAGTTGCTTCCTTTTGGTTATTGTTTTTACCAATATTTTTGTTAATGATATTCCAAATGGTTTTTTGTCTGTTTTTTGAATCTAATATTTCCCTATTCATTTGGTCTTTTCTTAAATTAATGATAAGTTGCTCATATTCATATTTTTTTTGTTTTAGTTCTGCCATTACTTTTTCACAATTTGGAAGTAGATTTATAGTACCATTTAGCCGATTTATTTCTTCTTTTTTTGATAGTACGTCGGGATTCGAAAAAACTGCATTACTTCTGTAATTATGTTTGTCCTTAATATAAATTTGAGGGAAAGATAAGTAATGATAATAATCTATTGTATTATAAAAAATGTCAATAGCTTTATCTGGTGTGTTTTCATTGTATAGTTCTGCCCAATTTTCAGAAATTAAGTAACTTGAAAATTTTCTTTTATTTTCCTTACATTTATTTAATACAGACTTATACAATGAATTTACTTTTTTTGGTTCATCGACAAACTTGACTATTTGAGCTTTGTGGTCGGAGAGCTGATAATCCACGACAATGGCATCCATGATTTCGAAATTGACAAAAATATTGTCGATACATGTACGGGAATTTTTCTGTACTCTGGTGGGCTCTGAAATGCACTTTTCTAGACCGAAAGCGTGAAATATATCGATAATTTCTTTAGAGGACTTTGAATCACCCCGAAAGTTTACATTGAAGTCACCACCTATAAGTAATCTACTGTTTTTATATGTTTCACATAAAACTTGAAGAGCATGATATAACCTGTCTTTGAAAATATGTATATCCCCACATGGTGAACGGTATAAGGTAAGAACAATACAATTTAAATTTGTTATTTTTACACAACAACTCTCAAAATGTTTTTCATTGTTGAATTCACTTATAGAATCTATTTTTGTGTAATTTACATCGTTTCGCACAAAAATACACACACCTCCATGTATATGTTTAAGTCTACAAAAACTAGATACTAAATTGAAATTGTTGAAGTGATATAAATCTTTTTCTCCATCTTTTAGCCAATGCTCACTGATCATTGCAACATTTAAGTCATTACCTAACAGAATCGATTCGAGCATATTGCACTTATTTTTTAAACATTGTATGTTTATGTGCATTAATTTAAATTGTTTAACTTTCAATCCAAAATTTTCAATTGTGAGAGTCTGGGGTATAAAAAACCTTGACTATTTTTTTGTTGTGGCTGGACTGAAACATGTTGTAATGACATGGTACTTACAATTTCTTGATCCAGTGACAAACTATTTCTCACGACACTTGACGTATGTTGCACTAACACATCCGCAGGAGGATTTTCGCTATCCATCACTGAGTTATCTAGGTCTATAACTGAGGCATTTTCGTTGGGTATTTTTCCTTCTTCGCCTGTGATGGGAATAAATTTTAAATTGTTTCTGGGTAGGTACTTTGCACGACATAAAGCACTTTTTATATTTTGGGCCATTAATTCAGGGCTATGTTTCTGTAAATCTGTGGGATTTATTTCCAGATATGAAATGTTACCTTCTACATACCTATTGAATTTGGTCAAAAATTCATTAAGCTTTGAATTGTATTTGTTGATGAATTTGTTTCTTAGGAAACCGTTTATTTTATTTCTTTTGTATGAAATGGAAGTGAACATTACATTTGTATGAGCGCACAGTTTTAATTTGTTACAAATAAATCTGAACGAAGGAATACAATTTTTGTTGATATCATTGGTTCCAGCCGTTATAATAACGAAGTCATTTAATGTAAAATATCTGCATAAAACGTCTATATTTTCTATTATTTGCCACAGGAGCGCGCCAGGTTTTTTTATAGTGGTTATTTCGTAAGATTCTAGCTCTCTGTACTTATTAATAATCCTATTGTAGTTACTTCCGTACTCGTCACTTAATATTAGTATTTTATTTTTCTTTAAATTGTTTTCTGATACACCCTGTATGTTTACCAACGTGGCCTGTTTGGTCTGAGTGTTTTTTTTATAAATTTTTTGGGGTTCACTCTTTTTGGATAAATCTTGTATACATGCCTCCGTCCTATTATTTTTTGTGCGGGTGTGGTTTGCTTCATCATTATTTGGTTTTACTGATATTAAATCTGCCATAGTGGAGACGTTTCTATTATTTTTGTTGGTTTGTGTACCGATGGTTTTTGTTATTTTATTAGTTGTGTTTGTGCAGTTTTTTAACTTGCTGATTAGTTCTTTTAATTCGGTTATTGTTTTTTGGTGTTTCCTTATCTGCTCATTCATTTCTTCTTCTGTTTTAATTGCATCCTCTATAAACAACCTGTTGTCATTTTTTAATTTTTCTATGTAGCTGTTTTTTATTTCACTATCTTCGGCAAGTTCACTAATTGTTTTTTCCAATGCACTTATCTCGTTTTCATCACTTAAGTATGAGTCCTCGTCCGGTTTACAGCATATAATTTTATTTTCTTTAATAATACGAATGTTATTTATATATTTCGGTAGACAACTTTTGTGAATGACGTTATGACACTTTACACAAATGTAATGGATAAATGGTTTACTTTTACAGCATTTGTAGCCAATAAAGGCAGAGCACCGAGAAGAGCTGTTGCCACTAGACATTATTCACATTGTGTTTTGCTACCTAGTTAAACGAATAACTATTTCCATACTGTCTCTTGATGGTTGCTTAGCAACGGACTAAAATACTAGAATCTGGTACTTTGGGATCTGAAATTACGCCGAGAAAGTAAACATTCTTGATTGATTTCAGAAAAATATTTTTAGTGGTTTTACAATAACATAATTAAAGGTCTTAAGCATAAAAGTAAAATCTGGAATAAACACTAGAAGGCACCATATGAGGAATATAAAAACAACACAATAATATTGATGACACAAACAAAAACTTAATAGCTTATAAAATAACCCAATCATATATAGGGCGTTTCATTCATAGACACCCAAAACGAATAGAGCGATAGAAGACCTCAAGATCAATAATAATGACTGTTACATATGGGGTCTGATTCTGAACGGTTTAAAAGTTACGAAATTTTTATATTTTTTGGGTCCACTGTAATACCGCTATACAAAGAAGTCTATTGGATTTAAATAGAGTGACCGCGGCGGCTATTATATGGGTTTACCGCGGCCAATCCATCGGTTGGAATATCTCTGAAATGCCGCCTTACTCATATATCATTTTGCATCTCCTATCGATTTTTAAATGCACATAACTATTAATTTACATAGTTTTGCATCGCCTTGACTCCTCTGAAAGCCTTTGCAGTTTCTTATTATAGAACCTAAACCCTGCTGGTGTGATAGTGAAATTAATGTGCTCTTTAAAACTTAGACGTTTATCAAAGATAACTCCAAGGTCCTTAGTGTATCCCGGCTTCTGCAAAATTTGACCCTTTGATGTTGAGAGGCAAGTGATAAGTCAGTCATTAAAGATGTTTAGGTTATTGTAGAGTTTTTGGCACTCTTGTGATAGATTTTTAAATCAACGACACAAAAGAGGTTCTGTACATTAAAGTCAGCTACGATATCATTTGTGAAAATAATAATCATTAGCGGGCCCAGAACGGGTCTCTGGGGAATACCAGAACTGGCCAAGACGTCAAACGAATCACGGTATTCCACATACTGATGGCACCTATTTTCTGGATATGAAAAGAAAAAATCTAATACCATGGTGACTATTTATGTTATCTGGGAACATGTTTAGGTACAGTCTTATCAAATATTTCGATCAATTGTTGTACTTAATGCTTAGTACTTGAGTTAACTGAATTTAAGTTAAATTTTATTAATTTTTTAAGTATCTCATGATCAGAGCTGCGGTACTGAAGTGTCCGGTATTTAAAATTTGTACTTAAGTAAAAAAAGTAGTCCCAACAAAAATGCAGGTACTGGTACTTAAACTTCTAAGAATCGTTCCTGGAATTGGTACTTAAATACCTAATTTTTATTTTAAATACTTTTACTTATATTTTGAGAAAAAAGACGTTCTTAAGTCTGGAAACACACTTCAGTATTTTTTAGGACTTAAAATCAACAGCTGATAAATGTAAGCATCTGCTTTCTGTAATGCGTGTATAAATTTATGTCTTTACAAGTCTTTTCAAGGTCAGTGTAATTTTTCCGTGTTACTAATTGCTGAAAGTTATGTGTAACTATATTAGGGTATTCTTCAGTTTATCTCTGTTTATGTTTTGTCTGCATATTGCGTAAAAGAGCATTTCGTAATAGTATTTCATATCAAGTGGCTAAAATGGTGGGTTTTTTTACAACTAGGGCGTTTATAGTACGAGTCCGAAAGCGAGTGCTATAATAAACCACACGAGTAAAAAACACATTTTAGTTCCGAGTTATATACACATTTTTTTTCGCCATTCGAAATTAGAAAACAATATAAAAGATATTTTTTTAAAATAGGTTACTTTGGACTTTTCTGGAATTAAATTGGCTGTAACTTCTTTGGCTTCTTAAAAAATATCGGTGGAATTTCCATATTATATCTTTCACAATTTTCCATTTTGGTGCTAATTACACAATGTTTATTAAACAAACCCCTGGCTCCAAACAAAATGGATAACAACCACAGCTTTCTCGGCACATCCATTCAGAATCTACTTAGCAATAAGCTACTTGCATTTTACATTCTTGGAAAAACATTGTTGACTTTGACATTGACAACTGACAAAAAATCGTAACATATTAATAATTTTTTTTTTAACATTTATTTAACGTCGGTCTATTTCCGCTACTGAGGCCTATCACCGACGCCTGTAGACGAGCTACCCCCAACCAGGAATTTTGACGAACGTCTTCCCTTAAGAAGAGTAGGGATCTTTTACTTGCCTAACATTTAATAGACAAGGGACCGACGGCTTTACATCCCCTCCGAAGGATGGTATATCACCTACACAACCCTCGCCTAAGATTGCATAGCATAGATTGAATACACTGATATACAAGCCGCTGGAAGATATGTCAGGCGAATACACGGTCTTCTTTGAAATGGTCGCCCATCCAAGTACTAACCGCGCTTAACGTTGCTTTACATCGCATATCGAAGTATGTACATAGTAAAGACACATCTACGATCGCCCCATTTAATAATTTTATTGTTTGTCATTGAAAAAATATGTATATGAAAGTGTTGGATAAAATGTTGTATTAGACACGTGAGTTATTACATATAAGTCACTTAAGAGAATTAGCCCACTCGCCCTTCGGGCTCGCGAGCTAAACTTTTCTTGCGGGACATATGTAACATAACTCACTAGCTACACTACACACTTTTTTATTTATTTTTGAGTTATCAATAATGACGTTGTTTTGATTCATTGAAACTGTCAAATAAATGTCAATTTTAGGATATGGCGTTACAAAAAAGTAGTTTTTATTTATGAAACGTGTAAATTTTTTAAAATATAATATTTTAATGCATAATAAATGTTTGGTTTGATCTATGGGATGTTATGTCTGTTATTTATTACTAACTTCTCACAACAAATATGGTTGCGTTTGACTATTTAAGTTACCAACTGGTCACTGCCAAATTGTTTAATATTTTTTTAGGTTTCAGGGAAGTTTATAGGTATTATATGTAATTTTTTGAAAATAGATTTTATATATTATGTCCGTTTTATTTAAGAGCTAAGACTCAGTTACAGGTTGCAGAAAAGAAAACTTATAAATACTCAATTATCATCTCTAGCTTGCAAGTGGATTTTTTTTCATATTTACGGAAACTTGCTTTGCTACCACATCAAAAATAATATATATTAATTAATAAAGACAGCTTTTTGTAACAAAGTACTGATATTTAAATTCGATACTTAAAGATCCTACTTAAAATGGTGGCTTATTTAAGTACTACATACTAAGTACGCTTGCAAGTACTAAGGACTCACTACTTAATTGACCGAATTCAAGTAATACTTATTTAAATTTCTAAATATCACCTGGGTGGCTATTCTTGAGCGCGAGAGAAATCGTTACTCCCTGGAGAATTAATTCCCTCGCCTTTCACTTGAAATTCCCTTATTCGAAAAACGTGTATTCTTAAACAAAAGGAAAAACGAGGGAGCGATGAAAGTTTGAGGGAGAAGTCGACAGTGTTGTCATATTGTTCTTCACGGTATAACCAATCAGAGCTCTCCTATATCTGACTTTTTCAGCTGTCAACTCGTGGCGGCGTGATAGTTGACGTTGACAGAGGTTAATTACCTGATTCTTAATCTCTCCAATTCTGCAATATCTCTGTGAAACTGCACCCAAGTATTAAAAATATTTGGTGAAGTTAATGCAGTACAAACTTCTGTTATACACCGACTTACACTGGCTTGGCTTTCTGCAGTATAGTGATTGCTACCTTCTTGGTAACTGCCAGTAGCCAAAAAACGTAAGGTAACAAATATCTAAAAATATGGTTTAGTTTTAAATAAAGTAGGTAGGTACTCTGTTTCATATACCTAACCTACAAAACTAAGCAATATGTAATGCACTTTAATCTAATTTACCTTTGTCTGCACGACAAAGCAATGGGTTTAAAATATCTATAAGATCCATCACTAATGGTTTGGACAACCTAAATAAACGAACAAAAATTTGATCCGACAATTCAAAAGGATCAGTTTTTTCTAAAATTCGAATCTTTTTCCCATTTTCAAACTGTTCCTCCGCATCTTCTAAATCATCCAAAACTTGTATAGCCACTAAATCTTCAATGTCCATTATTTAAATAAAACCGAATTAATAAGGTGTACGTCTCCACAGGAACAATCATAACCTATAAAATACTTAAAAAATGTTTCTTTTGCTTTCACTCGACTTTCTCTCACTAAAAATAAGGGAATTAGTAGGGAGTGTTTTCGTCTATCTGGCTGAGGGAAAATAATTCAGGAATACAAATTTTACATGAGGGAGTAGAAAAATATTAATTTCTCTTACTCTTTCTACTCCCACAAGCTCAAGAATAGCCACCCTGATGTACTTGTACTGGGTACTGGTAGTTATTTCCACTTTCAGAAAATACTGATACTTAAGACTTAAGTACTTTCCATTGGTACTTAACACATGATATACTTATACTGTATATTTCCATTAATCACAGGCGGTTAATACTTAATTAAGTACAATTTATCGATTCTTACAACAGCCCTAATTATCGATCTGCCTACTTATGAAACATCCTGTATATAATTTTAGTAAATGTGAAATTTTAGTTATCTGAATTCTATATTGCAGACTATTCCCCGAAATACTCGTAATATTTTATCCGTCTGCAAGATATGTACTGCATTTTTCTAGAAATAGCAAAATAATCAGGATATACTTATCTCATCACGGTAATTTGTAAAATTTTTTCGTCTGGCTGGAAAGCCAGACTAATTTATTAGGAAATTTGATTAGATTAGCGAAATAATGTTCGTTGGCTTAAGTAAATACTGCCAGCCTGTTCTATCCAGATATTAGCATTCCATCCGCCAATTTATTTTATTTCGGTGGAAATTCAATTCTTCCTACGTGTGTGCGTGTGTGTGTTTGAATTCGATAAAGGTATTAAACCGTAATTAATTGCCATTGAACAGTACACACATCAATTAATTTAATTGTTGTTTTTTGTCCTCAGCGCCTGAAACTATAGCAAATTATTGGTTTTCACGCGGTGTGTTCGTGATTGCAGCATTTTATCTAAATTAAATTTCCCCTCGTCTGCATTGGTTCGATTTAACGTCAAGTAAGAATATGTCAGGCATTCAACGTTATTAATGCGAAAATAATTAATAAGTTCCTCTAAAAAAGAAAAAAAAAATGAGTTGTGTTCGACATCCAAGGTTTAATTTGATAATGATGTGGTTTTGCAGGGGTCGTGGAATAAATCGCTAAATGGGAAAAACTTCGGAGACACGAACATTGATCATTCGAAATTAGTCTTACTCATTATCATTAGTCTTACTGTTTAAGGAGACAAACCTACGCTGGTGGGGTGTTTTTGTGTGAGAGCTATTTTTGCACAAATCAATATCTTCGGTGTCTAAGAGCTACTTTTACAAAACGGCAAAACATTTGAACACTGCACAAGAACCACTACTCGCGGGTTTTGCCAACCATGTCACCATCATCGGGAGATCAATAAGAATGGTTTTCAGTTTTAATCATCTCAGAAATATTGGCTTGAATTTTTCAAATCTGTAAAGAACAAAAAATATGTTTCAAATGAAATCCTGCTGCAATAGCTATTATGCAATATGATATTCGATCAAGTTAGCGTTTGTCAAATTGATATTATTGAACCAGTTTAGTGACTCAACCAAACGTACCTTAGTCCAAAAGTGCTTTCTTACGAAATTATGCGTTTTTAACTTAAAAAATTGTTTTGTTTTAGGTATATTTCAGAAACAGATTCATTAAATCAAAACTGAATTTTTAAATTATTTTTGTTACAATTGCAATTTAAAGAAGGTTCTCAAAATGTCCACCATTTTGTTCAACACATTTTTGACACCGCTTTGCAATATTTTGTCTAACATGAAAAAATTATCCAATATTATTTCTAATTTTATTTCCTCCCTATCTGATTTTTCGTGACAATACGTCTCTAGTGCGGTTTGAGTGTTGATATAAATTGGATTTCATATTACCCTAGATGAAAAATCTAGTGGATTAAGGTCTGGGCTTCGTAGTGGCCATAAATGATCATATCCACGTCCAATCCACTATTGCGGAAACTTATTATATAAATAATTTCTCACATTAAGTACGAAATGAACAGGGGAGCATACTTGGAGGAATTAGAACAGCTGACACGTGCGCGCGGGTAAAAACAAATAATTTTTCCATATATAACAAATTAAAAACCGACAATATTTTCTTTTTTGGAAGGTAATATGCAAAGTCTAAAGATATTACAGAAGATTACGTACTGTAAAAAAATCACTTTTTTGCTACACTTTTAAAGCGTGAAAAAACGGAAAATTGGCGTTTTTTCAATTTTTAAAAATTAATAACACTGAAAATGTCAACATGGCCAAAAAAAGTTATTCAACATTTCCTGTTGGAAATCGATCAAAAAATATTTAAAAAATTTGTTTCATTGAAAATATGTTATTTTTCTATTTGTTATAAATAAAATTGATTTAAACAATAACAAGGTTACCGTATGGTGCTGTCTCCTGAACTGATTCCAACAAAAAAAAATCGGCAGCTACTGGAAGCGGCGGGAACCTCCCCACCCGGCGGGTCTTTGAAGCCGGAAATGCTCTAAATTATGTGTTCCAATTCAAAAACATTCTAGTTAACCTATGAACATTGCAGTTTCGTAAAGTAACAAACTGAAAATTGGTAAAGTGATAATCTGTAATAAATTCACCAGCGTAGGTACAAAAAGCATTTGATATTACTATTGTTACTGGTGCTTAGTCGCTTAATTTAAACGTTTTCAATACACATCAAATATTATTTAGAAAAAAATTACTATGACGTAAGTCGACGACTGAAATATGTTGCTGGCTTCAAATTGAATTTAAATACTGGAGGCGCCTTGAAAAAATTCAAATTCGTATTATAATGAAAAAAAAGTCTTGAAGTCGGACAATAACAAATATATCCGAACTGACATATCGTTGTGTGTCTGTCAATCTATTCGTCTGTCAGTCTTTTCAGTCTGAATAATAAACGTAAATTAATAACGAAAGTCTTTAATATAATATATTTATTTTAAATAATTATTTACACCTTATTTTACTAGAACGCGAGGAAAATAAATTAACGTAAATTAATAATTAAAGTTTTTTATAATATAATAACAAAGTAACAAAAATAAGCGGATTAAACTTTTTAAAACGTAATTTTACTTGATAAGTAGATATTACTTCAATTCTTATAATTATTGGAAATATTAAACACAATAATTGTTATAAACATTATTCGGATGTATTGTTGATCCTTGGCGTTCATTAGTAAGAGCAGCACTAATTTTTCTTTCTGTGGGATCCCTTTGCAATTGCCGGCGCGGCGTTTCGCATCATGCGCAGCTCTTGCTGCAACAAACTCAACGTCTGAGAAAGGATTAAATTTGAGCTGATATTTGATGAAGCACATTTCTTGAAGTTATTTTGCGGATGAATTCCACATAATCTGAAATAATAATACATATATACATTTGTGAATTCTAACCTCTCCACCTACAAAAATAATGTATTTAAAATAATCAACAATTTTTATCACTCTCACAAGATTCTTTATAATCTTCGAAGTTTGTTTTCTTCATATTAAAACTATATTATCCAAAATTGCAGTCAGGATTATGACAGAGGATGCTCCTTCAATTTTGTATGATTCTAATATATAGTTGCCTTAGATCTTTTCGTATTTGTTGGAATTAGTTTGTACACCTCTTTTCTGATTATCTCAGTATTTTCCTGTCCAAAATGCAACATTTCTGTCAAAAGCGGTAATAAAATAATTCACACCACGCTATTAAAATTTCTGTCAGTGAAATACGTCAAAATGCCAGTCAAGGGCAACTTATTTATGCATCAAATGCAACACCGGCACCAGCCTATATGGTTTTGCAAAAATTTCTAAAGTTTTTTTTGTCAAGTAATTTTGGTCTAAAATTTTCTTACCTAATCTCCCTCGCTCTCTCAAGTGTCATATATCGTTAAAATCGGAATTTTAACTGCTTTTCAATGATTTGATTGCAAATTGTACGTATTTATAAAATAAACAACTTTTGCGCCAAAACAGCAATAAACGTAACCCGATCTCAACCAAAACCTTTTTAGATCTTCTGGTGCGCTAAAGAAACCCCCATGCAAAGTTTCATCCAAATCCGTTCAGTAGTTTCGGCGCTATCGTGCTAACACACATACATACACGCACATACATACACATATACATACACCCATACATACACACATACATACACACACATAGACATTTTTCAAAAACCACGTTTTTTTTGTCCCTGGGACCTCAAACCGTAAAGATTTGATGTTATCTCAATTTTCATTTTTGGACCAATTTTAGTAACCTCTCATAATTTTATTGTGGTGAGGTTAAAATTGAATCATATTTAATTTGAATTTGTATAGTTGACACCTGGTATAAAATTAAATCTTTACTTCAGGGTTAGAATTTTTTTTATTAATTTTTACTCCTTTTGTAATATTAAATTCATACCGAAGGATGCAGAAAACAAATAGAAAGTTTCATTAGCTTTTATGTAAACAATGTCTAGAATAAATAACTCTTTGCCAAGAAGGGTACAAATGTGTTTTTCCTATTAGGACTGTTTCTGTCTCTTCAGTTTCATTTATTATTTATTCTTGTGTAAATTTAAATTATAAATCCACTCTTAATCAATCTTCGTCCACAATCAATCAATATATTGTATTGATTAATCTTAGTCACATTGAATTTATCTCATCGTATGAGTCAGTTTTATTTCGAGAAATATCGCTAGATTTCAGCGAAATTGATGACGTATCGGGTATGAAATTGGGGTCAAATACTATCACAAAGAAATATCTAATTGATTTTTGATGAAAATATAAAATATTTTATATCAGATTGCACGTAGTGGCTTATTGGTTATCGCTGTGAGGAAATGTCCAGTTTTTCAAATTGTTTTGCTAAACGTGTGAAAAAATGTACTATTTAGTGAGTAAATAGTCATTTATAAAACGTATACAAATCGCTGAATCGTCCAAGTCTTCCTAACACAATGTAATCAGCATTGTTAAAATAATAATAGTAATTATTGCCATCTGCAGCAGCTAAGACTCAAACTCAGGAGTGGTACAGGGTTGTTCACTATATATTGACTACCCCTTTATTTATGTTATTATTGAAAATAGAAAAAAATGTTTCGTACAAAAGTTATTGCCTATATTTTATAAAAACGTGATCAAGAAAACGAAATACATGTTTTTTTAAACGAAATACCCGATATAAATATAAATGGGGTTGGTAATTAATATAAACAAAAAAAATACATGCTAGCTGCAGTCAAAAAAAAATTTGACACCTTGCCCTTTCGTACATGCCCTAAATTGCAATTTTATGGACTCTTACTTGCTTGCTTTGTCTATTCACCCTTATTTACCCCATTTACTTCCCAAGCCACCCAACGGAACTAGATCAAAAATATACTCTAGTTTCAGATCTCGTTATAATACATAAGTGTACCAAATTTCAAGTCAATATCATAAACGGTTCCAGAGTAAACGTGCGCCCAAAAAAAAGTTACAGACAAACCAACCGACCGACAGACAGGAAATTTTTTCCACTCAAATTTAAAATCTCGACGTTTCATGACATTTTAAGCCTATATTTCAACAAAAAAAAAATTATTTTTTTATTTTTTTTTCAGGTAAGTCCCGTTTATCTATCTATACATTCCTAATGAGAAATCGGTAAGTCCATCACTCACAATTTATTAAATATATTTACATGAACCAATATATACTTATATACATTTTAATAAATTGAGTAAAGCCGTCCTAGTTTACTGATTGCAGATAATAGCGGTGATAAAAAACAAAACCAATTTTTTCTGGATATTTTTAAAGAAAGTAAATATTACGCATAGGAACTATTAAAATGAGGTGCTATATGCTCAAAGTAAGCATCGTTACTTGTAATATACATCTGATAACTATGTCTAGATGCTTTCCATTAAATTTTTCAAAATCTTCATGTTTAAAGGATAAACCACCAAATATTTACTTATCGTCACAATGAGTCAAATGTTTTCATATAAACTGTTTACAAAGAATATTTTGACATTAAATATAGAATTTGTGATTTGATACATATCCTTAAGAATGCTAATGAAAATGACCTTTAAAAATTTTAAGAAATTCAGTGCTTCACTTACCCTAATGACCGTTACATTCCTAATACAAAGCAAGTCTATACTTAAAACGTAATATTTGAGTCATAATCTCCTCTATAAAATCCTTATTTTACTATAAGAAACATAATCAGACTGCAACCAACAGCTACTCTCCGGGCTGTGTGCCCCGCCGAGCGCTGAATTACAAGTTAGAAGCCTGGCACGTCGAGTGTAATAATTGCATATTACCAACAGAACATTAATGCTTCGATTGCAACAAACACCAGCCGAAAGACTAATTCCTCCCCAAAGGAGCCCTCGTGCCAATCGTCTCACACCACTTGCAGACTGCAGTTTCGAGCTATTGGCTCTCATCAGTGCAAGGTACGTCTGACACGAGGATCCTTCGACTATTTGGTACATCTCGGTATCATTGAGATAGTGACATGCAAAATAGTTAGCAGGCGCCATCTAGCGGTCCAATGTCTAATCGAAGCATTAGTCAGTTTTCAAGGTAGTTGCTAAATTTTGGTGGTTGGAGCGACATTCATTATACTTACGTAAATTTACGCCTCGTGCAGCGACATTCATTGCAATTACGTAAATAACGCCTCGTGGAGCGACGTTTATGAGAGTTTGTTGCAGTTGCTAAAAAAATTGAAATTATGTTATAAATTCGAAAAGCATATTTCCTACAGACGGTATTTATTGCGCTTAACTAATTACGTTCGCGGATTGAATTTTTTCAATAGTTTAGAAAATTTGAATTTTCATTGCAGTTCCACAAAAATAAAAAATTTCCACAAATTTGAAAAACCTTCATCCACGGGACGCCGGTTATCGTGTGAACGATCCATGTTTTATGGATGTCTGAAGGACGTATTTTCTGCTCGAAAAACTTAGAAAAATAAAAAAAAATAGGAAAAAGAAAAAATTAATTTTCTTTTTCCTCAACTTTTTCTTAATTCTAAATTTTTTATTTTTTTTTTTATTTTAATGCCTTGTTTATATTTACGTCCTGGCGGAGTTTAGCTACAGCTACTCTTCCACTCAACCAGGACGGTGAAATGAGATGCCGTTCAAATAATAAATATTACGTTCACAAAATTTTTAGGGTTCAACACGACTGTTTCAAACGGAGAATAAGGTAATAAATCATACTTACTGTCGTTTATGCTTAACTGCTGCTCTGATGGTATCAATTGGAAGACGTCGTAACACTATAAATCTAACACTGTCTGTATCACACTCTCTTAAAATTAAACCTGAAAAGGAATTTTGTTAGAAAACACAACTAAAAGACAATATAAAGTTCAAAATATGTATATTAAATCTTTAAAAAATCATGTTTTTACAACACCTTTTTCAAGAGAAAATGTTAACAAACAATGGTCTGACCCGTGTACAACACATGGTGAGGAACGGGACGATTCATACGGTACCAACTACCATCCAATATGCAGTTTGATAAGCTAACGATGCACAAAAAGATTCAAGAAAAGTTTCATGTAACTGAAATTTTGGTGGGCTATTGCTTGCCTGTCTTATAAACGTATTATTAAATTCACATAAATTTTGGTCGCTCCTCGGAGCTTAAAATTGCTTGAAGCGTCTCTACTTCGTTTGTATTATGCAATAACAACTTTTTACGTTCAGGCAAGGCAGATCCCATGCACGTGTGAGTACATGGTATAGATACTTTTTTGATCACTGAGGAACCGGTTTAGGGCAAACCCCGTCAAAACTCATCATTTCCCCGTCAAAATTGACTGCTAGGAAATGATGGGGTCCCATGTCGCTAAGGGCTATTTTCGCTATAACTTCCGATATACTTTGAATAGTCGTTGGACTAACTTGTCCTCATATTCAATACCTCGTAAGAGTTGCAGTGCTTGACAACGTGGATTCGTAAAAGGGTTTTTAATCTTGGAAATTTTGAAGTTCAAGTCCAATTTTAGTATACTTTCTAAAATTGGGTGGTTGGGGCGACATTACGTCCCTGTGCAGCGACATTTACTACACTTTCTAAATTAACGCTCCTTGAAGAGTTAGCGAAAATTTTGCATAAAAAACGCTCCGAAGAGCGAAAATATGTTTACAAGTATTAAAAACCTCTTCCACGGCGTTTTTACGTGAAGCACGCTTTTCGTACGAAGTATTTCCTAAGTCGGATTTTGTTACAACGTCGAAAAGTATATCGGGGTTATAGCGTTCTTTAACAAGGGGCGCGGGGGTGAAAATTGTCTTCAAATCTTGCATCCCCTATTTAACACACTTCCTGACATAATCAATTAATGTAACTTTCCATAGTTACTGAGATCGGATGACAGTATAGTATTCTACCATTATTTTTGCAAATATCCGCACGTAGGGGGCGCGGGGGTGAAAAATTTTCTCCAAATCTTGCATCCTTCATTTAACATACTCCCTAACATAATCGATTGATGACATTTTGCATAGTTACTAAGATCGGATGACAATACAGTATTCCACCGTTACTTTTGCAAATATCAGCACATAGGGGCGCGAGGGTGAAAATTGAAAAATCTGCAAAACGAAGTAGGGAGACAGCGAAAGAGCGAGAAATCAAAACAAATCGTTAAGAGACGAATTTCTATTGAGCGATCTCTGGGGGATAAACCCCCCAAAAAGTATGACTAAAAAGTAAAAAATAAGAAAAATACTAATGTACGAGTGCAAGAAAAGCAAGACGTGAGCACTTTATATATAAGTGTATGTATCATCTGTATGTACGCATGACTGAAGGCACTCTGTGTACAACGATTCCACCACTTCCATACAATCACGCGTACAATCATACAAAGTATGTACGCCTTGCTTTTCTTACATTCGTACATTAGCATTTTTTTATTTTTTACTTTTTAGTACGGCTTTTTACAGAAAAGCAAGTTTTTTAAAAAAGTTTTTATTTTTAAATTATGATAATTTGCAAAATATTGGGTTTTCAGTGCAGTTACGTAAAACAAAATTTTGTTAAAAAAATCAAAAAATGTTACCATGCAATAATTTTCGATAGTAATTTAAATGAAGAAAGCAAAATAAGATAGGTCCAATCATTGTATTGGGCAAAAATAAAAGACAAATAAGTATCTTTTATGTAGGGCAAATTAAAAAATGGGTTTCCTATCTTGGTTCTTAAGATATCGTGGGTTGTTTAGAGTTTTTTTTTTATAGGAACAATCTAGTTAGTCTATTCAGCTACTGATTATACGAAAAAAAATGAGACACAAAGTTGCGTACCAGAGATCTTTCGATATCATGGTACACCAACCATGAATATCTGCCAAGGTTCATATCATGGCCACCTAGGCTTAATACAATAAAATAGCTATTGACTGTTATTTTAAAAATAAATGTTATGTTGCGATACATGGTTGCAAAGAGAATTTAAAGACGAATCAGATAAGTAAAAAATATATACAGGGTGCTATTTAAAATAACAAAGTTTGGGTCACTTCCGCTTGAACCGGAAGTTGAAGAAAATGATTGATAGGTTCAAAACAAGGACATTTACGTAATACATAACTCTTCCGACATTTGAAATTTTAATTTCTCAAATAGCAAATTTACAGAGTGTTACAGGCCTCCTGTGTCACCCGGTATATGTATAGAAAATGTATGTGTATATATATTTGTTAGAGGATGTATACGACTTTTGGCATACATTTTCTTCAGCATCATAAAAAATATACTGCTGTGGCTCCCCCTAAAGCTCCGGCACCGCCGACACATCCAGCTAGTAAGTTATCGCTTCTTCTGGTGTTTGATCCTGTGAACGATTTTTTCGCGTCTGAAGGACTTCTATTATATTTTCCAAAAATGAATATTAATGTTTACAAAGAAGGGTTCAAAACGACTGTTTCAGACGGAGAATAATACAAAATTTATACATACTGTTCGTTTATGATTAACTGCTTCACTGATGGTACCAATTGGACGTCGTAACACTATAAATCTGATACAGTAAGTACAAACACTTTCTCAAAATTAAACCTGAAAAGGAATTTTGAAAACAAAAAAAAGACAATATAAAGTTCAAAAAATGTATATTAAATCTCTTTTAAAAAATCATGTTTTACAAAAACGTTCAAGAAAAATGTATTGACAAACTATAGTCAACATATGGTGAGGAACGGAACGACTCATAACGTACCAACTACCATCCAATGTGCGGTTTTTAGCTAACGATTACACAAATAAATTCAAGAAAAGTTCAATGTTTAAAAATTTTTGGTGGGCTTTTGCTTGCCTGTCTATTTACGTACTATCAGTTCAATTATAATTTGGTTCGCTCCTCAGAGCTCAAAAATGCTTGAATCGCAACGACTTTGAATTATATTGTAGCAATTATAAATTCATTCGCTCAGGCAAGGCGGTCCCATGCACATATCAATACATGGTAACTATACTTTTCTGACACCGAATCACTGAGGAACCGGTTTAGGGCAAATCCCGTTAAAACCCATCATTTTCCCGTCAAAATCGACTGCTAGAAACTGATAGGGCACCCTTGTCGCTAAAGGCTATTTTCGCTAAAACTCTCGATATAC
Organism: Leptura quadrifasciata; assembly: GCA_963675555.1. NCBI lineage: Eukaryota > Metazoa > Arthropoda > Insecta > Coleoptera > Cerambycidae > Leptura > Leptura quadrifasciata. The sequence continues at coordinate 213,753,456 of OY776673.1, forward strand.
TTTGACTAGAGACTGTATTAACTTGTCCTCATATTTAACACAACGCATGAGTTGCAGTGCTGCACAACGTGGATTCGTAAAAGGGTTTTTAATTTTGAAATCTCCGAAATTAAAGTCGATTTTATATACACTTTCGAAATTTTGGTGGTCGGTGCGACATTACGTCCCCGTGCAGCGACATTTACTACGTTTACTTTGATGATTTAAAATATAAAAACCTCTTCCAACGGCATTTTTACGTGAAGCACGCTTTTCATGCGAAATGTTACAGTTTCGAAAAGTTTATCGAGGGTTTTGGCGTGCTCTTTAACAATCCCATTACATTGTCTAAAAAATATTGTTATTTTCATGGCAGTTCCTAAACTTTTGAAAATATGCAAAACGTCCATCAGGAAAAATTTGTACAAGTCTGGAATAAAAGTCACGGCAGAACTGTTTAGTATAACAGAAATGAACTCATGTCTTCTCCATGTGTCACAAAGCAGCAGAAAATCTGTAGTTGATTTCACAGTTTTTAGTGTATCTTTGCAGTGAACCCACAAGTAGATTTTTTTTATTTCCGTTACGTCAAACAGAGTGATATCAATTTAATCACACTTAATTTGCTGGTTGGTATAAAATTAGAATTTATATTCAGTAATTAATAGTCTGCAAAAATTTTAATTTAGGAAGTAATTTATTGCTATCAGCAATAGAGATAGTAGAAGCATGTAGACAGCCTGATGTAATTCAACAGCAAGTTGCATACAATTTGGTTAATTTATATTTATTTAAATATTTCTACTTTATTACGAGATTTAGATATTATTAAACCTTATTAATAACACAAGTAAGATAAATATTTGAGCTCGTAAACACAACATGATACTTAGGATTATTGAGATTTGGTGTTAAGTGGCATTTTATAAATAATGTGATATCAACTTTTGCTTTTTCTGTATTATTTTCATTTATTCCTCTCAAAAATTGTTCCATTTAAGATACACGTTTCTAATACGTGTGGTTTGAAGAATTACATTTTTTCTCTAAAACGGCTGTAACGATTTTGATAAAATTTAACACATAGATAATTTCTTCTCTCTTAAAAAATGCAGGGACGGAGACAATGAGGTTAAGAATTAAGTATCTTTTTCCATAACAATTTTTATCAAATTTGGTGCATAGACTTGAAATGCAATTTATATATTATATATTTATTATTATTTCTGCATGCGAGTACCAGGACATATTAGCCCGACCCATTTCTAAATGGGACAGTTTGTTCGAGCTGCGCCCAAAATTGCTATAAATATTTTATAAAATGAAAACTTTTCTTGTACTTCTTGTTTGTCTAGCATATGCGTAATATACTTGTGTTTAATTATATTATTAAATACTGTGTATTATAAATATTCTTTACTATCACAGAAGATGTTCACCACCAAACTCTCTTTATTAGTATAAATTTTCCAAAATCACTAATGAACAATAATTTCGCCGCAAACAACAATAATAATAAAGCTTATAATTAAAAAAAAACTGACTACCCGTCACTTTATAATGCCATCTTGAATACTGACATTTTTAGAGCTCTGCACGGATGTAAATGTAACAACTGATCAATTCTATAAAAAATTGTATGAACTAATTGATAATTTTGTACCAGTTTACAAGTTTTATAAACGCAAATATCCTAAGTGGCATACATCTGAAGTTATAAGTAATATTCGTAAAATAAATATTTTAATATATGTAAAAAAAAAGAAAACTGATTATCACACGAATTCAAACGATCAATAATTAAAACACAGATCAAATCATGTTATGACATGTACTCTTGACAAATAAGTAAAATGACATATGAAGAAGTTCAATATGAAGTTGAACAGGCTATTGTCAACGTCTTTGCTAAATTCTATAGGAGTGCTTACTTGAAACCAGGTGAACGGGATATTGATCACGGATACACAGATGTGATTTTCAATAATTATGATGTGTTAAATATAAACTCTGTTCCTGTTTATGAAATAACTGAGTCTATTAAGAAACTTAAAAACAAAATGACGTCTGGTTTTGACATGATTCCATCATTTTTAATAAGAGATTGAGCGTTTGTTTTTGCAAATATATTATATATAATATTAAATATGGCCTTGAAAACCAACAACTTTCCTGAGTACGTGTATATGTATATGCATATACATATACGATATACGGATTTTGTAATCAAATTCGTGCGTTTTATAAATACGAGTATTATAAAATAATTCGTCTATACAAAGGACGCTATATGAAGGGTCGATTTTATTCTATTTATCTGTATCAAAATCTTATTTTTTCAACAAAATATTTTAAATTTTTTATCCTCTTCTCTCTCATTTCTAACGTCAAACATTGAATATGACTAGCTCCTGAACTCGATGATCATAGCATATTTGCAACGGAAATTCCGTTGTCGTATAATATAATTTGCGCATGCGCTGCATATCTAGCAGACGATGCGTTTGGTAATTTTAAATTCAAGTTGCATAATAATGTTAATATCGCATGACTGTTATCTAGTAACGTATATAATATATAAATATATATTTTTGATTTTCGAAAATTTTTCGACCTTTGCCCTTGCTGTAGCTCCAAAATAAAAAAGGTCCTCGAGCCTTGGTCCTATTTGAACTTTTGATCAGGAAGCTCTGAACTGCCACATATCTCAATTTTGGCCATTTTCACCGGATCCCAAATCCCAGAATTTACGAATTTTCGATCTTTGCTCTTACTGTAACTCCAAACTAAAAAATGTCCTCGAGCCTTGGTCCCATTTGAACTTTTGATCAGGAAGGTCTGAACTGCAACAGATCTCAATTTCGACAATTTTCACCGGGTTCCCAAATCCCAAAATTTGCGAATTTTCGACTTTCGCCCTTGCTGTAATTCCAAAATATAAGGCTTTCGAGCCTTGATATCATTTGAACGTTTCATCAGGAAGGTCTAAACTACAACATATCTCAGTTCCGACCATTTTCACTGGGATCCCAAATCACATGTTTCTGTGCGGGCTCCTTTGCAAAAGTTTGTCTAGTTTTTAAAAATAGTCATTCCGCATATGTTTCAAACTATCGAGCTATAACCACCACTTTCGATTTTCGCTAAAATCTTCGAGATAGTCTTGTACAGTCGAATTTATTCCGGTGTAATTCAACAGATTTCTCTTTCTCAACATGACTTCGTACGAAATAGATCCACTGTTAGTAATCTAACAGTATTTACTCAGTATATATCTGATCATATTAATAAACTTGGACAGGTTGATAAAATAGATCATGCCTTACTATTAAGTAAATTATATAATTTAGGGTTTAGTACCTCTCTAAAATTATTTTTCATAACGTATTTATTACACGGGAAGCAGTATGTCTCGTATAATGATTATAGTTCGGAGATCTTCCTAGCCACCTCTGGAGTTCTGCAAGGCTCTAATCTTGGGCCTCTCTTGTTTTTACTATTCATAAATGATTTGTGCTCTCAATTTAACAGTAACAAACTACTGTTTGCACACGATCTTAAATTATATAGGAGTTATCAACTCAGAGGATGGTTGTGATAGCCTTCAGCTCAACATTAATAAATTACAACACTGGTGTGTATTAAATAAACTTCTTTTGAATGTGAACAAATGCAAAGTGCCCATCATTTACTAATAGGAAAACAGTTTTATTTGTAACTATAGTATTGATCGTACTATTCGATCACGATGACACGATGTACAGATAGTAAAGATTTAACCATAATTTTCGATTACAAACTTTCATTTAAATTACATATCAGGTCAAAAACATCAGAAGCTCCGAAAATGCTTGGTTTCATAATAATGAATTGTAAAACTTTCAATAACTTCCAAGCTTGAATATGGTTCAATAATCTGGAATACTTGCTACAACTATCAAAAATATGCTGTTGAGATAGTTCAGCGAAAATTCTTGAAATTTCTTTCTTTTAAAACTAATGGTATATAACCTGCCAGAGGCTTTCAGTACGGGTGTTTGCTTAATGTATTCAATTTTCACAGTTTGGAACTACGGCGTAACTGTGCTGTGTTGTTTATTCATAAATTATTGCACGATGAAATTGACTGACATAGCATTCTTACTCAATCAAATTTCCTGGTGCTTAGAATTGGTTCTAGACAACCAAACATGTTTTACTGCAATAATGCAAGAACTAATATGCAGCTAAAGTCACCTATCATAAATACGTGCCACAATATTAATAGAATTAATAATTGCTGCGATTTAAATATATGTTCCAAACCATTTTATTTTTATTCTCAGGTTGTGTGTGGTATAAGTTCATATTTTTTTACTCTTACTTATGTTCAACATTAATTTATACGCAAATATGCTTTATTATGTGTATAATAATAATAATAATAATAATCTTTATTGTCCATTAGATCATACAAGAAAATGACATAGGACAAGTCAAATACGAACAATAGTGTATAAAATAATGCCAATATAACGTTACGATATAAATTACAAACAATAAAATAAAAATAAAACTACAATAAAAATAAAATAGCACGCACAAATTTTGTAAAAACAAACTAATACATGTTAATTACAGGATAAAAACAGTTAAAACACATAATTTAAAAATTCACTTATAGTATAAAAACAATGATCAAGCAGTAAAAGTTTTACAGAATTTTTAAATGATTTAATGGTCGTGATTGTTTTAATGTGGTCTGGTAATTTATTAAACAATTTTATACCCATGTATCTAGGACTCCTCTTATATATAGATAAAGTGTGAATGGGAACTAATAAATCATTCAGATTACGGGTTACATAATTATGATAATTATTGTTTTTCAAAAACTCATCTTGATGAATTCTTACAAAGGAGACAATTTCAAGAATATAAACGCATGTTACAAGTAAAATTTTAAGTTCTTTAAATACGTTTCTACAAGTAGACTATTTACTTAAGCCAGTGATATTGCGAATTGCCCGTTTTTGCATTATAAGTACCCTATCAATATGATGTGAAGAGCCCCAAAAAATTATGCCATACACAATCCTAGAATAAAATTGTGCATAGTAATATGATGAAATTACAGATTTATTTACAATATCCCTTTGCCGATATAACGCAAAAAAACTGAGGACAGCCTTTTACAGAGTACGTCTATGTGACATTCCCAACTTAAAGAATTATCTATATATATACCTAAGAATTTTGTTGACAGAACTTGTTCAAGGGATTTTCCGTTTATTTTTAAAAGATGATTTTCGTTGCATTGTACTAATCTTGGTGTAAAACGTATAAATACTGTTTTATTTTGATTTACTACCAATCTGTTATTGTAAAACCAAGACGTAAGCTCATTCAGTACATTCTGCGTAGAGTTCCTTAAATCTACTATATTTTTGCAAGTACTTAAGTAGGAAGTGTCGTCTGCAAACAAAGTTAAATTTTTACCATTTGAACTTTCTGACAAGTCATTAGCAAACAATAAAAACAATAACGGTCCCAGTACAGAACCTTGGGGAACGCCATATGATATGATCAATATGCTAGACTGGTGCCCATTTATTGAAACTTGTTGTGTCCGATTGGTTAGATACGACTTCAACCAGTCACCACATCTACCTCTAAATCCATATCCCTGCAATTTGTTAATCATCTCATGATCAACAAGATCAAATGCCTTGCTAAGATCCATAAATATTCCAAAGTATTTTTTTTATTGTTTAAATTATCATATAGATTATCAAGGAAATTAAGGATGCCGATTGAGTCGATCTACCTTCCCGGAAGCCATGTTGAGAGTCAGATAAGATCTTGAACTTTGAGATGAATTTAATCATTTTGTTGAAGATCACCCTTTCCAATATTTTCGAAATTGATGACAACAGTGAAATAGGTCTATAATTGTCAATGCTTGTGTGTTCCCCTCTTTTATATATGGGAATGACCTTCGCCAATTTGAGCATATCTGGAAAATTACCCTCATCAAGTGACTTGTTTATCAATGTATGTTAAAGGGCGAACAATATAAAAAACTATAGATTTGAGCATATTCGAACTAATATTATCAACACCGCTTGAATTGGAGGATTTTAGCTCCATAATGATATTAAATATTTCATTTTCAGTCACCGGCTCAAGAAATATAGTTGGATAATTTTCATTTGGTTGTATACGATTGTTGCTTTCAACGTTAGAGAATTTTTCGATTAAATTTTTTGGATTATCAATGAAAAATTGATTGAACTTATCAGCTATTATTTCTGTATCATGTGTTAAATCATTATTAATTCGGATGCTTTCGATGGTATTTTGTTTAGCTTTGTTGTTCATTATATCGTTATTTATAATTGACCAGACAGCCTTTGATTTGTTTAAGGATCTGTAATATATGTAATCATTGTGTAATTTTTTAGCAGCTCTAACAACTTTGCGATAAATTCTTTTATATGTGTTATAGATGTACTTGTCTTCCTCCCTATTACTGTTATACGTGACTTTATGCAACAGTTTCAATTTTTTTGAAGAAATTTTTATGCCTTGAGTTATCTATTCCTTTTTTTATATATTTCTTTTTTTATATAATATAAATGGAAAACTGGCATCAATATAGTAGAGGAGGCTAGTCAGAAGGTACTGAAAACCATCATTCAGATTTGCAGCGTTATATGTGGCAAGCCAATTTTCTTTACTTTTAGTCTTTTATACGTTGTCCTGTAATTGGGATTATCCTGTTGGGCAAATAAAGATTATTATTATTATCACAACCAATATATGTAATTAGTTTGGACTCTAAATTTTCTAAATTTAATAACTATTTATTCTATTTCGATTTATCCCCTGCAAATTATATTATTGTGGCAGTGATGTATATATGTATTTATAAACATAAATAAAAATACTATTAATTGGAACACTGCCTAATCAGTCATCGACCGAAGACCGAGGCCATCAAGTCAATGTGTTTATACTATTAATTCATTATTGATATTAAAAAACTGAAACACTCGACTCTAAAGGATCACCATCTGTTACCATCACCACCAAACTTACATACAATTATTGTTTATTGCTATTTGTACCTCCTGTAAATTCCAGTATAGAAATAGTATGCGTGTTTCGTGCTAAATCTAAATATATTACACTTTAATAAGAAATTCTGTCTTTTTAACAAATCACGCACATGACTCGTTTAAACTTTTCTTATTATCTGTACAAAGTAGGTTATATCCTGCTTGATTGCCTAATATAATATGTTGCATGTTTATTTTTAAAACATTAAATTCCAAACCGTTCGTGGTGGTGCTTATAATGTACAATTTGTGTAACGTATTTCGAAATAAATCAATAAATAAACCGTTTTCCAAGAAAGATATGCATTATCGTATTTCCGATGGAAGGTTTCGTTTACTGTTCCGGGTTACATACATACTAGACTCAAATTAAGATTTTAATGTGAATTGTCTGGTGAGGCCAGTTTTTTTTATTTTAATGTGTTCGGGGGGTTAATTTGACTTCACAGTTCGGTTTTGCAGTTTTGGTGTGGTTGGCGTAACAATGTGGAAGATGTATATATTTTAAAAATGCATAAATTTATTATTTCTCCATATGCGCTACAAGTTGAGAATTTAACAAAAGTGATTCATAAAAAAAGTTAACTTTATAAATCTCCGATTTTAAGATGGCCCGGGTTCGAAAGCGTGTCTCAGCAAGTCGTTGAGATATAGTGGATGAGCGGATCTGCTCGCGCCACCATCTTTCGAAAGAAATGTAAAACTGTGGATTCCGTGTATCTACGATGTGAGCAGGATAAAGATCCCTACCCCAGGACAAAGTGTGGGGGTTCGGCAAAATTTCCAGGTTAAGAGTCCCAGTACCTACACAGTCCCTGATTAGCTTATCCCCTGGCGTCGGTGATTGGCCTTAGTAGCGGAAATAGGCCGACGTTAAATAAATGGTTTTCAAAAATTGAAAGAAACGGTATGATATTGACTGACGTCACTAACTTGTCTCGAATTTGCCAATTTACGTTGTTGTTATTAGTGTTATTTCAGTAGGTAGATGCTTTGTGTATTAATATATAGACACAGTAATCCTTTCAACATTTCCACACTAATGATGTAACGTCACCAGTCACGCCCAATTGACCTATGAAATGCTAGAAAAATCGAAGTTATGAGCAAATCGATAAAGTTAAACAAAATTATATATGTTGTAAAACATAAGTTTTCCAAATGGTATCATATGGGTACCGCGATACCATTTATTAGTAGGTACTATTAATAGAGAATTTACTCAGTTAAAGTGTATACGAACTTAATTGAAACCGTATAAAAACTAAAAGCCGACAAAAACAGTCAGCATCTCTTTATTGTACATGGTCGGAAGTAAATAGAAATGCTTGTCATACGAAAATAATAAGATTTTCGGGCGTTATTATATTATCCTCTGTTTCAAATGGTCTCCAGAAAATCATGGTAAATTAGTAAATAATTAAAATATTTTACCTTTTATATAGTAGTAAATATTTATAAATATGAACAATAACTAACTAAACTCCTACGTTTGATATTATAATAGGTATTTATGCACTGTACTGGCACATTGACATCACATCTCACAAGTCCACGTTGACTTCTGAGAAACGATTTACGAGTTTTTTATATTAGTAGGCCTGTCCGTTTTATTATCTTTAAACCAGTGCAGTCGTAGATGGTTCATTCAGGCTGATTACATTGCCAGTCTCGGACTCACCTGCACAGTTTCAACTACCATTCAAATCTCGATACCATTGCTAAATATATAGGACAAAATATCAAGTTCAGTGCGCACGGTCCTGTGCTTTAACACTGACCAGTTTCAATTGTGCTCGTATAAAGTATACCATTCTTGAATTGTGGGAAGGAATGTCATCTTGTTGGAAATACATTTCCCGTTCTAAATCCAAAGGTAACCCATAGGTTGCACCATACAAGTTGGATTTAAATCCATGAAATGCAACAAATTATAGGCGCTCATGTAAGTAAGAAACGAACAGAAAAACAGGGAAGTTACTAAACTCGTATATATCGATCGAATTTATTTAATATGGTAATTTCGAAACATTTTTGAGCAATTTATGATTCTGAACTACTGACCATTTCTGTAGAGGATAGCGAGTGCTTGCACTTATAGTGCATTCCAAGAAATTTATGGTTATCTTTAACCCAATAGAAAACTAGATGTAAACATATTTTTCGCCGGTTTACTGAAGTTTTCATATGTTGAACATTCTATCCAGAATATTCTTTATACTTTTTTAAGATAAATAATTTTCTTAGGTACAATTGCCATATTCGTAATTCTAATCATCTCAGGTTGATGCCAGCTTGGTAGTTGTCGAAACGTTCGTCACTATACAATTTTTTTTAACCTCTCCACAATAAAATTATGAGAGGTTACTAAAATTGGTTCAAAAACGAAAATTGAGATAACATCAAATCTTTACGTTTTGAGGTCCTAGGAACCCAAAAAAGTGGTTTTTGAAAAATGTCTGTGTGTGTGTGTATGTGTGTTAGCACAATAGCGCCGAAACTACTGAACGAATTTGAATGAAACTTTGCGTGTGCGTTTCATTAGTGTCCCAGAAGATCTGAAAAGGTTTTGGTTGAGATCGCATTACGTTTAGTGCCGTTTTGACGCAACAAGTTGTTTATTTTATAATTACTTTCAATTTGCAATGGAACCATTGAAAAGCAGTTAAAATTCTGATTTCAACGATATATCACACTTCCACCCTTTCGATTTGGTTTCCGTGAAAAAAATTAAAAACAAGGCAAATATGGCATAGATCGCATTTCGCATGACATGATCGATGCGCGTAGCCGTTACGTCGTGAAACTCATCACATCACGTGTCAATTCACGTGTGAGGGTTTCTTCACTGCTCTAGAAGTAGAGCGGATTACGTTTAGTGCCGTTTTTAAATATATATACAGACAAATCGAAGAATTAAACTACAAATATTCCTCTAAAATCTAGTAAAATTACTGAAATGCTAATTTTCATTTAACAAAGACTGCCGCGAGCAATCGGATTGCAATGAGCAAATTTTGACGATTGTCATTGTCATCGTTTGTCATCCGATAACGTTGGTGTCATGTCATGTTAATAATATTTCGGCATATTTGTAACTTTTAGTGGATTGTCACAAACTATAAAGGTAGATGTAACAATATCAATATCATATGCTTTCTTTACCTTCGTTGGTTTATTTGTTATATATTATCACTTTACCAATTTTCAGTTTGTTGCTTTACAAATCTGTAGTATTTAGGAGAACTAGACTTTCTTAGTCGTTCAAGTGATGTTAAAGTTGTTAATATTCTAATAGTATATTATTCAACGAGCGATAATGTAGGTAATAACTCGCATAGATGATTGTAAATTCATTAAGTTGAGGGTTTTTTTAGTGCCCCAGAAGATCTGAAAAGGTTTTGGATGAGATCGGATTACGTTTAGTGCCGTTTTGTCACACAATTTAATGCTCTTTTCGGCTTCAAAGATCCACCGAGTGGGGAGGTTCCAGCCGCTTCCAGTAGCTGCCGATTTTTTTTGTAGAATTTTATCAGCACTTTCAAACTCTTCATGTACATTCCTTACTTAAAATATCTTATAACTTTCATAGTTAGTAACCGATTTTTAGGCCTTTTCGGTAAGCGTAAGATAACAGCGACATTCGTGAAGGTTATATCCTTTACTTATTTTCGGAAAATGGTTTAATAATGCTGATTAAGAATAAAGTTATGTAAAGTATGGTGCCCTGAGATACTCCCAATTATTAATGGTTGAATTAATTTGTCCTTAATTTTAATATTAGTAATTAGTCATATAACTCTTTTGCCAATATGTTGCCTTCCACTAAAATATAAAAGAACTTGGATAGGTTCGAGAATAATAATATAATTTTCAACCACATCTATTATACTACTCTTCAGTATTATTATAAAACCAAATTGACTGTGACAATAGATTAAAATATTCTAAATAATTTAATAATGATTTTTTAAACATTTTTCAAATGGGTTCATTATATGACGAATGTTATCTTTGTTATATCTCTAGATTAGGACATATCGTTTAAAATGTGATGGTATTGCACCTCTCAAACAAATAGTACATTCACATATTATGCTAAGGAAATTTTAACGATATTCTTAGGCCACCTTAAAATCTTATGCTGTCGCTACAAGCGTTGGTTGGTTTGAAATATGAGGGACTCGGCGGGAATCCCACCACTTGCGGAGGTAGAACAACGGGCTCACTTTTGAGGCCTAAATCGATGTGAGCTCAAGCACAAACCTCATCTAAAATTTCAGATCCAAAGGAGCATCTATCCGCGACCGACTTTTTTTTATACCATATATTAACACCTTGGAAAAAGGTCGAGATTTTTTACATTTTTTATTAATACGAATAAACTGAATTTTTCTGATTTCTCTCGGCAACCGCTACATATTTTTGAATCTAGTCAGTATCAAAATATATTTATTTCCGAGTTTTCAGATACACGCGCCTGATATAGCTACACCTCAGAATCGTCAGAATTTCCAGAAATACTGTGAAATTAATATTTGCTTTAGTAATTTTTAAATTATCTAACATCGTGTATCTTTATTTGCCTTATTATTATTTCGACAAAAATAACTCGATAAATCCAGTTACTAATTATTTGGTATGTTTATTCGATATGATTTAGCAGGGTAAAAATTATTTTCCTCGTAAACGTGTAATTTGAGTATCGGTTAAAAGAGTTTGCACATGTGCAATCGAACAGGGCTTCATCATTGAATATCTCAAACATTTTGCGACTGCCGAATTGAGCAAATAGTGTGGTTATATCAAGGCAACTGAAAATCATCTAAGCACAGCTAAATGGTATAAATTTTGATAGTTAAAGAATATATTTTTGTGCCAAATATTCTGTATTCTAACCTCATATTTCTAGCTTGAAAACAACAACTTTGGCACCCGGTATCCAGAATGTCTACCAACGAAGAAAATCGGAAAACCCGGAAAAAGAATATAGTCCAACCGGGGAAAATATAAAAATTTAGAAAGTAGTACTCTCACAAATGTAACAGGATAAGTAGAGAAAGTCGCCAAAGAAGACACATCGTATATAAACGTGGTACAAGGTGCTTATAAAGTTACTTAGCATTTTCCATTTAGACACATTTTATTATATTGTATATATTTACAATTATACATAAGTATACATTGAACCAGAACAGATATCAGTAGATTTCAACATGGTGGATTTGTAACTCACAACACAAGGTCTAGTGCTCTTCTACAGCTCTAAAACTCTCTCGGGCATTGCTAGTGTGCAGCTACATTGATTCGTTATTTTAACTGTTCCAACTTGTTGATTTTTATCTGAGACTTTTCCAGTATGGAATTTTCAATACCTTTGTTTTCCATCAAGATGGATGGAGCACCGCCCTATTTTGCTATCATTACCCGGGAGTTCTTAAATAACACTTTTCCCTTAACTTAAATTGACCATACCGCGCCAAAGCTTTTGGTTCTCCACTTACCCGACTTAAATGCAATGGAGTTTTTGTGTTGCTAAATATTATTTGAAACATCTAAAAGCAGTCCTTACTTAAAATAATAATAATTACTTTCAAGACGTTTCACAAGGAACCACTCACACATTCGGTGTAACCTGTATAATATCTGGAATGTTTGAAGAAAATATTGTAAATTATGCAGGGTACGTAAAAACGGTCTACAATTACCATTTGGTATTTTCCATTACCAGTGTCTGGTAATAAAATAGCAGTTTAACCAATAGCCAATTTTAAAAGCCGTTGTACTCAGAACAGGAAGCTTTTTAATCGACTATTAAGGGGCGTGTGTAATTAGAGAATGTTATCCGGTCAAGTGAAGAGAAGATTTCCTGTATGTGCTTAAATATAACAGTGAAGGGTATTGTTGGCAAAATGTATCAAAGTATCCACTCGTAGAAAAATATTAAGAAGCGACTATTAATAAATGTAATTAGTGTTTGATTTGAAAATTTAATTAAAGATTGTAAAGATGTTACATTTTCCTAAATTTTTTCAAAAAAATAAGAATTAATTAAAGTACCTACCTAATTTTGCAATATTTTCTTTGTAAATGATAAAACTCGGAGTGAATTCAGTTTATATACAGGGTGATTCATGGTGGATGGAGTAATAGAAGTATATGGAGAACGGGCAAACATATCTTTTTGAAAATTTGGGTACCAATGTAACAAGTACGCGCTGTCAGCCTAAAATATTATCGGCAGCGCGGCGTTGCCAAGTGTAGGTAAAACTGGCAACATCTTCGTTATTTTAAATGGAACACCCTGTATATTTTTCTATTTTTAGAATCTACACCCAATTCTGGGCAACTTTTATTTGTTTGTTTCCTATACATATCTCAAGCCATTTCAGACATACCTACTAATTAATTTCCAGATTTAACTGTCAGGTACCATTAGGCAAGGCATGAAAACTTTTCATGTTGTAGCCAAACCTTAGTAGTAGTAGTATACAGGGTAGATTAAAAATGACATAAAAATGGTTGAGAAATTTTTTAAAATGAAATGTATACTATTACAGATTCAGAAAGCTGACACATTTTGTTATTCAGATATGTATACTAATGTATAGTGTACACACACCTAAAGCGACCTATTCACATGAGAGTATGTCCGGAGGATTTGTCCGACAGACAGATCTATGGTGAGCTACATGTAGGCGGATTTGTCTGCAGACACTATACACATGCGTATCTGTCTGGCTCGCTGTCGGGGCTAGTCATCTTGGACCACGGACCATAGCGCGTGGATACACACAAGCGGATCTGTCCGACGAATACGTCCGTCGGACAGATCCCCTGGACATACTCTCATATGAATAGGCCGCTTAACTCGTTGCGTTTTCGATTTATAAGCATTTATTTTTAAATATGCCTTAGACGTGCATATTACCTTGTTCTATTATAGTATGTAGGCTATGAAATATTTTGTTTCGGCGAAAATGTCATTTATTCGCATTATGTATTGATTGACATTGGTGTAATATTTTTGATTTATGGCAGTAAGTGTGAATCTAGTGGCAGATAATTACACAAATGCAGATCGAATGAATGTATTAACCTCACCACAATAAAATTGTGAGGTTACTAAAATTGGTCAAAAATCCTAAAATTGAGATAACATCAAATGTTTAGGTTTTGAGATTACAGGACCAAAGGAAGTAGTTTTTGAAAAATGTAATAAAATAAAATTCATACGAGTTCAGATAATTTTATACATTTTGGTTTATCTCTGAAAGTTGTAAAAAATTTACCCAGGCCTGTGACTTCTGATGAAAAAATGAAGTTAATGTTTTAGCATGTTTTCATGTAGATCCTCAATATTCCATACGCAGTGCTGTACAGGATATGGGCTTATTATATTTATCGTTCTATATCGATGAAATAAACATTTTTGGGTTGCTGAAACCCTCATGTTATTTAGAGAGTCTAGATTTCAGGAAAAAATTTTCTACTTTTTTTGCATGTGAAACGATAATAAAATAAGTTACTTAATGTATTAGACCGGATTTTCGATGATCGATGGATCAGACGTTTGAGATCGTGGAACTGGCCTACGAGATCGCCGGATATTACACCCATAGGATACTCTTAAAGAAATTATTTATATAACGCCGGTAAATACTAAGAATGAATTAGAACATTGGATGGACCAAGTAATTCATAACTTAGATCCTACTGAAATTAGAGTTGCTACAACGAATGGTGTATATTCTCGTATAGTTAAATGTCTGGATGTCAATGGCCAGCACTTTGAACATTTATTGAAGTAGTATTACTGGTCTTTCTTGTATTTATATTTTGTTCATGCAATCATGTAATAATTTCTTCTTGCGGGTTTTATCGCATTTTCGTTTTGCCTTTTATTATGATTACAACAGCATCCATGCATAATAAATAGATCCATTAGAACTGTAGTTGTATAATTATTATCTGCCATTAACACATTTACTGCCACAAATAAAAAATATTACGCCAATGTCAATTAATAAATAATGCTCCTCGATTTTTTTTTTTTTTTTGTTGAAATTGAAGATGAAAATAATTATTTATTTTGGGTGAGAATTTAAAACTATTGAAATGTTCTGTGACATCAGACTAAATCTGAACAGTCATGACACTTAATGCAAACCTAAAAATTAAATTAATATAAATATTGACACTTGAAATGTCACTTATGTGATATCATTGGATTCAGAAAATTATGCAGAAATCAAAAATGGCATAATATACAGGGTGGTGAACATCGGTGAAACCGGAAATGGAAAAAAAATCATTTATATGTCAAAAAGTGACGTTTATTAACTATATAGGATGTTCCAAATTTCAATCCTTTATAAATCGCATATAATTAAAGGAAAACGGAGGGAGGGTATATACCACGATTCTGCTACACCCTATAAATATGTGTATACATAAGTCATAAACCTACATTTGATAATTTCGTTTTGTATTTGAGTTCATTTCTGTTGGGGAATAAATTAAATAAATAAATATACTTTTATTTCGACTCAGAGAAGCCACCAAATATATATTTTTTAATTTAACGGCTTTCCGTCCAAGACCATACTGACAGTCACGAAATATCTAATTGATAGTCACAATAAGGCACCAAATAGTTCTGGGAGCAAATGTTCGAATATTCAGTATTTAGGAAGTTCAAGTATATTTATCTAAAAATATTTATATTTGGATGTTGAGACAATAAATTTGAAATCAGGATGACATCTTTGGAAGTATCTCAGAGCTAAGGATATTTAAAATTCATAACACATTATCGACAACGATAGTAAATATAAAAATATATCGTTTCGTGTAAACAAGGAATATTTTAATAAATTTAAACCATCAAAATCTTTGCCGAAACAACTCAATTATAACAAACAAAAATTGATGACTACGTTATAAGGTTTACGAGAGAAAATGAAGTTATATCCATATAAACTTTATATTATAGTGGCTCCTACAGAACGTAATTCTTATGAGGATGCTAATGTATAAGAAACTGCGAGGCCTATTTGCATTATTTATATTAAAGAAACGAGCGAAGTAAAAGGGATATGGTGAATTACATCCGAATATATTTGAATATCAAATATTTGATCTTTCCAGAAATCCGGCATTAGTATTTATTTATTACCAACGTTCGCACTTTTTAAGCGGGCATGAATGTCAACATTGTCAAATTACAACAACTTGAGAGGCAGATAACAATTCTAATATCTTCGCTACTGCTAGTACACTATACTAAATAATAAAGAAATAAGCTATCGCCTTATACCTCTAAGAGAAACAACAATGCAGCTACGGACACGTGTTTCGGAGTTATTGCTCCTCATCAGCGTAGCGTCACTCAACATTTTTAAAAGACATTGAAAACAACTTATAAGACAAATCCTCAGAGAACACATTCACAGGCGAATTGATCTCAAAAACTTTTCTTAACCAAGATATATCAGTCTATTGCTTCATCTACCAATATTTATTTAGGTACATAAAGATTTAAAATTTAAAATTGCTCTCCTTATATCATGTGCAATTGTATTAAATGATGATATGGATAAATGGTTTATACGAATGTGTAAATGTGTGTACATATCCTCTCTTATTTCATACTAAACGTTGTTTTAATTCAGTTAGTTAGAAACTTTAATATGTATTTTTATTAAATGTCGCTACTTTATAGATATTTTATTTTATAAGCTATTTTTAATATAATAATTTACTAATTTCCCTTTTATTTTGCCACGCATAAATATTTTTACTGATATTTAAAGTGGTGTATTTATGTTTATTTTGATGTATACTTGTTACTAAAAATTGTATTTTTGTATTTGTACGTTAAATATACATTATTATTATTATTAATAGCGGTTACAAGTATCTCAATGAATGAATATATTTAATAAATATTTTAGTCCGCGACGTTATTATCCACCGAATTATTAGAGGGCTTATTCCCATCAGTACGAATATTATTAGATTAAAATTTGGACTTTCCTCAATAATTACTTGCCTCAATTCCTCAGTATATTCTAAGAATGTTGTATATACTGTAAGCTTTAGCGTAGAGCAGAATCAATATTTAGATGTTAGTTTATATCTATTTTCAAATTAGTATATTACCAGACCAGTATGTACCGTTGTGTCTTTTCACTTTAAATTCAAGTAAAATGTATATACTCTTTACTAACAGTGTGATGGTTTCGAGCAAATATTAGGCAGAATCGTGACCCGCTGGATGAAAGCGAGATATTTTGCCAAAGTTCATATGTACCCTCAGTACAAACAATTTGTGATGTAGTGCCAGATTTCCAGGCCTATTATCTTAAAATACGATGCCATCTTTGTTTTCGTTTTTGACTTTTCTTTAAAAAATTGCTGAATATCACCCAAACGGTTGAGTTTCCGGCAAATCATTTTATTTTATGATTTATTAATAATTAAATTTGCCACAATATGCGCCCAATACTGAATTAGTAGGTTGAATATTTAGTGAAATACAAACTTTTTAAATTTTGACGTCTTTAAAATTTTCGACTTCTCTTGAAAAACACCAACTATAACCCATTTCAAATACATTTCAAATTAAATTTGTTAAATTTAGATGAGAAACAGCTGTTGTAGCTTTAATAATTTGTTATATGTAAGCTTTTTAAGTTGTAACTTTTTATAGGTTACTATATAACTCTGCAATATGTTGTTTTTCTAAATATATGCAATGCAAATTAGTGTTTAAAGAAACAATAACTTCATTAATCAATAATGTTTAGAACAATAATATAATTGGCTAAAATGTGGTTAAAATAAAAACTCATACATAAAATTATATAAAATCATAGAGATCATATATTTCATTTAAACATCTTAGAATTAGGGAAAATGGCGGAAAGGTATAGAAAAACTGATCTCTCCATGATACGGTGAAGGCATCCACCGCTACTTGGAACCATGATATTCAGATCTTCATTTATAGTTGCACTTGGAAGCAAACAAGTCTATTTTAAGGTAACCTAGATTTTTAACAATGATAGAAAAGGCATAGTCTGCCAATTCCCATTCAGCCTCCAATAATACTACTCGAGACTCTTTATCAGCTACGTTAAATTTAGATTGGATGTAAGAAGCATGTAACCATATATTCCTTCTTTCAATATTTCCGAGGAAGTTTACTTAATTCTGGTTTTTAGATATTACCCGAGACAATTTCCCAACCACATATTGAAGAGTCGCTATAGATTTCTAGATCGTATATGTCTTGTTTTATAATATTTTTTGAACGTTTAGAAAGACTAAATAACAATAGCATGGCAACAGCTCCGTTTAAACAGTTACAGAATTGTATCACTTACATAGGTTGACAAAAAACTTTGTTCCTTACTTTCTTTACAGATACTGTGATTCACTTATAATTGGCTGAAAATGACAAAATAATATGATACTCAAAGCAATTATTTCAATAATTTTAGTACCTTTGTATTGTACTGTTTTTTTTGTATAGATAAGCGCACATCACTGACCTATATCTCAATTACTGATAGCAAAAATTTGTCGGTATTAGTAGCCACTTTTGTTCATACAAATGGATAACTTTTTATATATTTTTTTCGGCTTATAATCATGACTTTTTTAATTTCTAGTAACGGAGCCGATTAACAAACCTCTAGAATTTGTTTTAATACCATTGATTGCAGAGAAATATTTCCTGAGAAAGTTGTGCATAATTATACGGAAATAATGGTACATCTTTTACTGCCCACGATCTATCTATGTGTGACTTAAGTATAAAATAGTGTTATCATTTTGACAATAAAATATTATTTAAATTCAGATAAATTGTGCACATATAAACCCATTTTTAAAATAATTTCTTATTACTTCTCTTGGTGCTTATCAGTATAGAGTTTCTGACATTGCTAATAATGAATTGTAAATGCAAGATGATATTTCACAATTTGTTCATTTAAAGACTAATCATTTCCTCAGGTCGTGATTTCCTTTACGAAATATTTTTAGATATGATACGGCATTTAATGAATAAGGCTGGTCCTAAAAAATATCGCAGTAATTACGGCTTCAGAAGATAATATCCTAACTATTGACACATTCTGTCTAGACATGAAATGAATATTAGTCTAATGCCTTAATTTTCTTATCTTTTATTTGATATATTACGAGAACAAGATATATCTTTCGAAATTACCTATTATATACTTAAAATTTGAAACATACAATAAATCAGAGAATTTAGTGAGTAATTTAATGAGGAAGTATAAATTTTATTGTAAATATTCATCTCTTAGTGACTTGCAATTAAAGCTGAATTATTTTCGAATATCCTTAGTCAGTGTATTCGCCTGAATCCATTACGATATGTTTTAAATGTAAAATAGTTCACAGTTCACTCATTACTCTGGTTAAAAACGGTTTGAATTAAAATATTTTGAGCTTGATATATTCCAAAAAAGGTTCAGGCATGTAGGAGAAATTACCGAATTACTAAATAATCTTTTTAAATACGGCGCCACCCTTAAATAATTCAATATGATCGATTTAAATAGAAAAGCTGAAAAACTTACGGCACAATGTTTATATATGGCTTAAATATTGTAGGTATAGATTTTGGTATTGCTGAACATGAATTTCATACCAAAAATATAATATGGTCGACCTAAAGTGAAAAGTCATGCAAAACCCATAAAGGTAAAAATGAAATGGCTGTTTTAGTTTTGCAGTTATAAGCTTCCATGGTCACAGAATGCGAATTTCATATCCAAAATTCAATTTCTAGGAGGTCGCTTTGATGTATGTAACACAAAACATAACCAGTCGTTGATATCAATCGATCAAGTTTTGTTACAAATTGGCGCCTAACGTGGGGCACCAGCCGGAATTTTAAAATTCAAGTTTTAATCAGTATCTCATTCCCAGCTTTAAAGGCAATATTTGCAAGTTACCGGTGTTCATATTTACGTTGAAACTATCAGAAAAAGACTTCACGGTCGATTGTTATTCAGCAGAAGACGCTTAAGGCGTCCCGAGTTCTGGCTAGGGTGTGGATGTTTCGTGGTGTTTTTCATGTGTCACCAAATTGGTAACGGTGGACTAGACGAGGTTTTGTTAGAGACAACACGACTAGTTGCTGTACCACTCCTAAGTTCGAGTCTCAGCTGCGGGAGATGACAATGTTGTAGGGAATGGTCATTGTACAATTGTTTATGTGTTGATGTGTCCTGGTTGAGTGATGGACTAGCTAGCTGAACTCCGCCAGGACGTTAATATAAATAATGCAATTAAAAGAAATATATCTATGTTTGGCACATCAAAAATGGACAATTGAAGATGGTCAAAATTTTGGATGATACCAAAATAGACCTTCGATTAGACGATAGGCGAATTCGAGTTTTAAGAGGTCGTGAAGGACAAGCTAGACTCACAACTGCCAAATTTGTTCCCAAACACTGTAATAGTTTACTTTTATCGTATGTAAATTTAGTAAAATATTAGTAAAACGTCATATACAGTATAAATCGGTAAAACAAACCGTAACCGTGCGGCATATTCGTATTCAACTCTAAGGCTATTATTGGATTGGGCGGCGATTAAAAATGAGTAAAGAAAGATTCCAAGTGGTGTATTACCGCGAATTAATGTTGTTGTAAATAGTCGTTGATTTGTTTTGATGTTAAAGTCTGGCGATATTACCTTCATAAGTTCCATTTTAGAGGGAAGTTTTATTTCGTTAGTGAAAGACGCCATTTTTTGACCGTGTAAAGAGCAAGTACGCCATACAATATTCCCACGATAAGTTCTGTTATATTTACGGTATTGGTCCAAATACTGTACTGTCTTCAAAATCAAAATCAAAATGTAAACCTTAGAAACATTCCTAGTGACCCTTGTCTAGTGCGTGCAACCCTTCGTGTGAATTAGGAGTTAAATTGCCAAACACTACGCCCTCCCAGTAGGTATTTGGAAGATTTCCATCAGTGTCAATTATTCCTCCATGTGACAAAGTGCATCGTAAACTGTAAGTACGTTCTTGTTAAGTTCACTCAATGGTTTTCGGCTTTTTACCAAAAATAAAATCCGTGGAGCCCAACTTTCTTTTCGAGATTAACTTTCTTTTCGAGATCTTGACTTTAAAAATTATAATTGTGTTTTAATATCTGAGTATCTAAACGAGTCTTGACTTCAGTTATATTCCGGATTTTGTTGTTTGTAAATAACCTTTTGTTACTATAAAAATTCCGTGTATTAGTTTAGTTATTTTTCTATGACTTTGATTGCGTATTCGAATACCGTATATTTTAAAGAACTTTTGTTTTTGACGTTGACGTATTTTTATGTCCCACGGCCTCTGGGTCATTAATTTTATTGTAGTAATATAGGATTAAATTTAACATTGTTTGTTTCTCTTTAATCCAGTTTTTGCCTCACCCCTGATGCTGAGTTAGCTAGGGCTCTTTAAGCACAAACATTCTTAAAGAAATTTAGAGTAGGTTGTTTCAACACCAAGGTGTAACTGTTTTAGAGTGGCTTAGTTAGTCACCTGATCGTAATCCCACAGATCACTTGCGGAATATTATTAAAAGAGAATTAGAGCTTGCAAAGATAACTTTGACAACGTAGAGCAACTGATTCGAGCAGCTTTAGAGGCATGGGAAAATGTACCTCAAGAAGAAATGAATAACTTAGTAGAAAGCACGCCTCGTCGAATTCACTTTTTTATTGAGGCTAGAGTTGGCATACGTAGTTTCTTCATTAATCTTTCAAGGTTTCAATTGGTTAAAAAAAATGAAAAACGTAGTCTATGCCATTTTTATTAATGTTTTTTAACAACTAAAGTATTTTTAAACAAAAAGTAGTATCTCCGCCTTATTTTTGAACACGTTCCAGCTCATCTGAGTTCCACATCTTTACTTATGCCCCTTTTTCATATTGATGGCGGTTCCTGCATTACCTCGAATATAAGTAAAAAAAATTCAATTATTTCTAGTTTATATCAATATTTCACTCCATGATTTAAGTAAATAGGTTATTGATTAGCCTAATTAACAATCGGCGACGCTCGAGTACCACTTGTATTCCTTTAAAAATAACAAAAAATCGCATCCTAATATAAGTAGCATGCATATTCAGTTAAAAAAGTACATTAAAAAGCTGACTGATATTTATTTAATCAAATTAGAGCTGATTTAACGTCTCATTTATTTGTAAACAATAACACATAGTTGCTAGACATTACGTCAATGGTTTTCTTTTTATTGTAAAACATTTATATGAAAATAACAGTGCAATAATTAAACAACAAAAAACATTTATATTATGACAAGTAGTAAGTAAATATGTTTTTTCCGCAGTACAGGTTGCCTCAGGTTGGTTATATTTCCACTGAAATTAGAAATTGAAAGGAAAGTTCAAAGTTCATTAGGTATACTATTATTATGCAATGAAACTCCGACTATATAATATTATGGCCAGACTTTTAATTTTAGTTGTAACACAGCAATCTTAATTATAGAAAGAAAAGACCCCGCACAAAATACACTGTAAAAGTTAGTCTTTTGAGCTAAAAACCAGCTGAAATGTATTCGTTGGACCATTCCGAACAAAAGTTCTTATGTGCAGTAGGTTCGAAAGTCCATAGATTTCAAGTTACGGACACGTGAAGGTCAAATAATGATTATTCATGTACTTGAAGGTGTTTAGCTTTCCAAGTGCTATAGTAACTCTGTGTTGAGATTTCAGAGGAATTGACCACAACTAAAGTTGTACGCTACCTTGTGATGACCTTGACGTTGACCTCTAATAATATTTTCAAAGTCCTTTGATCATAAACTCTTTTTTTTTCAATAAAACCAATATTTTACAGCTTGTATTCAGAAAAACCTCATAATCTCACTTTAAGATATAAATCTTTGAAGAAAAAGTTACAAGGGGAGGATATTAACCCATGAAGGTCATCTGTGGTCAGGAAAGTTACTGTTGCAAAATAGCTTGGAACTTCAGCTTTAGTATAAAGGTTGTAGAAAGTCCGATAAAGTAACTTCTAGTGGCATCGACGTTGAAACGTCATTAAAACATAATCTCTTTTTATATAACACTATATTTTTGGGTTGTTTGTATTTGATATATGTATGCTAGAACAAATATTTTATATTTACTTACTCATACTTCAATAGACACATTTTTTTCACTTGTACATCACAATTATCAAAGATAGTTTTTCACCTTTATTTTTTAACATATTTACTGAAAATATTATTACATGTGAGTAAAATATATTTTTTGAGATTATATTCACTTGCAGATGGTCTTCATGGGATAATATCCTCCCCTTGTATATAAGTTTTTTTGAAAGATTTATATCTTAAAATGAGATTATGAGTTTTTTCTGAAATTCAAGTTGCAAAATATTGGTTTTATTTAAAAAAAAGCGTTTACGATCAAATAACTTTGAAAAAAATAGTAAATGACCTTCTGTCACAATTCTATGTCTAATAATGTTTGACAAGTAATGAAAAATCTGGTGTACTAATTAAACATGGATATTTGTGGACCAATTTTGTATAGTCATTCTCTACAGATAGATTCTGTGTGTCTGATGGAACCTCGAAAAATATGAATTTCTTCTAGCCTAACGAGACTATGTCCTCCTCCCGTTTTCGAGGATGCTGAACGGGCTGGCGGTAGTACAATTTCTCTCCGAGGTCACCCCACCCCCCAAACGGTCAAAAACCACCCCCACCGAAAGGGGTAAACCGCGTATCCGCCATCTCCTACCAGCCAAACTTGTGTGGCCCCCGTTTTCAAGGATGCTGAGCACGATGGTGATGTCGAGATCCGTCATCGACTCCCGCCAACCCTCCAAATGAACAAGAACCACCCCCAACAGGGGTAAACCGCGGATAGGCCGTCTTCTCTCCGTTAATCCCATGTTACCCTCCCGTTTTCGAGGATTCTGAGCACGATGGTGATGTCGAGACCCCTCTTCGACCCCCGTCGACCCCTCAGATGGCCAAAACCACCCCCGAAAGGACAAAACCGAGTATCCACCGTTTTCTTCCAGCCAAGCCTGTGTTACCCCTGTTCTCGAGGATGCTGAGCACGATGGTGATGTTGGATCTGCTCCCC
The DNA here is from genome assembly GCA_963675555.1 of Leptura quadrifasciata. Taxonomy (NCBI): domain Eukaryota; kingdom Metazoa; phylum Arthropoda; class Insecta; order Coleoptera; family Cerambycidae; genus Leptura; species Leptura quadrifasciata. Next base: position 213,777,710 of record OY776673.1, read on the forward strand.
TCACACGGACAATACTACCCCTTTGATACGCGATTTTATGATGTAAGTAAGTGAGTTCACATATCATTGAATACGTACTGGATAATATTTCTGTCCGTTTGCTGAGCGAGGAGAGGTCGTGATATTTTTTCCATGCCCAGCATTCTCGAAAACGAGGGGTAACATGGGTTTAGCCGAGAGAAGACGGCCTATCCACGGTTTACCCATTTCGGGGGCGGGTTTTGGCCGTTTAGAGGGTTGGCGGGGGTTGAAGAAGGATCTCGACAATCCCATCGTGCTCAGCATTCTCGAAAACGGAGGGTAAAACGGGTTTAACCAAGAGAAGACCGCCTATCCGCGATTTACTCATTTCGGGGGCGGTTTTTGGCCATTTGGGGGTTGGCGGGGGTCGAAGAGGGATCTCGACATCACCATCATGCTCAGCATCCTCGAAAACGGGGGAATATAGGTTTGGCTGGTAGGAGACGGTGGATACGGTGTTTACCCCTTTTCGGGGGTGGTTTTTGGCCGTTTGGAGGGTGGGGTGACCTCGAAGAGAAATTGTACTACCGCCATCTTATTCAGCATCCCCAAAAACAGGGAGTTTCTAGGGAATTCCGAAGAATATTTATACTCATTTGCAAGAGGTTCGCCAAATGAGCATCCGATTTCATTTCGACGCAGCATTGGCTTCACAAAATAAGCTATTCCAAGATGCAACATCAAATAAGGGCTAAAGGATTAATGACAAAGTGCACACTACAAGGTCATTATTAATGTGAGTATCCCTACCACGCACAAGTAATGATGTGTCGAAATCAGAAAATCCGGATTCGAATCATTACTAGATATCATGATTATTATGAACCTTGTAAGGTCTGCTGGAGGTTCGAACCTCCCTCTGGATTAACAATATAACTGATATCATCACAAACATCTACTATCGTCTCGTCACCGAAAGAGATCTACAATTCCACGACAGTAGTTGATCATAGTTACTGTTGTGAATAATGTACACCTCAATTTCTGTCAGTATTTTCACGGAAACTGCTCCGCAAAAATTAATTACAATACTTCATAAATCTTTCCTCCCTAGCCGCAATTGGTATGAATTTGACACGAGTCACTGAGTACAAATTAAAGTGTCTGGGTCATCTAATAATACACAGCTGCTAATAATAATTTCATATCTCCTAATAATCCTTAATTTAAAAGTAATACAGCTAATTTAAAATAAAATCGTGGGAATTACCTTGACTAATAATACTTAAAAGCAGGATTAAAAGTTATTAATACTATAACATAGACTTTCTAATAATAAGAATGGTATATGAGATGGAACGACCGTTTTGTTAATTAGGCCTATACCTTTGGTTTAATTAGTTGCGTTTTGGTCCCAATTCAATGCTAGAAATTGTAAGTAAAGACAAAAAAATTGTGTTTTTCATGATGCCTACAACTCGTGTAGAACAAGATAGAAAGTATTAAAAAATAATCGGGAATTCCAAAATCACGTAAGAAAATTGTTCGTAATAAATATAAGTCGACAACAATCTCCAAACAGTGTACTTTTGAAGATAACAAAATTATTGTAAATACTTTGTACAAATAATATACCAGACAAAAGTCTTGTCATTACTTATACAAGGTGTCCGGAAACTCTATTGCCACACTTTAACCTTAGGTACAAAAAATTTTTTTTTAAATCCCATGAACACAGGTCCGCAAATGTTTGCTAAGGGCACTAGCGCCCTCTGAAGATGGCACATAGAAAGTAAATTGTATTTAATTTCATCAGATCCACTTTGAGTTCAATTACGTATTTTATTATGTAATGGTATTTTTCTCTCTATAGATATAATAAATAAAAGTCGATTTTATTATATTTGGACCTAGGGCTGAAAAGAGTAAACAACATTTATTGAATGTGTAAATAATATAAGTTGGCAATGTTTCCGGGAGAAAATAATAAAAAAATCCAAGTTAGACAATAACGACTTTGTTTTTGATAATAATATGCAATAATTGAAAGGTACCTTGGGCGCTGTCCATGTAATTGCTTGTTCAACAAAAAATGAAAATAATGTTAAATAATATTATAAAAATAAAATAAAACAAACTAAATTAAAATCAAACAGTAAATGAATTCTAACGTCTAATAACAAATAGAAAGCAGCATGGGATATTATCAATAAAGATAGAGAAAACAAAGACACAAATGTAAATTCTAACTCAACAGCTAATGATTTCTCAGACTACTTCTTCGATGTTATAAGCAATTTAATGATTAATTTTGATAATGTTGATGACACAAAGTTTTCAGATTTTGTAAAGAATGCACCTAAGGCAAATAAACCTTTTTTTATATTTCCAGTTTATGATCTGGAAATTAAAACTATTATATCACACTTAAAAAAATTGTAAATCTAAAGATATTTACAATCTTAATAGCGAAGTTTTAAAATTACTCGGTGACATACATGCAAAGCCTATTGCACATTTAATAAACATGTGTTAGTTAGGTTTCCGGGTTCTCTCCCGCATTGATAGATTTGAATACTTGACGTTTCGACCACCTTGTCGTGGTCTTCTTCTGAATCGAAGCGAGCTCTGTTGGCCTGAGCTACTCTATTTATATGCATCGTCGGGAGGCGTGGCCTGGTTCCAGTGATGTCGCATGGTAAGTGGACCGGAATATCGACTTCCATGTCAACGATAGCTGTAGTCCGGCGTCACGGTTGTAATTATTTTGATTTTTGTGTATTTCTATAGCTTCTCTGTATCTTCTGGGCCAGTAGTGTCTCGTGCTCGCCAATCTTTTGGTCTCGTTAAATTTTATCCATTGGCCGGTTTCCTTTGACTGTTCCGCAACTGCAGACTTAGTGATGTTTTCCTTCTTTGTGTGCCTGATATGTTCTTTAGGCCTGGTATTAATATGTCTCTTGGTCTCTCATATGTAAACTTCCCCACACGAGAATGGAATGCTATAAACTCCTGGTGAGTCGAGCTCTTCTGGTTGCTCGTATTTAGGAAATTGTTATCCTATTTTTTGTTTTGCGGTGTAGATCACCTTGATGTAATACTGAATGAAAATAAGACCGAATTTATAAATTTTAACTTAAGGCGTCCTGTTATTTTGTCTGGCGTTTGCACTATATGGCTGGCTGTTCTTGGGCACTCTGATTGATAATATCTTATCGTGGGATAAGCATATTGATTATGTATCCAGTAAGTTAAATAAAACTTAATTTGCCTTATTACAACTTATCATTACTTAAACATAGATGGACTCATGCACTGGCGTATTTACATGTGTCACTTAATGTATTTATTTGGGGTCGATCTTCCTATATTCTTCCTGTCCCGCAAAAAGGAATATTGAAATTAATATTTAACTTGGATTTTAAGGATAGTTGTAAGACCACGTTCATAAAAAATAAACTCCTTACGGTACCTAGCATTTATATATAAAAATGTTTAGTCTATTTTAAGACCAATTTAGATTTATTTGAAAGTTTATGGGATCGCCACTTTTAGAATACTATGAACAAAAATATCGTACTTATACCTTTACATGGAACCTCAGCAAATAAAGAGTCACTTTATTATAATTGTATTTTATTGTATATCAGATTACCAAGTAATATGAAGAATATGGCAATATCAAGATATGCCGTAAAAAATATACCAACTTTTATAAAATAGTTACTACAGTATAGATGAATACCTGAATAAAGCACTTTAATGAGTGAATAATAAATAAGAAACTTCACTAGTTTTTTGTTCACTTTATTTCTTCATTGATATCCTTTTATAATTTCTTTCCTATTGATATTTACTTACATTTTTCTATAATGAGTTTGTAATTTCCTCCTCAATCTCGTTGAATTGTACATTATAACGGATGATTCCTTTATCTTTCCTCTAGCGTCTGACCTGACCTTTTATCGACTTTTATAAAAGAAATAGTATAAAACCGTATAAATGAATCGTTCGACGAATAATCAATTACTGTGCCAGATTAGATTGTTTTTCCGTTCACGTCGCACTTCTTGAAATTTTCATCATTCCCCTTATTAAGGTCTAAAAGCAAAATGAATCGGCAAAGTGTCTGGTAAACTGAGTTCTATTCAAGTAATCTGGCGTTCCCTGCAAGGAGAGAATTGTTGTTCGGCGAGATGTTTAGTAGTTTAGCTGAAATGATGCCGTGAAAGCAATTTGTTAAGCAAATCACCAGACGACATTTCGGCGCAATAATAGCACAGCGTAAGGTGTAATTTGTTTGAAATGCTATTTTTCTCTAATATTGTACAGTGACAGCAAATAAATCATACTGCCGCCTTCCTCAAGATTGTGTAAATGTGAAAATATCAAATGTATACAAGAATTAAATATTAGGGATATAAATCATTCTAACACGACGCAAGATATGATAGTATTGTTGAAAATATTAAAAATCAACAGCTAACTCGAGAAAATCCAATACTGCGGCAAGTAAATTCATGGAGAGAAATGAGCAAATTGCTTCTAGTTTCCTTGTGCAGCTGATTATAAACGTATTATGAAGTCAAGTGTTACAAAGATAAAAAATATTGAGAAGTATAATGGCTCTGTATGAAAAATTGTCAAAAATAAAGACTTGGCTTCTACAATAATGACATTTCCTGATCACAAATCCCAGATAATCAAATTTGTTGATAAATTAAAAAATGAAATACCAGTGTATAGAACAATACCAATCCAAAACCTAAAAAATAAAACTAAATGTTCATATTATGAATTAGTCAGGAGACTTGGATAGATTTATGTAATGCGTATGGTCCAGATAAAGCTGTAGATATTTTTTATAACATAGTTAACTACTGCCATGATATCCTTCCAAAAATTATGATATTGCTAAAGTTCTCACAAATCCGGAAATTCGGAGTTTGTATCGAAAAAACATGAAATTGATCATCTGTATGATATTTAATAATAATAATAATAATAATAATAAATCGTCTTTATTTATATTTATGTCTTGGCGAAGTTCAGCAAGCTGTTCTTCCACTTAACCAAGACAATTTACATATTAGAAACAGTAACATATTATTAATTTTAACATAAGACATATATAATAATTAACTTTCATTATAAACAAAATAAATATACATACAAAACAATCTCAATTTACGTATGAAAGATCACTGGTCAGCAAGAAGTAATTTCTTTAAATTTTTTTTGAAGGATAACTTAGACAATTTTTTAAAATTATTTGGAATAGAATTATAATTAATTACCGCTTGATAAGAGAAACATCTTTGAAACCTGGCTGTATAATGTCGAGGAATAGTGAGTTCATCTGTATGTCTTAATTCTCTCTGATGTATATTATATCTTGGTACAAGTTTATGCAATAAGTATTTTGGGTGTTTAATTTTTATTAGGTTGTGGGTAAAGCAAGCAATATGGAGAGTTCTACGATGTTGCATTTTTAACCATCCAATTTCTGACACATATCTGGACACATGATCTCTGCGACGTAAACCAAAAATAAATCTAATGCACGAATTTTGAATTTGTTGTATTCGCGAGGAAGTGTTTAAATCTAAGCATGGGCCATAAACGACATCGCAGTAATTAAACATTGAAAGTATAATTGAGTCACATAACATGATTTTTGATTTTTTATTGAGACAATGTCTATTAGCGTAAAGATTTTTTAATAAACAATATGATTTTCTGACCAAAGAATTTACGTGACTGACAAACCGAAGATGGACATCTATATTTAAACCTAAACATTTTATTTCTTCTTTATATTCTAGCTTGTGTCCATCTACTAATAAAGATATGCCATTTATGGCCCTCTGACGATCTTTGTCTGCACCGAATACTATAACTGATGATTTACTAGGATTTATAGAAAGGCAGTGATTTTTTGAAATAAGGACTAAAGCATTGATTTCTTCGTTGAACAGGTCGACACTATTTTCGAGATGTTGAATGTCAGAGGTACAATATAATTGTGTGTCATCTGCATAGAAATGTGGTGTAAAATGTTCTAAATAGCGGTAAAAATCAGACGTGTAAATTATAAACAACAACGGAGCCAAAATTGACCCTTGAGGTGCACCATATAAAACAGTTTTATCATTTGATACATTGTCATTTATAACCACACACTGTTTTCTATCACTGAGGAATGATTTTATAAAATGTGATGCAGTTTCATCAAATCCGTAATATTTAAGTTTAGAACATAACAATTTATGGTTCATAGTATCAAATGCTTTGCTATAATCAAGCGAGAGAAGTATAGTAACCTTTCCTTTATCCAAACCTCCAATAATGTCATCAGTTATTTTTAGAAGAGCGCTAGTTGTGCTATGGTTCTCACGAAAGCCGGATTGGGTGGTAGGTATGATTGAATTTATTTGTATGTATTCATATATTTGGTTATAGATCAGCCTTTCGAGAACTTTCGATAAAACCGGCAGGATATTTATTGGTCTTAAATCGGAGTAGTCCGTGGGTTTATTAATTTTGTTAATTGGAAAAATTAGTGATTTTTTCCAGACTTGTGGGTATTTCCCGGTAGCTATGGCTGTATTAACAATATATGTAATAATAGGTGTCAGATAAGGAATACATAACTTTAACATTTTTATGCTTATTTTATCATTACCAACTGCATTAGATTTAATTTTGTTAATAGCATTTTCAACGTCTTCTTGGCTTACATGTGTAAGTTGAAAGGTAATGTCGGGATTATGTTTATTTGAGTTATAAAAATCAACACATGCTTGAGGAGGGGAAGTGATCATTTTAGAAACTGATTCAATAAAATATTCATTAAGTTTATTACTATCGCATAGATGATCTGGAATATTTGATTTTTGTTTTTTTGAAATAATGTTGAACAAGTCTAGGGTATCCCACGTTTTTTTAGTATTATGTTGTTCTTGAATATAGTTCAAATAGCCCCTTTTTTCGTTATCTATAGCAGTGGTGACCATGTTACGTAAGTTTTTGTAATTTTCCCAATCATTTAAATTTTTCGTTCTTTTAAACTTAGCACGTGCTTTATTTCGCGTTTTGATCATTAGCTTTATTGTGTCTGTTAACCAGGGCGCTTTTGGTTTACTAATTCTAACTTTGCGAAGTGGTGCATGAATATCAAATAAAGCCGTTAAATACTCGTTAAAACTTTCCATAATAATATCTACGTCATTTAGAGAGTATAAATCGTACCACGGTATACTAATTAGATCATTATAAAAATCATCATAATTAAAATATTTAAAGTCCCTAAATGTCCTGAAAAATTGTTTAGGTTTAACCGTTTCATAAACCAATTCACAGTAAACCAGGCAGTGGTCAGAAATTGTATGGTTTACCACAGTGTTTGTATTAACGACTAAATCGTTGTTACTGACAGCTATTATGTCAATCAGGCTACTGCTAAAATTATTTACCCTAGTGGGTTCGTTATTTATTACTGATAGTCCATATGCTTCTAAAAATGAAAAAAATTTAATACTGCTTGCATTAACCGTATTTATTAAGTTAATATTAATGTCTCCTACTATTAAAATTTCGTCCACTGTTGGTAGAATTTGAGGAATTGTATTTTCAAGATCATTAATGCAGTCTGCAACCGATGAATTTGGAGGTCTATATACTCCACCAATACCAATATTGCTTTGATTAATTTTAAGACTTACCCATAATTGTTCAAGTGGTGATGAATTGATATTATCGATATTTATTTTTTCCACTGATATGTGATTTCTATAATATATTGCAATACCTCCACCTCTCCCTTGACGATCTTTCCTTATAATTTGATAACCATCGATTAATATTTGGTTAGATGAAATTAGCGGCGACAGCCAGGTTTCTGTGATAACAAAAATATCGAATTTATAATTTTCAGCAATAGATCTTAACTCATTAAATCCTGTGAACAGTGATCTTACATTAAGGGTGGCAACTTTGAATTGCATGATAACCTATATCCTACGGCAAAAAAAAAACAAGAATATTAATGTTAAAAAAATTATATAAACTGTTCGACATGTTTGAATATTGAACTGAGAAAAAAGTATAGTGGTATCTTTAATTTAATAATCATACTGTTTCGTTGATTACAAAAAATATATATACATATCTCATGTCTATAAAATGATATACCTTATACATACTTAAAAATCCCAATAAAAACTAAAAACAAACATATTTTGTGTAACTTGTATAAAGTGATTCAAAAAATACATCCTTAGGAAAAAACATTATAACTATGTCATACAAAAACGAGAATAAAACAGCTATAATAAATCCATATTAGAATCGGAAAATAAATATGAGAACACGCATTGCCTTACCAAAAGAAAAGTAAACAGATATGTGACATTTATTTAGGCATTTTTTGCAATCGTATATATAATGAAGGAAAGAAATAAAAATTTTACCACATTATCAAAGCAAGATAAATATTATAACATTTTTGAGAAGAAAAAAAAATAATATATATTCATCATTGTACATTAACATTTTGCCCTAAAAATAAATTAAATATGTGTGCCTCTTCACAACAGTGAGTCATTTGTCGTTATTAATAGGCGTTTACAAGTTATCGCCAAATAATGAAGACATTAACAGAACTCAAACAAAAAAATGAATACGAACAACTTATTATACATTTAAAAAGACAGAATAAATAAGCACATCTGGATTCAACCAATAAACAAAAACCATTTGGAATATTATTAACAATAATACGGGTAAAAATTAGGAGAGCTAGGAAAGGTTCTGACTTTTTATCTCCTACAAATTTCAATGATTTTTTTTACTCATATAGCCGACAAATTATTAAACCAAATATCCACTTCAAAGTCAACCCATACGGAATATTTAAAAAATAGTTTTAATCCGAGTAACCGATCTCTATTTCTCTATCCGGTACTATAGCGGGATGTACTGAAGTCTCTAAAAAACTCTAAGGCCACAGACCGCTATAATCAGTCAGTAGATATGTATAAGGAAAATATAATGTCTTTGTCCGCTCCACTGACCCATCTGGTCAACAGGTATATTTCTCGGTAAATTATAAAAGTCAAAAATTACACCATGTAGATGATGTAGTCAATTATGGGCCAATTACCTTAATTTCTATTTTGGCGAAAATATTAGAAAAAATCTAGCTTTAAGAGTTACTAGTTATCTAGAGTCAGTAAAGATTATCACAGAGAGACAATTCGGTTTTAGAGAAGGTAGAAGTATGTCATTAGGAATATTGGAACTTATTAACTTTGTAAGTGAAGGCTTTGAGAACGGCAATTCAACTTCCTCGATTTGAGCAAGGCAAGGTTTTTGATTGCGTTTCCAAGCAGATATTACTCGATAAGCTGAAATTTTATTATTTCAGAGGCGTAGTATTTAATCTAATGTGGTCGTACCTATCAGACATGTATCAGTGCGTATTTCGTAGTAGCAAACTTAGGAACATGCTGCCGACGAAACATGGCGTTCCACAGGGGAGCGTTTTAGGTCCATTGTTATTTTTAATATACATGAATTATTTATCGAGTGCCACGTCAACGTTTACCGTTCTCTTTGCTAATGATAATACTTTTGCGAAACATCTAAAAGATACTGACAGCAATGTTGACGATACTGCAAAGGATATCATTAGTAAAGCCTCTGACTGGTTTAATGTAAACAAGTTATGCTTAAACTCGAATAAGACAAACGCGTTAGTTTTTTCCACTAAAAGAAACCTCGTCCGCATATGTTGCCTCAATTCTTTCTCAAAAATAAATAACAAGGGAAAGGAGGTAACATAATTGGGCCCAGTTGGGCGCCAATTATGTTACCTCCTTTCCCTTGTTATTTATTTTTGAGAAAGAATTGAGGCAACATATGCGGACGGCTAGCTGGTTTAAGTCGGAGCAGAGAGCTGTGGGTCCAGAGTATTCGTAAGAGTGGAGAAACTTACCCTTTCTGATATGTACAGCATAAGCGACAGATTTTTGTTTATTTCGAGAAAAGGAGACAAAGAAAAACTTATGTTAAATTGGGCACCATCTATAGTAAAATATGTAAAATTGTCTCTTTTTCTCGAATAACCAGTCTACTATAGATCAGACTGAAATTGTTGGTAAGAGAAATAAAAAATAGATTAAAATGAATGTTAAAATATATTACATGAATAATGGACAAATCGGTTTGAAAGACAAATTGAAATTTAATATATATATATATATATAACAAATTTATACCAGTATCCTAGATTGATAATTGTTGAGGTGACTGGTTCTCGGACAGTAATCCAGGCCCACAATTGTCTCTTGTTGCGAGAATGGATTCTAATGTTTCCTTGGCAATTTACGTCTCTCAATGAAATGGGGTGAAAGTTGTAGGAAAATTAACCAACTAGGTGGTTTATGAAAAGATAACGAAATTTTATCTATATGTAAAATAAGCTGTGCAAAAGGTATGCAGGAATGAATAAGCTATGCAGAAATGTATCAGTATATATGTGCATAAACATATAAGTACATATAAATATATATCAGCATCTAAGCATGTAGATATGTAAGCATGTAAGTATATACAAAAGTAAGCATGTCCGAAACAATTTAAGCATGTAAGAATTTAAGCAAGTTAGCTGTACAAAAGCTGATTTCATAAAAATTATAAATTGCCAAAAAAATTAGAAGGAAAGAGAAAAATATTTTTAAAACCATGTGGTACATATAGTATTTTAACTACTTATTAAATTAAAAAGAATTGGCCTTGAATTTAAATTTATTTTAAAAAAATAATTGAAATTACATCAAAGACAAAATTTGAAGATTAATTAAATTTTCAATGAGTAATACATGAAATTACCTGTATGTTAAACACTTGTTAACTGGGATATAAAAATTGTAATATCAATTACTGAAGTCCACAGTTAAAAATTATATACGTTTGAATCAGTACAAAGGCTGCAAGCAAATGATTTCCTGGTGAGTTTTACTGATAAGGTAAACTTTTTGTCCTAGTTACTGGAAAATAACGCTACCAAAAAAATGTGAGAAATCTAATTCCCTATTTAAATTGAAAGCTATAAAATATAAAAATAGTACAAGTATGGCCATCTGGCAATGATTGAGTTAAGCGCAACAACCTGCCTTGTAGATTCCCGTACTCACAATTAAAATAGTGGCATATGATCGATAAAAGGAATCTATAATACCACAGTTTGTAATTTCTATTTTATACATAACCACAAATATGAACAGATATAGGTAAATAAATATTAAAACGTATTGATAACTCAGTAAATATATTACATCTTATAGGATATACTATATATAGTAACGAGAAAAGGTAAGGAAAATCACCAAATGTACCCACATAGTAAACAAAAATATAAAAATTGAAAAATAGATATCTGATGTAAATAAATGTTTTTTAGACAATTGTTTTGTTTCCTGGGATGCTGTATAGAACGGAAATACATAGTAGTGTAGAAAATGTCTGAGTTCCTAAGATATAAAACTAAGTACATAAAACAGTGTGAAATGGTTTAGCAGTTATACAAATAAAATTCTGTTAGTTGAAAACAGTTTCACTTACAAAAACTGAATCGAAAAGTGTTATACAGATCGTGCTAAATATAACCAAAATACTAGTTTTTATATAAAACTGTTAAATGGACATAGGCCATGTAACAACTTAAATAGTTACGAAGCCACTGAAGAAGGGAACCTGTTAACCTGTGTTTTTACGTTTACGTTATAAAATAATATGATCTACCCTATCAAACTCTTAACAGGCAACCACGACATACGAGACGTTGTCAAATGCGCCATACGGCAAAGAGGCCCCAACTGGAATAATTCAAGTGTTAATACGTTGTGAATAATAACAAACACTGCTACAAAATATGTAGCTGTAAAGGAGACTGTACTCTAGTATTTATTTATTTGTCAAGCGCAAAGCTAGACTGGTGTCCTGAGTTTCACCGACAAAAAGATAATCTATGTGAAAAGGTTTTAAGTACGTTGAATAATTTAATTATTCACCTACAATTTGTCAGCAATGAATGGCGCCAAAACTAAGTAGGTATCAATAATATTCACATAAAATCAATTTACCTAATCTGGATCCTCTTATGATTAAGTTAGTAGGTATCACGTCACATTATTATGCGGCGGGAACTGTAAATAACCACATTAAAATACGGGTATAGTCACTTTGAAGTTCAACAGTTTGCCATTTTGAATTACTAAAAGTTAAAATAAACTATCTTATTTAACATGTATCTCACTCTTTTTTTATGTTTTTTACCTAGTAGATTAATTGAGTGATGACAGCGCAGTGGCTTAATTATTGAATCCGATTAGAATCAAATCTTGCAGTGAATTACTTGAAATAAGAATATTTTTAGATTCGTACATTTTATTTAATTATAATGATTGTAAGAAATATAAACGCTGATAAAATCTGTTGAAATTAAAAATATATAAAAAATTGAGGAATTAGTATCGGCAACATGGATTTTGTCGAGTGAATGACGTACCAACATATGAAATTTCTTTACATAGGCAAGTATACAACATGTTAGAGGTACGATGGTGATAATTTTAATATACAATACATTGACTACGGATAACAAACATGTTAATGTTTTCTTAAATTTCTTACGAAGTATAAAATAAAATGAAAAAACTCCAATGCGAAAAATCTCTCAAATTTAAAGCCCTTTACCTGCTTTTTTTGTTTTGTGATAGTGGGAATAATTTCCTTTTTATTTTCTGACCTTTAAAATTGTTGTTTGGTATATAATGACGATTTCTAGATTTTGATGTTTAAAACTACCAACCTAATTAGCACATCGTTAGAGAACATGGTGATCACGAAGGTCCACAGCTTATCAGAGCTTGAAATGGAATTCTCAATATCCTTGTTTGAATGTTTGTAAAAAACATGCGAACATTTTACAACATCAAACAAATAACTAATATCAACGACATTTAAAATGCCCCAAAATGAGAAAAGTAACACATCTACTGACAAAATTATTATTTATTTAAGTAAAGTTGCTCTGAAAGTGTTATAATTACATTTCAAGATTGGTAATTAAGATTTAGATTAGCTAACGATATCGTTCTCCAAGTCTTATAAGAACATTTGCTTCTTTGAATGTAGCTTTCCTTCAATATCAGCGTTCAGCTGTAATCAACGCTCCTGTCAGCTTAATTTATATAAATATTTGAATGGCTTGTTTTATATTTCAAGTATTTAACGTACGATCCAGTAAATCAGCTTTCCGCGGTAAATAGTCAAAACAACTTATTTTTACAGAAAGCATAAATTTTAATAATTATAATAGTAATAATAATTCTTTATTTTTAACAGGTATACATCTACTTACAGGGAATATGTAAATGCAATATGATAAAATTTTAAAAAAATAAAAAGAAACATACAATTAAGATCTTAGCATGACGTACTCTTGTAAGTCATGTCATTCTTATATCGTTAATGGCTACAATATGCTCATCCTTTCTCTGAACATTTATGTGGAGATGGTGGCGTTGAGGACTGCTCTAAAATTTCAATCTGTAGGTCTATTGCATGTAAAAGGTCCGTCTACCAGACATGCCTTTATACTAGGGGATGTTAGAACACAAATAACTCTTCTAGAGATGGGTACGCATCGTATTTCTTCTTTATATCATTCAATAAGAACTTTAAAGTACGTCGAGAAATGAAAAAGAATGTGTCGATCTACACCGATGGGTCAAAAATGGAATGTGCATCTGGGGCTGGGGATTTCTCGGAAGAACTAGATCTACACTTGACAATACCTCTAGGCACATATACCACTATATTCTCTTCTATATCCAGGTAGAATCTACATGTGTACGGGAAATTACTAACAGGACACTGCAGAGTAAATAAGCGTTGGGCATTGGGACAACGTCAAGTGTAGAGGATACAGTCTAGTAGACGATCAGCTCTCTACCTGCTCTACTCAACAACAAGAGAATTAATGCTGGGGGCTCTCTGGCACACTGTGGTCACTATAGGTGACACCTCGTCGGAGCACTGCAGAAATATCACTACCTGCGGGGAGCCCACTTTCGAAGCCTGAGTGCATATGAGTGCAACCTCACGCCCTCCTCCTCAACAATCCATATCCGAATTGACTAAGTTGCTTACAGTGGGTTTTACAATAATTGGTTAACTGGTTAAGCAATAGTTTACTATAAAAATGGTTAAAATATGACAATTGTCATGTCAACTACATTTTTTTGGTGTGATAATAAATCAAGGATTTTTCAATGAGCGTTTACAACCTTCTTGAATTTCTATGATGCATAGTCCTGTTTAAGGAGATAGACCTACACTGGTTCCGGGTTCTGGCGGTGGGGGTTAACATCATCAGATGATTAAAATTGGAAACCAGTCTTGGAATTGGTTGGGAGGGTGGTCGAAGAAAAATATTGAACCACAGCACTTAAGCCCCATTGTACCCCTCGTACTTCCTCCCTGTAGGCAGACTCTCGCCTCACCTAGGCCTCCAACCAACTTAAACTTGCGAAGTAGGTGGTGATGCTGCCTAGGGGCATCTCCCTTACATCGACCAAAGTAGGCCAACATTCTCCCAACATGGATTCTCTGATTGATGTATGGCAGAACAGTCACAGAGCGCATCTTCTTGTTCACAACCTCTGCAGAGAGTTGTTGTTTAATATCATATTGTATACATGTTTCCATAACGGACAGTGTCCAGTTTGTATTCCCGTCATAAAACGTAGGTTCCTTCTGGACATTGTCAAGTACCATTGCTGTACTCTTGTTGGGATATTTTAATATTTCCCTAGCAATCTGACAGCTGCTTATTTCATCCCACAGCTTCTTGATTCCCTGTAGGTGTTCCCTTTAATTATTTGTGTTATCGCCGTGATCGGTAACAGACTGGCCAGGCTTGGTCCAAAGATATTTAGGCCTGCTGCCTTCTTTACCAGTCTGTTGGCTACATTGTTGCCCCTGCACTGCGCATATCCTTTCATCCAGCATACCGATACGTTATTCATGCTGGAAACATCCACATACTCCTCTCATGGTAATTTTGTAGCTTCTCAGGGCTAGTACTGATTGTCCACAACCTGTGTAGATCTTGATTCTTTTGCCCGTAGTTTGTCTACGGACAATCTCTTTTGCGGCTATGATTCTGCCCGCCAGTTCAGTCTGTATTACGCTAGCTCGCCCATCCATAGCCGATTTATATTGGATTTGCACACTTCTGGAGTATATTCCACATCTTTCTTTTTTGATCTATCAGTGAAGATGTTGATCATACCTTCACCGGCAGCCTCGTTCTCACTATTCGTCTGTGTTATGTACGGTCTGTCGAAGACAAATCGAGGGAAAATGCCATTTTTACGCGCCTGTAGAAAAGGCGACTTCCTGACAGCCTCATTGCTCCTTCTGGCCTCTCCACACCCTACATTTGGTTGTATGCCAACGGAATTGTGGAAATCAGTCTTATTTGTTCCTTAATGACAACTCTAACATTTTCTATACGTTCTCAGTGTTAACTGGCTATCGAAAATACCAAATTCCTTAATTCCATTGCATCTGCTTAGACGTACCGAGTTTATCGTGCAACCACATTTTTCAAATTTCCCTCGCCGACATTAATATTTAGCTAGTTAACTAACTGTACACCAATGTGAGATGGCTGTTCTACGTACAGCTATTACTTTTATCACCTTATAAACTTTCAAGCCATCGGCAAATTTTCATTCTGAGTAGTTACTAACATCGTTTATGCCGTTGATGAAAATGGGAAAGGACAGAGGTCCCAAATTTGTACCTTGAAGCATTCCAGAAGTATTTGTATACTGATGTGACCGAATGATACTCAACGGTTTGTGCTCAAATAAATATGAAATAAATAAATTAAGGGCTCTGAACATCCCAAATATCCATTCTTCATTAATAAATAAGGTCTATTTGATCAAATTCTTTTTGAATGTCCATAGATGTTGTATCTACTTGACCTTTTAATAACAATAGCCAAATCTGTCGTTATTGTTACTGAATGACCATTGATTTAATTATCCACTAATTAATTTTATAACATAAAGATAAGTAAACGTCAATACAGAGTTTTTGTAAACATTGTCACTAAAACTAGCTTCTTCATAGACAAAGACTTCGCAATTTAGTACATTTTCATTCTCTCTAATTCACGATTCACGACCCCGTTGAATTTATATTTCAAATAAAATTCGACTTTTAAAAACAATTTAGACAATTATTTACAAGAAAATATAAAAGACTTCAGTTATTTCAAGTACTATTGCGCAAATATTCAAAGAACTTGGCACAAATGTACTGCTTATCAAATACAATGCGCAGTTACAATTAAAGCGATAAAAAATGATAAGAACATTAAAACTTCAATAGTTTATAACGTTTGGTCATCGTGTCAATGAAACTATAGATTACCAAACGTTCTTTAAAATGTTATTAAAGTTTTTTCACCAATTATTTTTGCATTTATGTAAAATTTTCAATTTTGAAATTAACGACAAATGCGTGTATATTTCGCGCTTCTTTATCTTCTTCTTTACACTTGTAGACATGTTATATAGGCTGGTGCCAATACCTTTTTGAAAAAAAAATTAATAACCGGCAAGAACGAGCCGGGAAATTTAGACAAGGTTATAATTAAGAGAAAAACAAAAATTAAACACGAGATTAAGTGGAATTGTGAAATGGGGGTACTGTTTAGGGGTTGAAAGTGTTTTTTGCGATTTTCGACGAAACGTCACCTCCTAGCGGAAAATGTCGTTTACAAGAGTACTATTAATCCGACCGAGTTCAGGTGCACACATAAAGTGCATGTGAATAGCTACCAATGTGCAAAGTTTCAGCTCTTAATATTAAAAAATGGCGGAGTTATGAATTTTTTGCAAAAAACCAAAAATTTCCAGTTCTTCCGGCTTTTCTCCGATTCTAATTATCCGATCGGGTCGTCTGACCTGTCATTCTCTTCGTAACTCAATTCTCTACAATTTACACCATTAAGATTGCTTCAATAGTTTCTATTTTACAATAAGAAAACTAAAAATAACGCGATTTTTTGTTGATAATTTTTTATAAAAAATTAGCAAATGACATTTTCGAGTAGGAAACATAGTGGGCATAAACTACGGATTGTCCTACACGTGATGGTATAGGCGATTTCCATGTAGTTTTATGTCAAGGACAATCTCTCTATTGCTTGGCCTATGTATATTCTGAGAAGGGTACAGCAATGCTCAGAAACCCTGCCCTTTGTATCGATACCTATGAGATTACCGGACACCACCATATTCGTACCCGACCACATCTGCATTCCCATAATTTAATTCCTCCCTGATTAACTCAGCACGTCACAAGAGGTTATCAGTATGATCATTAATGAATTGAATGATTAATTCGTGTTTTGCATGATGTAAGGCCAGTCTTCGAAATAGTAATTAACGAGATATATTTATTTTTATAATAAGTTAATGTTCCTCGCAAACGACACATTTCCTGGAATTTAATGTTTTATTACATGCTTTACTTGATAAAATTATTAGAAAGTGTTGGCTTAAAAATATTTGCAGAATGGACGGAAAATAGATGTTTATTGGTAGCTTCGAAGAAAACAAATTTATCAAAATATTACAACTGAAATGAAACAGCTGTAAATAGGAAATCAGGTGAATTCCGAATCATTCCACCAAATAATATTGAAAGAAATTATTACATCTTCTTTATTAAAACATAATATTAAATAATAAAGTCCTTATTTTACTATAAGGAACGTAACCAGACTGAAACCAACAGCTACTTTCCGGGCTATGTGCCCCGTCGGGCGCCGAATTACAAGTTACAAACCTGGCGCGTTAAGTGTAATAATTGCATATTACCATCAAAACGCTAATGCTTCGATTGCAACAAACTCCAGTCGAAAGACCGATCCTACTTAAAGGAACTCTCGTGCCAGTCATCACACACCACTTGCAGACTGCAGTTTCGAGCTGTTGGCTCTCGTCAGTGCAAGGTAGGCATGTGACGACCGACACGAAGACCACTTGAGCATTTAGTACATTTCGGTATCTTTGGGAGAGCGACATGTAAAATAGTCAGCAGGCGCCATCTAGCGGTCCAGTGTCTGTTGCAATCGAAAAATAAATAGCCTGACTGGGCTTAGCATACTTCAAATGTGATTTTATTATCGACAGGTTAATACCTAATTACAGAAAATAACAAAGAAAACAAGAATAATAACCCTAATAATGAAATACAAATGGAGCTTCTCGAGGTTAATGAATGCCTAATTAAGATTTATTTTTTATTAGCTGCATTTCTTTATACATAGAGATAATGTGATTTAATGTATCAAAGTAGACACCATACGAGTGAGAGTTTGGCACAATCCTATCCTATTTTTCACTTACTGTCATTGTTGACAGAAACAGTATGTTGACCTTTCTGAACGACTATTATTTGTCATAGCAGCCAATGTATACAACCCGTACCTTGTTATAGTACGATTCAAACATCAACGATATAGTCAAGTTCAAAAGTACTATAATTTGCTAAATAACTCGATCTTCACGGTCACCGAGTCAAAACACAATAGAACAATCCTTCAGACACTCAAAATAGTCAAAAACCAAAATTTTTCACAAATAATTCTGAGAAAATTCATACCACATCAATAATTCATAAATAGTCTAAATTTATCAACAGAATCATTCAAACATCCAAATTAACCGTCTTACAACCAAAACTTTATAAACAACTCCCCGAAAAAATTTCGCCCCATCATTACCTCGATTAATATCAAAATCACTCTGCAAACCCAGTCAGAATATTTTAATGCACTTTCGTAAATTTTCCATAAACTATTTTTCTCTTCAAATCAACTTCTGATTCAATTTTTACACTTCATTCGTATTTCCAACAAGCCATCATCGCATATATCAAAACTTTCTTCCCGATATGCTGTTATCAAAACTTATTTTCCAATTCATATGTCCCGTACGCGTTGCCATCAACTCGCGGCTATCTTCACCATAGTTATAGTCAACACACTTCCGCTTCGTTTCAACGCTGGCGATGGACATTCTCAATATGGCATTAATATGACTTCCAACACTACTTTACAGGACCAATTCAATTTCAGCAAGTTCAGACAGTGATCACTCATATTTAAAAAACAAATTTAGATTCAACTTTCATGTATATATCAAAAAATCCTATTTTTCACTGCCGTATTTATGGTATATTTTTCAGTCTTGAATGCTAATTTTTCAAAACGCGCGATATTTCACCATTTCGAACCCCATAGACTGGCTGGAGACATTTTCAGCTCTTTCCAGACCTCGGTACACCAAGTCCCCATCGAACCATATAAAAAACCGAGCATGCCAAACTCAAGTCAACTCAGTTTCGGTGTACCTCAAGTTAGTTTCTGTGTTCGGCGAGTGAAGTCTCTAAACCAAACAATGTTTAATTCTTACCCGGTCAACCTTAAATCTCAACGAATCGAGTGGCCGTACTTCCTTGGCCGAAACCAAGTTAAAAAATATTAATACAATTAAACTGCCATCGCGCATAGCATATTTAAGTGAATTTTCTGACTTTAAAATTTAATAAACCAAACTAAATAAGGCAAAATTTCAAGTGTCGAAACGTCAAAATTATTATAACTCGTGTAAAATCCAATTTAGTTTAAGTTAAATAAAAATAATCAACTCTGTTCTTACGCTTAATAAATATTTTTAATTTTCGTTTAAAATAAAGTGTTCTCATTTCAAGAAAAGTATATACAGGGTGTAGCTTTTGACCCTGCCATAGACAATAAATTTAAACAAAGTGCTAGTCGAACTCTAATAAATAAATACAAGTGTACTACAGCTCTGTAACATATACTCTCTCTTTTCCCCAAACAAACAAAATTGTTCGTTTATACCACACATACAAAAGGGTACCCCTTTCACCTCTTTTGCAGGTTCTCTAAACTTACGACCATTATTTGCTCCGGCTCGAACCAGCTAGTCGTTCGCATTTGTTGTTTTGTTTATTGGCGATTTCAACAAAAAGGAAAGTAAATAAGTAACACCACCAAAAAATAGATCTTAAAGTTCTTCAAGGATGGTGACCATTCCAACGGAAACCGCGTTCTCGCCTCACACATCTTCCAGCGGCTTGTATATCAGTGTATGCGCGGAAGCTATACAACCTTAGGCGAGGGTTGTATAGGAGATATACCATCCTTCGGAGGGGATGCAAAGCCGTCGGTCCCTTGTCTATTAAATGTTAGGCAAGTAAAAGATCCCTACTCTTCTTAAGGGAAGAGGTTCGGCAAAATTCCTGGTTGGGGGTAGCTCGTCTACAGGCGTCGGTATTAGGCCTCAGTAGCGGAAATAGGCCGACGTTAAATAAATGTATTAAAAAAGAAAAAAAGTTCTTCAAACGATTTTTTTCTTTTTAATTATAATATAAACAAAAGTTGTCCTGAAAAAAGGAGTGTGAAAAGTTGTTAATAACGTTAAATTTTCTAGTATTTTACTTATGTAGTATTGAGAAGTAGGTTAGAAAGCACTCTATACTGCAAACATTTTTCTTTAATTATTATTTTAACAATTATTTTGATAATTAGGTGATGGTGTTTTAAAGCACAATGTAAGTTTTTAAAACATTGACAAAAATTATTAAAGTTACAAATAAAAATGTATATTTTTTTTAAGAAGCTCAATTGCAATCCGTTAAAATTCCTTATAACATACTCTAATGCTCTGTACTAATTTAACCATTTTAGTATCCTTTGACGGTCAAAATCTACAGCGTTACGTTAAAAAGCCGAAAAAATCTATTAAACAAACTTTGACACTTAAAGCGACTGAATGCACTTTCAAGCGTCTACACTTTGCCCTTACATGTTATCTGAAATTATGTTTACACAAATATTATAAGGTTCATACCATTATAGAGAAACGAGTATTTTATATGCCATGTTTCGCAAGGGCAGTGAGAGAAACTCTGCAAATGAATCAATATTCATCTATTTTTAGACAATAATCATTGCGAAAATGTCTAGCATACATATATGAACCAATTTATTTATTAATTCTGCAGCAAATGTTTATTTCATTACTATTTTATAGAGAAAACCAATATAAGGTGAGACATATGAAGAAACTCGATTACCTACTTATGGATAAACTATTCGTAAGAAATATATATATACATTGACGGCTAGACGAATATTTAACACTTTTAATGTAAATATTTGAAGAATATTACCCCCTTAGAGTCTATCCGTCACCAGCAATGAAAGATTATGTTTTTTTTTTCAATTTGTTTATTGTTGATTGCGTGTCTAAGCAATGAGGTTCCTCACGTATACCACAAAACAGGGTTGCCAGGTCTGGTGAATTTTAGAGAATTTATAAATTGACTGTGTATTTTATTATATACCTGGAGATTTGATATTCTCCAACAACGCTGAGAATTAGAAAAAAGCTCTGAAACAGCAATTAGAGCTAAATTTAAGGTAGAAAAACTGGATAGTCATTATTTATTCGACAGTGCCATTTAAAAGCATTGATCATTTGTGGTCCATGGCCCAATACGTGTAAAAATACTTGAATGTTATTATAAGATCTTAATATTTGTTTTTTTACATGCAGCACTACTAAGTTTCCTAAATTTTAAAATTTATATTCCAATTTTCTACGAAAAAAAAAATTGTTATTAATGGGTCCTGTATTAACAAGAAAAAATCAAATCAATTATTAAACACGTAAGTTGAAAATATGATTTTGACAAAATAAAGTCAACAATCAATTTGTTATGCAACAATTCATAACAATTAACTAAAAACAAAAGTAGAAACGCAGTAGGAATAAAAACGGCACGAAGATGTAGCAAATACAGCAGGACATTCACCCTGCGCTTGCCTAGAAACGGCGTAATAGAAAGTTTTTAATTATTTTTATAAAAATGGAGAGAAACTATTAAATCGCATTGAAATTATTAATGATAGAAATGCTCACTGTTTAGGTCATTCAACAGATAACAAAATAATAATTAGAAATTGGAAAGATATGAAAATTACCTATGAATTAAAATGAAATATTTATATTGCTGGGTTGCCAGGTCATCGAAAATTAAATTAATATACACAACTAACTAAAGTACGTATTTCTAGAAACATTTATTTATACAAGCAAAAACGCAAGAGAAAATTTGGAAATTATAAAATATGGTTTTAAAGGAAATCGATCTAAAACACGTTTCATAACACGTTTTGATAAATACAGATATCGTATTTAAAAATTTTAGGAAAATGTTGAAAACTTTAACTCATGGGAGGAGAGGTTACAATAGTATTTTATTGTAAATACAGTTGAACGAGACTTAAAAGTTCCAAATCTAATACCTTTAATTGGTGCCGCGATATATACTTCCTTGAAAACCAAATTACTTACGTCAACTTCATTTGAAAAGTCTTGTGGCTGCTGTTTCCCAGGAAAAAGTTTGTATTAATCACAAATGCAATTGTTGACCGAAATAAATTTTATAATCAAAAACAAGATTTAGCAAAATAGGTGTCAATACATCACCATATTAAAAAAATTATTGAAATCCTAACATCTAGATCAAGCCTTGCGAGTATGTGGAGTACATGGCACATATTTTTAAAAAAACTATGAAGTGAATCGGAATCGATGACTTTTACAAGTGCCTATAAAATTGCGTTGAGCCTTGAAGCAGCCGAAGCCCGATGTAAAGTACTGCAAGCTTTTGCAGTATTGAATGTTGAATTCTAAGTTTAATTCGAAATGGACAAGAAAATTTGTGTGGAACCCCTCGCTGTCGCTCGAGTCAACCCAGTCAAAGTCAATTAATCAGTGCTTTAAATGTACAAAAAGACACGATCCAGAAATCTGTCTGGCCAAAACGTGGGTTTGCTACTGCTGTAGAGAGAGTCATCTAGTCATGCTTGTAGAAGGGATACAGTTCATCAGCCGAGTCAAGATTCGGGTCAACAATATACTACATGTGATGGTTCTTTGGATTTAGGCTTTTTGGAGAGAATTAATCATGATCAAATGATAATTCATTAGAAGTGTTTTATAATTAACTGTAGGCCCGTCGAATTGAAAGTAGATACCGGCACATGCAAATCTGTTATCCATGTCTAGGATTATAAATCATTTCTGTCGAATTTAAGTTTAAATTTAGTAGAAACTGAACGTAAAACGCCATTAGTAGGTAGAAAATATTCTTTCCTATTATTTGGGTTTTCTACCACATGTACTATTATCCTCTTCAAAACAAATCATCGAATCTACAAAATAATAGAATTATTGGAAAAAAGCCTCTGATACCAAAATGTACTAAATAGTCAAGTGATTCTCGTGTCAGTCGTTACATGCCTACCTTGCACTGACGAAAGCCAACAGCTCGAAACTGCAATCTGCAAGTGGTGTGTGACGACTGGCACGAGAGCTCCTTTAAGTAGGATCAGTCTTTCGGCTGGTGTTTGTTGCAATCGAAGCATTAGAGTTTTGATGGTAATATGCAATTATTACACTTAACGCGCCAGGCTTGTAACTTGTAATTCAGCGGGTCACATAGCCCGGAGAGTAACTGTTGGTTGCAGTCTGGTTACGTTCCTTATAGTAAAATAAGGATTTTATGGAGGAATTTGCGACTAAAAATATTATGTTTTAATATTCCGCCCTCTAAAAGCACATTTGAACAATTCAAACCTTGTTCTAATAAAAAAATTTGGATTATGTGTAGATAAAAACTCCCTGTTATGGGGAAGTAAATTAGTATATTGTGTATGATTATGTCAGATTCTGGCTTTGGTGATCTGTTATACAGGATCCAAATTTCAAAAGCCTTTCTTTCGTAATAATCAAGTTATTCCGTAGGCAATTCTTTTGTGGCCACCCGGTATAATAAGTGCAATAACGTAATAATTTCCTCATGCGTCTATCTTCTTATAACTTATATCACAATGCCAGGAAAATAAAAAATATATGTATTTGAACTCGCCTAAGAACATAAAATTTCGGCTGTTTTATCTTTTTTCAATGGGTCAGTGCAACTCCCGAAGTTATGTAATTTAGGAGAGACTGAAATTGACACATATTAGTATTTTCTTAAGCCCAACGGAAGTGTTCAGTATTTAAAGAAAATAAAACTGAAGATTAATGATTCTTTTAATTAAGGAATGTCTGAAAAAAGCAGCAGACTTACGAAATGTTACAAAAATAATTAATAATCTTCACAGATTACATCGACATATATTTTTAGACAGGATTTGTTAATATCAAGTCATTAATATTATATTTTAAATCGATATCGATAGGAAGCGGTTATTGAGAGTGGTTCCATAAAGTAATTATGAAATTTCAGAAAATTTCCGGTGATACAGAGCGTTTCGGATACTATCAGCAGATACTCGGAGTAGTTTATATCGATATTTTTTGATAGCCGGTGTTATACGAAACATACAAATTACGAGAAATTCAAAAGTAACTTCCATTGCTTTTGAATAAATTATGAAAATGTAACGTAAAATTCAATTAAAGAGGCCAAAAATATCATAATTTCAAAATAATATATCGCGATTGCATTATCATCCTCAGGTGTTCCCCAAGGCTCTGTTCTTGGGCCACTGCTATTCAGTATATTTGTAAATGACATAAGCAATACTTTAGATGTGCACTTCGTAATGTATGCAGATAACATAAAACTTCTACACAGAAGCCCTGGTTTAAACGACTGCATTATAATGCAGAATATCATCTCTAATCTGAATTCCCAGTGTCTTCTAAACAATCTTTTGTTAAACGTGCGAAAGTGCAATGTAATTTCGTTTTCAACTAGAGATTCTGAGTATACCTACGAGTACACGCTAAACGACGAACAACTAACGCGATCGTCCACGTTTAAAGACCTTAGTGTAACTTTTGACAAAAAATAAACTTTTGTCGATCACATCGGCACGTCTGTATGTGACGTAAACAAAACTTTAGGTTTTATCATACGTAATGGCCGTGATTTCTCTAATACTACAACCTTAAAATGATTATACTTTTCATTACTGAGCAAGAGCATGCGTCTCTTGTTCGGTAGATCAATCAAACCTGCTAGGAATATTTTCTATGTGCAACTTAACTGATAGACATCAACTTTTCGAAGAAAGTCATCCACCATGAAACTTACTGCAGCAAGATACTTTACAAATTGAAATTTCATATTCCTAGAGTCAATTCACGTCATAATCAAACTTTTTACCTGCCTAGAGCTCGGCGGCCGCATGGGCATTATTCTGACATTCGCCGTACATTAAAAGTAAATCTACCTTTTCATTTTGTGTATATTGCATCGTAAGTCGTATCTTATTTTGAAGAAAGCACCTTACTATAAATTTACAAATAACAAATACGCCTCTATTTCACTAAAACAACGTTTTGACAGATGTTGTGTGCAATTTTTCATCTGTTTTTATAGCTTACTGCAAAATATGGACACATAATTCGAAACGCTTCTACAAAAAGCTTAATATTTATTTTAATTAATATTCAATTTTTATTCGGGAAAAAGCAGTCTAAAGCAAAGTTACCACTCTATTTGACAAAAAAATAAAACATATGAAATGAATTTCCATGAAATGGAAAAATGGGAAAACATTTCAAAATTCAAGTAAATGAACAAAATAGACCAATTTTATATTTAATTTTTTGAGAAATACCCTTTTATTCAAAGTCTACTTCGAATTTTTTTAAATGTGTTTCTGAATTCCAAAGCCAGTTAGAAATAGCAAATAAATGCCATTTCCAAAGTTACTTTTCATCCGAATTCAAATCTGAAAAAAGCATTGGAAAGAGAAATTACAGCTTTATGAGAAAAGTGACTTAAGTATACAGGGTACCATTTAAAATAACAAAGTTGTGGCAATTTTTGGCTATACCGGAAGTAATATTTTTACCACCAAATCGTCAAAACGTGACCATTGATACCTATACTTGAGTTCCCAAATTTCAGAATTTTATTTTTAAAACTGCAGAAAAAAGTGGGGGGGGGGCAGTACTTTCTGGGTGTATGTATTTAAGCTACTCATTATATGTACTGTATATTAAATATGTGTTTTCCTATCTTGTAAGTGGTGTTTGTTTTGTACTGTTAGAAGGTGCGTAAATAAACATAATAAAATAATTAAAAACTAACTGAATATAACAAAGGTTACTACATGACCAATTTTAGTAAAAGATGTCACATTCAATCTTAGCAAAGTGCTACACAAGCAATTTAGCATTTCTCAAACATCAATCGGTCTCCAAATTCTGTCCAATTTGCGGCTTAAACGATTCGACTTGTTCCAGATTGCTTGTCTCATTTGTGCTGGCATAAAGTTATGTTCCTAGTTGTTGGTTCTCCACTTCTGGAGTCCTCTCAGCTTCCTCCTGTTGTGATATTCCTGTTGATGACGTCAACGTTCCGGTGGCGATAACTATTTGGACAAAGGTGTACGGATATTTTCTATAGATTACGGCAATTGCTTAAGATGATATACATGAAGTTTCAGTAGTTGGCCATCTATTATTAATTACTTTTTCTTGCATTTCTAAAACTTCGTATTCGGAGTCGTTAAATATCCACTCCAGTTTATGAAGCAAGACCGTGTTTGCACAATTATTTTATATCTTGTTCAAATTTCATTTTTTTAGTCCTTCCTATGCTTACTATCATCTCTACCTTTCTTTTTTGTTTATTTACTGAATTGTTACCTCGTGCTTCTTCATCTATATTTGCTATCATGGGGTCAGTTATAGATGGAATTACGTCTCTAATACTTCTGCCAAAGAGCAGTTCAAATGGAAATTTTCCCGCTGCACCTTGGGGCGTTACATTATACATTAGTAAAATCTTTTGTAATCCAGTCCCATAATTCAATTTGATAGTTTCAGAATTGATTTATTTACTATTACCTGAGGCAGTAGCGTGGGTGGTATGGATTAGCTCAATATTGTTTTCGTTGTCATATAATCTTCTAGTTAACAAATTGCTTTCCATTGTCAGATCTTACGGATTTCAAAATTCTGAGCCTTCGCAAATTTCTGATGATTGATAATTGCTGTTGAAGTTACTGATTTCATAAATTTGAGTTCTTAATACCTGGAATAATAAATTGTGACAAGCTCTTGTCCTTGGTTAGGATAGTGGTCCCATCAAGTGAAGGCTAAGCATTACCATGGACCGTCTGGAAATTTTATTCTTGACACCGGTGGAGGTTTATTTGGTTAGGTAACTAGTGAACCAGTAGACAATCTCTACACTGTTTCATAAAATTTTCAAACTGCTTGTCTATGATCGATCACCAAACTTTTACGAGTAACCGCCCTTCCATCGCCGTTTCCCCAAGATGTCCCCCATGATCATTCTTGCTCTCAGTTATGATTGTGAAATATGTGTCACTTTAAATGTTCTTTGATTTATGATGGTGCAAATATGCCATTCCCCTTTTCTGTCGAATAAAATCTTATTGCTAACCTTGCATAGCCTTAACATGAAATAAACTTGATAAATAACCTTAAATTATTTACTTGAAGCCACAGTACCCATCAAGTAGTCAAGCTGAAGATCACTAGAATTATATTTAACAGCCGAAGATATTAACGAAAATAAGCAAATCATTAGGTAGAGCGCAGTTGCAAGAAGCAGCATATCCGAAAGCGCGTATGAATAAGAAGAAGATAATTTCAAATTAGGGTTTACCAAGGATATCTGGTTCCACTTAACAACGTATATTTGTATTTATTTCGTATTTTCTAACTATCTACGTTACATGGACCTTAAAATAGATAAAGTGAAACCTGTCTGCAGTGAAACCAGTATAGAAACGTATCTTCTAATCGATCTCATAACCACGTTTATATTTCAGCACTCAAAGCGGGAGCAGAATTTATTCCCAACCCCTTATGTGTATATCATCTAGTATCTGCATCTGAAGTGAATATTTTAATCCAAACAGGATCAAATAAAATCCATAGCTCCGTATGGTAATGAACCTTTTAGGACCATTTACATATAAAAACTGCAAATATAATCCTATTCTTGTTAACAAAGGGACTGTCACCAATGATAATACAGTGGCGTACCTAAATCATATTGTCATTACGTAAGCAGAGCAGCTAAATGTTCAAATTACCGCTGCTCAACTGTAAACTGAATTTTGTTGTTTAGGGAGTTAATAAAATGGATGAAATATGACAATTGTCTCTCAGTACCGATCCATATACAAAACACATCGTCAACATATCTTACCCAAAAATGTATGTATTTAAGGAGATTATTGTTTGTGGTAAAAAGATTGTTTTCAAAATTCGCCATGAATATTTTAGCTAATAATGGGCTTAACGGACTACCCATAGGTAAGCCGTTACTTGTGTATACATTTTATTATCAAATTTAAAATAATTTTGTTTGATACACATATTAATTAATGTTTGTAAATCTTTTTGTTAATTTTGATTCAATTCACTATTTGAGATAAGATGTAAAATATCCTTAAGCTCATGAATAGGGATAGAGGTAAATAAACTTTTAACATCAAAGGAAACTAATTTGGAATTTTCGGGTAAGGTTATGTTTTCCAATTTAGTCACAAGTTCTAAAGAATTTTTTATACTGTAAGGGGATTGAAACTTGATCAACTGTGGTAAAGTCGAATTGAGTTTACTACATAGTTTATAAGCCGGTGCATTAATATAAGACACTACCGGTCTCATAGGAGAACCCTCCTTATGAATTTTTGGTAAACCATAAAGTATGGGGGCTGTAGCATTCATTAATAGAAGAGTGTTTGTTTGAAAATTTGTTGGGTAGTAGTACATGGATTAGTAGTACCTGGATTTCTGACTGAAATGGAAATGGAAGAAGAACGGTCAATAAACTTTTTAGATATTACACTGACACGTAAAGAACATGGGCTAGAACTTGATATTTACAGAAAGCCAATTTTTACTGACACTCTTACACATGCAAATTGTAATCAATCTTGGAAGATAAAAATGTCACCATTTCATAGCTATGTACACAGACTATTATCTCTAAACTTAAATAGGGTTAACTTTGAAAAAGAAGTTAGAATTCTTAAAACACTAGCAAAAAACAATGGCTGTGATGAGTTACTTATTGGCAAATTAATAAAAAATAAACAGAGAAAATTATTACAAAAACATTTTTATAACGTCCCAAAAATAGAAAACAAAAAGTGGCATAGTATAAATTATATAAAAAAGGTTAGCAACTCAGTATGTAATAGATTAAATAAATTAGGTATTAATACAATATCAACGAATAGAAATAATTTAGGTCGCTTGTTGGTTAATAATAAAGAAAAGACTGAAGATATTAAAAAATCGGGGGTATATGAAATAAAATGTGACGACTGTGAAGCCGTATATATAGGTCAGAGTGGCTGCGGCATAGATGTGAGGTTAAGAGAACACAAAGAGTCTATTTTATATAATAAAAAACCAACTGGTTTCGCCGAACATTGCATTGAGCAAAATCACGTTTTTAACGGTAGTACTGTTAAACTATTGCATAATGCAAAGAAGGGAAAAATCCTAGACATGCTTGAAATTTTAGAAATTAAGAAGGCCCTAAGAAACCATAAAAACGTTACAAATACACAAACAGAATTTATGAACAATCCTGTACTAGACAAAGTAATAAAATTAAAATTAAGTAAGTAGTTCCGGCCTGTATTGTTAAATTTTAAGAAATAGCAAATCAAGTTGTTATCTCCCTCTAGGTGGGTAGAGGATTTGTAAGATATATACTGTGAACCATCACTTTCAGGTCAGTTTTTAAGACTCTTTGATAATGGTCGCAAGGCCGAAACATATGTCAGAGAAATCTGAACAAAACTAATGAAACAATAAACCAAGTGCGTATTATAACTATTCTTTTGAATATTTATGATTATTCTAATATTTTTTAACTGACAAAGTCAACATTTTGGGCATATGATTTAATTTTGTTAATAGTGCTGATAGTTTTGTCCTCAAAAACCTCAGAAAAATTAAAATATATACTGTCTTCAATATTTGCTGAGGATTATGGCAAACTATTGATAAAAAAAAATCATTAAAACATATTCAGACAAATTACGAGATTTATTATTGTCGCCATTCGAACTGATATTTAAATATTGAAGAGCATTCCAATATTGTCTGGGGTTAATTTTAAATGTTCTTATTTTACTAATAAAATTTCTTAATTCCTTGCAATGATTCTATGCAAGTATTTCTTTTGTATTTTCTATACTTACTTTTTGCCTTGTCATGTGATATCATAAGTTTGAGATTGTTAGCATAGCCAATGAGTTGAGGTTTGTGAAATCCTAACGTTACTAAAATGCGTGTGTAAATCATATGGAGAGGATAAATTGGTATTCCAAAATTCATTGATTTCAACTATATGTTCGAGAGAATATAAGTAAGACCAGTTTATTTTACACAAGTCAGTTTTACTATATATTTTTTTAATTAGGTTTATGAACATGTATATTATATTCGTCTAAATTTTATCTACAGACAATACGATATTAATATACATATATAAACGTATAAGTAGACCTTTTTATGGCCTAGTTTAAAGACTTCGGCTTAGTCTCTTATTCCATGCATTTACAGTTCCACATAATTTTATAACAATTTTATATACCATACTAAATAACTAACGTAGATGCTTGCATCTTTAAGTTTGGACAATACACGTTGCAGTTATAATCAAAGCGTCTAGTTTGAAATGATTCATGACCTACCCCTCAGTTCCATGTGAGCTGAAGCACTATATGACATCAACATAATAGAATAATAGAAAATAGTTCCCGCTTAAACTCACTCCCAGGCCTCGGACTTCCCCTAACGAAATACACATTATGTAATGTTTTATCCCCGTCTTTGTTTCATGTTGAATTGTATAAAACCACCCTACATCGTTTATTAAACCAGTTGTACAAAAAAGGAATAGAAATATGAAATATTTGTCAGTATTGGCACCAAGTTTTTAAGGACATGGGAGCGATGAAATTATACACAGACATACACAGAAATATTATTAGTAAATTGAAAGGGAATTTACGAAAAATATCTGCAGGCAGAAAAAGGAATTTTACAAAACCGACACGACCCTAAGGTAAAAGGCCTAAATGTTCTTCAGTTCGTTCAACAGTATTTAAAATTGCAGTTTTAGTTAATCTAAATGTGTCGAAAAATGTTTTTAGTTCAGTCGCAAATTCCAAGAATACCCTTACGTTTCAAATCTCAATCTTGTTCACCGTATGCCATAATAAACAAAATATTTCTTCTACTATCGAAAACTCTCAAGCCATCAAGTTTTTATATACCTAAACTTTTTCTCATCTAGATGGCACATAGATTATTCGAAATGAAATTACTATTATTACAAAATTATCTTAAAAAATCGGCAGCTACGAGAAGCGGCTGGAACCTCCCCACCCGGTGGATCTAGAAGCCGAAAAGAGCATTAAGTTGTGTGCCAAAATGGCACTAAGCGTAGTCCGATCTCAACCAAAACCTTCTACAGATCTTCTGGCGCACTAAATAAATCCTCAACTTGATGAATTTACAACACTCGCCTGCGGCTCGTGCTGCAAATTTCATCTGCGCGAGTTATTAACTACATTATCACTCGTTGGATAATATACTATTAGCATATTAACAAGTTTAACATCACTTGAACAACTAAGAAAGCCTAGTTACCCTAAACATTACAGATTCGTAAAGTAACAAACTGAAAATTGGCAAAATGATAATCTATAATAAATTCACCAACTAAATTTTCGAAAAAAAAAGTTATATCTTACCTTCGAGAGTTTTTTTATCTAAATATTTAAAATCTGCTCACAATCACTTTTTATCGTTTAATATTGAAACTTTCATAATGAATAATTACACGTATACTTATGCGCGCATACGTATAATACCTAACCGCGCGCATATACCGGGTGTAACAGGATCATGGTATACCCCCCTTTTATCCTTTAGCTTTGAAGATAATTGATTGAAATTTGGGATATACTACATACATAATAAGCGGCACTTTTTGACAGACAATTGATTTTTTTTCACTTTCGGTTTTGCCGGAAGTGAAACCAACTTTCGATTGTCAAATGGAATATCCTTTATATTATTGCATTGTTGAATACTGCATATTTTTCTGAATCCAACGATGCCAAATAAGTGACATTTCAAACATCCATTTTTTTTATAATACAATTTTTAGTTTTCCATATAAGTGTGCCATGAAGGTTAAGATTTATTTTAAATGATTTTGGGGCAAAACTAATTTTTTTCAAATGGAACCATATCGGTACCGTGGTACCACTTATTAGTACTATTAACAAGGAATTTATTCATATGTCGTATTAAAATGTGCGATGAATACAAATAAAATTACAGCTAAAAGAAAATAAGAAAATACTATTTTATTCTAATTACCTTGTTACACATAAGGTGGCTTTGGAATACAAAACATTACAATAGTTGAATGCAGGTTTTCACCTGTCAGCTTCTTCAGAAGGATACTAAAGACTTCTTTATAAAGTCTTTAGAATGGAATGTTGGAAGAATCTACTTCATTACAATAGTTGTTCAAAATGCTGTCCATTAACGTCAACGCACTTCTGAACTCGCATAGCTGTTTCTCGAAGAACGTTCGTCAATTGCTGGGCCGTTATGCTATTAATTGCTCGTCTTACTCGTAGCTCCAGGTCTTCACGGGTTGTAACGGCGGTGGCATAGACAATATCTTTAAATGACCCCAAACAAATAAATCAAGGGGCGTTAAGCCAGGTGAACTTGGAGGCCACCTCACAGGACCATTCATCGAAATTACGTTTTCTCCGAGTCTCCGTTGAAGGTAATCAATTACTATCCTTGAATTATGGGGAGGAGCGCCATCTTGTTGGAAATACATTCCCTGTCCTAAATCTAAGGTAACTCATCTATAATGTCCTCAGTCTCATTTTTCAGGAATCTCAAGTATCTGGCACTAGTCAGAGGTCCTTCAAATATTATTGAAATATTCCATCCTACGTTCATAATCACTTTCGTGCAAATGCTGGTGCAATTGGTATTTAAACGATTTATAGTGGTATTTGTGCAAAATTCGGCTTACTGTTTGGTGACTGATGTCCAATTCAAACCCAACTTGCCTTAAAGAAACAGTCTTATCAACTTCTATTCGAGCCAAAATATTAATTTCTGTTCCTTCATCATTAATGAAGTTTTCTTCGGGATCATTGTTGGGCTCTCTTTGGAATTGGTTTTCAACACGTTTAAAATAATTTTTCGCTGGACATTGTCTATCAGGATATTGTTGGGCATAAAGGTCGGTAGCCGCAATTGCACTTTTTTACATTCCCCATAAATAATTAACTTGTCCATTTTTTCATCTCTTGTATAAATTTTGAACACAATTAACAAGAATTTTAAACAATTTTTTAAGACACAATAAAAACACCGTTAAACCAACAAATGTTTGACAAGCTAAATATTTCATTGTTTTCAAAGCCACCTTAGTTACTTCTTAAGATTTAATTAGAACAAAATTGTATTTTCTTATTTTCTTTTAGCTGTAATTTTGTTTGTATTTATCGCACATTTTAATACGACATATGAATAAATTAATTATTAATAGTAATAAATGGTACCACGGTACCGATATGGTTCCATTTGAAAAAATGGAGATTTGCCAGATGTTCGCATTAAAGAATTGGCTCATTTAGCGAAATTACCGTGTAAAATCAAACTTAAAAGAAGCAAAACTATAAAAAAAAGTTGGACCAAGCTGGAGCTTTTTACGGGTGAAGAGGGTAAATTTTCGTGTTTTGCTACTATCAAAAATTATAAATTTTTGGGCAAAAATAGTCTTATAAAAATTCATTATAAAAAATTTTATATTTTTTTCTACAACTAATCATTTTCGACTAACACGTGGATTCAGGAAACTATGCAGATTCAAAAATGTAATAATATACAAGGTTCGGAAAGCTAATCCGATTGTTAACTATTTTGTAAATAAATAAAATGTTCAAGACTTGCCGATTTTAAATAAATTAACTCAAGATGTCTTTATAAGCTTGGTGAATCTATGCTGCCTAATGGGTTAGAACTGAGAAGTAGCGAAGATGGAGAACGAGCAAGGCATTTCTGTAGCTAGCTCCATATGCAAACAATGTAAAAATAATACAACTAGTGGAGTAGAGTGTAAAAATTGTGAGAATCATTACCATTTAAATTGTGTAAAACTTTTTCCCAAGGTAACTATTAACAAAAGTGAGAGTTTAACGTTTACTGAAAGTGGCAATGGTTTTTCTCATGCTTCAGAGGAACTAGATCCTGAAAAGAAGGTAGATATACTTATTTTTGTCATTAAACAAAAAGACCTACTACTAGCTGAATCACGTAATAAAATTGTAACTATTGTAGAAACAAATTAACTTATTAGAATTAGTAAATCAACCAATTTTAAAATTGAAGGGCGGCAGTCAGATAAAGCAGTCAGAATAAAAAGCAAACTACTTGTAGCAGTGTAAAAACACCTAAAAATAAACACCAAGAATATAAAGGCAAAACTCTGCAATCATGAATAGAAATAATGTGACTAACGCTTTAAATGTAAATAAATAAGGGAATTTCCTGTTTACAAAGACGAAGTTGCACTGGGTATTATGCGGAAACTGAAACCAAATTAAATAAGTACATTCATTTGAATGAGAATTTTATCAACAACATCCAAGATCACTCAAACTATAAAATAATGATGAGTGAAAGGTAGCCATAAAAATGGGAGAAAACGCCAAGTAATTGTGGAAGTTAGTAAAGAAAGTAAGTTTAAGTAATTCACAATGATTTATTTTCTTACAATTATTTAAAAATTTGTGATAAATAAAAAATTAACTAACAGTTATTTGTGTATCAAATCGGCCGAATTCGAAGTTTGCGGTCGAGGCACAGCTGAGGCCAAGCAAATTTCGGATAAGATCATTTGGCCGAGGTGCACACAACATTTTTTTGGCAACTGTATCAAAAAGTAAAATAAAAATATTTTTAAAATTGTTTCGTATAAATTACTGGAGACATGGACACAATTTTGCAAGAAGGCTACTAAGCTGACAGTTTCAATTCGTTTTCAACGAAAACAAATGAAAACGTCACTAGATAGTTCATTGA
This sequence comes from Leptura quadrifasciata, assembly GCA_963675555.1. NCBI lineage: Eukaryota > Metazoa > Arthropoda > Insecta > Coleoptera > Cerambycidae > Leptura > Leptura quadrifasciata. Next base: position 213,813,013 of record OY776673.1, read on the forward strand.
TAAGCCGTGACATATTTGAAACATCAGTGATGATCAGTAATACATGCGGTTGTGAAGTAAATGCTGCCAAAAAATAAGATTGACAAATGAGTATAAAGAGATGACACTTTAGGAATGCTGTCAGATCCGATAAAAGTCATTTTTGTGACAGTTGCCTAAAATAGTTATTTAAGATACAAGTGTAAAAAGCCATTAAAATGGTCATTGACATAGCTTTTAAAAACACTCGCTTCGCTCGTATTTGTAATCTAGCCATTCGCGCAATAAAGAGGCTTTTTACAAGTGTGTCTTAAAACGTTTTATCTTTGATTGTTCCAATTATTGTAAAAAATGGGCAATTTTTCATGAATATTTGTAAAACTGTATCAACTTTTTGTGAATGTCACTTTGACGGTTAGTATTAATCGAGTTGTAGTTGAAGTCTCCATTCTTATTATGTTATTTCATGGTCGTGACTGAAAATCTGTGATGATAGTAAATAAGGAAACGATATTATAAAAAAAGTTTTTTAATTTCTTAGAAATTGTGCAATAAAAGTGTGCAATAAAAGCGTGCAATAAAAGCATGCAATAAAAATATTTATTGCACAGTTTCCTATAAAAGGCCACTTCCTACACTGGAAATGATGCAAAAAAACTGTTACTCTTTACACGATCGTAGATAAAATATTTTGTAAAATATAGTAATCATATAAAGTCTGAACACACACAAAAATAATTCCATAACTATAAATTATAAAATAAGAGACAGCATAAAAATATACATATAGTTACATGTATATACAATCAAATCAAGCGTTAATAAAGAATTCATAGAGTTTTTGTTGCATCTACTCGGTAACATTCAAGACCACTATAACAGTTTTATTTCTTGTTGAGTAGTAATGGCTGCTATCAACTACAGGAAAAGTGTTTCTGTTCTACCAGGCAAATATTAATTACATCTGATTATTTCTAAGTATCCTCAATTTACTTACATAACAAGTGTTATTAATCTCATCACAAAATTGTCGGACGTTACTGAAATTTGTCCAAAATCTAAAATTGAGATAACGTCAAATCTTTACGTGTTGAGGTCCGAGGAACCCAGAAAGGTGGTTTTTGAAAAATGTATGTGTGTGTGTCAGCACGATAGCGCCGAAAGTACTGAACGGATTTGGATGAAACTTTCCATAACGGTTTCTTTAGTGCTCCAGAAGATCTGAAAAGGTTTTGGTTGAGATCAGATTACGTTTAGTGCCATTATGGCACAAGTTGTTTATTTTATAACTACTTACAATCTGCAATCGAACCATTGAAAAGCAGTCAACATTCCGATTTCAACGATAGCAATTTGGTTTCCGTGAAAAAATTAAAAACAAAGCAAATGTGAAGCATAAGATCGCTTTTCGCGTGGCACGGTAGATGCGCGAAGCCGTTCCACGTCAGTGGCATTCCTATTCGACAACTATACAGCTTTACTGTCGCAATCAATTTCAAATGTTTTTGAATTGGAACAAGTGCTCAGTTATTTCATTTAAATATATTTTTTTTAGGACTTACAAAAAAGCGTGATGTCTACCGGCAAGAAACAATACGCGTCGGTTTAGTACTCTTTTTGGCTTCAAAGATTCACCGGGTAGGGAGTTTCCAGCCACTTCCAGTTAGAGACCTTATAAAGTAGAGACTGGCCACTCGGTCCCCACTCCACCCAATTGGATGCATCATGGATGGTTTCAGTGTGCGCGTGTATAGGGACTCTACAACACTACCTAGCATCTAGGTGGTAGTGGCAACAGTGTATTTACAACGTAACGCAGGTGTCAAAAGCAGATTGCAGTATTTGTTTTGACAAAGTGGAAAAATATATATAAGCAACGTTACCATTAATTCTTTCGTCATCAAATAAGTTATAATTTTAATCTATTACATTGAATCTAATGACACTATGCTCGTCAAAATAAAAGCAACTCCGCCGCCATTATGCATCTACTTTTATACCGACCAATCAGTGCCTCCCATTTGAGTGGTCAGTCTCTACTTTATAGGGTCTCTACTTCCAGTAGCTGCCAATTTTTTTTTAAAGGAATGTGACGCGTATTTATTCAATATTTATATCTTCGCTGTGCATGCCGCTGAGGATTAACTTCCCCCACCTTTAGCGTGAAGTTGGCGCGGATACTTACATATTCACTGCGTAAAAACAGTGGCAGCTGAAGGGCTGCATGATGCCATGTTGAAAAAAGGGAGGATAGTTTTTTTAGGCGCGAAATTTAAGGGTGGCGCCATTCTAGGAAAGGGGTATTCTTTGACGTTTTGTCGAACCGCTTTGACTTTACACGAAATCGCCGAGGTTCTTAGCAAATTGAAGTCAAAATACCTAATTAATTATCAGTAAATGGCAAAATATTCGTTTGACCATCATTATTTTTATTTGTGAGTGACCGAATAAACATTTCTTTACAATTATCATGTTTTAACGTACTTTTTACACACCAAAACAGTAGTTGTTATTGTTAATTTTAGTAGAAATCCCCTTGGTTTATAAAAAAAGGTAGAAACGTTAAAACATATAGTTCGATATGAGAAAAAATATTGAATGAAATCGAAAATTGAAAACCTGCAATTTAAAAAATTTTTATATCTATTTTGAACAAATGAATTCGGGTGTTGTTGCTTAAATATAAACAACTAATTAATAAACATTTTGAATTCAAATTTCGTGTGGTAGTTTTAACTCACTGACAGTATATATATCCACACTTTAAGCAAAATATCTTGATTGTTTTCATAAATATGTTAATTTGTTTAAAACAGTTAAGTTACAATTATTTCATTTACTCATGATCAGCTAACTATCCGATTGACTTTCCGAACATCTAGCTTCTTCATAAAAATTTTCAATTCTTGCAATTTTGCAATCCCACCATTAGAAACTTTCGAAATATTTCTAAAAGACGCCAATTTGCAAAATTTTAAAAACTATATACTTTATTTTCTATTATTGTCAATGCAAAGATGAGGTACACAATCACATTTAACGAAGACTAAAAATATAAAAAGTTTGTACGTATTTATCATCTCTCGAGATATTTCCACTTAGCACATTTCTTAGTATGTAACATAATTTGCTGTAAATTTTATATAATTCTATTCTCTAAGTCCTACAATGTGGGTTGTCTGCAGTATTCTTTGTTCTTCAAATATGGTCATACAAATCGCATGGAGTGAGATCAGGCGATCTTGGTGGCCACTGTATCTGTCATTTCGTTCATTAGATTGATAAAAAAATGCCACTGACTTTTTCTCAAAAGTTGAATATTAACGATGCAATATTGGTATTCCAAAACACTTTTTGATTATAAAGAAAATTTTGCGTGCAAAAATCCTATATTATTAAAATAAATATTAGAAATATTTTGATTTAAAAAGGTCAAATATGATTTGTACAGTAATAACACGAACAATCAAATGTGCATTTGTCGAGTAGCATCACAAGAAATTGTTACAAGAAAGTAATGTACGTTGCAAATCAAGAATTCACATCACTATAAAAATACATTTCTTAAAAATTTTGTTCTACAAAGTGATTTAAAATTCAAAAAATTTTCGTACATTTGATGTTTAAAAAAAAAATATTTATTTAAGTCAAGCCCTACTATTTTTCAGAAAAAAAACGGCACTACAATGATAAACTAAATATATATTAGGCCACATTTTCTAACATGCACTTGCAACCCAAATTTTAAGAAAATCGCATCTTTACTGGTTGAGAAATTAGGGTGGATTTATGAAAAGCGTGACTCACTGTATAGGTTTATTTTAATATATCTTCCTTCATCTCTTGTTGGCTATGTTTTCTAGCTGAATTTAATTATTCACTCCAAAAAAGAAATTGCTTTTAGTTTCAGATTTACTTCACAGGCATCTTTAACTTGTGTTTGCTGTATTAATCATGGCAAATTTTAAAAAAATATATTTTTACTTGTGAATAATGATTTTTGGCCTGCGACACATAAATATATGTTTAAAAAATACGTGTAGGAAGTTACTGAGGGACAGGCGGAAATCATCCTTATCGTCAAATGTTTTCCACGTAAATTTTGCGACCGGAAACTGGGATAGTCTTGTAAATATGTTATGCAAAAAGTGAATTGAAAATGTCAATTGTTTGATGCGATAGCGGCTTGGCAGAATGTTCAGTAGCTCACGCCGTGGATATCCCTTACAATACTTGTCATTTGTTGGAACTGTTTCAATATAAGCAAATAACAAAATTGTACATACATGCCTTAGTTTTTCTATTGCAATTTGTTTACAAATAAATTTCAATAAATCCAGAATATTATTTATTTATTTTCTAGAAACATGAGTTTAGTATACAGTAAGTATAAAAACTTTAAAACGAATATAAATATGTTTTTATTAGGGAGGGAATGTATCATATTGTTCTAGATCTGGTGTTTAAATGCAAACTTAAGGTATAGTCGAGTTTATCTGTTCTCGGCGCTCAAAAAATGCAACAAAAACTTTACGACCTCATTAAAATATCAGTGCCCTCTGTACTATTTCGTTCGCAAATCGACTCGCTTACCTTTATAAGTTTTTAAGGTGCGGGTGTTATGAGAGGGAGGATTGTCTGTCGGGTCAGTATTATCACCATCTTTTGTGGAAAATGGGAAGTCTCTGGTGGATTAGTCTGTGTGTGTGTAGGGTTGTCATGTATTCGTATGTCCGTCAAGTGTCTGATCATTTCCGATCGTTGAATCTTTTTCCTGGAAGAACTTCGAACCTCGAGGTATGACCGTCCTGAATACGCATACAAAATTTGAGCAAAATCGTTCGAATTGTTTGGGCTCTAGGTGCAACTATGCAGACGCGACAGACATTTTTTTAAAACCACTTTCTTGTTTCAGGGAATCTGAGAATATATACATTCACTAAAGAAAATAGTAATTTCTGATACATTTTGTAAGTCTCAGCTCGAAAATAAGCGATATAAACCATGTTTTTTATAAAGTGGCCAAAAAATAGCATAAAAATGAGATTATTATTTTTTATTTCTCATTTCTCTTCAACCATCTTATATTAACTACATTTTTACGCAGAGGGATCGCACGCCCAAAAAAGCGCTTTCTTTTGCGACTATTGTTAATAATTGTCCTGTACTAAAAGTTTTCACATAGTATTGTCTATGACGCTAGTAATCTAAAACGGACCAATGATAAGATTCGTCTACTGAAGTGCAAAATAATCAATCAATTTAACGATTTGCGATGATTAATTAAAATACAATAAATCATGTCGGGGTATAAGTATTTGTTTATGCTAGTTTTGTTCATTTCTAATGTATATCATTTACTTATGTTAATTTTTGCTAAAATTTGATAAGATATAATTTCAGACAAACCGTCAGAATATTATCAAATAAGTTGTAATTTTAGTTCTAATTGCCCTGATATCTTATTTATCATGATTGTTTTCTAATTGATACATATGTATAAGTCGTTTTTGACTACTAATGAGGCAAAGCAGTAAATGCTCATTAAATGTAAACTACCTATAGACGTTTAAATTGCCTTTAGTAAAATTACTAGGTAAAAGAAAACCACATATTTTGACTTAGGTATATTATTTTGACACATTCCAGGACATACCGGAACATACCAGGATAAACCTATGCATAGAGACATAGAAAATTGTGCCCATAAAGTACACGCAAAAATAACTGGCTCTGGAAAAATGTATCTTACAGCCAAAAAAAATCTATTTTAGTAGAAAGACACTTACTCTGATGTTATTACATTGCCGGTCTGAAAAAGAAAATCTGCTTTTACCCTTGACACTAGAAAATGAGAAAATTCCACATGTTTAATAACGGACAGAGATAAAGATTCCAATGAATTTTATTGTAATTGCAACAAACGACTGACGACCAGCTTTAAAACTAAAGAAATACAAATATTTTAAGGGTGCAGATAAGGGTAGCCCCGTAGCGATTTCGAAGTTTTAAAAAATGTTGAAAAATACTCAACTAGAGACTAATAAGATCCTACAAAAATTACGCGGGCGATTACCTGGAAGATGGTTGTGGTGTTACATTTAGGCCCTGCTACCCCGACTCCTATCCCTTCAGCCATCTTAGATCCATCTGTATACCACATGAGTGACTCTTGTTCCAACCGCAGTGCCTCCATCTTGCTTGACTGACGGCTTTCGATCAGTACGTCAAACGGACAGTCAAAGTCCTGTTTGATTAGCATTTAGTCACTGGGTGTGGTCATGGAATCCAAATGGACTAACTCCAGAATTCTTAAGTGACCAACCAGATCGCATGGTTTAAATTTGTGTGCCGGATGCAGTCGTAGAGCACTAAGTGCTGCCTCCTTTCTCACATGCAAGGGCAAAGGAAGTAGGTCAAGCATTGCCTCCATAGCTGCTGTGGAATACGAGTACATTGCTCCTGTAGTCCCTGAAGAGGCAAGCGTTGTAGTTTCCGCAACTTTCCTTATACTATTTTTTCCTCTGTTTTTGGCCACCATATGCATGACGCGTAGGTCACCATAGCTCTGACAATCGAAAGGTAAGACCAATATGTCATTTTCGGTCTCAGATCCCAAGTCATACCAAACAGCCTACGGCACGTCCATATTGCCGCTGTTGCTTTAGTAAGTATCCTTTCCAGATGTGAGTTCCGGGTAAGTTTTTGATCCAGGTTTACTGTTAGTATCGTATTCAGCATAGGAGTTCTAAGATTAAGTTTTCTCCTTTTGGTGAACGGAACAATAACTGTTTTGCTCGGATTGACATTGAAGCCCCTCTGACGAGCACAATTTGGATATTATGCTTAAGGCAATTTGCATGAGCTTTGAGATCATAACTTCATTTCTGCCTCTCACAGTCACGTCTGCATAACCATGGACGTTGAAGCCCGAATTTTGAATTGAATGGTCTAAGATAAATCTCCAATATTGATAAACTTTCAGGCTTTATAGTGAGTGGATATAAGTGTTCAACAGTGTTAGTGCCAAAAATAACGGCGTCAGTTTATAGATACAAGCTTGGTCATATGCAATCGATAATTCCTTCACAATAATCAATCAAAATTCAATATTTTAACATATTATCAATAAACTGCGTTTTCCTCTATATATTTCATTCCATATACAGTATATTGTCTGAAAGTTATTTGTGGCATTCTACGAATATTCTTTCGTATTATTTGGGTTTTCTACCACATGTATTATTGTCTTCTTCAAAAACAAATCACCGAACCTACAAAATAATAGAATTATTGGAAAAAAGCCTCTGCGCCCGTGACATTTACGCCAAAGGAATAGTCAGAGGTTATGTTTTGCAAATAATATAAATCGGAATAAACACAGAAATAATGTATTTTGCTGACGTTTCGGAAAGTAATCTCTTTCCGTTTTCAAAGCTTTTTTTTTGGAAGAACTCTTATTTTGCTGTGTATGTCAAATACACAGCTTTAAGATTCTGTTTATGTTATTTCCATAGATACTTACTACTTACACAGAACATAGAACTGATATTTTCTTTTAGATAATGTTGAGTTTGTTAAGTTCTTCTTTTAACATTGGTAGCCAGGTTGTACAAATATCTACAGAACAATTCGATACGCACTTGTCTTCATTTAATAAGATTATTGCTGATTCTTTAATTTTTCTTTTTTTTGGTATCTGCTTCTTTTGTTAAAATTTTTGCCGAGTCCCAGTTCATTCTATGTCCGTTTTCCCAAGCATGTTCACAAATCTTTGATTTCTGAATTTCATTCTTTCTAATGTAATTCTTGTGCTCATCCAACCTTACACTGAAAGGTCTGGATGACTCACCCACATAACATTTATCACGTTCGCACGGGATATTGTAAATACAATTTTTTGAATTCTGCTCCCTGTTTACCGGTTTAGTTTTTGTTAAAATAGGTCTTAAAGTGTTCCCCGTTTGAAATATCGTCCTAACATCAAATTTGTCACCTATACGGCGTAGCTTTTCCGATAATCCGTATACATAAGGAATTATTGCTGTATAATGACGTTCAGGTTTTTTGTCGTACCTGATTGTCCCTATTTTCAACATTTATGAAAACTCTATCAACAAAGGCTTCAGGATATTGATTTTGTACTAGAACCTCTATGATAAATTTTTTCTCGTTATTTAATATTTCATTATTAGATGAAATTATTTTGGCCCTATCGTATAAACATTTTACAACACCCCTTTTAACATTAATTGACTGATTTGAGTTAAAATTTAGATATATATTAGTATGTGTTGGTTTTCTATAAACGCTTCTTTCAATTGTATTATTTACCCTTCTAATTAAAACATCTAAAAACGGTAGTTCATTCCTACTTTCTACTTCTAATGTGAATTTAATAGACGGTTCCTTACTATTTATATTTTCCAAAAAACTATCTAGTAAATCTACACCATGAGGCCAAATTGCAAAGATGTCGTCAACATATCTCCACCAGACAACCGGTTTGTTTATACAATTTTGAACATGTGTGTTCTCAATGTTCTCCATAAATATGTTGCTTCCTGCAGATAGAACTCATTGTCCAATTGAAAATAGGTTGTTTTTATACACATTGTTAAGAGTTTATGCTATTTACACTTAATTTAGTTCTAGTTTCCAAATTATTATCATTTAGCAACCTGTCTTTAACTATTTTTAAGGTCTCATCTGCCGGAACATTGGTAAAAAGTCTAACTACATCAAAACTAACAATCAGGTGTGATTCATGAATATCGTTTTCATAAAAATTTTTCGAAACGTCAGCAAAATACATTATTTCTGTGTTTATTCCGATTTATATTATTTGCAAAACATAACCTCTGACTATTCCTTTGGCGTAAACGTCACGGGCGCAGAGGCTTTTTTTCCAATAATTCTATTATTTTGTAGATTCGGTGATTTGTTTTTGAAGAGGACAATAGTACATGTGGTAGAAAACCCAAATAATATTAAATAATATACAGTATGTCTCATTTAAAATGAAGACACGTGAATATTTTCGTGAGGCAGCCCCCCATTCTCGATATTTTGCTTCGCATGGAAGATATCGAAAAAAGTCATTAAGAATCTACGGGACGTGGAAGTAAAAGTTAACTAAGCGCTCACCATTTAATGATATTTTCCTTAACGCAACAAGCTTATTCAGAAATAAATAAATGCCTCTTACAAAATAAGCATTCATTATTTTTTAAATTAATGCAGATTAATAATTAATGAGGAAATTTTAATTATTCCGCAATACATTTTCCATCCTTCTTAAAATAACTGTCTTTGCATAAAAAATGAATTAAATTCCTGTCGAGAATGTAGATATTTAAATAATTAAATACGAGTTGCTTTTATAAATATCATAATTTTTGCTAATTTGTCTAAAATTTACGTTTTTATTTTCATGAGTGTCTTCCTGCTGACCCAGAAATCTAATTCATAAACGTCGTTTAGATAGAGGTAAACATCTATTTCTATAACACACAGGCTATGATACTAAACATTATTGGAAAAAATTATATATAATAATTTCTAATGAGTAAAGAAATCTTGCTCTTTATAATCAGTTTGTCTTTTAGATCTACTATACAGAGTGTTCCGTAATAACGTGCAAAAAATTTAATTGTAGATTCCCTGTCGAAAATTAAGAGGGGTTCTTTGTCTAAAATTTTTCAAAATAACCTTTTCCTGTCCAGCTACTCCCCCTTAAGGGGTGCGCCAAAAAACGGTTTTTAATTTCTATCTCAAAATGACATAATCGGAAAAAGACTAAATTTGGCACATCTCGGTTACTCATCAAAAGACATCTAACGAAATCATTTCATCCACCTAGCATGTACTTTTGAGAAAATAATTAAATTACATCTGCCTAAGTAATCAATCAAAAGCGATGAGCACAATTATATTAGTATAAAATACTAAAAGTAGGCTGGTGTCAAATTATAATTTGACAATATTACATACTGATTAGATCACTTGGTGCTTAGAAATTGCACGAGACATTACAAATTAAATACGAAAGTGTTGAAAGGAAAATTTATTAGTAAACTAAAAAAAACTAACACAAAATACACAAAAGATGAATTTAAACAGTAAAAAAATTTAAACGCGAAGACAACGATTGTTGTTTTTAGATATTAATGCATTTCAAAATGACGACCTCCAACTTGAATACACGTTTGCAACCGTTTTTTAAAATTGCGGAGTGTTTCGAACTTCATTGGCAGTATTAAAAATTCTCTATCTTAAAACTTCGACGTTAGCAACATTTTTCAAGTGGCCTCAAAAGTAAAAGTCCAATGGATTCATATCTGGGGACCGAGCGGGCCATTTAATTGTGGCTTCTCGCCCCCTTCCAATCCATCGATTTCTAAATGTTGAGTGTAGCCATTCTGGAACCTCTAAAGAATAATGAGGTGGCGCACCATCCTGCATTAACCACAGTGTTTGACGTAATGCAAGAGGTAAATCGTCTATAAGTTGATACAGGTCATTTTGTTAAAAGTTTAAATAACCTAGAGCTTTAAATATTTATTGAAAAGTTGTATTGATATATCTTCCATTTACAACAGCGTGAGGATTATCGTCGCTCCATAAATGCGGCACAGTACTGTCGTGAGCAGAAAAAAATAGGATAACTTTTTCTTTCTAATGTAAATCTGTCTCTATTTGAATTTGTAATGAGTAGCCGAAATAAAACAGATATCACTTTTAATTTATTTTTTATTTTCATGCTGTAGTTATTGCTATTCGTCTGTAAAGATTACATTGTTCCAAAAATTTACATCATGCGCTAAAAATTCAAGCGCACATCCTACTCGAGCTTCTTTATGTTCAGCTTTAAGTAAGTAGTTCTGTGCTGCTGCATGACAGCGTAGCTCCGATTCTCTTACTCGCCGGCGACCAATACTACTCGATCCAGGAAAATTCGTTTCTTCAGCAGCATGAATAACTGAGTAAAATGGATTTTGTACTAAAGTATTTACCAATTGCAAATCTTGTTGTTGAGTTGGTATCCTTCGTCGCCCTGATCCAGGATTTCTACTAATCGTACCGTTTATTCTCCACTTTCTTAAAATGTTACACACCGAATTTTTGTCAATATTATAACGCAGTGCAATTTGTCTAATTGACCATCCCTCTTCTGCTTTAGCAATAACTGCAGATTTAACTAAATCGCTTATATGAGGCATATTAGTTTTTTGCACATTTGCAATAAATTATGACAACTAACTGACAATGTCACAAAAACTAAAGGTAGATGTACACAACTAGATTTTAGCAAAATATCGTTATAAGACTTGTCCTACTTCTTTTTTTTGCCTAAGACCGTACGAGTAGGGAACTTACGGCGGTATCGTTCTTTTGCCGTTGAAGCATTTCCTTTACATTTACCACAAATTAAATGTATGTCTGTATATTGCTCATTACTAATACCATACATTTTAAAATCTGGTTAGAAAACTACTAGTGTCAAGTATTAATTAGTAAGGAATGATTATCGTATTATTTCAAAGGCAAGAAACAACGTAATATTGTCAAATTATAATTTGACACCAGCCTACTTTTAGTACCTATTTTACTCTAATATATTTATTGTTCTCGTCGCTTTTGATTGATCACTTAGGTAGATGTAATTTAATTTTTTTGTCAAAAATGGTCGATTTTACGAAATTTTCTCAACAGATAAAACGTTTCTAAATGAATCATAATGTTTAGTTATTTATTTTTTTATTACAAAATTTCAAGAAGGGTAGTTAATTTCACCCCTTTGTGTACACGCTAGGTAGATGAAATAATTTCGCTAGATGCCTTTTGATGAGTAACCGAGATGTGCCAATTTTCGTATTTTTCCGATTACGTTATTTTGAGATAGAAATAAAAAAAAACACGTTTTTTGGCATACCCCTTTAAGGGGATGTAGCTGGACAGGAAAGGGTTATTTTGAAAAATTTTATACGAAGAACCCGTCTTAATAAAGTAGCAGAACTCATTGTTGGCCCTTTAACTTTTCTTGTAAACCTATCTTTTACTGAGGGAATCTTTCCTGATGTCTTAAAAAAATCTTTTATTTTACCAATTCACAAAAAGAATGATAAATCTCTTATCTCAAAGTATAGAGTCATTGCTCTCCTATCGGCTTTCTCTAAAACTTTTGAAAAAGCTTATTACGTAAGATTCAACGATTTTATAATTAGACAAAATTTATTATCATCTTATCAGTTTGGTTTTCGGAAAGGTTTGTCAACGAAATATGCTGTTTTATCGCTCTGCAATTACATATTAGACAGTTTTGAAAATAAATCTAAATCAGTGTGTTTATTTTTTGATTTAACGCGTGCCTTTGACACGATTGACCATAAGTTGCTGCTGGATAAACTTAGTAATTATGGAATTCGTGGTCCAGCCCTACTTGGGTAGAATCTTATTTAACGCAAAGAACACAATTCGTCGTTTTAAGAAATGCCAGTAATTCAATCTCGTCCAGCTATCTTAAGGTTTCCACAGGTGTTCCGCTAGGCAGTATTTTGGGGCCCTTATTATTTATTTTATTTATTAACAATATCGCGCTTCATATAGAAGATGTCTTTATATCACTTTTTGCCGATGATTCCACCGTCGCGGTTAATTCTAATAGCATAAATGAACTCAGCCTTAAAACTAATAACACTATCAGATCTATGCAAAGCTACTGTATGAGTACCGGTTTAGCGCTTAATAATGTAAAAACAGATTTATTACTTTCCAGTACTAAAAAACTTGATTATAGCATCTTAGTTAAAGTCGATAAACACAGCGTTAAACAATACAAACAATACAATAGCGTGAAATTCCTTGGAGTTTATATGGACTCTCATCTAAATTGGGGTACCCATGTAGACTTTGTTAATAGGAAACTATCCATCATTGCTTTGTCATATGGCAGCTACGCGTTTATGTCAATATTCACATTTTAAAAATGTACTATTATGCGCACGTACAGGCTTGTTTAAGTTATTGTATCATCTGCTGGGGCAAGTGTTCTCGTTTTAACGAAGTGTTTAAGCTTAAAAAAAAATTATACGTACAATGACCTTTAAACCTCCTCGTCACTCGTGCAGATTACAAAGAATTAGGTATCTTAACTGCTCCTTCTCTTTACATTTTAAACTGTGTACTTCATTCTGAACAGTTCAATGGCAGATATGAGACCAGTCACAAAATTATAATTTTAAAATACCAGTTCACTCTTTATCCATCGTTGCAAAAGGTCCCAAAGTAATGCCGATAAAATTATTTAATAAATTACGTGTTCACATAAAAAAAATAGATATCATTCATCTTTTCAAACGGGAAGTTAAATCGCTTCTACTCAAATATTCATTTTATTCTGTTGATGAGTACTTAGTCTGCGATCTCACTAATGCCAGCTAATAAGAGAAATAATATTTCTATGATTTTGTTTTTGTTTTCCCTGTTGTAAAACTAATTTTTTTGTAATCCCTTGTTTGTTAATTTTCACAATGTTTGTTTGTCGTTTTACTTTTTTAACTAAATGTTTTGTATTTGTATAAATAGATATTTTTGTGAATTGTTACCAATTTTGACTATATTCTGATGCTTGTATAAGTCCATGGAAATAAAGTTTTATTTTTTTTTTTTTTTTTTTTTTTTTTTTTTTTTTTTTTTTTTTACAAAAAACCAGTCACCCTACTCTGTGGCTCCGACCCTCACAGAGGGGAGCTGGTAATACCAATAGCCACTCCCCACGCCCGTGGGGTGAGTGACTACCGGGTCCGCGAATCGTGTGCCCTGAGTAGACGTAATGAACCGAGGATGACAGCCTTCTGCATTCTGCCGGCTAAGATCTCTGCCGAATCTCGGCATGCCGGTATGATCTTTAGTTCTGAAAGCAGCGTCTGTCTCATTCCACCGAGGGCTCCTATAATCAGTACCACTATTTTAACAGAATGGCCTGGATAAAGCCTGCGGAGTTCGAAGAGCAAATCTCGATATTTTGTCCGTTTTTCCTCCTCTTTCAAGACAATGTTGCTCTCAGCGGGAGCTGAGAATTCCACGACATACATTGTCTTGAGTTGGTGGTCGAGGAGTACTATGTCAGGCTTGTTGGCTTGTATTTGCCTGACGGTGGGAAACGAGTAGTTCCAATAAATTAGGCACTTCTCATTCCCCACAACGGACTCAATATCCCCCGGAACGTAAGGCAGCACTGGTGTTTCGTCTATCCCATACGAGTGCCTTAGATGATAGTAAAGCACTCGTAATGCTGCGTTGTGTCTATGAATATAGGCCGAGACTGCGTAAGTCGGGCAAGCCGACAGTAAGTGCATTACAGTCTCCGGCGCCCTGCGGCAGGCCCTGCAGCTGACATCAGGGACCTCCATACCCATGACACGACGTCGATAGACGAGAGTGTTAAATACACCATCCTGGCAAGCCATTATGAATCCCTCGGTCTCAGACTTCAGCCCAGCTGACCTTAAGAAGGCGAAGGTCAGCCTTTCGGATAAGCCGAGGTCTTCTATATTTTTATAGAAGATCCCGTGCAATGGCTTATCCTTATGGAGCTGCAGAAGGATGTTGTGTTCTGCAGCTCTAATGTGGGCTTTTAGTCGAACGGGTTCCAACTCGGTGACAGAGTCGGGGTTTACCCGCTCGACGTCGAAGATGAGACCAAGTTCATCGGCTGCTCTGCGTGCTGCCTTAAAGAGAAAAGCTCCTACCTCTGCATTTTCATGGTCTCGGACCATGCAGAGGAGGGGATCCGAACTCCTGATGACCTTACATGCTCCATCCAGAACCATCCTGCTATGGAGACTCTCCAAGCTCAAGAGTCCACGGCCTCCCCGATGTCGTGGGAGATATAACCGTGAAACGGACGATTTAGGATGCAAGCTCCTATTGAGATGCATCTTCTTGCGGGTTACTACATCGAGTTGACGCAGCTCTTCTCTAGTCCACTTCACTACTCCGAAAGAGTAGAGAAGGATCGGAACGGCAAGCATATTTGTAGCAGACACCTTGTTCTTCCCCGACAGTTCTGAAGACCAGATCTGTCGGAGTAGGTGCTGATACTTGCCGCGGAGAGCGTTTTTCACTACACTCACTTCTTGGGTGGAGCGTTGCTCGACACCCAAGTAAGTGTACGACTCTCCGGCATCTAGATGGTGTAAGATGCTTCCGTCCACGAGCTGCGCGTCCTCTCCGTAGTCACCGCATCGTCCTCTCTTGAGATGGATCAGTGCGCATTTGTCCAACCCGAACTGCATACCGACAGCCTGCGTGTACTCCTGTACCACCCTAAGGGACTGCTGGAGATCCCTCTCTCCAGAGGCATAAAGTTTAAGGTCATCCATATAAAATAGATGGGTGACCTTATGCCTCCTGTCGCCGGGGGTACCGCAGTTGTAGCCACGGGTTTTCCGGAGCGAGACGGATAATGGCAGTAGTGAGATGCAAAAGAGAAGGGGGCTGAGGGAATCTCCCTGAAATACTCCTCTTCTGAATGTTACCGACTCTGTTTGGACTCTATCGTTACCCGATGTTATGGTAAAACGAGTCCTCCAGAGCGGCATCAGTTCTTCAATACATCTCACTACGGGGCCTGGTACCACAAGACATCGGAGCAAGTGAACAATGAGCTCATGCGATGTCATGTCAAATGCCTTGCGGTAGTCGATCCAGGCCATAGAGAGGTTCCGCTTATACTGCATGGAGTCCTGCGTGACACATCTGTCGATCAGCAGGTTTTCCTTGCAGCCAGCGACACCTCTCTTCGACCCTCGTTGCTCATATATCCGTTCGTAAACCGGTTCAACTGCGTGGAGCACCCGCATGTACAAAATGCGTGTAAACACCTTGTAGCATGCGTTTAGACAGGTTATCGGTCTGTAGTTCTTTGGGTTGGACAAATCTCCGTTCTTGGGGATCAGCACTGTCCGCCCCTCAACAACCCAAGAAGGGATTTGCTGCTCCCCATTTAACCAGGAATTAAAAATTCTGGCCAAATGGTGGTGGGTGCTCGATAACTTTTTCCACCAAAAGTTATTTATCCCATCGGGACCTGGAGCAGCAAAGTTCTTAGAGCCCTCAAGAGCCCTACGAACCTCTTCTGGGGTTATTGGTTCGCACACTTCCTGTAGTTGCTGAAGCCTTTGACAAAAGGCTTCAAAGTGTGCAAGGGCAGGAGAATCTCGGTTGAGTGGAAGCCTCTCCTCGTATAGCGTTTTCCAGAAGTTCTCCACCTGATCTGCAGTCGGCGGATTGTCTACAACACGCGGAGGCGGTTGGAAAAGGCGCGAGGGCTTCTCGCGGAACAGTTTATTTTCCGCAAGCCCTCTCGCCCGCCTCACTAGTGATTTTTTACAAGTCACTAGCATCCGTATCCTGTCGAGACAGTGCTGTTTGGTGGTTCGCAGCACTGCCTCATTGAGTGTGTGATGGACGCGTCTTAGGTTGGCGGCTAATCGACGCACTTTAGGCGTGAACGGCCTGTTGGCCGCCATATAGTCCATCACACATTGGATACGGGATGCGTGTTGCCTCGCCGACCGGATCTTGGCTTCCATCTTTTGTATGCGCCGCTGCGCTCTCTCCTGTGGGGAAGAGGTATTTCGCCTCTCCACCTGAGAAGAGCGTTGAGCAGCGGCATACACGGCACAATTTATGTGCCAGATGTCAGCCTCTTCTGGTAGCGCTGTACGAAGTTCAGCGTCCACTCTGGCCAGGTCTTGTGGCCCGGGGGTTTTCAGATGGTGTAACCCCCTTCTGGTACTGAGGCCCTCTGGTATTGGCGGAACGAGGAGTGCTACGTCCTCAACCGGTGATTGTGGCGGCTCTTCGGCCACCTCATTCACCGGTCCAGGAGCAGCCCTCACGTAGCCCCTACTACGAAGGTGGGATACATAGTCACGCAGATTTTGTGGCGTGAAGGCGCTATGCTCTGGTAGCCTCTCACACCACAGAGCATGCATCCGCGCCATGTATCCCCTCCGCGCGGGCTCACTGCTTTCATAGCAATGCAGAAGTTCATCTCTCAGTTCATCTGTCCACTCAAAGCGTCCTTGGACATTGCCAATTTCGTCAACGGGCGGTCCGTCCGGTTGGGCCCCACCACCTTGCCCTTGACCCCTATCCGCACGGGGTCGATCGTGGGGGCCCTGTCTTCGGCCTGCCGGAACCAAAGTTTAGGGTCTGTGGGTGGTTAGCCCAGCAGACCCACGACCGACACCAGAGGGGAAGACGCTTTCCCCTCCCGGGTGCACTAGGGCTGCCGGTTCGGTTTTGCACCCCAGCTGGAGTAAGTGGTGGCGCTACTCACCAAAGGCTTGATAGATGGAAGTCAGCCCCTCCTGCTTATTTATTATTATTATTATTATTATTATTATTATTATTAATTTTCGACAGGGAATCTACAATTAAATTTTTTGCACGTTATTACGGGACGCCCTGTATAGGTTCTAAAAAAACTGAATTGTAGAAAATAAGAATTTTACCTTTTCTCGCCTTATCTGTTCTTATCTGTAATAGAATCTTCGAAAATATAAGTGAAATTGACGAAATTTAAAATCGAAAGACTTAACAATGAACAAAATATTTTACCTTTTCTGTAAATATGTTTTCATTAACTGGGAAATGAAAAGAGAATTTACAAAATATGACTATAATTATTGCAAAATGTACGTAAATCAAAATTTACTAATAGAAATTTTTCAAATAATATTAATTGTCTGAATTTAGATCTTCACCGTCTCTGCGTTTGTTTATATTATTTTTATTTATATCATTTCTAAAATAAACCAATTTTAAAATATTTTGTGTTAGCCAGAATTTTAAAGTTTTGAATTAACCATGACCTGAATAGCTTCAGTTTACGTTTCACAAAACCACTGCTTCATTTATGTTGCTTAGCTGTTTTTACTTATCATCCATGTCCTTGCAAAGGATATAATTTAGTTTGCCTGCTTTCAGTGAAATTATAATTCTTAAACTGTATTAATTTGTTACGCTTGGCTTAACCAAACAGACTACGATATAGCACGTTGTATTTTTTTAAATGTGCCTCCAAACTTAGATATTACACCGGATTTTATTTCACAAATACAAGGTATGATAATATGTTTATTAGCTTTCAGCATTTGGTTAGCAATGAGATATTGTTAGTAGAACAACTGAAAAACTGCTTAAATCTTTGCCTTGCTGGTTTTATTTTGGATAAATTCGTCAGTGGTATTGAGATTATGTACTTACTTTATTTAAATATGAATGTTATAATAATATATAGCATGTTATACGACAAAATTAGTGTCCACTCCTGCGGATAGTTAAATAACGCGAAACTTTAAAGACCACTGATAAAATCTAAATAAATCATAAATGGTACTTAAACTTTTATTTATATGGTGTTCTTTTCGGGTATCAATACACAAGAAGTCGATTATTTACCGGGTAAATTTTTTTGAACAAAACCTGTTTTCCCATGAAAATTATTCGAGAACAAGGACATGGAAAAATCGCGACACAAAGTGGAGCGACTTTTCCTATGTCACATAATTTGAGAAATTTTTTATAGAAAATAGGTTTGAGTAATTTAAAAAAATACCTGAGTAGAAGTGGGTATTACAGAAGAATAATACACGATTAAAATGTTTGTAAAATAATTATTAAAACAACAAAACTGTTTATTTAAAGTTTAAAAAATAACAATTTATAATCAAAAATAGAAACTTTTATCGTCAAACATATTCATTGTATCTATATACTACAGTGAAAATTGCAGCCAAAAGTACTTCAACAACATAAAAATTAGTCCGTTTTTGAATCTTTGGTTATTAGTGCTACTCGACATGTAGTTTAAGAATCCAAAGAGTCCCCAAAAATTGGTAGGGTGGAAATGAGGTTTTTGGGGGAAGGGAAGGGGGATAAATTTTTAAAAATGTAGTTTTTTTAAAGTAGAGGTATGGGGAGTTATTCTCTATGTTTCTTGCATGCTGAATCCAATGAGATCAAAATCAAGTCGATAGGATCTACCCTTAACGATTAAAAAATGATTCTAATAATAAAAAAAATCGGCAGCTACTGGAAGCGGCTGGAACCACCCTACTTGGTGGATCTTTGAAGCCGAAAAGAGCATTAAATTGTGTGACAAAACGGCACTAAACGTAATCCGATCTCATCCAAAACCTTTTCAGATCTTCTGGGGTACTAAGAAAACCCTTAACTTAATGAATTTACAATCATCTATGCGAGTTATTACCTACATTATCGCTCGTTGAATAATATACTATTAGGATATTAACAACATCACTTGAACGACTAAGAAAGTCTAGTTATCCTAAATACTACAGATTTGTAAAGCAACAAACTGAAAATTGGTAAAGTGATAATCAATAATAAATTCACCAACGAAGGTACAGAAAGCATATGATATTGATATTGTTACATCTACCTTTAAAGTTTGTGACAATCCACTAAAAGTTACAAATATGCCGAAATCTTATTAACATGACATGACACCAACGTTATCGGATGACAAACGATGACAATGACAATCGTCAAAATTTGCTCATTGCAATCCGATCGCTCGCGGCTCTCTTTGTTAAATGAAACAATAACATTTCAGTGATTTTACTAGATTTTAGAGGAATATTTGTAGTTTAATTCTTCGATTTGTCTATATATATATATATTTAAAAACGGCACTAAACGTAATCCGCTCTACTTCTAGAGCAGTGAAGAAACCCTCATACGTGAATTGACACGTGATGTGACGAGTTTCACGACGTAACGGCTACGCGCATCGATCATGTCATGCGAAATGCGATCTATGCTTCATATTTGCTTTGTTTTTAACTTTTTTCACGGAAATCAAATCGAAAGGGTGAAAGTGTGATACATCGTTGAAATCAGAATTTTAACTGCTTTTCAATGGTTCCATTGCAAATTGAAAGTAATTATAAAATAAACAACTTGTTGCGTCAAAATGGCACTAAAGGTAATCCGATCTCAACCAAAACCTTTTCAGATCTTCTGGGGAACTGAAGAAACGCACGTGCAAAGTTTCATTCAAATCCGTTCAGTAGTTTCGGCGCTATTGTGCTAACACACATACACACACACACAGACATTTTTCAAAAACCATTTTGGGTTCCTAGGACCTCAAAACGTAAAGATTTGATGTTATGTCAATTTTCGTTTTTAAACCAATTTTAGTAACCTCTCACAATTTTATTGTGGAGAGGTTAAAATACGATAAAAGTAAATTTTGCTCTGGTACATGGATGGATATGGTAATAGAGAAAACGGCCAACCGGGAGTTTAAGGTTATGGAATGTGTGATAAAGAGAGTTACAGATAATGTAATAAGTGCCTATGTTGTCACAAAACCAGATTTTTCGGAAATCGTCGAATCACTTGAAGACTTTTGCGGTTCCAAATTTTTCACATCGGAACAGCACGTCGACGTTCGAGAGAGCAGAGTGAAAAGAGATGAACACGACATGAAGAAGCTACACGAACGGTTGGAGTTGAGGGATCTCTTTTCAAACACGAGTATTTTTTATACTTAAAAAAAGAAAGATACCTACCTTAATTTTTTTATTGAAAATATGAAGGATACCTTTTTCAGTCATTTAAATATACTGTCCATTTTTAACCGATATTCGATTTTATAGTAAAATTCTTAGATATTATTGTTCTCAGTATCTATAAATTAGATCACGAGAGTGAATATTTTTCATTTATGAGGAAACCTAGAATTTTTTAATAAAATTTATTAGAGATATATTTTTTTAATAAAAAACATGGTTTCTTAATCCACCCTTAAGTATCATATTAAAATTGGTGCCCCACGTGGGGCGCCAATTGTAATAGCAGTTTTCCTAATATTATCTTTTCAGTTATAGCAGGCATAATATAATGAACTATAATAAAGGCGGAGTAAAATATTATTTACGTTTAAAAAAATATATAAGATTCCTATCTCTATTTTTTAATGAAAGTATGAAGGATATATTTTTTTCAGAAATGTTCTGTCCATTTTTAAGTTTTTCAAGGTTTTTGTGGAATTCTTAAATATTAATGTTTTTCAGTATAGATTCGACCAAAGAGAGAATGTTTTTCCATTTATGAAGGAATCTAGTACTTTTTGGTGAAATCTATTAGGGATATTTTTGTAGTGAAAAATATTTGATTTGCCAGTTTCTCTCGGACTATCTATTCTACTTAAACACAACTTAAACTGTCATAATAATGTGAATTAATAAAAAGGCGGACACAGTGTGAAGAAATCGGAAATGTTTTTGCGATGTTGGTTTTTTAATGGAAATGAAATAAAATTCGGAGTGAAATGTTACGTTAAGAAAATAAAGGCATCTTAACGTTTTCATTGAAAATATGAGGAATATACCTTTAGAAATTTAAAAGCAATGTCTCCATTTTTAAGTGGTTAAGTGGTAGAATTTTAAACATTTTTTTCAGCATAAGTTTGAGCACAGGGGAAGAATATTTTTTTATTTATGAAAGAACCTACAATTTTTTAGTAAAATGTTTTAAGGATCTATTTTTCTAGTAAAAAATGTGATTTGCCAGTATTTTCTAGAGTTATTCAATCCACCTACAACCATCACGTCAAAATTGGCGCCCCACGCGGGCCGCGAGTTTTTCTAAACTGTCATAATATAAGTGAATTAATAAAAAAGGCGGACACTGTACGAGGACATTGAATATTTTTTTGCGATATTACTTTTTTAATGGAAATGAAATAAAACTCGTAGTGAAATACTACATTAAGAAAATAGTTATCTTAATTTTTTTATTTGAAAATATTAAGAATATTTCTTCAGAAATTTAAAAATAACGTACGTGCATTTTTAAGTGATATTTACTTTTTAGCGGAATTTTAAACTTTTTTTTTTCAGTATAAATTTGAGCACGGGAGAGAATATTTTTTAATTTATAAAAGAACCTATAATTTCTTAATAAAATCTTTTAGAGATATATTTTTCTAGTAAAGAATGTGATTCGCTAGCCTTTTCTAGAGTTTTTCAATCCACCTTCCACCATCACGTTAAAATTGGCGCCCACGCGGGGCGCCAGTTTTCTTCTAGGATTATCTATTTAATCGCAACTTAAACTGTCATAATATAAGTGAATTAATAATAAAGGCGGACACTGTGCGAGCAAATTGAAAATCTTTTTGCGATATTACTTTTTAATGGAAATGAAATAAAACTTGTAGTTGAAATATACGTTAAGAAAATAGTTATCTTAAAGTTTTATTTGAAAATATTAATAATGTTTCTTCAGAAATTTAAAAACAATGTACATTGCGTGCATTTTTAAATGATATTTACTCTTTAGTAGAAATTTAAACATTTTTTTCAGCATAAATTCGGACACGGGGAAGAATATTTTTTATTTATAAAAGAACCCACAATTTTTTAGTAAAATCTTTTGCAGATACATTTTTCTAGTAAAAAATGTGATTTGCCAGTCTTCTCTAGAGCTATTCAATCCACCTTCAACAATCACATTAAAATTGTCGCCCCACGCGAGGCGCCAGTTTTGTTGCAACTTAATATAAGTGAATTAATAATAAATTGAAAATCTTTTGAGATATCGCTTTTTTAGGGGAAATTAAATAAAGCTCGTAGTGAAATACTAGGTTAAGAAAATAATTATCTTAATTTTATTATTTGAAAATATTAATAATGTTTCTTCAGAAATTTAAAAACAATATACTCTGCATTTTAAGTGATATTTACTTTTTAGTAGAATTTAAAAAAAATTTCAACATAAATTCAGCACGGGAGAGAATATTTTTTTATTTATGATAGAATGTACAACTTTTTAGTAAAATCTTTCAGAGATATATTTTTTCGGTAAAAATGTAATTCGCAGTCTTTTCTAGAGTTATTCAATCCACTTTCAACCATCACGTCAAAATTGGCGCCGTACGTGGGGCGTCTTTTCATGATATTGAATTTTTTCAGTTTAATCTTCAGTAAAGAGTAGAAATCAGAGTATATATATTCGTTGTACCTTTTTCAGTATAAAATTGATCTGCAATACGTTTCATAATGTAATTATATCTCATTAATTTCAGACCCCCTACTTTTCCATACAGAACGAAAACTATTAAATTTAAAGGTGAATGTCGCCATATCCGCCACTGGGCTAGATGCTAGACGCGCTACGTAAAGCAAAGGGCTTATCTTCAACCCTAATATATCCCTCAATCTGTGATCGCAGCGAGCCGACAGCCCAACTAACAATGCACCCGCCGTCGTAAGTGGGCCATATGGACTGACTGACTGCGTGTGTGCATCAGTCAGGGTCGCCGGTGTTATCAGAGAGTGGTGTGGCGGGGAGCGCGATATTCAACTGTCTAGACGTCCGCGGCACTACACTTGACACTGCTAGTCGGTAGTTTTAGTTTAGCGCTCGGCTGGCTATGTTCAAAAAGTACGCCTCATGACGGTGAGAAAAGTTCGCGCTGTCAGTGAAAACAGTATAAAACGGGCCCTGAAAAAGTGCATTTTTGTCATGCGACAAAAATTGACTATTAACAAAAAGGTACACGATTTTTATTAGTTACGAGTTAGCTATTTAACCGGAATTAAGGCTGTGAACTGTGATAATTTGTAATGTGTGATTTGTTTTTTTATTTGTCAAGGTAGTCTTCTATTTACATTCAACGTAAGTTTTAGTGTTTTTGGCTTATTGCAAACATAGATTAGTGGCCCAGACAGTGTTGCGAAAGTGATATTTGGTGCCCAATGCTGTTCCGAATTATTTATCAAGACGATAAACTTTGTACACTTTGAAACAATAGTTAGAAATCGACGATTTATGTGTTTTTGAGCACGTTCTCGTCTAAATCATTGAGAAATATGAGTATTTTTAGTCTGCAAAAGATCACAAGCGTTGGGCGCCAAGTAGCTATTTAGTATTTAATTAATCATATCAAAATACAACTTTGTTTACAGCAACTTCATTCATTTTCTCATTTTTAAATTTACCTATGCCACAATTTCATTTTCATTTTAGTCGTTTTACAATTAAGTCCTTACATACGTATATAAAAGTATACTCACCGTCACGAATCCATGTATTTGATTAAAAAACCTTAAATTATACAGATGTATACATTAAAATGTCTCTTACATATCAATTAAATAAATCTACTACATATTAATGTACCGACAAGATTATGTTTCTCTGCGTTTGCCGACTTAAAAATAGGTATATTGTGTTGCCATCTTTTCGAAAGTAATAGTACCATTAATAGATTATTTTGTCTAGACGGGAGTTTATCTTCCTATTGTCAATTACCATACCGGTTTAGTGAATATTAAAGTTTGTTTAAAACATCAACTGATATTTCGTAGCGTTTAATGCTTTTATTAATAGCAGTCGATTATTGACAGGGCGTGAATTGTTTATTGTATAATACCTAGACGCCAAAAAAATCGTAGACTTTGCTTTCTAATTATGTGATTCATAGTAATTTATTTATACTTACCAATAACTTATTGAACAAATACATATATATGCATTTCCATACATTATTTATTTTAAACTGTTCACCAAAATCTAGTCTGGTGAGTACATAACTATTTAAAGGATGGCATGAGCAACTACTGGGACATGAAATAAAAGACCCCTAAATACGTTTTCACTATTCATTAAAGGGTGAAAAGGGGTTGGCGTTTACGATAGGAAGAGGGGTTGTTATTGAATAGGGAATAGGGAAAACTGTTGATATTCGTCTGGTGATTCACAGCAAACAATAATTTTTATTTGGTGTGCCGATATTTAACGGTTTATATGGAAGAAATCTGTGGACAATAACAGAGGAAAAGCTGGTTAAAGACGATTAACTAATAACTGTTTTTGGAATCAAACGCCTTCTATTAATAATTTTAATAATGTCTGCACTTGCTCAGAAATATGTGGTTGTGTAATAAATAATAATAATAAGTATTTTTGCCTTTAGAAACTTCTTATAGCAATCGCTCAGAACTTTATTCATCGAAAATAACCAAATAAAGATCAACATTTAAATGTCAAATAAATAAAGTGTTTAATTAAAAGCATCCGTGTGTCTACCATCCCAGGTAACAATATTTGATCCTCTTATTATGCTTAAAGACTTATAAATAATATATTATGGCAACTTATACTACTACTGGTTATAGTGAAGCTATATCCAGCACTAAATTTCTTCTAAAACAATTCGGTAATATGAGATTGCCAGTAAAATGTTCTTGCGTAATAAATATAAGGTTAATTCTTACACAGCTTGTTTGCTTCATAAGAGATTTAGTAAAATCTTGTGTATAGATAACCACATGGATTTATAACAGGTGTATAAACATTTATGTAATATTTATACATTTCACAGCTTAGCAATTTCCCTAATGTGGCTATGTAGCAACTAAAAATTTTAAAGCAAAATTGTATAGCAGTATAGTTATTTAAATCAAATGTCATCCACGTCAGATCTGGTATCTGGCTTTCAATGTGTAGTAAAAAGAACATTTTATAAATCATTTATACAACTGACGTTGTCTTTTAGATGTGTGGCTGCAATTTTCCGTCTTTATGGAAAACTTTTATAGCTAAGCCTACTTCGTTTAAAAGATAGGTTCATCGAAACTGTTCATATTTTATGT
Source organism: Leptura quadrifasciata (assembly GCA_963675555.1). NCBI lineage: Eukaryota > Metazoa > Arthropoda > Insecta > Coleoptera > Cerambycidae > Leptura > Leptura quadrifasciata. The sequence continues at coordinate 213,838,698 of OY776673.1, forward strand.
ACAGCATGGATTAGTATTAGATATTGGACAGCATATTTATTTTAAAAATCACAATTTTTAGATCATCGAAAAAATATATCAAGTTTAAGAAACAGTAGAGCTGTAGTAATAATAAAATTATACTTATCCCCGAAATGATGCCACCATAAATTGAATTATTACATAAAACGCGAAAGTACTCATAAAATTTTCATTAGAAATGTCTTATACAACTTTTCTGAATGTTATTTGTTAGTTTATAATTGCTTTATAAATGAGTGAATTTCTTCGAACAATATTCAGCTCAGCTGTTTATTAACAATTTAACTTGTATACACCACGTAAAATTTAACATTCTCGGCCACGGCTTTAATTTCCTCTCATTGTATTTTTGGCTGTTGTGAGGGGATTACTACTACTTAAATTAGACATCAAAACATATTTTGATAGTATTTAGTTACTTAACATTGTCCTAAATCGTGTAGCTGTAAATTTCAGTAATATCTATTAAGTTTCTATTCAGTGTCCTTATATTCCCTCATGGAGCAAACAGCTACCAAAAAATTATAGGTAAACCATCAGTATAACTTCTCTGTTCCTGATTTATTATAATGCTTCCGACAAAATGCTGTGGGGGCAAAAATGACCTAAGCAAAAATAAATTATGTATCATTTCCTAAAAATGTACAGGGTGGCCAAAAATTATTTTTCAATTTAAATTGAATTTTCTCAATTTTTTCAAATGGAACACCCTGTATATTTTGTGTAAGTACTTCCCTATGACTAATTACAACCATTCTCGTTTTATAAATAAATAAGTGTCAAATTCAAGAATAAAAAGAGGTTCCAAATTTATAATAGGGGTTCGACATGTTGCCCATTTTGATTGGCACACGTCTTTATGCAATTTTAAAATGAGGCCAAGATTTTCGCATGTTTTGTGATTGTTTTCAGTTTTTAATTCTAAATGTTTGTTTATTTTTAACTAGTTCTTTCTTCCTTCCCTTCTCTATGTTCTAGTTGTCTTGTTTTCTCTGTCTCTTGTTTTATTATTTTCTTTAAGTTCCAAGTATGCTGAACGTTTTCAACATTTGAATAACTCTTTTATATACTTTTTGCATGCAAACGTGCTGTAAACGATATTTCACTCATACCTATCTTGTACTTAATACTCTTTCGGAAATTCAAAATCTTCGTTCCAAATCAATATTCATGGGATAATGCTAAACAAAATTTGAACTTTAGGACGTATCGTTATTAGACGATGTAAAAACTCTGGCAAAGTTATTAGTTAAAATTCTTGGTAAATTCCAAAATTATTGCTTCAAATTTTTTTCAATTGCTCTATAAAACTTGTACAGTCGCTATCACAATAAGGCTTCCAACCTAAGGCATGTATTTCTGTTTGGATCAGGCTATTCCGATAATTTATTTTCATCCGGATAGAGATTAATGCATTCTGTGCAATAGTTTTGTTAGGCTTTGTTGTCGTAAAAATCTGTTAGCACCAATTTTAAAGAAAACTGTTGACTGCGAGACTGATGCTCAATTCCAACATTTTTACAGCTAAATGTACCTCTGGCATCTACATACTAGCAGAGTTTAAAATACCCAAAAGCAATGGCACACTCAAGGTGTTCACTTTGAAAACCATATCGTGATCACAGCTGTACATAAAATCATTTGACAGAGAAAAATTTACCAAATATTACATTAAACTGCAACTCGGCATAATGAAAATTCTAGTGATAATATTTTGAGGAACCGTAATAGCTTGAAATGCCTTAAAATACCTTGAAAATGACCGTATTCATGACCGCATTTTCAGCATTTTACGTGAAGGTACTTAAAACTTTCCTATACTGTACCGTCTGGTTTTTTTGTCTATTACCTAACTATAGATACTTTTGAGATAAATGATAACTCTCATCTGCACTTGAAATAACCACTTACTGATTACAGGGACGTACTGTGTAAAATTTAGAACTTTATGTGCAGACTAAAGGAATTTATCTCCCAAATTATTTATAACAGGTTTTCTGAAGCACTACCGACAAAGTTCATAACAAAATTTAAAAACGCCTAAGTCCAAAGCTATTGATCTATTTTTCCACATATTTTTCACAAGTGGAAACTTATGATATAAAATGTCGGGCTATCTACTGTTTTTCAAATATTTGACAATTCTTGTTGCTACCAATGATACTGCAGCTTGTGACATATCACAGAATGTAAATAGTTTCCTATAATTAAGAAAAGAAACTCATCCGGCCAGATAGTGTGTGTATACTAGGTCAGTAACAATTGCCGAACTACACAAGTTCCATATCTCTTTGCGACCAACACAACCCTTTTTTTAATAGATGTTGCATCGATGATAGAAAATAGACGAAAAGATAAAAGGGTGGAAGGCATCTGACCTATTTGAATACTGCCACTGTTTTCTATGCATCGAAATTTTTTATTTTCTTGTAAAAAAGCGTAGCGATCACCGACTTCTGTTCTTTCAAATAGTAATGTCGACCAAATGTGACGAATTTATGAGGTTATCGCTTTGATATCTTATATCTTGTAGTGTTTTAGACTGCTGGACTGGAAAATACAATTAAACGTCCATTGACCCACAGGCAGAAGTTCCCAAACTAACTAGTCATGTCATACTAGTTATCAAAATTATTGAAATAGGTTAATTATTTTCAAAGTGTTCCTAGAAGAAAAATGACTTACATTGTGTCTCACTTTTTACCACTATACCCCAATATTGGCAAAAATTAGGAATTTATATTAGTGATTGAGATAGGGTTTTTGTTTTTACAGAATCTTATTCGGCATGACCTAAAGTATACCAAATTTCGTAAAAAAATATTCATTTCTTTACAAAAAAAAACATATCTAAGATTTCAATAATAATCTCCTACCTACTATTCGAGTTATTTATTGTCGGATATTTACAGAACTTGGTAGTCGTGTAGTAATGACGCTAATTAAGCAATAAGACAACATTTGTTATCCAAAACACTATTATGAAATGAATATTTGAAAATTGGTAAGCTATATTTTAAAATACTTAGCACTCGGCATACCAATATCTTTGTTAACAAGGAGTGCTTTGGAATGAAGTTGACAATTGTATCGAATGTCAAATTAAACTTAAACATGGCTGCACAACAATTAAGTATTGCTGATAAAATTGAAATAATAAGAATTGTTGGTGACAGTGTGCACTCTTATCGAGATGCAGCCAGTATCTTCAATTTGAGACATCCAGAACGCCCACAGATTCATTGCACCACGGTTGGTTCAATTAATAGAATATTTAATAGAGCTGGAGATGCCGATCGTCCATTGTATCAAGTAATATTAGATGATGTTAATGTTGAACCACGTGTCAGTGTCAGAGATTTATCTCTAAACTTGAATGTAGACAGAAATAAAATTTGAAGGTGCCTTAAACGTCAAAATTTAAAACCATATAAGCCCAAGTTTTTACACACCATGGAAAAAAAAGGAGACGCAGAGAGGAAATTCCAATTTCGAAAAAAAATTTAAAACTTTCTAATCACAATCTGAAACACAAAAAGTATACCAAATTTTCATCAACAAATGGCCGAGATTGGGGTGTAGTGGTAAAAAGTGAGACGCACTGTATATATATTTTTTGTTTGTCTGGTCGTTCCACATTACCAGTTTTCTATAAAAATATAAAACTAATTACACTATATAACTCATCCGTTGTAGTATTTCGACAGGCCGGGCCGGTCTATATCTCCGCCGACAAAGTTTGCAAAATATTTAGAAATTATTGCTACCGAGAAATAAACATAACTCTTTTGTTGTCAATGTCGACGATAAGAGTATCGTAAACAATTTTAGAAAAACTTGATTCATGCCAGGCACCCGTGATGCTTTTATACATAACATAGAGTGAGTTGTATAAATCCATAGTATTTTTAAGGTAAAATGTACGATCAATTTTTAAAACAAATTTTTGACCTTAAAAAGTTACGCGTCCCATATTTTAAGTTAAAACCTCTTCCTTCTCTCCTTTCCTTTCACGGCACACAAAACATACTTTCCGCAGACTAAACATCATTGTTAAAAAAACAGTTTTCTAGCTTTATCGCCATTTCGTGTTCATTATAATATTGTATTGTAATACTGTTATGCAATGATTTTGCAACAATTTTAAGTGTTTACAAAAACAGAACTAACATTCCTTGTAACACTTTTTAAGCGCTGAGCATAAATCAGACTCAACAGACCGAAAATTTCAGAGACAATTAATGCGTTATCGGTAGTATTAAAAAATATTTCCTGTTTGCTTAACGGTTTAATGCACAATTAATCATACATTTTCATAATAAATACTGAATTAATTATTGTTTTCCCATAAACAATCTTATCACGATGTTTTGTCTAGCTAGTGAATGATTCCACATATTTGAGAATTATATTATTTATGGGCCAGAACGTGAAGGTTCACGCCGTATACATCAAACACTATTCCTTATCGTTCCGAACATATGTCTCATTTGACTTTTTGACATTTTTACTTTGTTGCATGCAATATATGCATGTGGAAGGTCAACGTCCAATGTGCTGCCTCTTAAAAAGTTGGAGGGCACACTGCTGAGTGTTGAGATCGTTACTTTATTTAGTGTACAGCGGAATCAGGTGCTGTTTGATGGTATTAACTTTGAAAGTTTGAAATATTAGAAACGTTTTATACGAGGTCCACTAATAGGCATAATTTTATTGCCTCCATTTAAATTAATCGTATTCATAAGCCGATACTTATTTGGGTTAAAGTAATAACACTCTTAAAGTGCAATTTGTTGCTACATATTAAGTGGAGTTTTGAGATTCTTCGATGGATTGCAGCAGTTGCTATGGTTGTTGGTGATATAGTACTTATTACAGGACTATCGAATAGAGAGACGCCTATAAAAATATAGAAGAAATTAGAAATGCCAATTTTTAGCAAATATTCGGTCGAATTTCAGAATTATTGGAGTTGATTTTAATAGATTCAATTACTAAAAAATCCTATAAACATTGGATTACTCAAGAGCAATTTGGAAAAAGAAAAGTGTATGTAAAAAATAATAATACATTGAGTGAACCGTGAACAATGCATTATGGTGTACCACAAGGTACTGTACTTGGTCTGAAATTTTTCATAATTTATATAAATAGTATACTTACCGCCGGGAAATTAATATCTTTTGCAGACGACAGCGCAATTTTTTATAAAAGCGATTCGTGGAATTCATTAAAAACCATAGTAGAATAAGATATAAAAGGAATATAAAATCATTTTGACAGTAAAGAAGCTAAGTATCAATTATAATAAAACGTTTTTCTTACCTCTGACATCTTATAAGAATAATCTATATGATTACAAATATATCAAAATGATGAGTGCTAATAATGAAATTGAAATAAAATAGTGGGGCAGCTCGACGCCGAATTTCACGTTAATGTGGACACACCGGACAAAAACACCAAATTTTTTCCAGGTACTAGTTAGGTAAGTAACTTTCAGTTTTTGATAGCAACCAACTCCTCCATCAGCCATCTTGGATTATATAGCGGCCATTTTGAAGTATAGGTATATTATCAATATCTCGGCTTCTAAATCACTTAGGACCACAAACTTGGTGTCTAAGTATACATTTTTGGGATCAAAGAATACAACTACACAATTTTTAAATGTATCAGACTATATATTTATACACTAATATAAATGTACCAATTACAAACTATCACTACACATGTTACTAATGATATGCTACTATTTACATATTCATCAATTCAAATAATACATGAAAATGACATAAAATACATAATTATACAATTAAAATACAATAAAATCATATTATGAATTTGTATATGAAAGATGTTGAATTGTATGACTGATGGTCGAGAGGTGAACGCACTTGCCTCTCACCCAAAAGTTCCGGGTACGATCCCCGGTCGTGGCAGTGGAAAATACTGTGAGAGGGATTTTTCCACTATACACGGATATTGGGTATGTGTCCCTTGTCTCTAAATGTGTAGCCCCCTCCCACACAAGGCTCTTCTAGAGCCCTCCGGGATAAAGGGGGTCGTCATTACCTGTGGTGTATTTATTTATTATTATATGAAGGATTGCCTTTATATGAATTGCTTATGTCGTATTCAAACATTGACATTTGCACAGTTCAGTACAATTCCAACGAGCAGTTTTGCAAGAACACCTAAATTCTAACGTACTGATAATAGGTTTTGAGTCAATCAAGAGCGGAATAGAGAAAATTGTGTTCATAATAAAAAAAATACTATTTACCCCTATAATATCGCTTTGCCGTGGACACATTATATATATATATATATATATATATATATATATATAGTGATAAGTTTAAAAATTGTGTAGCTGTATTTCCTGACCCCAAAAATGTATTCTTAGACATTAGTTTGTGGTCCTAAGTGATTTAGAATAAGATAGTATATCTATATTTCAAAATGGCCGCCATGAAATCCAAGATGGCCGACGGAGGAGTTGGTTCCTATCAAAAATTGAAAGCTACTTATACCTAACTAGTACCTGGAAAAGATTTGATGCTTTTATACGGTGTGTCCACATTTTAATAATAAGCTGTTCCACTAAAATCCACTTGTGATAGAATACCTTGGCATTCACATAAACAGCCATTTGCGATGGGAAGAGCATTTTCAGACAACACATACAAAATTAAAGGAATTAATATACAACTTTATGCAATTAAAAAAGTTTTTACGTGTCAGAGAATTAATACTAGTATACAAATCACAAGTTGGATCCAATCTTGCGGTATGGTCTTATTAGTTGGTGTGGAGTAGCAAAAATAATATTAAATCCGTTACAGATAATTCGAAATCGTATCTTAAAAATCATATTAAATGAGCCAGCTCCATTTGCTACAGATGAATTGTATAACAGCTGTTCCTTACTCGATATTAGATAATATTCTGGTAATGCCTTACTTTGTATATATAAAAATAAAAGAGTCCAACTGGACGTACATTATTATGATACAAGGAGCAAACAGAAAGGAAATTTGAAGTTACCAAAAACTGTAGGTCAAAAATTATGGTTATATTGCCAATAAACTTATATTTAAATAATTTGTTACCCACAACAATAAGAGAAAAAAAGCAGGTATCTTTTAAAAATTTGTCTATTGTTTGGATACAAGAAAATAGACAGAGAGTCCACGATATATTCGAGAAATTAAATAGTTAAAGTGTATACGAACTTAATTGAAACCGTATAAAAACTAAAAGCCGGCAAAAACAGTCGGCATCACTTTATTGTACATGGGCGGAGGTAAATAGAAATGCTTGTCATAAGAAAATGATAAGATTTTCGGGCGTTATTATATTATCCTCTGTTTTAAATGGTCTCCAAAAAGCCATGGTAAATTAGTAAATAATTAAAATATTTTACCTTTTATATAGTAGTAAATATTTATAAATATGAACAATAACTAACTAAACTCCTACGCTTGATATTATAACAGGTATTTATGCACTGCACTGGCACATTGACAGCACATCTCCACCGTCCACCGTTGACTACTGAGAAACGATTTACGAGTTTTTTTATACTAGTCGGTCTATCCGTTTTACTATCTTTAAACCAGTGCAGTCGTAGATGGCTCATTCAGACTGATTACATTGCCAGTCTCGGACTCGCCTGCACAGTTTCAACTACCATTCGAATCTCGATACCATTGCTAAATATATAGGACAAAATATCAAGTTCTGTGCGCACGGTTCTGTGCTTTAACACTGACCAGTTTCAATTGTCCTCGTGGGGCGAGCGTAGGTGCGTCTTTACTATGTACATACTTCGGTATGCGATGTAAAGCAACGACAGGCGCAGTTAGTACTTGGATGGTGACCATTCCAACGGAAACCGCGTTCTCGCCTCACACATCTTCCAGCGGCTTGTATATCAGTGTATGCTCGGAAGCTATACAACCTTAGGCGAGGGTTGTATAGGAGATACACCATCATTCGGAGGGGATGTAAAGCCGTCGGTCCCTTGTCTATTAAATGTTAGGCAAGTAAAAGATCCCTACTCTTCTTAAGGGAAGAGGTTCGGCAAAATTCCTGGTTGGGGGTAGCTCGTCTACAGGCGTCGGTGTTAGGCCTCAGTAGCGGAAATAGACCGACATTAAATAAATGTATAAATAAAAAAATAATAAATTGTCCTCGTATAAAGTATAATAGCTATTACTATTTTTGGGACATTGGTTGAAGGTTCAATACTATTCTTATTTTTGAATGATTTTTGTATGTGCGTGAGGATATGTACAGTGCATAATATCTGCATTCTTATATTTTTGTTGTATTCTTAAATTTCTAATATCATTCCTTAGTATATTTAGGGTTTACTTAATATATCTATATGTATATTCTTATAGTTTTATTTATGTTTTGCTGATTAAATAAAAGAATTTTATTATTATTAGAAACATGTGCGTACTCAAACTCATAAAAAATAAAAAAAACATAAATAAGCAAAATAATAAAAGCTTTGAAAACGGAAAGAGACTACTTTCCGAAACGTCAGCAAAATACATTATTTCTGTGTTTATTCCGATTTATATTATTTGCAAAACATAACCTCTGACTGTTCCTTTGACGTCACGGGCGCAGATGCTTTTTTCCAATAATTCTATTATTTTGTAGATTCGATGATTTGTTTTTGAAGAGGGTAATAATACATGTGGTAGAAAACCCAAATAATAGGAAAGAATACTCATAGTAAGAGTTTAAGCGCACATTATGTGTTATAATATACTTGAATTTGTGTATTATAGTTAAATAAATATTATATTATTATTATTATTATTATTATTTTTCGTGTCTAGGAACTTTATTTCTTAAGCATAGCTCGTAAACAAAATTATGCCCACTTCATCTTGCATAATCTTCATATTAATTTCTGAAATGTGCATATTTCGTGTAGACTAAAAACTTGAATAACGACTCGATCATACGCAGCGATAGAAAGTTGTAGAATTACTGTTTTATTTTAGATAAATTAATCGTTAGGATGGCGTTGGTCTTTAATCTTCCAGACAGTCGGACAAGACTTTTTATTAATGTTTAAGTCAGACTGACATTGATACGCTAGAAATACCGATTTTTTAAATTAACCGCGCCATAATCTGTTACATAACCTTGTGGATACAGTAGACATCGCATTAATGAATTAATTAATTATGCTTATTGTATGTAGGTTACAAACTCGTTCTACCTACTCTACGAGCTATCCTTTAAAATCCATGCTAATAGCGTTAGATCTCGAAAATATACCTTGAAAGGTACGTGTCATATTGCTTCCTTTAGTTTCGGATTTCCCAACCTCACCGTCTAGATGCAGTGAGTCAGAATGTCGTCAGAATTTTTTTCTATGCACATAAATAAATAAGCTGTTAACAATAATGCAATTTGTTATTTATTATATGACAAATATATGCAGTCTTTAGCACTGTTACCTAATCCTCAATGTGACACTTTCTCTCACTCTAGACTCGCGTTTAGGATATTGAATCCCAATATGCACAATTTTATTTTTGTTTAAACCTTGGTTTAAATATGCTTCTGTCCTATCGGTTTGTTACAGGATGGTTTTTACACACGAAAACTCCAAATAACGTTGAATTTTACCTGCAATGAACAAAAAAGTTGTAGGTTTTACTGTGTGTACACTGTACCGGTTAGATTTATGAAATTGTTGTCCAACAAATCATTAATGAGTTTAGGCATTACTGTTGTACCTAAAAGCTGGCTCTCAAATAGTATATAGTCTCAATATTCATACCAAAAACTTAGGGGCGCAATAATAGCTGTAAAATTAAATTTTATGCAACATAAAGATACATTTATGTTATTTTTATTGCCAGCTAAAAATACTGTATTCATAGGTATATTTTTGATTTTAAGCAAAGGATCACGCTACCAAAAATCGGCTACAAGTTATGTAAAATTGTTCCTGTCGTTTTATATGCAACTTGCGGAAGTTGGATCATGTCTCAAATAAATAACCGCTGCCCAAGGAATCACTACTTCCACATCCAGATTTTGTATCCAAGTCTTATGGACACTAAATCCCAATGTAATATTTTATTCCCTTTAATAATAGAGTGGGGGTGGAAGAGGAGGTGGCTAATGTAAAAAAAATTTAGAAGTTCTCGTATACACACTAATCAATTTCGAACATCTTTTACGCGCGGCATCTCTTCCAAATAAAATAACCTTAGATTTGGAAAGATTTATTTCTAGACAAAATTTGGTGGAGATTGGCACTAGTGAATTTTTATTTTTATTTTTTATTTTAATGCCTTGTTTATATTTACGTCCTGGCGGAGTTTAGCAACAGCTACTCTTCCACTCAACCAGGACGGCGAAATGAGATGCCGTTCACCCATCCAAGTGACGGCCTCGACCAACGCTGCTTACTTCGCTGATCGAGGTCTCAGCGCTTAAACCGATGACGGTACCTCACTTCACAATCAATCAAGGTCACAATTTAAGGTCATAATTTAAATTCATGCAAGCAGTTGGCCAAATCCGTTTCGGGAAAGAATATGTATATTTGTGCGTCGTCAGCATAAAAGTGAGCGTAGGAATAGCGTGATCATAAAATTGAAATGTATACAAAGTAAACAATAAAGGACCCAGTATGGAACCCTGTGGGACTCCATTAACGCACAGTCAGATTCCAATGCTCCCAAAATAACAGATTGAAATCGTTGTGTCAAATATTTTTTTAATAATAACTTAGCTTGATCAGTGAAACCTATATAATGGAAGATGGCTAAAAGTAATGTTTTATTCTATCAAATGCTTTAGAGTAGTCGAGTAATATAAGAAAACAAAAATTATTTTGATCTATAGCAGTGAAAATGACATCCGATACTTTAAACAATGCAGTAGTGCACCTATATCCAGATCGAAAACCAGACTGATACGATGGTAAAGTATTACATTCATCAAGGTGCACTCGTATCTGATTATTTATTATTTTTTCGAAAGCTTTTGAAAGGCAACAAAGACTGCTAATAGGATGTAAATCTTTTAGTTCTTCTGGATTAGTAACCTTAGGTAAAGGAATTACACGAGATTTTTTCCATTTAGCAGGGTATACTCCTTTCTCTATGGCAAAGTTAAATATATGACATATATAAGTCAGAATGTGAGGACACTCATACTTATACTGATGTTATCTACTCCTACGGCTTTGGACTTAAAAGATAAAATAGGTTTATATATTTCAATATCGTAGTGTTTAAATGAGAAGTCTGCTATATTTGCTCTAGTGCTATTTGCATAATGGTTTGTTATATCAGCATCTAGAGTTAAATCACTGTTTGTCAAAGTGACGAAGTATTTGATAATTGATTTTTTGTCCAGATATTTCAGCTGTTTCCACTCCTTTTTTATTGCCCCTCGTATTATTTAAATTAAATTCTAAGTATGCCTTTTTTCCCGAATAATTGGTTAGGTTTTTTAGATCTTTGTAGTAATTCCAATCACGGTCCAGTTTGCTCTTCTTAAATTTCGCAAGGGCTTTATCTTATGATTCTTTTATTATCATTTTTTTCTTCATATATAATTTCTTTTTAAAATTTCTATATTTAACTATGTGGCTAAACTTCGCCTTGTAAATCGCTATATATGTGCTTGTAAATTTACATTTTCCCAATAAATCCGTTTTATTATTGATATTATTATTATATCAACTCAAAGTGTACTTTTATATTTCAAGTTTTACTTAATGTGTCTAAATAACTTTCGCGAAAAATCGTTTCTATACTTTCAGTTGCGCAGTATACACGTTTTAATGAGTTAAAGCCAAACTGAAGGCCGTAAATTTTGTATGGTACCTGTTTCTAATTTTAGTCAAGACACAATAAATTGTTGTGTTACGCGTCTGGGTTGTCGTCTAGTCCTTAATAAATTTATCTTTGAATTAGGTTGCATCTCTTGCCGTTAACTTAATTTCCTGGTAGGTGATGTATCTTTTACACTAATTTAAAAAAGCTACACGGCTTGCCGTATCTACATTCCATTTGTGACGATTTGGTAATTCTCTCAAAATATGTGGCTACAAGTAAATATTCGCCTACCCAAAAATTAGACTGTTATTGATGTTATTATGGTCTTGTCCAGATACCTTTAGTATAATTATTATAATAAGTATGCCTATACGATATTAACAGGCCGTAAAGTTGGATGTATGATGTATTTTTAAACTACAGGAAGTCTGAAGCGTTTTTCATTATATAGTGGGTTTTTGTGGTCAAGCCATATAACTAAAACCAAAAGAAAAACGCGGCGCACTACCAATATTCTTGTAAAAAGAATGTAAAACGTAGGAAATTCAATACAAAACGATAATCTAGATTTTTATGTAAATGTACATAAAAATCGAAAACCAAAAACACGCATCAATTTCAATATTAGTCTCCAGAAAGTAAAAAATTAACAAATCCAAATTGAAAATGGGAGGTGCAGGATAAACATAAAATCAAAGATTATCAGATATCCACCGATAGAGATCAACGAGGGCACAGAACCGCGAAATTTTAACTTACGGTTTCAGCAATTAAACTGTACAAAAATAGATCCTTTCCACCTCGGCATGTCAACAAATACTTTTAAAACGTATGCCCGATACAATCAATGGCCCCTTATGTCAACTATGGCGTTTTTATATAACGCTACAACATACGCTGCCATGTTAACTAAATCGCATCCGTCAATACAGACTACAGGTTCCTTCCCGTTCTGGTCTGTAGCATTTCAGAAATGCGTCTGTTATTAATTGATAATATGTTCGGCTCTTTTTTTTTCGAATAACGAAAGACACGATTACTCGAACCGTAACAATGTTAATTAAATTAATGAGTCCTGTCGCGACCAAGCTACAAACATAGAACTGTCGTTGGCGCGCAAACGAGTGCGACATTGGCAAATATTTACCTGTAAAAACAGTAAACAGGGCCGTATTTTCAAGACGTAGAGAATCTATGGTTAAAACCAGAATACATAGAAAGATATAATATCGATTGCCATATTCAGTAAACATCTAAATGTGTCGCAGTAATTCTCTGAAAAAATAAATGTTAAATATAAACATTATTGCCATTAAATTAGCTAAGTATTATAAATTAAAATAATCACGTGCTATTTAGTTAGTTCCAAGGACCTACAACATCGAATAATGCATTTTCTAATTACTCTATTAAGTAAATTAATTATTATTGGTTAATTAATCTAAAAATTGTTGTATTTAATTTGATACTGAGGTTATTTTTTCAGCCTTTACTATAAAAATCAACCTTTGTCATAATATCAAGCTCTAAAATTCAGTGAAATGTGCTTTGTTAATTTTTAAGTTATCATTTTATTTTGAGTTTGTGGTTACGGAGTTTACCTATCTACTTTTTTTATCAAAGTGCTACAAAAACTAGTAGTGGTCCATCCCTTAAAAAGTGAAAAGGCGTCCAATAACCCTCTGGATAAGACCATTCTTCACTAGAGCTACTCCGTACCCCTGTCGTTTCGCTGATAGAGAAAGTGGCGTCTCTACACTGAAAACAGAAATTAACGCTCGAGATAAATTATCTGTAATTTAGAACAACGGTTATAAGTCTTCAACACTAAAATTTAGGTGTTGCAATTTAGCTATTATCTCCATGTAAATGTTTCAGAGAATAGTGCTAATACAAGTACTGTGGTCAGTAACTGAGAAAGTAGAGTGAAACAGCTTACAGGGTTATCTATTTTCTCACTATCTCCCTCATATCTTTTCTTGGTTCATATACTCTACCAGTCACGTGATTAAACGTAAATATGGTAAGTGCATAGTGGTAGACTAGATGATATAGTGATTATCAATTTAAGGGATACTTTCACGAGATGTCGATGCCAGGCGTTAAAAGAATGACAGCTGTTGTAGTGCTTGCTTATTTCACATCCATTATCACTTCAGGATAATAACATTTTAAAACTTGCACGCGACCAGACAAAAGCATATTTTTTGGCATCAATTTAACCTTCGACAGAATGTGAATTCCTTGCTATTATCTTCCCTACTATGTGATTATAGGAAACACATGGAATCGGGGTTCGTTGTGATCTACAAATAATCATCTTTCGTTATTTAAAACAACTAATTGAAATAAGCTTTCTTTGGATCACTTTATTTTATAAAATAATACATATCTCGCCCCCACATAAATAATAATGTATATATGCGACAGAAAAGCTGAACTGAAAATGTCCCTGTAGGTCAAGAATTGCTAACGTATAGTTCAAATCATTAATGTTGTCATTCACGTCATCAGTTTTTAATTTCCGAGTCAAATCATGTCAAGGTCACACAGAATGGCACATAAAAAATACAATGAATGCTAATATCCGCTGCCGCCATTTTGAGGATAGTATCTTTGCAAACATTAAAACTAAAGCACTAACAATCTATTTACCTGATTACAGGGAACCTAAAATATCACAGTAAGAAACATTAAAACTTATAAAAACAAAAAGAAATATGCCATCAATACATTTGATATGTGTCAACTATACCCTACTGAATTGACAGATAACTCAGAGAACTGGACATCTATTCTGTAATTATGGGAAGAGTAAGCATTTATCGTGCGAAGCAAAAGCTCCCATCACACGCATCTCACCCCACCGTCTTAGACTGCATTCCGTAAGTGCAGTGAATAGGTGGTGAACGTAAAGTGATTAAGCGAGAATAGCCGAATTTACAATTAATCAGGTTGGCGCAACAGCATCAGCTGTTCAGTTGTTGTTTTATTGTGGTTACTGCTTTTTAAAGTTTAATGTCATCAATAACTGAAAAGTTAACACGTTATCACAATTAGGTAAAAGGTGACTGAATAAATTGTTATCCTGGTACCTGTTATTAAAATGGTAGAGGGTAATTGGTCGGCCCCTAAGACGAACGGGCAAAAGAAAATTTTGATAGTATTTACATTATTATATGCTCTATGGTGATTCCTGAACGTCGTATGGGGGCTTGCATGAAAGTAGTGACCGCTTCGATTATATCGCGGGTCCTCGCCATCTCGAAGATTTCTTAATACCTAGAATTTATTTATTGACCAAAAATTCCGTAAGGATATACCCTCGTTATTGGTAATATATATTTAAGAAAATATAACTATGATAAACTAAAAGAGTAATTGAAGTATTTGCTAAGAATTATATTGTTATTGGCATGAGCAACAATGTCGGTGACATGAATACCACAAACAATTTCGGAACCATTTTGTAATTTCTTTTGGAGACAATGCAGGTAACAGATGCTGACGACAAAGTTACCGCGCCCTCAGCAATATTAAAAATCGTCTATCATTTGTAACGAACAATTTCTAAATGCAAAAGTAAAACTGCTTCCTGTAAATGACTCCTATTGCTTTTATTGCAACCAAAGAATATTTCAGAATGTAATTCCGTTACATGCGAGAATCAAAGTAGGAAGCGTATTGTTTTGTGCAAACATTCACATAAAAGCTTTTTTTACAAACGTTCATTTCACTTCCTCGACTATTAATGCAGTCAATAAATAACTATTTACATTTTTCATACTATTGTTTGCAATTTTACTAAATTTATTCAACAGACACAATGGAATAATACGGTCGAGCGTCTGACTATCATATATTATAGTGTCCTGCTGCCAGACCAAGCTTATAATCCCCGCTGCAGCCGGTCCTGGTGCGGAGGAGAGTGAATAAGTATTGCGCGTCACCAGCGGCAGACGTCATCGCTGGCTGGCAGTCTGGGGCTGGTTAGGGGTCACATTGAAAGGGTGGAGAGGGGCGCGCCGGCCTTGGCTACGTCTGGCAGCAGTCTGGGCATACTCGCCCCCTGCTTGCAGGTGTAAGTGTCTGTCTGTGTAGTCGGCCAGGAACCGCCCACCCCTCCGCAATTAATAACCCCCCCTGGGCAACGGTTGTACTTAGTACTTCACAGTATTCAAGTTCAGTAACGGACCGCAAGAGAATTATTGGGGTTGGTACGGGGTAACATAAATATTTAATCGCATTTACAACTGTATTGAACGCTTTTACTGAAAGCATAACGTAATAATAACATAGAACAGCGTGCAAAAAATAGCTTACTTCTAACTTCACCTACTTCAAATATTATTTCTTATTAGAGGTCGTCTGAGTAGAACGTCTATATAGACTTTTTATGGTTACGTATTGAAGTTGGATTCTCTTTGATTTTAGTACTATTACCTCTAGAAGTTTATCAAAATTACATTACTTATACTAAGTATGAACATCGAATCGACCTGATAATGGAAATAACAGTGTTGAACTTGGAAAGCATAGTGCAAGGGCGACTACAACAAAATTAAATTAAGTATAGATTTTGTAGTAGGTATTAGAATATTTACATACTTTTTCTGTTAGATAAATCACGTTGTTATTAATATTTATAAAATATAACAAGGGTTGATAATCTAATCAGAAATTAATCGAAGATTTACACCTCTGTCGAGTTTCGCTTAATAAAAAATTTACATGATTTGACATGTACAGAGTGTTCTATTTAATGCGTTGCATCCAATTTTCTCGGTAGCGCTTGACATAATTTTTTCATATTTAATATGTAAATTAATATAGTTAGATTGTCTAATTATATGAATTTGTTTCCAAGTATTTAGCATTAGCTGTTTGGTTCTACCGAAAACAAATAATGTCGAAACAACAGTTTGCAAATGGTGCTAAATGTCTTTGGATAAATCTTTGCGTTAATCATTGTAATTAATTGTTGTTGCACTTGTGTAACTTTTTAGAGATAGTATTAAAAACGCTAAAGAAATCCTACATGAGCGTATGAACTTTGAGCATTTTTGTGAAAAATTGATAATAATAGCAACCACAGAAACAGTACCGAACATGTTGATAAAACCTGTCTATAATTTTTTATATATTTATTTATTTATATACAACCACCCAACAGGTAACCAAGTGCAGGGTAGGAACATTACAGTGAAGTAATAGAAAACATTATACATCATAATAGAATCATCAGACCATCAGTCAGAATAAAACATTGCAATTGAAAACGTTTAAAAAACCATTCAAAACATTAGAATAATTAAAATATTAGACAAGAAAAGATTAAAAATTTTATAATAGAATTACAATGGATCTATCGTCGAATACAAAAGTAAGGGTTGTATTGTATAATTATTATAAATCCTATCCTGCAGTAGATCATAGTTATTATACATAAAATATAAAGGAGAATACTTTAATACGTAGTTCGAGGAGTAGGATGATAAAATGTTTCAGAGTTCGGGCTTGTTATACGAGGTGTATGAAAATTCAGTTGCCTCAAAGCAAGAGGACAATCAAACATGTCAAGTATAATTTTATTGAGAAAAATTATTGAGTGTACTAGCCTTCTATTTTCCATACTTGATATGCCAAATCTTTCCAACATTTTGCGAATACCCAGTTATTGGATAGACACCATCTTCAATAAAACATAAATATTTAACAAAACAGCGCTGGACATTCTCAACAATGTTTATATAAATAGCATATCCTGAGGACGACAAAATAAGCGAGAAGTATTCCAATTTTGATTGTACAAATGAGTAGTACAACAGTTTCATAATGTCAGTATTACTGAACCCTTTGCAGTTTCTCATTACAAAGCCTAAGCTTTTTACCGCGGGCAATAATAAAATTATTTGTTCAAAGATAACTGTTACTGTGTCTGGCTCTTGCAATATTTGACACTTTATATGATAATCGTACTTGATAGTGTTACGTATTTTAGAAAAGGTGAATGTAGTACATTTAGATATATTGAGCAGTAAGTGATTAGAGAGACACCAATCATTAACCATGTTCAAGTTGGTCTGCAGATTTTCGCATTCTTGCTCGCTTTCTATTATACAATATATTTTCAAGTCATCGGCATATAGGAGGCTCTCTACATTGAGATCAACTACTATGTCATTTACAAATACAACAAACATAAGCGGGCCTAGTACGGATCCCTGGAGAACGCCAGAAGTGGCCAGGACGTCACATGATCGAAAACCATGATATTACACGTATTGACGCCTATTCTCTAGATATGAAGAGAAAAAATGTAATTGCGACACTGGTAACCCAAATTTACTCAACTTCTCTAATAGAATATCATGATCCAGGCGATCGAATGCCTTGGAAAAGGTCTGTGTAAATGGTATCAATTTGTTGATTTGCATCAAGTTCCTTAGAAATGAATTGTGTAATACATGCGAGATTAGTCTCAGTAGATCTGCCAGCAACAAATGCATATTGGCTGCGTACAATTTGACCATTTAAGTGATTGAATAATGACTAGGGAATGCAATCCCGTAGGATAATTTTAATCCCGGTATTTGCGGGATCCCGCAGGGTGTTGTAAGACTTTGCAAATAAATCAAACTAGTACCACATTTACACGGTTTTAATTAATATTAAACAAATTTTAAGTATCAAATTCTTTATTAATATTTTTCAGAGAACTCACTCAGCCAATCAGATCCCATGATTTGAATTTCCCGCGCTTCGGTCGGTAATGCAGATCTCATAATTTGAATTTCCCGCGTTTCGGTCGGTAATGCAGATTCCATGATTTGAATTTCCCGCCATAAAAGGGGGCGTGGCTTCGTGCTGTCTGATTGGCTGAGCGGTGGAGGGGCGTGGCTTCGAAGGTGGAGTGGTGGGGGTGGCCTGAAGTGGCCACTTGGACCAGACAGTCACGTGATCGTCGTTAAGTATTGGATCTGCATTACCGACTCAGAGGTGGGAAATTTTAAAATCCTTCACCCCTTACTGTCCCCTTCCGCCACTTGAGCCAGGCAGTCACGTGATCGTCGTTAAGTAGGGAATCTGCATTACCGACCGCGGGAAATTCAAATCTGACAGGGCCCTGTGCCGACATAACCTAACTAATACCCCGTGCTCGTGTGCCCCCCGGCTGGTCGACGCATGATTCTAACCTTACTAATGGCCCCCGCGCCAACCTAACCTAACTTCTGTTACCAACTTAATCTCACTTCTATCATCGCGTGTTGACCGGTTAGTGTCCCCCGTTTCGACACATAACCTAACTTCTGTTGCCAACTTAACCTCACTTCTATCATCATTCAGCTCACAGTACTACACAGTCAAATTTCATTTGTTTTGCTTTCATGTTTGCGCGTGTCCGCGCACAGAGTAAAAAGCGTGAATTTCTCCTCAACCTCGCAAATCCCGCCACGGGATCCCGCACAATTTACGAGCAAGATTAGTCCCGAATATTGCATGCACGATCCCGGCATTTCGGGATCCCGGTATCCTGGCATTGCATTCCCTAATAACGATGTATGCAAGGTGATTTTGAATACTTTATCGAAATTGATAGTTGTAATGGGCCTACAATTTTAAGTTGCGCTTTTGTTGTCTTGTTTAAAAACAAGGACGAGACGAAAATATTTCCATACGTCAGGAAATGTCTGCGTTTTCAATGATAGATTAAATGTTATTGTGCGTGAACCGGCATATTCTTTAAGGATTTAAGTACTTCTATTTCTGAAAACGCTGTTAATAAACAGATTAGATCTAATGCAAAGAATTACATAGTATTTTGAAAGAACAGTGAGAGCATCTAATCATATAAATGAATGCAAATAGATTTATGTCTAAATTTTAAACGTCCGAGACCCGCATGTAAATGGGAGAGTGAAGAGAGTCCTGTACTTTATGCAATCGTCCCACTAAGTAGCGTTTAATATTCTACAACTTCAATAGTTTCTGATGTCTGTTCTGTTAAGGTTTTGTTATACTTTTTTTTTATAGTATCAACTCAAATTTTCCTTAAATTCTTAATAATATATATTTTATGAATTTTAAATCACGGACGTCAGTTGATACATATACTTTTCTGATATCGACAATACACAGACTGTCTACCAACCGAGAAAATAGGGAAGAAACGAAAATTTAGTCGAACCGAGAAAAACCGGGACAAAGACGGGAATTTCGGATTGTAACCGGAAATTGCAAATGGTACGCTTTTGACGAGAACGATTTCACTTCCCAGAAATATATAGGATGACCAACAATGATTTTACAATTTAGAACTTTTTGAATTGAACTCTCTCATTTTTTTCATGTGAAACACCTCGCATATTTTTCTACCATATGATGTGGGAATAAAAAATCAATATTTTTTTGTGCGTACATCTCTATGGCTATTTGCAACCATTTTCGATTTATTGAGCAACAAGTACAAATTTCAAGAATAAACTTTTAAAAATGGAGGAAAAAATGAACGTGAGAAAGAATCGCGACTTTCAGCGTCTAAATTTGATAGACACCCTGAATACATCACCGCATGATGTTTCTCAACCTTTTAATATGTCCGCCTTTCTGTCAGTCCGTCCATCGCAGACACGATAACTGAAGAAAAGTGCTATTTTATTGAAATTGTAACATAAGTCAGGGTGGGCCAGATAAGATTCTACAAAAGCAAATATACAGCACTGTATACTAACGACCGTTTTGCCAACAAAGTTGGTATCATCGGGAGATAATTAAAAACAGATATTATAAGTACATAAAAACATTTATCTACATAAAAGTATTCTGTAAAATATTACAAATTATATAAAAAATCTAATAAATCGTCTAATGTTTCCAACCAGTATTTTTGTGGATGCGGATGAAATATTTTACCATCGCTTCAACTCCTCGAATATTACCGACTGCAATTAGGACCTGGTTTTATAATAATTATTGTGCGAAGTTATACCTAAGACAAGACAAGTTATTTATTGTATTATTAAGTCAAGTCAGTTGGCAATCTTGATTCTTCCTTTGTCTGGATCCGCCACTGTTCAGAGTAATTGGCCCGGTTGTTGCAGTCCGATGACTGTCTTGTCTACATGTCCATCGCACAAGTCTCATGTTCTGTAGCCGTGGCTTTTGGTCACTTTGGTAAGCCCCAGACTGGCTTTGCATACGCCGGATATATTGTTTACTTTGCAATTTCCAGAAGCCATTATTAATTAAGGTAAAATGGATAAATGGGGGCTAGTATGGTCGTGGTACCTGAATATTGGGGTTCTCGACGAAGCGAATTGAAATATTAATCTAAAATTTCTATTCAAGAGGACTTTACATAATGCAACCTTCAAGTTGGATAATATCGGAAATGTTTATACTTTCAATCGACTGTGTGAATTAATTCAGGTATTTTACAACGTCAGTAGCAATTAAATCGTTTACTTTGTATATTATAGAATTCACGAATTCGAAAATAACATTACAAGACAAACTAATACCGGCTCGTGGGTACCAGAAAACTGTTCGGATTCAACTTCTTTAAAATCATGTTCAGTATACGTGAATATGAAATGGTATTTTATCAGCAGGGAATCTGGCAAGGTATTTTTTAAATAAAAATTTTTGAAACAATTAAACAATTTCAATTTTGTTGCATCCAGCAACGTTTTCGATATTGTTTCGTGGAGAATTTAAAATCTGCGTGTCGTACGTTGTACTCAAATGAAACATTTAGGTGATATATAAATTGCAAAAATATTCAGCAAATCCATTTACCAACTCTTTGTTGCCTACATAACCTGCTCTTTGATATAGGTACATAACAGTTGAAATTCTTGAAGTGCGAGGGGATCTCCAAAGTTTTTGCATTCACGCCAGGCTCATGTGTTAACTCTCTTAATTATATTGGAATTATACCTAGGCAAGTAATTCCTGCTTTGAATTACAGTTTTAGGCACAATCGAATCTAGAACGGCATTTATTTTTTTCATAAAATTGTTCAAAAACATAATATCGAAGAAAATGCCAATCGATGTTTGCCAAATTTTAATAAAGCTCAATTAAACCGGCTTTACCATAGCTATTATAGCTCAGATTAACGGTGATTTTATTGTTAGGTTTTTACGAATGTTAAATAATACCCTAAGCGCAGGATGATGAAGATTCTTATTGATTAAAATGTTAGGAGCCTTATCTATACCAATATAATAATAATAATAACCGTCTTTATTCACCCTTAATGGCATAAATACAAGATTTAGTACATTTTATGAATTAATGGATGAAGTGGCAAAGTCTCACCCAAGAAGGGCGCTTTTCAACTTAACCAGAGTGTTATAGTTCAAGTAGGAAGAAACTGAGACATAAAAAACATAACAAAAACTTTACGGCCTCATTAAAATACCGGTACTCTTTTTTGTGCTGTTCGCAAATTGACTCGTTTACCTTTATAGGCTTTTAATGTGCGTCGAGAATGTTTAATGTCAGGCTTGGCGCCATGGCCCGCGGCGATATAATTATGCCATAAAGTATTTGTTGCGTTTTTTATTTACTGGGATCTATTTATTTCAACTCGCGCCATGGCCCGCGGCGATAATAATTATGTCGTAAAGTTTTTGTTAGGTTTTTCTGTCTCGGGAATTTATTGCTCGAACTATACATAAAAATATTACAATAAGCAAAGTTTAACATAATGTAACTCAATAAGGCATATACCTGCACATATATACACACACGTATGTATGCATATAAATACGCATTTACACATATATAAGTGCAATATAGAGAGAGAAGTACAAGAAAGACAAGAAATGTTTGTATACATACATATTTATACACAGCATTACAATACACATAATAGAAATATTTAGCTTAAGTTTAAACTGTAGATAAATAAAAATCTTATCCTGTCCCTATAAGCATTGCCAGATCAAAATATTTTATACCTGTTTTTGAGATAACAAAAGAGCTACGCACAGATTCGAACCTTAACAAATTTAATAATATTTTTTTTTAAATCCATCTTTATAAGAATCCCAAGAATGTCAATACAATATAATTGTGTAAATTGTGTGGTTGTTTTTAATTGGAAATACTCAATGCTTGGAGATGACTCCTCCGTATTTAATATTTTAAACATAATATACTATATTCTTTTTAATCACGTCAAATATCAAATTTACCTCAATCAACAGGGATTCATGCCAAATGCTTTACCACCAGCAATTTGGTAGTTCATAGCTGAACATTTGGATGCTGGAGGCCATGTAGATGTCATTTATACAAATTTTTCTAAAGTTTTCGACATACTGGACCACGGAATTTTGCTAAAAACTTTATCCGAATTTGGACCAACTGGGCATTTCCTAAACATTTTTTAATCCTACTTAGTAGATAGACAACTAAATGTACAGTACCGTGGATTTTGGTCTCTAAATATCTCAGCGACATGAGGTGTTCCCCAAGGTTCTGTGCTTGGGCCTTTGCTCTTTAAAATTTCTATAAATTATATCGTTATGCTTACGCTGCAAAACGTTCCTTTATGCCGACGATCTAATTTTTTTTACATCTATCACTAATGTAGAAGACTGCGCTTATTTGCGAAACGATCTTGTACAACTAACTGTGGTCTTGGTGTAGCGTAAACAATCTACAGTTAAATATCTCAATATCTAGCTCTATGATATACACTTGTGCACAAAATCCAATAAAATTTATCTATACAATTAATAACGAAGAACTGAAGAGCTGTAGTCATCTTAAAGATCTAGGAGTTATATCGACCCAAAGTTATCTTTTGTTAGCCATATCAATCAATTCACCGCTATCCTTTAAAAATTTAGGCTACATTATCCGTAGTTGTAAAAAATTTAGCGAAAAAAACACTAAAATTTCTCTTTAATTCATTTGTGAGGTCATGACTTGAATATGTTTGAATAGTCCTGGTTATGAACATCATAAATATAGCATTTAAAAACCTCAGAGACGTTTTCTTAAGTACTTTGGTTCAAAAATTCTGGAAAGTATCCAGAGAGAGGTTTCCCACATTGTGACTTATTACATAGATTCAACACAAGTGATCTTCAACTACGTCGGGTGTATCACTCTCTTGTATTCCTTTTTAAGATTTTAAATGGCACCGTTGGCTGCCCTGAAATTCTTAGTTCCATTAAATTCCATGTTCCTAATTTGCTTTTTGTCAAAATGCTAATTCGACTGGAGTATAACATTGGTAACTATTTTCATGTTTGGGTGGGGATGCAAAGGTAATAATCACACGTCTTTATATACTACATTTTAACTGTATAATTGTATTGTTTTTTAAGTCCTATTTTCAGGTGAAAATAGCAAATGTAATTTTAAAACAAATTTAATATGTTTCTAAATGTTTGCAAAAATGTATAATATAAAAAAATATAGTCGCCAGGATGTTTCTTCAAGTTAATTACTACTAGTTAGACCCTCTACTTATACTTGATAGGTTTTACATCTATAATGAACTTTTATTACACTGTCTTTTTCCAATAGAAAATAGCAACCGATCCTATGGCGTTGAGATTAATTCTGAGCTTTCCAAGCAAAGCTAAATTTAACTCTGACTTAAATTATGAACTAACATACATATTAGGACAAATAAAAAGTCCCAACAAAAGCCATAAATTCAGCCATTGCATAATCAAGTATGCGGGCAACGTTTTAACCACGTTATCTACATAATAACTTCCTCCTGCATTTTCTATTAAAACAAAACCAATATTATACAAATAACAGCACAGATTCAAGATAATGTTGGTAGTCATTTCTCATGGCCGTAATGATAGGTAAAAGGGGAACATTACCCTGATTATCAGAGCCTACCTAGCTCGGTCGGGCGACTCTAATAAAAAGCCGCAATGCCGTAATTACACTGATTATTTGAAATGTGTGTATACAATGACACGGCTGGCGTTAGATAATAATGGCCGTTTGTCGAGTTGTACGCACACATGTTAATTACCTTTGAGTGAATAACCCGTGGTTAGTGGTGGGTTGGTACACAATCACACGAGGTTTACAGACCGATATAAAGGGCATAATCAAGTGGCTTTGTAGGATGGAGTCACGTATGTAGATTGATTGCATGATCCCCATTTTTCCGCAAACCCATTTGGGATTAAAACAAATTAAATCATTAGGTCGGTATCGCCAATAATGCCCTTTTATCATACTTGTTCGTGGATCGCCATTTTAATAAAGACATTGAGGCTCGAGGCTGTCAGTTTTTCAAATTCAATATATTATATTGATGCACCGAACACATATACGATGCTACGATATCTGATGGCAATTCAAATTCTCTAAAGGTTGTGGATGCTTGATACGTGCAGTTACAGAGAGCTGGTTAGAATCTCTTGTAAATAATTATTTGATCTTAATAAATGCCCTATATATAGATATTATAGCGACTTCTAATATTACTATTACTAAGTGCTGTTTCACATGCGACTGATTAGCTACTGATGGTCAGTTCTGACCATCCGTACTGATCATTGAACATGTGTTTTCATATTTGTAACGTCAGTCAGCAAAATGAGTTTGGTATTGAGAAGTCATGATGCTACGCAACGCCTTGTTGTCGCTTTGTGTATCCAAAGAATTGTAAAACGTAAGAGAAAAGATACAGGAAGCTTAGATCAATGTGGGTACATCCTCTTGTTATGTTGAGAGATGTACAAGGCACATTTATGACAGTATATTCAGGGTTAAGAGAATCATTATCGCAGACACCTCTACAAACGCTTTAATTTTTGCATCCCTACTTTTATTATAGTTCTTGTCTGACAGGCCCTTTTCCCCGAGTGACGCGTAAGAGGTTCAGTATCGACACGACAAGTGTTTTTATTCATGAGGGCTGTGATAAGGCAACAGCGCTACAAATATCAGCGAGAATAATCGGTCACATGTGAACTGCACCACCATACGATTAGTAGCTCGCAATAGTCCTGATGGTACGCTCGGGTCAATCGACCATACGCATCACATGTGTAATGGTTCATAAAACCAATGGCCATATCTCATCAGGACCGACCATCAGTAGCTAATCAGTCGCATGTGAAACGGCACTAAATATACTAAAGGCGGAGGAGCCACCTCAAAGACTGATAGTGGGAAACCGAGCCGTCTGAGAAATGCTTGTAAAAAGAGGTCTATACCAGTCGAGAACCTAGAAAAAACTGAAAATGGTTTCCCGTAGAAAACCATCTGCCGCATTCCAATTTTGAGGTCGCATTGAAATTCGGAATTGCAAACATCCCCTAAAAGTCAATTTTACCCCAAAGTCGAGAAATCGGAAATACACATTTTTTAATACTTCTCAAGCCATATCTTCGGTATTAAAAAAGTGTTCGAGGCAATTTTTTTTGCTAAATGATTGTTAGTATCTTGGCTATAACCTGGTGCTATTAAATTGTTTTCCATTGAGCCGTCTTGAAGAAAATTACAAGTTTATAAGACCTTGTCATTTTTGTGTAGTGATATTTTGAGTAATCGAGGAGCGACTGTTGTTTATTGAAGTCACCGACAACATTTCGCCCAAAATACCGTAATTGTTTTTAGTGAAAAAATGGTGTCTCTAACTTCAATACAAAATAAGTTACAGTAAGTTAAACCCAAACGTCTTTTGCGCTCTCTCTGCTACTCTTGCCGTATTATACAGTTAGCATTGCACGTACTGTCTGGTTTTTCCGTTGTCGACATCCGACAATACAATTCTCCAAAATACCGTTTAGTATTTAGTAGCCCAATAAAATGGGAAAATTTGGATGAAATAATTCAGAGCGGGCTGAAATTATGGAAACGGGCTTATTTGATGGTACGTTTCAACATATTAAAAGTCCCCACCCGTAGACGCCGGCGGAGGGGGGGGGGGGGGAGAAAATAGGTTGAAAAAATCAGTTTTTCGCAAAAAACTAGGAAAGTATCAATTTTACTGTAAAATATGTACACATGCAAATTGTAGGTAATAAAAATCCGCACAATTTCGTTTTTTTTTAACTTCGTACGACCTATTGGAGCCGAGATAGATTTGTTGAAATTTTGACAGTTTTGCGACACAGCGGAAACGCGCGCGTTCTTTGCTAAAATCTCAAAAATTTTCGTTCGGATCGCAAAATGTTTCAAATGAAAGTTGTAGAGAATTCGATTACGAACAATTTTTTTTATTTTTCATTTCCCTTCCATCAATATTGGCAGAGATATGAATTTTTAAACATCTTTATAGCGCGCTATCAGAACACTTGTTTCATGATAAAATCGATAAAAACTCGAAAATGATAGATCGTACGCATATAGTGTATCTAATAAAAGTTTTGATAACGAGTGAATGGAGATAAAAGCAAAAAACATAAAAAATTGTCATTTTCAACTGCATTTTGACAAATATCTATTTTTGATTGGCTTTAGGCAATAATGATAGTGTCATTATTGTTTTTGTTTTTTGAAGAGAATTAAATTATCTATAAAATGAGCTCCAAGTGTCCTTCATACGATGAATGGTTCAGGAGTTACAGTTGTTTAAATTATGAGCAAAAATTTCTTTTTATTATAAATTAAGATTTTCCCGCAAGCACTGAGCATAACATTTTTTTAAATATGGACCCAGTATAAAACGACTTAGAAATGTTCACAGAATAACTTCTGATACTTCAGAAAGTGAAAAAATATTATTAAATGTACTTTTTTATACTTTAAACGTGACGAAAAGGTTTAGTTAAGGTTATAATTAAGAGAAAAAAGAAAAATTAAACACGAGATAAAGTGAAATTGTAAAATGGGGGTGCTGTTTAGGGGTTCAAAGTGATTTTTTGCAATTTTCGGCGAAACATAACCTCCTAGCAGGAAATGTCTTCTACAAAAGTTGTAGATAATAAAAAAATCTAAAACTTTCATATAAGGCATTTTTCAACATAACCTCAAATTTTCTAAGAAAACGGTGGAAAACCGATCTTTCGGTTTTTTTCTCTCATAAAAATAATTCAATTTTGAAATTATGTGAAAAAGTATACCTTTTTGCATTGAATAAGTATGATTTTTCTGGAATCTGAGAAACAAGTAGTTTCCGAGTTATTTACATTTTTCGAAGAAAAAAAAAAATCTTCCACGAAAAACTTTGTTGGCGTTTCTTTTTAATTTAAATATTCTATCCGGGCTCATTTTACCGTGTCTACTTTAAAATTTTTTTGGTTTTTCTCATTTTTGAGCCGTTTCATGAAATATAAACCATCAACATACATAGACCATTTTAAAATAGATATTTCAACGGTAACGGCAACGGAAGTGAGTCCAGATAGAATATTTAAATTAAAAAAAAATACCAAGTAAAGATTTTTTTTTTTTTTTAGAAAAATATAAATATCTGGGAGACTGCTTGTTCCCCGAATTCCAAAAAAGTCATGCTTATGCAAAATTAATGCAAAAAATGTATACTTTCACATAATTTCATGTAAATTGAATTATTTTTACGAGAAAAAAATAAAAAATCGAAAAATCGGTTTTCCGCCGTTTTCTCAGAAAATTTGAGGTGATGTTGAAAATACCTGATTTGAAGGTTTTAGGTTTTATTATCTAAAGGACATTTTCCCCTAGGAAGTCACATTTCGCCGAAAATTGCAAAAATTACTTTCAACCCCTAAACAATTTCACTTTATCTCATGTTTAATTTTTGTTATATCCCTTAGTTATAACCTTAATTATATATTACGGCTTGTCTAACTAGTTAACTTGAAGAAACACCATAGCCAGATATATTTTTTTATATTAAACAATTTTGCAAACATTTAGAGACAGTTTAAATTGGTTTTAAAATTACACTTGCTATTTTTCATCTGAAAATAGGAACAAATTTAAAAAAAACAATACAATTATACAGTTAAAATGTAATACACAAGGACGTGTGATTGTTATCTTTGCATCCCTTCCCAAGCATGAAAATATTTACCAATGTTATAATAATTATTATAAATTCAATTTCTAGGCCATGCAAAAAAACATTGCATAATCAAATTAATGGCAACAATATGTCTATTATTAGTTGTTCGGCAATCTCATCAATATAAAATAAACATGTGCCTTGCCTTCTAGGGTGTGAGGACAGTGTTACCGTAATTAATAATGTCAAAAGATCGGAGACGCTAGCGAGGATGTTACTTAATTCGATGTAATGGGAGGTACACGTGCCGTGGTATAAAATAAGTGAACACGGATACAGACTGGCCATTACAGATTCAGAAATAGATAGACCAGACTGAACAAAAATACAATGTAAACAGTAGGCAGACCAACGTGTTGATAGATCGGTCGTTCTGAGTCATCGCGCTTTCTTGTTTCTATTAAGCACCTTAGAAAAGTCGCCGCAGTAAACAAACGGTGATAAGCTAATAATTTTTAATGATGACATCAAATGCTGTAAATGGTACAAGTAGTTATTTTATATCGTTGTTTATAAATAGTGACGCCGAATTAGACGATTGAATAGATAAACTTGTGTATTGCGGATTCACGGAGCATACCATCGCAACCGCTGTTGGTCGTAGGAAAGGGTGACTTTGAGAAGAAAGTTGAATGAAAAAGAAATTCATTCTTACCGGAACATATATAGTTATACGGGATGGTGTTTGGTAAGGCGATGCTGACCCTGAACAGGGAGGTAGAGGAGGTAGGCTGGGGCCGTTACCTTTTTGAGATGAAAAAATTAATAGCAGGCAACGGCCGGCTGGAATATATAGTTGAGGTCATAAAAAATGAAAAAAAAAACTTTGGAACTTGAGATGAAGGGAAGTAGTGAAATGGGTTTTCGTTATTTGTGGCGAAACGTGACTTCCTAGAGAAAAGTGTTTCATACAAAAGTTGTAGATAATGAAAAAATCTAAAACTTTTATTGTATATATTTTTCGACATAACCTCAAAGTTTGCGAAAAAATGACGAAAAACCGATTATTCTGTTTTTATTTTTTTTCTCGCGTAAAAATTATTTAATTTAATTGAAACTTTGTGAAAGTACGTAACTGTTTCCATATAGTAGGCATGACGTTTTTCAATTATGGGAAATAAATATTTTTCGAAATTTTACCATTTTTCCGAAAAAACATCCCTATCTTCGGCGAACAACTTTATTGATGTTTTTTTGGATTTTGATGTTCTACTAGTGCTCATTTTTTTCGTCGAGATGTCTACTTTCAAACGGTACGTCGATGTTAGTGATTTATTGTCATTTAGCAGCTTAAAAT
This sequence comes from Leptura quadrifasciata, assembly GCA_963675555.1. NCBI lineage: Eukaryota > Metazoa > Arthropoda > Insecta > Coleoptera > Cerambycidae > Leptura > Leptura quadrifasciata. Next base: position 213,868,837 of record OY776673.1, read on the forward strand.
TAAGGAAAACCGAAAAGAAATTTTTTTGAATCTCGAATTTGTCGATTTTTTTCATTATTTTCAATTTTTTAGCATATTTATGTTAATAATTCATAATATTTTAATGAAAAAACTTACTTTGGAATAAAATAAATAGAATAGAATAAAGTAGAATGAATTTCAACACGGAAAGGTAGGGAAAACTTCATGAAACTTAACATTTACATGGAAATCAATAGCACTTTATTAATTTTCTTAAGCTACAGTTAAGTTTCGAAAACTTTATATGCATATTAAACTATTCTAAATACATATGATAAAATACAAATACAATTTATTTATATTGGCTACGAATTCTTTACTTTATTTACAAATATTTACTTTATTAATATGGTTTGTGTATAGCTTATAAAAAGAAAAATCAATAAAATAATTGTTAAAATCTAATCAATTTTAGGCCTTTTTTGTTGTGGTTCGTTTTCTTCATCGATCAAACTCTCAAATTCTATATTATCTTCAAAATCATTGGCATTTGCAGGCTCTTCAATTTCGATGTCATTATTCTTTGCTGGCTCTTCATCAATATCTTCAGAATCACTTAAATCTACAAATACTTCTCTGTCTCTGTTTGAACAGTTCTCAGTGCATGTATTGCATAGATTGGTACATTTTAAGCCGTGTTTTCGGCAGCCACACCTTTGATTATTGCATCCACTTTCACAAGTACAGCAACGCTTTTTAACAACTTTCCGGGAATCAAGTCGGAACTGTCAGAGATGTATTTCGGCACGAGTCTTCCTACATTTTCGTTCCAGAGCCAGTCCTTTGCTTTTTTGTTGTCCTGATCGTTGTCAAAATTACCCAACCAAGTTTGCAATTGGTAATAGACTCTGTAGGAGTGTTGTGCAGCTGCTTTTTCAGTTGGAGGGAGTTTTTCCAACAGAACGAGCTCTGCTGCTCTTGTGCAGGCTCACTTTGTTCTACCCCTCTCTACCCCCAACCTTCAGTCGTTTTGGGCGGGCATTTCAAATACCTGTATGCTGAGAAATTTCAAATTTTGTAAATTTGAAATTTTGAAATTTTTGAATACGTAACAGTATTTTTTTTGTTTGTATTCAATTTTAGCGTGGTTTCCAATAACTAAATTCATTCAACTTTAGTTATTCTATACCAAAGTAAGTTTTTTCATTAAAATGTTATAAATTATTAACATAAATATGCTAAAAAATTGTAAGTAATGAAAAAAATCGACAAATTCGAGATTCGAAATTTTTTTATCGGTTTTCTTAATTTTAAGCTGCTAAATGACAATAAATCACTAACATCGACATACCATTTGAAGGTAGACATCTCGACGAAAAAAATGAGCACTAGTAGAACATCAAAATCCAAAAAAAAATCAATAAAGTTGTTCGCCGAAGATAGGGGTGTTTTTTCGGAAAAATGGTAAAATCTCGAAACATATTTATTTCCCATAATTGAAAAGATTCATGCTTATTATATGCAAATAATTACGTACTTTCACAAAGTTTCATTTAAATTAAATAATTTTTCACGCGAGAAAAAAAATAAAAACAGAAAAATCGGTTTATCGTCATTTTCTCGCAAACTTTGAGGTTATGTCGAAAAATATATACAATAAATGTTTTAGATTTTTTTATTATCTACAACTTTTGTATAAAACACTTTTCTCTAGGAGGTCACGTTTCGCCACAAATCGCGAAAAACGGTTTTCATCCCTTAAATAGCACCCCATTTCACTACATCCCTTCATCTCAAGTTCCAAAGTTTTTTTTTTCATTGTTTATAACTTCAACTATATATTCCAGCCGGCCGTTGCCTGCTATTAATTTTATTTTTTTCAGCATTAAAAATACGTAACGGCCCCAGCCTAGGGGTTATTTGGCATCTCTATATGACCAAACATACATATGAAAAATGCTAGGGTTTTTTTTATATTGCCGATTTTGTAATTTTTTAATCTCCATATTTCATCATTTATTTAATTATTACGTACTAAATTTAACTTTTGATATTCTGAAATATTTTTTCTTTACCCGAAACACATAAACTTCCAACAAAACAACAAAAAAAAAAGTTTCTCTCGCATATTACACAAAAAGAATTTATTAGAAGAAATTCTAACTCCCCTGTTCAAGGTCGATATCGCCTTTCCAAACACCCTGTATATGAACGTTGCTTCGTCTCGAGTCGACAATTGTTGGCAGTATAATTCGCACATTAAACCTAAAATACACCTAGGCCAAATAAATGAGATATAGCTTAAAGAAAATTGAGGGGAAACATACTTTTCTCATCCTGGGATCATTCACGATATTTTAATAATATATATATTTTTTGATGAAATAGACTTAAAATGTCGTTAATTTTAGCTGTAAAATTGACCTCTGTGCTAAATTCGTACTCTACGAAAAAAAAATTTTTATTGTGTTTATTTGGGCGTCCTAAATAACACTTGGTAGTTACGCCACGATACACCTGGAGGAATCCGTGAAAATCGTTTCGGAAGGTCGCGGAAATCGCGGATTCGCGATTAACTCAGTTTTTATGGCCCAAATGGGGAACAACACCTATTACGAAAATTGTACATCTGTAAATTTTCTACCTTAAAGGTCGTAGAGCACAAATTCGGCAGCAAAAGTCCAAAACGCCTGGATTAGAAACGTGATTTTAAATTTCGGTCTGTAAATTTTTTTTATGCACACGTTTACTCTGGAATCATTTATGATATTGAAATTTGGTACACTTATGTATTATAATGAGATCTGGAATTGGATTATATTTTGATCTAATTGCGTTGAATGGTTCGGGGTTAAATTAGATAAATAAGGGTAAACAGACAAAGCAAGCAGGTAAGAGCCCATAAAATTGCAATTTTATGCCATGTACGAAAAGTCAAGGTCTCAAAATTTTTTTGACATCCGTCACCCCCACTATGACCTCCACACTATTATGAAAGGGAGTAAAAAAATTAAAATGTGATTTAGTGTGTATACAAGAACGAAACCTCTCAAAAAATTTTTTTGGCGTTAGCTACTCCATATACCATCTCCATTGCACTTCCGCCCTATTATTAAAGGGAGTACATTGGGATTTAGTGTGTATATGACTTGGATACAAAATCTTGATGTGGAAGTAGTGATTCCTTCGGCAGCGGTTTTTCAGTTTCGTTTACAAAATGCATAATACTGTTGTATATTTTCCTCGTACCAATTGATAATTGACTAAGTTAACCGTAGCGAAAGTATTAGTCTTGAACAAGTCTTTGTATTAGCGTGGTTGTGGTGAATGAAAAGAATTAATTATTAATACGTATTGAATTCGTTGAAATTCTTATGTGGCAATGTCATAAGAACCTTAAATTATGTTCGACAACTGGGCAACCACCGTGCGAATCCTAATTTAATTTACTAATTTAACTTCACGCGACAAAAAAGTGTTGGCAAGATGTCAAAGGAGCTCGTTGATTGATTGAATTTGGTATTTCGCGTGATAGTCGATGCTCTCGGAACTCGTCATAGTACTCTACCAAACAAGTGTCCATAAATATAAAAGCAACAACAAATAATCATCAAATAGTCATATTGGTAAAGGACTATTTGGATTCGCAACATAGTTGCAATTGTTTCTCCTAATTTTCACAGTTGCTGTCAATCATAAACCAAATTATCCTGTACCAAGAAAATCGTCCAATCGTCAATGTATACTTATAACTATTAATTAAATCAATTACTTTAAGCGACACATTAAATACGCCACTAAACATCCGTGTTATAGCCGGGATTCGAACCTGGATTTCAAGCCTAACACTGAGCCACCGAGGCGGTGTATCAATGAATAAAATATAACGCCAGCCTATTTTAGCCACCAAGGTCAAACATAAATTTTTATTCAGAAGATTAGAAAATGAGGATATTGAACCAGAAGAAACCAATTTTAAAACGAGTAGGGAAACTGAAAAATCAATAAAGAACTGTTTGCATATAAATCGAAAAATTACAACTATTATAATACAAATTCGTTCATCTAAAGTGATACTACTGCTTCGGAAATGTACCACTCACATATAAGTGTTTTATTTTTAACAAAAATATAGAACAGAACTAAAGCATGGTAATTATATAGATTATGTAAAGATAGGATCTAACCTCGATCCGAACAAGTCTTCAATAATTTTCAGTAATTTCTATTTAAATGTTTTTACGTAATTCACATACCATTTAACATAGTTATTGAGATTTTTCCCAACACGGACATGGAAAAAGGAGAGCATCAAGTGAGCCTGTAAATTTCCCGATGCAAATTCGCTAATGTTTTTCTGGGAACCCAAAAAGGCCGATGCATCTGTGCAACAGGCCCATTAATATTGTGAAGCCATCGGGACCAGGTGTGCACTGTCTATCAAGTATGGCCCTGGGGTAGCACCATCAAGTCTGGCTGTGACCGGTGCAACAACAGTGTATGGTGTGATAGTGTCGCCCAGACGAAGAATGATAAGTAAAGGTGTTTATGCAGGTGGCTGTGCCGCAGGTGTGGGGCCAACGACCGTTACCGTGGTGTGGGTGCCGACGGAAGGACGGATGATGTCCAAATTCTTTTGTTGTTTAATCGGCTTTTTATTGTTCGCTCGGTTGTTTTTTTGCTAAAACTGACTTTCTGGCGAATAGCTTTGAACTTTCTTCAGGAAGCACTTCATTTTGTACGATAGTCATTAAAAGTTATTAGTATTTAATTTAAATACATCGTTTAAGGTGAATATTGTACAAAGACTAGGGGCAGTACGTTCTATAAAGGTTATTTTTACATCAGCCGGTGCATTTTCTAGACACATTTCTCAATAAATTGCTCCTATTAATCAGTTACACCAATTATTTTCTTCTTCGACTAATCCATCCTATTAGGTATTATTTTTTGATAATTTCAATGTTTATACGTCTGCACCAAAGAATTACGGGGGCTGAAATCGAGAGTTTCAGGGGGCCATCTATAGGAAACAGTCATATGAAAAGTCTATTGTTTAAATCAAGAAAAAAGTAAGGACTGCGATTCCAGCATCAGATATGAAGTATTTCATGGAAAATAACAAGTGTAACTCTTTAACTCATTAGACCTGGAGGTCATTATTTTTGAAATATAACTTATAGTCGAGCTCATCTTTACGGTTCACTCAAAAAAGGTAACAAAAACCTTGCGACCTCATTAAATTACCGTTAAACTAATCGCAAAACTAATTGCGCCCGGGCACGCACTTGAAATATTTAGATCAGCAACTCAGTCGTTCAATTTTAACACGCGTTACGGTCTATTATTATTAATATTGTTACGTGTTTACAATTCCCAGTAAACACTTCGCGTAGATTCAAATAACTGCAACAAGAATTTTCACTAACCACTGCTTTATTTAATACTTAATTACCATAATTAATCATTATCATCACACACTAATTACAAGTATCATCTACTATATGGTCTCACTACTATAATTCACAACTTGTTCCTGTTCTTTATCCTTTCTGATTACTCCTATCATCTTATATCAGAACTGAACTGTCCACGTGCGTTGTATCCGCTGCTTATATATTCGTGACGAACGTACTCGAATTCTCTATCTCATTCTAGTCTATTTGGACAATTACTCGATTTTTCAGGTTAACCGATATTTTTTCTCCCTCTTCATTTATTGTATTTCATTTAAGTTGTTTGGAGAATACTCCAATTAGTAATAATATAATAATATATATACTTTATTTCTCAATTAGTTGTAGAAACAAGTAATTGTAGAGAGCGTCAAAGTGCTAAAAAACTAACAATTAAAAATAAGTAAAAATATATGAAAGGTAAAAAGTATAAAAGTCTTTATATATTCCAGTAAAATTAGTAATAAAAAGAAATCATCGAGTGAATGACAGGTTTTCTCGATAAGAAAAGTCTTGAGTCTTTTTTTAAAAATGCGGATGTTTTTGGATTCTTTTATATCAGATGGAAGAGCATTCCATATTTTGCAACCATTAATATAAAGGCCTTTTTGATATCCCGCCGTGGAATGTTGGTCCGGGTTAAAGTTATGTTTAAATCTTGTTTCATAACTGTGATCAACTATATATTTTTTAAACATATTCAAGTTCTTATAAACAAAGCAACTATGTTCATAAATGTAAGTGCCAGATAATGTTAAGATTTTTAAGTTTTTGAAAATTGGTCTACAAGATTCTCTTCTTGGCAGTTTAGCTAAAATTCTCAAAGCATACTTTTGTAGAATAAAAACGCGGTGACAATGACTACTAGTACCCCAGTTAGTAATTCCATATCGCATATGCGAGTGGAAATTTGCGTAATACAAACTAATGAGAATGTACTGACTGCAGTGGTTTGTCAATGACCGTAGTGCATAACAACAGGTCCGAAGTTTGTCACAAAGTTTATCTATGTGGATATCCCACTTTAAAGTGCAGTCAAAGGTGATTCCTAATATTTTGCCTGAGTCATATAAATTAAAGTAATCCGAAGGTCGAGTGTCTAATTCACCTTGGTAATTACGGTTTTTAAATAGTATCGAAATAGTTTTTTCTTTATTTAAGTTTATAAAAAAATTTTCAGACCAAAGTACACATTTTTTGTAAACAAATTCGGCCGAATTTATTGCTAAACTGGTGTTAATTTCTGAAATTAAGAAATTTGTGTCATCGGCATAGCATACAGTCCGCAAGTTATTAATGTCTTTCAAGAAAAAAACTAAATCATTGGCGAAGATTATATATAGCAGGGGACCCAAAATAGACGCTTGTGGGACACCTTGAGTCACCTTCCTAGGACTACTTGTGGTGTGGTTTATTAGTACAACTTGCTGTCGGTTACTTAGATATGATTTTATGAAGTCTAATGGTGTTCCTCTAATTCCATATCTACACAGTTTCTCTAACAGTAACTGATGATCTACGCAGTCAAATGCGCGAGAGAAATTTTTTTGCCAAGGGCATTTTGTAATTTCAACATGGAAGTTATTTAAAGCTGTATCCACTCCTCTATTTTTTACAAAAGCATGTTGGGCTGGAGAAATTATAGTATTACGGATACAGAATGTTAGTAACTGGTCATATAATGCCGATTCGTAGAGCTTAGAGAAGCTAGATAATAATGTAATAGCCCTGTAATTGCCGTAATCATTTGAGTCACCTTTTTTATATAGTGGACATACTATGGAGAGTTTTAATTTTTCTGGGAAAACTTCTTGTTCAAATGGCAAATTTATTAAATAAGATAGTGGTTGACAAATTAAATGTTTACAATGTTTTAGTAAGTTATTTGATACATTGTCATATACACTTGAATGCGATGGTTTAAGTTTATTTATTAATGAAAGTACATCTTTGTCACTTATAGGGGAAAGGAAAAACGAGATATTGCCTAGTGGAACATTGGCTTTCAAAAAGTCAAAATCTTTTTGTTTGTTATGTGTTAGTCCACTGGTGGTAAAGTGCTTGTTAAAGTTATTTGCAGTTGCACTATCGTTTATCTGAACATTATTTTCTACAATTTTTATTTCTGTATTGTAGTATTGTGTTATGATGCCCTTGAAGTGCCCCTATGTTAATGTGTGCAGTATTGTACATAAAATTAGGTAATTTTTTAAAAGTGTTACATAATCAAAATATGTAACTGCAAGACGCACGCGTAAGGTTATGGCCCAATTTTCAGACTGGTATAACGGAGGAGCTGTAAAATTAAAAAAATATATTTCGATTGAAATATTGGATTTAAGTAACGCGTTTGTAAAAACCGAATCCAACGTTCAGGATCTCTCAAGAAAAAAATCACCTCTGTATTAAAACTGCTGCATACTTTTCTTTTTTCCGACACTCTATAAGCAGCGTTCGACTTGTCGTGAACTACAAACTACAACACTTCAAGGCCGGTAAGGAAAAGAATGCCCGTTTATCGAATGGCGAATAGCAAATAATGTAATTTGAGGCATGAGGAAGAAAACCTTCAGATTATACTAATAGGAATTTACAGAAAGAAACATAGCCATCTCACCGGCGAAGGTCTTTTGAAATGTAATCTTCAAGGTTTTCATAGTTGTTAAAATGCAGCTTTCAACACCTTTAAACGTTAGAACATAAAATCCGGAACGAAACGAGTAATAATTAAATTACATGACAATAATCCCCGACGTGTAGTGCCTAGTCATGGCGATAATACTCCAGGATTTTCTATTGAATATTGCGATGATTGAGTGTCAGAATGCTGTGGGTTGCAGGCTCTCTGTTAGATAATCATGATTGCACGATTAAGAGGAACTAAAAGTTATTTCTATGAAATAACCTTCATGGCTGCACCCACCACATAATGGCTGCATTGACAACCTTCACTTGTTTCATGGCATGCCTGACTGCCACATAATCTAACAGTTTTAAATTACAATGTCAAAGTAGCTATGCGGAAATGGCGAAGATGGCTATGGATATTACGACGAGCTTCTTGGCCTTCTATAGTGCTGCAGCACGCTTGGCTACTTTTCGCACTCCTACAATAAATCATTATTCTTTTTTATTTTATTATCCTTTACAGACCAGCTCACTTGATAACGGTTCTTATTTTGTTTTATTATTATTGCATTATGATTAAAACGAACAACTGTTTATATTTCCTGCGGTTCTCCTCTACCAAATAAGAATAAACAAAACAACTGGATTTTTTAATAGGTCGATGCGCCTTTCGTGAAGTTAGAGGAAAACGCTAACGGTGTCCAAATATGTAAAACACCCACGACGTTTCCAATCCGTTGGTCAATAATTTATCTTAAGATTCTTGGACCATACACGGAGAAAAGTATTCGTTGAGAACGTATTACGTGAATTCAAAAAGTCTCTTACATAATAATAATAATACATTTATTGTCTATCAAAAATACAAAGTTAGCTATTACATAATATGATGAATGACATTGTATTGTAATTGAGAGACAACATACAAGCCTCAACATGTATATAAATCAATGTAACAATGAGATGAAATAGAGTAGAGTGGGGATGAAAATAAGAAAGAGAGATAAATATGAGGAAAGATGACACAAGATTAATGTTGAATGACGGACACGCCCAATGCACATGCGCAGATGCGCACACACATAAACACTGCCTTAAAAGTTATGTTCGAGAGTGCGAGACTAGTTACATTAATAGAGTTGATACAAGTTGCAATATTATAAGAGAAAGACCGTTTAAAAAGTTGCTTTTTGTGGCGTGGAATGGTAAGCAGATTCTTTCTGTGAATGTTATGTGCATCAGTTTGGTAAGATAATTTGTCATGGAGATAGGATAGAGATTTATACTAGTTTTAGTTTTCTTTCCCAAATAATGTCTATGGCAATAGATCATTTTTAAAGAGGTGTAAGCTTTTTTTAACATGTAAGTTGTGTGGCTCTTAAAACGCAAGTCAGAGTCAATCACAAGTCCAACACATTTAGAGCTGTCGTAGTATGGTATTAATGAGTCACCAATTTTAAACTGAGCCTCTGCCCTAACGGGATTATTAAAATTCTTATTTGCAAACAAAATATCCGATGATTTACTAGGATTGATTTTTAGAAGGTAACCATTTGAAATATTATACAGGATATTTAAATCGTTATTAATCATATTACAGGCATATTCTAAATCGTCCGGCTTAAGTGGACAGTTTAATTGCGTATCATCCGCATATAGACGGTAATTATAAAATTGTAAGGATTCATGAAAGCAAGAATAATGGATTAGTGAATAAAATTGGACTTAAAATGCTGCCTTGTGGTACTCTAACTGTTAACGTATTGGAAACCTTACTACCAATTTTTATTTGTAAAACATAATATTCTTAGTCGCAAACTCCTCCATAAAATCCTTATTTTACTATAAGGAACGTAACCAGACTGCAACCAACAGCTACTCTCCGGGCTATGTGCCCCGCCGAGCGCTGAATTACAAGTTACAAGCCTGGTGCGTTAAACACCAACAAACACCAGCCGAAAGACTGATCCTACTTAAAGGAGCTCTCGTGCGAGTCATCACACACCACTTGCAGACTGCAGTTTCGAGCTGTTGGCTCTCGTCAATGCAAGGTAGGCATGTGACGACCGACACGAGGATCACTTGACTATTTAATACATTTCGGTATCTTTGGGATAGCGACATGTAAAATAGTCAGCAGGCGCCATCTAGCGGTCCAGTGTCTGTTGAAATCGAAAAATAAATAGCCTGACTGGGCTTAGCACAGTTCAAATGTGATTTTAGAGGGCTAGTCTCTCTCCCAATGAATCGATCTCTAAAAGCAACTTTTTATTTGTGGCTGACGCTAAAAAAAAATTAAAACACTGAATCCGATTGATAATCAAATGTTAAGGCAACACCTTTGCAATTTATTAGAAAAATTGATATTTTCTAAACGAGATGATCTTTCTTTTATTTATTTTGCATGGGTTACTTCGATTTCTAGAAAAAATCATGTAAAAATTATTGTAAAATACTACTTTCAATAAATTTTATCATAAATCTGTCATTATTCAATATTTTTTCACGAAATTGTGGATTTACCCATCTGGAATGTTTCTGAATCCAGTGGTATAGTTAGATTTTTAATTTAAAAAATCGCTAATCATATTTGTCCACTTTTGGCATTGAAAAAAATCGTGATAGATCTTAAAAGTTGAAAGAAATTTCTAAATTCTTGTCATAAAGTAAAGTTTTTGATGGTTTATCTGTTAAAAAAAAGTCCCGTCAAAATCGGATAATAGACACGTTTTTTACAGGGGTCTTTCCATTCAGAATGGGTCACACTGTATATGTAAATTAATTAAAAAATAAATATATATAGAGATTATCTTCAGCGTTACTTAATGTTACTTTTCTTCAGGTAGTTCTATTTTTTTTTTAATGTACAATATAAATATTAATGTTAACAAACGAATATAAAATAAAAAGCAGATTGATAATTTTGTAGGTAACAACTATTAAAAAACTGGACAGCCATAATAAATTTTCTCTAAATAAAAGAAAATATAACCACCGAGTAAAATACCAAGTAATGAGTTGAAAAAAATTAGATTCATATCTTCCATATCATTTTATACAAAGGCAATAAAAGCATACGAATTGCTACGGAGAGGAAAGTTAACAAGAATCCGAGATTCAACGTAGTTATGTGTACTGTTAGTTGAAGTTTACGATGATCTAAGGTGGCACGACAAACAAAGAAAAATTGTAGGTTTCTCTTGGTCGTCTACTAAAATTCAAAACAACTGACCTTAATCTAGATGAAGCAGCATGTGCGTGACGTAAATAACAAAATAACATGAGATTATCTAGGGTGTAAAAAATTCTGAATACACGGTTGTTAATTTTAGAGTTTTTCATGTTTTTTACTGCTTTAGGTATACGTGATATATCTTATAATTGACACTAAGACACCGTAACGGTACTTGATTCATCATTAAGAAATTGCATGTTGTCGCATTTACAATAGTTCAATATTGTAATGATAGTTTAATTAATTTGTTTCATTTTGCATGCACCATATAAGACTACGAAGATATTAAAACCTCGAAAACCATGGATAACCATATAAAGTTGTTAATATTCCTAAGAAATTAAGCTGTTAAAATTCAAAAAAAAACGAAAAAAACGGCTTATTGGGAATATTATAAACAATTGCGTAACTACACTGAGTTGGCTATATAAAATGAAAATCATATTTAAACTCAAGATTTGGAACCATTGATTCTAAAATTATCTTTAAAGAATTAACATCCTTAAATATAAATAAACAAAAGCACTCTCATTTAAAACTATTGCACTTAAAGAACCCAAACATGATTAAATATTATTTCATAAACAGTATACCCAAATCAGATTACAATAACAACCATTTAATAGATTACTATAGCAATGATACCTTTGGAAATATACCAGCTAATTTTGATTCACTCTCGTAAATGAAGATACATTGTTACAAATTATAAGCCAAATTATATCAAGTGCAATAGGATGAGATGTTAAAATACTGCAGTTCACTGCCCTATATCCACTCATATAGCTATTTATTGTCAAATACATTTTCTTCTCAATGGAAGCAAATTTATGTAATACCGAATTCACCAATCTGGCTTTAGAAGAGATCACATAGTTGCACAACTACGTTATTAAAAGTTTCAGGTGATATCTTAGAGGCATCTGATAGTATTAAAATCACAGCTATAGTGCTGTTAGACTTTGCGAAAGCTTCCGATACCATCCAACATGAGTTGCTTATCTCTATACTCTATTTTATCGACTAGGTAAAGATGCAGTCAGTTTATTAGCGAGTTATTTAGATGATAGAACTTAAATATTAAAAATTGAAAATAATTGTTCCACTGTGTGTTCGCTTATAGTCGGTGTTCCCCAGGGGTCAATACTGGGGCCCTTATTATTTAATATTTACACCAGTAATTTTTGTAACAAATTGGTTCACCGTACTCCTCACATGTATACAAACGATACACAATTATATCTGTCTTTTGTTAATAATAAACTTGTAGAAGCAGCTATGACGATTAATTCAGATCTTAATATTATTGAGCAGGTTTCAAAGGAACATTTAATATTTTTAAATCCTATCAAAGTTGATTTCATATGGAAATAGATGAACTGTCCCTAGTATTGCTGAAGATTTTACTATAAAAGTAAATGACAATGATATACCGATGGTGCATACTTCCTGTAATCTGGAATTAGATTTTGATAAGGCATTTCAATTTACATCACAAATCACCAAATATATACAAAAATCTTATTTGGCCTTAAAATTGCTTTATCCAGATCCAAATTATCTATATCAGAGAAAATAAAAATATCACAACAAACGTGAATCGCCTCTTTTGTCAAAATTTTTCAAATTGTGCTCCTGTTTACCATATTTGCTTTGATATTGTAACCAAAAATACAATACAGAGAACCCAAAATTCGTGTCTTAGATATATACTTGGAATGGAATACGCCGTAGAAAGCATATATCACACAAATTAAAGGAAATAAAAATATTCAATATGAATAATCGGTTAAAATTACAGACCTTGTATTTATATCATCGAATAATTTGCAAGACACCAGCTTACTTATATAATAAAATTCGCTTCCGATCTGGTATTCATAATATTAATGTTAGAAACAGAAATTATATAACGCCTCCATCTCACAAAAATCGTCTCTATGAGCAGTCCTTTACTTTCAATAATAATAATAAATAACACCACAGGTAATTACTACCCCCTTTATCCCGGAAGGCTTTAGAAGAGTCTTGTGTGAGAAAATAATAATAATATATCTAAATATTATAATTCTGTAATGTTCAAGTAAGAATAAACTGAGACATAAATAACCAAACAAAAACTTTACGACCTCATTAAAATACCGGTACTCTTTATTGTGCTGTTCGCAAATTGACTCGCTTACCTTTATAGGTTTTTAATGTGCGTCGGGAATGTTTCATGTCAGGCTTGGCGTCATGGCCCGCAGCGATATAATAATGTTGTAAAGTTATGTTTGCATTTTTTATTTACTGGGATCTATTTACTTCAACTTAGCGCCATGGCCCGCGGCGATAATAATTATGCCGTAAAGTTTTTGCTTAGTTTTTTTTGTCTCAGGAAGTCCTGACTTGGATTATACATCTAAATATCAAACAACACGAGCGAAACTTTAAAATCCACTTATCAATGCACTTTTAAAATAGTCGGTAACAATCACTATTTGACAACATAAAAAAATATATCATTAATACTTAATCACTACCTATTACATCTCAATTTAATTTCAGTTTAACTATTATTTTTAGATTTAGGCATAAATCAAATTAAGATTTTCCTGCAATTTATAATAAAAAAAAAATTTTTGCTCATAGCTTTAAACAGCTATAACTTATGAACCATTCATCGTATGAAGGTCACTTGGAGTCCATTTTACAGATAATTTTTAGTTTAGTTTCATTATTGCCTAATCCCAATAAAAAAGGAGCTATTTTTCAAAATTGCAGTTGAAAATGTTCCCTTTTATCCCCATTCACTCGTTATCAAAACGATTTTGTACATACACCAACATATTCAAAATTTGATTCTCTTTAATTTTGATTAGATACATTATATGCGTACGATCTATCGTTTTCTAGTTTTTATCGATTTTATCATGAAACAAATGTTCTGATAGCGCGCTATAAAGATGTTTAAAAATTCATATCTCTGCCAATATTGATCGAATGGAAATGAGAAATGAAAGGAAATTGTTCGTAGTCGAATTCTCTACAACTTTCATTTGAAACATTTTGCGACCCGAACGATGATTTTTGAGATTTTAGCGAAAACCTATATCGGCTTCAATAGGTCGTGCGAAATTTAAAAAAAAACGAAATTGTGCGGATTTTTATTACCTATAATTTTCATGTGTACATATTTTACAGTAAAATTGATATTTTCCAAATTTTTTGCGAAAAATCTGTTTTTTTTCCTATCCCCCCACCCCCCCTCTGCCGGCATTTACGGGTGGGGACTTTTAATATGTTAAGAAATACCACAAAATAAGCCTGCTCCCATCATTTCAGCCCGCTTTGAATTATTTCATCCAAATTTTCCCATTTTATTGGTCTACCAGGCGAGTATATTAAACCGGGAGGCAGGACTCGGCTCTACGTTCACCTAGTCATTGTATTATTCTTTTTATAGTACAACTCATATGTATTGTATTGTAAATTGGGAAGAAAAATAAATTTATTACTATTATTTTTATTAAATAGTGGTAATTTTTTCCAAAACACCATATTTCTATTTTCTGAAATATGACAAACGGCTTTTTATCTGTAGCCCTGAAATTGTGCGGGGCATCTAGTTTCACTTGCTTTATCTCTGAAGATTGGCAACCACCTAGCTCAAAAAGCTATTGAATACTCATATCCTCTTTAACAAAATAACGCTGAAAGTCTGAGTTTATTTCCATTTTATATTGAAGAAATCTCGCAGAAGATATGGCAAAAACTAATCGAAAATGGTGGATGCGCCGGTGTGTGCAATAATTATATTCCCATGGGGCCCTATTTAAAGTTTCATTACAGAATTAAAAAATATCCTTATTAAGCATTTGCTTATAAAGCAATCCAGAGATTGCTTTGCCAGTTTAGCAACTTTCAAAATGATTGACGGTTAATACAGAAAATACACTTTTATGTATAGCGAAAAACTAACCAAAACTCCTGAATTATAAGTAATTCATATAATTCTATTTCGTACTCTTATTGACCCATATACTAACCGCGAATCATAAATTCCTCCTAAAATATAGTAAGGACGAGAAAAAAAACGTTCATGGCATAACTAGTGACCATCTGTCATGATTTATTATATTCTGTCATGATTTATTATAGTTAACCAAGGCTGCATGATTTACACATAAAAATAGATTAATTTTCTTTCTGCATTAGCTAACAATTTTATGATTCATTAAACATATTGTATAAAAGTACTGGTGAAATTCGAAACTGCAGACAGCACACAATTTTTCTCGGAATTGGATGCACGCTTAATCCAAAATGTTTTGTTAAATTCTCCGTTTTGATTACTAATGATAATAAGTAGGCTAAACAACAAAAATTTCTTGGATGGTCAATATTTAAATCTGATATTGCAAAGTGTAGATTGCAAAACATTGTGTTAATAAACTATTAAATAATTAACAATTAATTATTAAAACTAATTTATAAGTGATTATTTAGCGAATTTACAGATATGCTGTGTCTGTGTGATGTATATTTTTTAATTTTTACTTTGGTAATGGAACAGCGCCCACAGGTGAAAAGATAGAATATACGTATAATTTAAGTAGGAAATATCTGAGACAGAAAAAACTTTACGACCTCATTAAAATACCGGTACTTTTTTTGTGCTGTTCGCAAATTGACTCGCTTACCTTTATAGGTTTTTAATGTGCGTCGTCAATGTTTCATGTCAGACTTGGCGCCATGGCCCGCGGCGATATAATTATGTCGTACATTTTTTTGCGTTTGTTACTTCTGGGATCTATTTATTTCAACTAGCTGTCGTACAGTTTTTGTTGCGTTTTTTATGTATCGGGAACTTATTACTTGAACTATACCGACAAAATAAACATTTCGGGAAGAATACTTAGAACAATGTCAAGATGCGGCATCTGCTTCAAATTTAGTCTCAAGTAAATTTCGACTACTTATGCTGCTAACATATTAAATCGAAAACAATGAATTCTACATTAGAGTCACCCTACAAGAATGATTAAACTCTACAGTTAAATAACATCGCAAGCAAGAAGAAGGAAATGCTATTTTTGCATTTTTTCATTAGTATAATCAAAAGTTAGTGTAAACACTCGAGCAAATAAATTACTTGTTATGTTAGGGGATTAGGATAACGCTGCCTAACACTAAACACATCTATCACTTAATGTCTCTCAACATATCACAAATATGCTCCATAATATCGGAATGCAACTGGAAAAATAAATAATGTTCTAAATAAATATCATCATCACTTGAAACCCAACACAAATCACTAAATTCTAAAAATATGGAAAACACGAGTCTGCTTGTAAAAACATTTTAGACTTACTAATGGAGTTAATTTCAGAATTGTTTATGTTGTCTCATCGACCCCTTTTCGACAATTCATCCGATATGGCCCTTAACTTATAGCTAAATTTGTTCTAAGCTTGTCTGGGAACCTTGGGGAAATCGTCTAGATACTATTTCATTATAATTAACCGAAGAAGTAATTTATAGCAGTCAGACGTCTATTACTTCAACTTAATTTTCAAGAGCCGTCATAATCGCGCTCAGAAATAGGTTATATGCTTTTTGGGGTTAGACGATAAGATAAACGGAATAATCAGACGTACTGCAAATAAATCAACTTATTACCAGCAAGTTTTGTAATCTCTAACAGTTTTTGTGCTGTATAACTTGTATAACAGCGTTAAGATACGAGATAAGTGTCCGACCAATTACTTTGCTAATTTAATCTATTAAATATTGCGACAAAGGCCAGACATCTTAAGTAAAACTGATAATAGCAGATGTTCAATATTTACTTAAAAAGCAAAGACAGTACAGATCAAGTGGAGCGTTAATTCTATTTATAATAGATAATAAATTCTTAAACCAGAATTGAAGAAAAACACCATTAACTGATATGCTATTAGTCCTCATATGATCCAATTTCTTCTAGTATTAGCTAGGATGAGGTAGTTTTTGATATACTCTGCGGGGGGGGGGGGGGATAATGGTTACAGCGTCTAGTTCTAGTTCTTAGTCTACTACCTAGTAAGCAATTTTCAGTTATAAATTATCCCCAAGAAATGGTTCGGATCCCACTATAAACTGTAGGGCTCCGCCTTCTTTACTCACACGAGTCTATGCTTAAGAGAGTCATTCAAGTGATCTGGAAGCCGGTTAAAACATGTTTAAAGTGTTTAATAGTGTTTTGACCAATGCTTTAGTGTGTTGATACACTTAGAATTAAGATTGTTATAAATGAAGAACAGTTGTATAAACATACAAATATTGGACAGCATTATTCACTACATTTTATTTAGAGAGTTTGAAACAGAGCTACTATTTGTCTTGGTTCAAATCGTTAATGTACGGCCTATAGTCCATTAAATTTTGGTTGCTTGCTCGGGCGACCTATACTTCGTCTTCCTTTATACTTGTAGTGTAAGGCTTTATTGGACAGTCTTTCTGTGCGCATTTTATTCAAGTGCTCATTCCATTTCGTACGCTTTTCTTTTATCCTGTCGTTTATCTGCAGTTCTTCTCTAATATCTACATTTCTTATTCTATCATTGCTCGTACATCCCTTCACTATTCTCAAAAACTTCATTTCTTGTGCTTGTATTCTGCTTTCGTCTTTCTTTGTCATTAGTGTTGGCATCACTACTGTGCTATAAAACTTTATCTACATTTCCTTCCTAGTTTTGTTTTTGAGGTTTTTGTAGTCGTTCCACATATGTTGACGAACTTATTGATTGTTTGTTCAATGTCTTTCTATGTTCATAAGTGATGTCGTATCCTAAATAGTTAAAAGTGTTTAATTTTCTCTAATTATTCTATTATCTACGACTATTTTACTTCTTATCGTTTGTGTGCCACAGAAGGTCATAACTGTTGTTTTCTGATGATATTTTCATGTTGAATTATTTACAGATTTGTTCAAGCATATACAAGCTTGAAGATCGTCATCCTTTTTTCCTATAAGAGTTAGGTCGCCTGCATATAATATTGAACTGAACAGAGTGTTCTCGTCAAATTTAATACCTTTGTTGTACTTCGATTTCCGTTGTTGGATTATCTCGTTGATATTGAAGAAGGTTGGGAAGATACTGCAGCTTTGTCTTATATTTTTATTTATTTTGAAGCTGCTCGTTGTTTCACTACCGATGCTTAAGATGATTTCTGTTCGTTCGTATAGACTTCTAATTGCGTTTACTAGATGTTTGGGATTTGCTTTGGTTTAACATGACGATCGATAATAGTTTTTCTATGTTCACGTTATTGAAAGCCTTCTCGAGTTCTACGAAGGCTAGGTGTGTTTCTCTATGGAACTCTCGTCGTTTCTCGATAACTTGTTGTGTGCAGGCGAATATTTCGACTGTAGTTGAGCGTCCCTCCCTGAAACATATCTGTTATTCACCTATTAATTCTTCCGTTATAGTTCGGAGCCTATTGTTGTTTTGGCGTAGGTTTTATAAGCTGAATTTAGTATGCTTATTCCTCTATAATTCTTACAATGATTTTTGCCACTATTTTTAAACAATGAAAGTACTTTTGATCTCCAATCTTCTGATATTTTCTTTCTTTTCCAGCATTCTTTGAACAGGTGAAGTGGTCGTATCCCATAATTTCGTATTAACGTTGTCCAGTCCCGCCTCTTTTCGATTTCTTGCTGCTTTTAACGTTTCCGTCAGTTAACTCATTTCTATATCGTCTAGACCTCTTGTATCGTTTACAGCTATTGGGCTTTCCACTGCATACTCATCATACCATAGCTCTTTGTAGTGTTTGATCCATTTTCGTCCTTTTATATTGTTGATTTGTATGTTGTCTCTTTCTTGTTGGTTCAGTGTTTTCATCGCTTTATATGTTATATTCTGTCTACATATTTTGTCTTGTCTTTGTAATGTAATAATCCCAGAATCTTGATGTGTTTGTATAGTCATGTGTTTTGCTGTTTCATTTGCGCACAAATTCACTTATCTTCCTTAACTTTGCTTATTAAGTATATTTTTCTCAAAAATGTATCCCTAAAAATCAAATCAATATATTTTTTTCTAAGTAACGTTATTTTCATTTTGTCTATTTCATTCCATCAACACCTGATGTCAAGACCATTGGATCTTATCTGTCTCTTAATGTATTTACTTACTTACAACCACCTAAGAGGTAATCAGCTACAGGGTGGGGGAAATTACTGTAATAATGAATCAAAAATACAAATATGTATACAAATTATAAATCATTTGAATATATGAATAAAAATAAACCGAACTATTACAATCTTCATTAGTGTTCGTTACATATATATTTTTAAGTCATTCGCATATAATAGGCCGGAGATGTCTAGATCTGTGTAGAATGCAGTTAGTAAAAATTTTAAAGAATAACGGTCCCAGTACAGATCCCCGCGGTACACCTGTACCAGCTAATATGTCAAACGACTTGAAACCTCGGTATTTTACATACTGACGCCTATTTTCTAAATATGGTGTGATTAAATCCAATAATGTCAATGACAAGTATTATTTTTCACTGTCAAATAATTTTATAGATACAGCACCAACAGACAGCTATGTATGTGGACGTACAAATAGATATAATTGAAATATCCTAATTTCGTAATCTAGTGAGTGATTTTTTCACAATTACAATACCTTCTGTAATTCAGAAAATCTTATTTCTACCCACTCGGCAAAACAGATTCATTTAGCCAACAAACTCTATAAACTCATGAAAATGCATAGCATGTAATAGCGAGAGCTGATTGTGTCTACATATGATTTACATCAGATATATTCCTATAGCATTATTTCAATGCAATCATTCATAATATGTGGTACGGCAGAAGACAAAAACAGTTCTTGTGCTGTAATTGGGTCTTATTGATCACGACTTACCACATACAGACAAGGTTGTATGATTTATACGCATGATAAATTTAGTTATGTGTCAGGACTGTCAGTATTAAGTAACCATTTTTATGATTCACCAAATATTTTGTCCACGCTAATACAGTAGAGAATAGTAGGAAGTTTAAAGTGCAGACGGTTCGTAATCATTTCCTAGACTTCTAAATCGTCATGTCTAGCCTGGCACTCTTAGAACAATCTCGTTACGTAACCTAGTAATATGTCATAATTTCGCATTATGCACAAAATGTTTATGCAAATCAAAAATTGCAGGATACAATTTATTACCGAGTTGTAGATATTAATATTAATGATTTTTTCATGTCGCTATTACCTACCTACTTTGTCAATCATCTGATGTGTGCTCTGGGAATTTCCACTTTCCGAGAATGTCTCTGCGGTCTGCGTCTGCGATTCTCGGAATCGCGACGCGATGTCTCGAAATTTCAGTAATTTTAAAACACCACGTAATTTGGCTAAATATCTGTTATCGCAATCGGTTTGTATTAACAAATGGGAGGGATATAAATTTGACTTTTTGAAAATTTTAGCTGCATCTAATCTTTTTTAAAATGGTAAGAGTTAGTTAAAAGTTCAACTTACCTACAGTAAAGTCTTAAATGTAACCATAAAAATGTTAAAATTGCATATATACTTGCTTAGCATTCCACGTGACTGGAGAAAATTGTAGGTAGGCCGGACATCTAGGCCATTAGCGACAAGGCTAAAGGAGCATAAAAAGGAAATAATCAGTATATTAGCATATTTACCATATATCTGGCTATAAACTTGGGTCTAAGGGTACTGTAGTAAAAATGAGTGTTCAACATGTGATACCTACATTTTAAAAAAGGAAACGTGAAAAAACTTCTCACTCCGTCTGGAAATATTTATGGCATAAAATATGTAGAAATATTTTAATATAATATTTTAAAATTTCTGAACTTCTGTATGGTGACGTGTTTTCTATTTTTATTTGTATTGACTATGACCCACCCTCCAGGTGTTTTTGAAGGTCAGTGTCATATACTTTTATACACAAACAAAACCCGCGCCCCTCAAATGTCTACTGGAACTAAATTACGAAACAGTAGTGCAGTTTCTTCATAAGTGGCGTACGTAGATCTGTTTTTATAACACTCGTAGTGCGATACGAAAGATAAAACAATAATCGTGGCTATTATTTGGATGGGCGAAAAATGTTGTGATAATCCTCCACGTTCTTAAAGTAATTGGTCCCTTGTCTACCTAAGACAAAGAAAATGTTCGGCAAAATTTCCTGATTGGGTGTAGCTCGTCCCAAGACGTCGGGGAAATTGGCGGGCAAAAATACTTCAAAATTACTTCAAAAATAAAGCTAGAACTAACTAAAACTGAATAATTGCAAACGGGTGAATTCTAGACCCGTATTTCTGGAATTGGGTTCGGACCCATAATATTTTTATGGCGCCCAACGTGGGGCTTTATTTATTTTAGTAGTTTGAAATTATTCAAAAATTTTAACTGCCAAAAACATAATGCATAATTATTTTGAATAAAATATCTATCGTACAATATGTAACTGACATTCTTTATTTCCTCTAGACAATTTCTTCTACCCTGGTAGCAGGTAGCCTTACTTATTGTACCTAAAAGATATGTTTTGTATCTCTTTTCTGTAAATAAAAATGCCAAATGACTCACATGTAGTTGTAGTTAAATATTGTTTACGTGGGCATGGATCAATTATATATTAATGGGTTTCTCATTTTTTTCAGATGCTGTCGGTTGTGAGTGCCGGTGCCGCGGCGGGGATGGGCGGCATGGACCGGCTGCGAGGAGGCAGAGCGGCCCGAGAGCTGGCGGCGTCGAGAGACCGCCAAGTTAGACTGCACGGAGTACACACAGACATTGCCATCAACCTGCCCCATAGTATAGCGATGCCAGACGGCGAAGAACACCCTTTCACCTCCTCCAGGTTGCACATTAGGGATGCAGAACAGGTAAATTTGCTCAACAATACCGAAGTTATTTCTTAAAATTTGATGAAGATGCATGTACGTTTGAAAACTGCATTCTTACTTTTAGATGTGTAGATGATATGCCTCCGTATGACCACAATACGTTTAATCATAAATGTGTATATTTTTTATGACTTTCAAGAATTAATTTAGTAGTTGAGTTAGTTTCTCGAGATTCGATTTTACTAAAATAACTATTTTATGTGTATAAAATCGGATGGTTTTTTGGAATTTTTTATTAAAGACATGTAGATGAAATTATTCTACATATTGTTTTTAGTAAAGTTTCATTTAAAACCTTTCAAGCATTCAAGCGCGCCCAAGAGCCCAAGAACGTCAATTTTATTAACACTTATATACATGCATACAGCGCTAAAAATACCAAGTACCTCTTTTAAGATTTGTCTTGACGCTAAGCTACCGAATGATAGATCCCAATCCTTTATATTTAAATTAATAATCGAAATTGTATTATTTTCATAAATTTTCAATGTTAAGTTTATAAATTTGTTTAACTTGATTTTTATCCCTTTTTTTGTAACTATACAGGGTGGACCATAACAATAGGCCATAGCTCAGGGGTAGATTCTTTGGCCCAAAACATGAGGATATAACCAAATATGTTTTAGTAAAATGTTGCTGTGGAAAAAGATACAGGGTATCAAAGTTCAAATTATTTTTTCGTTTTTTTGAGACGTTCTTAACTGGAGAAATATCCATTACTGGGAAGTAGAAAATCCTCATGCCGTTAAAGAAAGGCATTTTCAGCAAGAATTTAAGATTAACGTTTGGTATGGTATCATCCGCAATCAATTATTGGGACTATTTGTCCTTCCTCCAAATTTAAATGGACAGTTATCTATTTTTTCTACAAAATACTCTTGCTGATATATTGCATGCTATCATACTAGACATACGGAACATAATGTGGTTCATGCAAGATGGAGCTCCCCCTCATTTCTCCATTGAAATCAGGAATTATCTTGATGAGACTTTCTCGCGCAGATGGATCGGTCGAGGAAATGAGTTTGCTTGGCCACCAAGGAGTCCTGATTATAATCATTTGGATTATTATGTGTGGGGACATATGAAGTCCTTAGTCTATGCAAATACTATCAACTCAAGAGAAGAACTGTGGGACAAAACACAAAACGCAGCGAAAGTGAGAAGAGTTTACGCTGTTATTACGATTTAGTTTTTCCTTACGTTTTGTACTTTTTTCAATAAATACGCTTTGTTTCATTAAATTTGAATTTGTCTTTCAAAAATGTATTGAAATGTTTAACGGCACTTTCCTCGGTTGGAGTTATCAAGTTCTACCAAGTGTACCTTTTATACGTTGAAATGACACCCTCATCAGATTTTCTGGTCAAAAGTACCACAACGTTTCGTCAAAAAAAATATGAAAAAAATTCTTCATCAGATACAGGTCCTGCGGCGCCCTCTATGGTCTAACGTGATGTAATACATAAATTATTGTTTCTTAGAATGGAAAAGTTCCTCTAGCAAATTTGGCGAAGATTAGTCAAGAGGCTGTTGAGTTATTGCTAAAAAACGAAAAAATAATTTGAAATTTGACAGTGTATCTTTTTCCACTGCAACATTTTACTAAAGCATATTTGATTATATCCTCATATTTTGGCCCTAAGACATATGTCCTATTATTAATAGTCCACTATTTCTGTTGAATATCAAATAATCCATTAAATTCAATTTATTGATAAATTGCATTTTAACAACCCTTATATTTTTCAGTATTTACTCATATTCTTACTCTCGTACTCTATATCAATTTTGAGCGTACAGTCAAAAGTAAGAACCAAATTTAAATTTACTAATTTCATATATTTTTTTTATAAACCGCTTTCCATTAAATTTATTACATTTGAAGATAGCAGTTGAGATAATTACCAAATTTCGGAATTTAAAAGTGGTAAAAATTGTTATACATGATGATGCATGCACAAGACAAATTATACAAGAAATTTCGTTCTTCAAATCGTGCAAACTGTGCAAAGCTCACAGCAGGGTAATATGACATATTACCTCTATTATTTCTTTCATAGTTTGAATTCTTGAAATTCTGAATATTTAGTTTAGTCTTCAAATAGTCAGATACAGGGCAGGGCAGATTCTAGTGAAAAAGCTCTAGTATACGCTCATCATCCTCTCAGACATTTGAGGCACTCGTTACTCGTTGTTGTCTATTAATCGTGGGCTTCATTAATATCAGCCACTTTCTTAATGTCAAAGGACGATAGTGTTATAGTATTTATAAACACCAATCAGGCGAACCGTTTTGACAGAAAAATAAGCGTTAATAAAGTCGATAAAATTCATAACAATTTAAGTGTCTGGTAATTCTACCGTGTCATATAAAAATTAATTAGGATGAATAATAGTCTTTTTATTATGGCAATTTTCACTTTAAACGCAATCGTAAAATAATTAAGAAGTCTGAAAGTGTGTCCTATATAACAACTTTATTAGGTTTCGTCTGTCATACTGTCTGGCAACTCAATTTTGAAATAAAACAGTTGTTTAGTCAACAGTGCTAATTAACCTCGTAAAACTTGCCCAACTGGAAAATATTTATGTCTACCGTGATATAATTATTTGTACATTGTGGACAAATTACGCCCTGTAATTTTTATTTATTAGCACCGATATTTTATTAATAAAAATATAGATAAAGAAAGTACTTTTCCGTTTTAATTCCCCTTTAGCGTAAACACTTGTATAGATACCGCCAAATAAATATAAAATTCACTCTGATAAATGAAAGGTCCCAACACACAAAAAAGTTTATCAGTCGAACATTGACTTATATATAGAAAACGTATATTTCATTATCTAATATTTTAGAATAACTGTCAATCTTTTGTCTAGTTAAAAAATTTAAACCTTTAATCATCAGAAGTATCAAAGTCGAATAGCATTTTCGTTCTTTGATCTAGAAAGATAATTTATTTTTCTGTGTAGGACGATTTTTAATATACATATTCATTCATATTCAGATAATATTATTCATTGCTATTTATACATTTCTTTGTGAACTTACAACAGCAAGTAGTAATACATTAATTATCAGTACCAGTTGATTTATTATAGTGTTGTTTAAATATAAATATAGTGATAGTGTTTGTCTTTGTTTCAACACAATTTAAAATATGGCTAAAAATTATTTATAGCTACCATATTTGCAGCCGTATAGTCAGTTTACGGGAGGGCCAAATTATGTAAGGGCATATCGTTAGATATTAACGGTTACGTGTTCGCAAAAGAAACACCGCTTAATGTAAAAACTATGCCTATGTATGTAGTCCCTCAGTAATCCCACCACATCTTATATTGTTTGTAGTGGAAAAAAAATATGGTCTTTGATCAACTAAAAAATATGTGTGGGACATAAAATCGCCCTAATAGAGCCCGCAAATTTTCAATTCCATTCCATTTTTCCAAAGGCCCGAAACTGTCAAGTCTTTTTATAATCATTTGTGATTGGTGGTTAACCAATCGCCATAATAAAATTCAGGATTTCTATCGCTGGTTGCTGCTTTTTCTTATCGATTTTTATTTTTTCCTGGTCATAGGAAGTTAATTAAACCTTGGGTCAGTCTTGAATCTTCTAAAAAGAAACACGATACTGTGTTTGACAGCGACTATTAAACAATATGTAGGCATTTTCTGTTTTATAGATATTAAAAATATATACCCTAGTCATCTATTGAAAATCAAACACATATAAAATTTATAATTTCCATTTTTTTTACCTATAAATCATTCACACTGAAATTATTGCATAATGTGTATGTACGGTATCATAAACATGTTGACAAACTACTGAAAATATAAAAAAATACAGAAGAAAAATAAATAAATAATTGGATAATAATAGAAAGGAAACGTGGATGATTTTAAATTTCCGACAAATTTAGCAAAACTCATATTGAATCGTTTCATTAATATGTCGATTGTTGTACGAGAAATTAACAACCAGTTAATTGGGTCATGTTATAGCAGCACAGGTCTTCCACAGGGCTCCGCATTAGGTCCAATTTATTTTTAATTTATATACTGCTGACGTACACAAAATTAATGACCTGCATTCTAGTTTAGTGCAATATGCCGATGATTTTTGTGTATATACCGAGCATAACAATTACAACATAGCTATAGAACTTCTTACCTCGTGTATAACTAGATTGGGAAAATGGTTTTCTCTTAATGGGTTCGATCTCTCGATCTTCAGTGCTTGTTTTTCCTCGACACAACTGTCCTAATAGTGACAGCATTAACCTTGGGGATTATTTGCTTCCTGTCAGATATTATGTCAGATATTTAAGAATCATATTCGAAAAGAAACTTAAGAGTTGTTCGGAGTGTATTAGTCATCCATGCTTCCAATTTTAATTGTAAATGACTTCACGTCAATAAAATGACGCAGCTGAATGTACGGTGTGCTTGGAAAGAGAGTGATAGAGATGTAATAGAATATGACATTGGACAAATTTATTATACCTAATCTTTAAATTTCTCGGTGCATTTGTGGACATTCGGGCTAATTTTATTTTAGTTCTACAAAAGGGAAAATGTTTATTTTAATAATACCTATGTGGGATGATAAGAATTATTTTTGCAAATCGAAAATAGAAGAAAAAAAAATATTTTTTTATATATACTTTTTTTTCTCTCATCGTCCCACATTGTAACATGTTTTTAATGTATTTTAGTGAAAGCCGTTTTTTAAAATAATGATTTATATGAGAGTAAATTGCACCGTCTTTCCCGCTTATATCCGGAGCGTTCTTAAATGAAACATTTATATTGAAAACATAATTTTTCGCTGCAAAAAAGTATAAACTTCTTTAAAATGTCTACTAAAACCTGGTGGGGCGCTCTCCTATTTCAGTTTTGGACTATGGAGGTAGTTTTTATGATTCTGCATGCAATATACTCTTTTGAAACGTTTAGATCTCATTCAAAACTCAGCACTGTGTATATGTTTGGGAGCCATGAGATCAACTCCTGTCGATGCTGAAGATTTGATACATCCTCTTTTGCTTAGACGTCAGTACCTTAGTGAAAAGTTTATTCACAAAATTCATATTAATCATCAACCGCGTTTATATAATTTCTTAACTCTTAATAAATCTGACTTAACAAATAAATTTTGGAGTAATAAAAATTCGTCTGTGCATGCTACATTCCTTACACCAATAATGTAATAAAAGTCAGATTGCTACCGCACGTTTCCATTTTTACAGCAGAAGCATTTGCTATATACGAATCGCTTGAATTTATTTACTCTTATAGATACCTCCATAGTATTAACTGACTCTTTATCTGTTCTAACCTCGTTAGGAAATAGTGTCTCGTTCAATATCAAAACCAACCCGTACATATTGAAAACAAAGAAATTATTGTATAATAGATATGGGAAAAGAAGTTCATTTCGTATAGGTGAAAGCACATATTGGCATAAAAAAATAACGAAATTGTTGACCTTCTAGCCAAGGAAAGTATAAACTCAGGTGTTCGCTCAGAAACACAAATATATGTCTGTCTGATTCTTTCAACATTTTAAAATTCAAATTGCGAGATAGGTCGTTGAGGATATGGCGAGAATACTGTAATTCCAACCGTACTAGATACACTCTTAATCACCCTGACCTCACATTTAAGTTTTGTTATAAAAATCATGTCTGCTCTAGAAAATACTATAAACAACCATAATACGTCTCAAATTTTAGCGCGCTTGCATTCCAGCACGCCCGTTAAAATAAATGACCTTCAGAAAGTTGTGATATTTGTGGAGTTAAATGTGACCTGGACCGTATTATAGACGGCACTTTGAAAATTTTCAAAAAATTTAAATGCTCTATATGGGGCACAAAATTTTGGGGAGAAAATTCGAATGCCGTAAGGGACAGGTGTCTATTGCGCTCGTTCTTCGAGATATTCTCTGCAGAACCATACGGATACATGAGATTTTTACCTTCCGGCAATTTTGGTGGCTCGTTGCTACGTCAAATTTTAAAACTGCAATCTGACGTACCTAGTTGGTCGTCGTCTGTTGACTAACGGTATTTGCCGGCCGACTGACAGTGGAGATGGTCGGGGTTCTAAACTTCTTGATGTATCAGGGCGCCAAGTAAATTTTTTTCCTCTCCAAATACCAGCTCAAGTACAATGTAACCTTAAATTTACTAAATAAATTACTTAGCGAGACGATAATGAAAAATTCAAATTCAGTTTTATCTTTTAATAACAATAAACGAAGTAGGTTAACTTTATAACATTCAACAGTACAATAACGTAGGGTATGGTATAGCAGACAAATTAACACAAAAAAAATATATTTAACTGGGTATACGCGTCTTACGTAAGTGCTTAACCCCCAACAATTATCATAGATGTTTTAATTAATTGACAGAATATTTTCATAAAATGTTTAGCAAAATTAGCAGTGGTGAAATTTTTTAAAGTAAAATTTACAATATATTTTAAAAAAATCAATATATATATGGCGCAAGAAGGATACAAACTTGCAGGCAGCAGGGCTTCAGCTTCGGCTCAAATTTCAGGAATGGGCAACTTCCAGCCTATCAATTAACCCAGAAAATGGATGGCTCCTCCACAAAAAAGAAATTCCAGTCCAGCAAGGAGAAATAACATAAGTACATGTAGACCAGTGGAAAAAAAGTTCTTCGTATCAGGGGAGACAAAAAAAACGTAGGAAAAACTACGAAATACTAGGCGAAACCGTAGGTGGAAAAAAAACCCTAAAAGTAAATTTTTACCATTGAACAATTTACTACAAGTGATATTTTGCTAGTTTGAATATAAAAATAAAATAATTACCTCGTTTCGGAGGGTTTTCTTAGGAAAATGTTGTTGATCTTGGATGTCCTTGGCCTCGTGTAAATTTGGCAAAAATGGCTTTTACGTATAAATCCTTCCAATGAAGACAATCGATTTCCAATACCATAAAAATATGCACTCATCCAAACATAAATGGATAATCGAAAAATATAACGTTGCGAATATATCCCAAAATGGTGAAATTACTTGTTTCAAAAATCGCAACGAGCACGTAAAAATACCAGTTAATAAATTGCCAAGCGTTCCAGCGAGCTACACGTGAAAAGTGACAGAATACCGGAAGACAAAACCTAAGCCAAAAACTATTGTGAAGAAATAAATCTGTGTTATCGATCGTCAGTACGGTTATAGGAATCTACCTATAAACTAATTAAAACACCTAAGTGCAACAGATTCCTTACAATTGCGGGTTTATATAGACAACTAAATAATAAATATTATGCGTGACAATGGATAACACGAATTCGTTAGACATTAAATGTAAGAGATAAAGTAATGATTTAGAGATTTTTTTTATAATGACATATAAATGTTAAATTGAACTATAACATCGTATCTCGGAAACTATAAGAGATACGAAACTCCTGTTTGCGCGGTTCAATTTCTCACTTAATTCTTTACAATGAGAGGTCAAGCGGTTATCAAACGAAATGACGCCGAAAGCGTGTAAGTTTTTTTATTCCCGGCACTTCGAAAATTTTCAAAAAATTGAAATTATTCCATAGGGGGCACAAAATTTCGGGGAGTACATAGTTTGGGGAGAAAATTCGAATGCCGTAAGGGGCAAGTATCTATTGCACTCGTGCTTCGAGATATTCTCTGCGGAACCATACGGATACGTGAGATTTTTACCTTCCGTCTAAATACAAATCGTCTTGTGATAGATTATATTCGAACCTCATTAATCCCAAAAATCAATCACTTTTTAATACACTTTCCCTCCTCAGCCAATTTAATAAACCAGTTTTTGACTACATCATCTGCATCTTGGAGAAAACTAAAATTTTATTGTAAATTTTATGTGAATGTGTGAATAATTTAGCCTCGTATCTTCTGTTGTGTTTCCTTTGTAGCGTCTTCTAAGTTATAGTGGTCCTTTAAATTTGTTTGTTATTAAAAATGTCCTGACAGACCCCAGAGGGAGAAGCGCGTGTCCCTGTTTTCTTTTCCCTTTTTGTGATCTTCAAATATTTTTCTTTCCTCTGTCGTTGTAGATTAATTTGTAATTATTTTCAGCGCAATATTTATTAAGTGTTTCTGCAGTTTGATTTTATTTGAAGTAGCAGTTGGCTGTGTGGCTAATGGCCGAATGTTATTTAAAAAAATAAATAAATAAAAATTGGATAATAATTTCCGTCTCACCGCGACTGCATTCTACCATAGTGATTTCTTCGACCATAATAAAAAAACCAGATCTGACTTTTGCCGATTTTATCAGATTTATTTTGCCACTACTATTATTAGAGTAGAAAAAATATATACCAATACAAACTTTTGTTGTCCCCATCTTTATGTGATGACTGATCATTTTTGTAAATATAACTTTCAGTAAAGACTGATTACTAATGATTAATTTGTTTTTGTAGGAATCCGAAATCTACCAGAAGTGCATCCGGCCACCCCCAAATCGCACAGTATTGGAGAGTGAGTCGCCGCCCCCATATCGGTCAAGTTCGGCAGGTGTCCTGGCGTCGTCTTCGAGTTCATCTAGCGGCAGCGACTGGTCAGCGGGATCGGCGCCCTTGGTAGTCCGATGCCATTCGATGTCTTCAACGTCCAAGCCGATATCTGCAAGTTCCCACCCCCACGCCACTGGCCAAAAGACTGATTTTTTACAAAGGACTGTTAAAATATTTACCGGCAAAAAGACGCAGCATCATCAGCCGCCCCCAGCCCCCACGTTACCTGTGGTCGTAGTGCCGGCAACGTCCAGAACTCGGAGGACGGACCCCAACCGTCCGAAACCGCCCCCGGGTGTCTGACCACACGTCCCCACTTAGTTGACTTTAAATTTGTGAATTGATAATTTTAAAACAGATTCCATAACTCATTAAATTATATGTTGTACTGGATGGTCCAAAAAAACACTCGAGGAGTGTTTTTTTGCGCGATTCAGTGATTCACCAACGACTCTAAGGACGTTTAGCCTTTTATAAAATATATATTTATCAGTGAATTTGACACTTTTTTAATGTGGTTTACATGTGTATTATAATTGAGGAAAGACTAAAATCGTAATTCTAGGACAAGATGGGGGGATATCCTGAAAATGCGGTGCCAAATATAGGTAAAATTATTATTGTGTACTGTGTACATGGTTTTGTAAGTACTGTGCAACATCTTCAGATTCGCATCGGAATTATTATTATTTAAATAACTTTTTTGTATGCAATTCCAATATCTAGTTCCTACAGGTAAAACAATGCAACTGTCAGTTTCTAAAAGTTTTAGGCTAACAATCTCATAGTAATCCTTCTCTGTGAAAATTAGCACTAAAGTGCTTGAGGCATATCCGTTTATACACGAATAATCTTGTATTGTATGTGCGTAGATCGTCATAGTAGTACTTTCTTTTATAACGAAACTAATGTATCAAGTATATTCATAATTGTTTTATATAAAAATATAAATTTTCAATGTAACGTGGGCAAGAGCATTTCATTTCACGCATTCTTGTTAGTTGGAGCCTTTAATTGACAAATGTATTAATTTTACTCGAGTAATTTGGTCCGGACTTGAAGAGGTTGCACAGTATGTTTAAGAGAAAAATAAATTGATATTACTAAATCAAAATGTATTTGGCATTGTACCGCACCTGCTACTATGATATTCCAGCAACAGAAGTTAAACAATTGACAGTAGAACATTGTTCTGTTTTTAAATATTGTTTATTGAAGAAGAAAAATACAAATGGGATATTATGTGCAAAACAAAATGGAAGATGGAAGACTTGAATAAAGGACTTTTCCTTTTATGCTAAAAAAGTGTTCATCTGTTAGTCAAACCGTCGTCAATCTAGCTCCAACTAATCATCACTTCTGTCTGTGTTTGTGTGCAGCTCAAAAATAATCAGCTTCTTGAGAAGTCTAGCTTATATAATTAGTTGTTTAGATTACATTTTCCGTTCATAAGAAATAATTGGCATTTCTGAGAAGCGCTATTCCATAAATATGATCATTTAATACATCAATTTCATAGAGAATACTCAATCGTTCCTTTTCTGTTGTCCTGTCTACGACAAATTTTCTGTAATACGGCAGTCTTTGTCTCGGTTGCTTTTATTACGAGTATTTAAAAATAGATCTGCCAGTATTCCAAATGAATGTATCGTTGAAAAGATTGACACTAAGAGAAAATTGTAGGCGTATCAATGATCGAGACCAATAAGTAGGTATAAGTTCTTAAGAGCTTTCCAGGGTCATTATTAAAGAATCAAGTGCAGTTTATTTATTTATATATTTATATTTACAAGAATTCTAGCAAATTCAGTTAGGTGTATGGCCGGTTGTTTAGTCACTCTGGAACGCTCTCGACAATACTGTGAAAAAGTTGCTAAAATTCATACCGCGGTGTGCTTTTAAGTTATCTTTTTGTATTTTATACATTCTTAAATTAAAGACAAAAATTGACACGTGGTTTACATATAATAAACCGCCTAAATATTTAATATACGCTAGATGCAACTACTCTTCGATCATAGAAAAATAGAATGCAATTTGCACTTACCTAATCCCAGTGTTGCCAGATTTATTTTATTCAAACATTGGCAGAATTGTAGTACCCAACTTTTATGTAAACGAATCTTTTACTGATTAATTTTAAGTAACATTTACATTTCTAAAATTTATAATAAATAGTGTAATATTTCTGGTTTTATTGTTCTTTAGCTTTCCAAAACATAAATAAGAGGTGGGTTTTAAGGAATAAAAATGGTTCGGCAACACTGCTTCAATTATGAAAAAGCTACCTTCCAGACTATTTGCAGTTGTTTTAGTTTTCAGTAGACTAGTAACAGAGGTGGAATGTGTGTGTCCCTATGAGAAATCGAATAAATTGCGTACCCAAATAAAAAAAAACCTTTAAATGCGTATTTTACTGTAAAATTGATAGTTTAGTTTTTCTATGTTCGGATTGAAAAGTCAAAGGATCAAAATATCGACGCTATATTCGCTAATCATATTGGCATCACCATTATTAAAACTGAATCAACATTTGTCATTTTTCCATGAATCATTTTAGCTATCTCCTGATGATGCCAACATGGTTGGCGAAACGTACGTCGAATAGACTGTTTGAGAATGGTTTTCAAGTATTTTGATGATTTGATTGAACACGCATTTTTTCGGAATAACTTAATAGATAACAGACATGTAACTGGCACAAATGATTTAAATGTCTTTTAGCAAATATTCACAGCCTTAAAAAATAGTATGCAATATCTGCGAAATTGCAAAATTCTTACGATTTTCATATTGGATTTGGATTGAAATTAAAGCAAAAAAGTTTACACGTAAATTCTTACTTTTCCCTATATTATCTTTAAATAATTTCTATTATCTGTCATAACCCTGTCATTTTGTTATAAAAATACCTTCAATGTTTTCAAACATAGCGGTAATACTGCAATTTCTCTAAATTGTAAATTGTGCTCCCTAATTCTAGTTGGAATTGATCATTTCGCTTGACCAACGCTTTTTTCCATATAAATTCTTACATCTACTTGCGTTAGTTTAGTCCAATTTTATCACTTAAATTGCCTATATTGTTATATTATATTTTTGTACCATAACATGTAAAATTTATATAAATTTTGTGGGCAATCTTGGTGTAGACAGTAATATCTTAATTGAGAATATATAATATAGCAAATGGTAGAGAAGACTTTTCTCTACGGAGACAGTCCACAATATCACCCAACATCCCCTAACGATGCCAATGTAGTTGGCGAAAGAATACCGAGATATCGTTTAATATTTTAAAGTTTGTGAAAATTGTTCTTATACAAAAACAATAAAGTTTAACTGATATTGATGTGACATTTAAAAATTGTATCTTAAAGATACTGAATTCCTTGACTAGAATTGTTCTCGACTTCATCCAATAACGTAAGGAAAGTACTTGGACTCTATTTTAGATACTATCATGTAATAACGGTACTGTTTTTTATTTTTACAATCATTTATCCCGCAAATATAAATTGTAAAATTTGTTTAGTCTGCATGCCTGCCTTTCATGTGGACGGAATATGTATTATGAAATTACCAACCTTTAAAAAAGTTGCATAAACACATCATTTTATTAGCTTTGTGCTTCTAAATAAAATCTTAGTTTTATTAATTTATTTTACTATGAAAGTGCATATTTTATTTTGCCATATTTTAGAAGTTTTATGGTAGCCAAAAGGTTATGTTGTTTAAGCATTTTTCATTTCTGAGATTTCCTGTTTGAGAAAAATAAGCTTTGGTGCTCCCCAAGCACCCCAGAAGTTTGAGTTCCTCCCCAGATTATTTGACCTGCAACTTGTTAAAACGCCTTTTCTCATCACTTAAAAGCTTTTCTAAATAAACTTATTCAACTAGTGTCACGTATAGAAAATGACCAAAACTGATGAACTTATAAATAAATCACTTTTGACTTTATGGATTGAAATTAAGGCGGTCGTAAATTTTTTAAACTGTCTTAG
The DNA here is from genome assembly GCA_963675555.1 of Leptura quadrifasciata. Lineage (NCBI taxonomy): Eukaryota > Metazoa > Arthropoda > Insecta > Coleoptera > Cerambycidae > Leptura > Leptura quadrifasciata. Next base: position 213,903,612 of record OY776673.1, read on the forward strand.
AAGTAAATAGCCTTCGAAAAACCACACTGACTAAAGAGGCATGGTTCAAGAAAAGCCCGTTTAGGCGCATTTTAATTTTGTCTATTTTTTAAAATAAGATAGATCAGAAAATGGAAACTATAAATCTTTCCTTCCATGCAAAACTTTCTCCACAATTTTGGAGATGCCAAAGGAGCACTAAAGTAGTCAAATTGTGCTATGTACAATCATGCAGTCGATCAGGCGTAGTATTTTCCTTATATTAGAATAGTGAAATGAAAAATACGAAGTCGAATAAAACATGCGGAACTGATTCAAAATGGCATGCTTGCTTTACACAGAGTAGGAAAAATTCGGAATATTGGACACTAATTTCTATTTCAAAAGCTGTTTATATTCAATATTTTGCGTTTATTTTGATATTATTGGTCATCGAATAGCATAAAACTGTGTTATAGTTTAAATAGAATGAGTACTTTGACCCAGCACAGTTTTGTGTAGGTTGCACCAAATATTTCCCATTTGTTTCTCAATGACGAACAAATTCATCCTGAATGTGCATTAAACATTTGAAATACGATGTTAAGTTTACTTTGGTTTTTAAGGCTTTTGTAAACCTGATGAAGACTTGTAAAACTCTTTTCAGGTTTTCTTCCGCGTTGACTGGTTTGAACGTTTGTCGTTTCTATCTTCGTGGTTTGCTTCATAAGAAGAAATCCAACTAGATGGTAGAAGCGGCAGGCATTCAAATTGTGACTTATGCATTTGGTACGAAAAGTTGGATGTAGCCAACCAAATGAACGTTAAATATTAGAATTCGTCTTCAGAAATAAAAATTTTCGCAGTTGCATTTCTAGCTGGTATTCCGAGTTTTTCCCACACTATGTTGAACTATGAAATTATTTATTTATTTAAAAATACTCTAGTCGTATTAATTTTAATGATTTGATGGTTATTTTTGAGGGTGCACACTCAAGCAAATGGATTATTTAGCAAATGTTAAATTATATAATTAATTATATTACAAAAAATATTATATGGTAGACAGAACCGTATATATAGTGGAACATAAGCATTATTGTGATGATAAGGTGCTTGGGATCATAATATGTGCATATAACTGTAAACCAATTTTTGTACAGTAAAAGACAAAACTATTCCTGTAGAAACTTTATTTTTTGTATTTATTAGGGTTAATTATTATTTATTTTGAAGATGTTTCCAAAAAATACTGATTTTTGTCTAGTGAGTCAAATGTTTATTTATTTTTTTTATTGATAAGGTGCAATTTTACATAAAATGTATTAAATTTGTATATCCAGAAGCTGGTCGTGATATTACTTTGTTTTTTTTTCAGTCAAAGTATATCACAGCTTTAAAAGCGAGTTTCTTAAGAAACAAAGTAACTGACCACGATCGGCCTGTATTTCATAAGTCATAACATATAATTGAGAAGTGTATTATTTATTTTTATTATATTTTTTGTAAACTGTTCCAAACGACAGACATATCAACTGTTTATGAAACAGATCTCTTTCTTTTTGTTACTTTGTATTGTCGGTAATTCCTAATTTATTAAATATTTTTTTATTAGATCTGCCTGAGGTTTATTTTATAAACAGGGGAGAGAGTCTGGTATTTATATAAGTATTCCTTTATTTTGGCTAGTAAATAGTTTTTTGCATATATGTATGAGGCCCAAGCCAAAAAGAGTCTTCATAACAACAAGAAAAATGTGATTAAATTTTATTATTATAATAAATAACAAATTAATGAAAATGTTTTTGTATTAGTGAATTATTAAAACAACTTAAATTGTAAATTTTGTTTTTGTTTTATTCTTTGAACATAGTTTTCTTTTCTGTTTAGAGGGACATCATATGTAATAATGTGATTTACTTATAAGTGAAAATCATACATAAGAAAATAAATCACTTTCATTTACTTTGTTTTATTGATTTAAAATAATGTGAAAAGGGGCATAAAATAAAGAGCTGCTAACAGAAAGTACAACTGCATAAATAAACAACAAAAAACAAATAGTTCCCCTCTGAAGTGGGACACTGTAAGTCAAAGCTGTTCCTCTTCTTTTGACAAAAATAAGGCGAATTACATTCATTGGTTAAGATATAAAAGTTTCTGGCAGTTGTTGTAGGCAAGTATTTTTCCTTCTGGTTTACGAACCAACAGATTATCCGCTTTTCACATTCAGCACGGTTACTGAGCATAGACCTGAGACTTGTGTGTCCTAACTAAAATAATGAACCCCCAGTATTACTGAAATTGGTTGTTAAAATTTTCTGTTTATTAAAACTTGGATGAGTTGACATTATTAACTAATGCATTTCAATACCTGTTTAACATATTCCATCGAAATCTGATTAATGAGTTTTGTACGTCCAATTATGCACATACTTCTTCAAGCTCCGTAAAGTGGGTAAAGTGTTAAATGAACCAGGTATAAAGATATACAATAAAATCACAAAAATATAGGCCATCGATAATTCACCGAACGGAAAGTTCAGCGAAAAACAATTTACCGAATCAAAATACATCGAATGGCCAATTTATCGAAAAACACTTGAAAATGTAACAGTTTTTTTTTGTTTTCATGACTTTGCCACTAAATAGCGTAGTACTGATGACGTCATTTTTTAGACAAAGTAGGTAGTGTAGAATTTGTGAAAAAATAATCTTGGGCATGTGATTCAAGATCCAATTTAAGAATATTTTATTTAAAAAATAATTCATACAAATCTTATACAATCTATTTTTATAAGCGTAATTAAGTTTATAAATACATAAATACCAACATTTTACATCGAAAAGGAACTATTGTGAGTAATATCTCGTAAATAATCCAAGATATTAGTTGGATCAAATGCTTGCCCAATCTTTTGAGCCGCTCGTTCAAGTCTTTACATTTTTTCTCTCGGTGAGGCTCTTTTTCTCCGGCAATAAATTGTTGAATTCTCAATTCATTTATGTCTTGTTCTCTTTTTATACCTTCGATAAACATTCAAATGGATATTTGCGCTTCTAAACATCGATGCCAGCCTTCTACAGAATTATTCGTTTTGGGCTTGGGCGTGTCGATCAAAACATTTTCGTGGCTGTTCCACATTTCTATGCCCTATCAACGTATCCTCGAAGTAGTCAACAATACTTTGCACTTCGGGAGGAAAACATTCAATGTCTAAAAGTTCGTCGAATGCTTGGACTATGTGGGTCTTAGGGACAAACGCCAGAGCTGACAAGTGTTTCATCTTCAAGCAAAATCAACGTCTTGGTCATAGCGTTGCTTGAAACTGCTGTGTTGAATCTGCCGGTATATGCACTGCGTCAAATGGAAGAAACAGTCGCCTATTACGCTGCCAGGAAATTGATGACTTATCGCATTCTCCATTGCTACTACGTAATCAATCAAAATTGATTCAGGGGTCGTTGAAATTTGCAGCAATTTAAGTCGATTCAGAAGGCGGTAGTAAGTAATTTCAGTCTTATTAGGCAGCAAAATCTACAGCAATGGAATAGCTATATTTTGCTTCAAGCCATGAACGGTGCACATCTCATCCATCCATATACCAGTCCTTGGAGGTGGACAAGAGTTTGAAGTTGTTGCTCGTACCAAATATCAAAATTCTGTTGTCTTCGTTGCCAGAGTCATATAACAAGAAATTTTCACCCTTAGACGTTGTATATTTTGTAGAGAAATCTAGATCACGTCTGCATTGCGTTTAGGTTGGAGCACTGCAAGCTGCTTCTCTGGTTTGTCTAATTGTTCTCTTAACCGTTAATAATTTCGGAAACGAACCGCACGCCACGACAAAGATTCTTAGTAATTTTAGAGATTATCACGTGAGGTGCTTGCTCAGTTCCTTTGGCAAAATCTTTAACTTTGATTATCACTGTCAGTACCTCAACCCTTGATGCGTTTGCACTCTGATTATGATCGCTGGTTTCCTTGATCACTGTATTGTGTTCGGTGATGACCCGAACGCGACACTTGTTTTTATGGTAGTGTGTTCACATTTCCAATATGTTCGGCTGCCAGCTTCTTTATCCTTTACAAACAGATACCCGTTGCAATTCAGTTTGGATTGCCCTTTATCACTCATAATATACTGCAGCTCCATATTAACCTCATGCAGTATAAACTGTAACTAAAAATAAATTCAAAGTGAACTGTCAGTGTCTCGGTCAAGTGTCAAGAATCCGTTCCAGAATCTAGGTGCACCAATTCTGAAGGTTGTAATGTGTATGCATTTTCGGGAAATTGCTCATTCGTTGAATTGTTCTACGGTGAATTATCTATTCAATGAATCTTCTGTTCGGTGAATTGTCCTTTCAATGTAGAGTTTTGGATGAATTGTTTTGGTAAATTGACCGGACCCGATCGATATGACCTATAGAAGATAAGTTTTGTTTATATCATTAATTAATTTTCTACTTTATTTAACATTGAAATTATTACTGAAATATAAGTTTCAAATAATCTAGAATTCCTTAAATAATGTAGAAATTAAATTTATACGGAAAAAATAAAACATGGAGGCATTTAAATATTTTCTTAATCGGACACATTTATATTGGCTGGAATAGTTATTTCATAAGTGAATATATTGGAGTGCTAAGATGCTATAAATGTTGGAAATTTGGACAGAAAATGGAACATTGCTGAAATAGCGATATCATACGTGCCTATACAATCATAACCATAAAAGTAATTGTAGGTCTGAGGTAAATGAATGCTCAAACTGCAAATATGCCCATGATGTGTTAAAGATACCGAATGTACAACAGTACAACCATACGGTATACAAAAATACATACAAAAAATGTAGGTGTTATATAAGTGCATACGAAAATGCTAAATCTATGGTACAGTACTGCGGTATGCTTTTATGAAACACATGTAACAGAGGAAACACAGTAAAATGAAATAAAAATGTGGTTATAAAAATTTTGTTTGTACTCTGAAAGTAGGTACACCGGTAGAGTAATTCAAAAACCATCCCAATGCTACTCCTGTATATCATGAATCCCCAGAAAAAGATTATTGGTCTATGTTCGTACATCATACAAATTAGTATTAGTAGCGGAACATTCATTATAGGTGCCATATCGGTCGCCAAATGAAGAATGCGACAAGCTCTTACAGTTTTTTTAATTTAAACTAAACGATGCATCGATCTGCAAACAAGAACTGATAATCGTAGATGATTTTAACATTAATCTAGGAAACAAAAATTCTTTAAATGGGAAAAGTTCTAAATATCTCTCAAGCTGCTGTTTTTAAGCAAATTATCATAGCATACACACGTATCACAGACATGCCAAGTTCACTAATTGACCATATCTATACAAACAATTACTTATTGGAGCAATTACCGAGAGACTACACAAAATGGATGGAGATGTGGTCGGCTACCTTCACTCGGAGTTTCCTTCGGTGTAAGTAGAACCTCATCAGATTGACGATTCCCACTGAGTACCCCGGGTTTAACATTTGCACTATGAGGCTGTCATGCCAGACCTGGACGAAGGCCTTGGAAACGTCCACGGACACTACTCTGATGATTTGTCTTCTATTGGTGGAGATTTCCGTCTCGTCCAGTAGGCGAACTGTTCATCGGGGATGATATGATCTCCAATTCCTCGGTGCGGACGTTGAGTCGCTTCAGGATAATCCTCTCTTCTACCTTGCTCATCACTTTCAGAAGGCCGATGTTCCTGTAGCTAGAAGAGAATGTTAGGTTCTTACCAGGCTTCGGGATCATGATATCTCCGTTTTTCCATTTGGCCGGGGAATATCGGAGTCTTACGATGGCGTTGATGATGTTCACCAAGGCCGCTACTCCCTTGCGGGGCAGCTTCTTCAGGGCAATGTTGCCGATTCTGGCGCCTTGCGAGGTTTCAGTCTCCTTAGAATCTCCTTGAGTTCCTCTGGAGTGGACGGAGAGATGACGGCCTCGTCTGGCTTGCGGACTCTGCGCTCCTCGTCTTCTACCCAGTCCTCGTCTTCGCCGTCGATATCGTTCTTTTTACATTGTAGGACCTCTATTTTGTAAACACGTGAAAGCACATTCCAGTGAGAAGGGGACGGAGTACACTTGAAAATGTATAAAAGTCTATTAAGTAACTACGGGAGTGATCACATCGTGCGAAATATGCGTGAACTTACTTCTACTGGTAAATCGTGAGGGAATCCGCCAGTTCCCCAGGAGAACGGCGATCCTAACCGTACTTTTATGACAGTTTGCGTCGGCAAAAATTATTGTTGTCAAATCTGTGAATGAGAATGGACATTGCAGATTTGCTCATCGCCAACGAGGTAATAATAATGTAATTCTTAGCAAATATTACAATTATTCTTTTAATTTATTATAGTCATATTTTAAAATATATATATTACCAATAACGAGGGTATATCCTTACGGAATTCTTGATCAATAAAAATGTATTCTGCCACCTTTTACCTAATTTAATTAATGACATGTGACATGACAATGACAACAAATGAGCACTGAACATCTGATGCTTTTACGCCAACCTAACTGGTTGTAAATTCGGCTATTCTCGCTGAATCCCTTCACGTTTACCACCTATTTACTGAACTTACAAAATACAGTATAGGACGGTCGGGTGAGATTCGTGTGATGTGAGCTCTCGCTTCGCACAATGAATGCTCACTTTCCCCATAATTACAGAATAGAGGTCCAGTTTAAGGCTGTCGGCGTGAGCTTCGGCCTTGGCCTGGTTTCCGCCTGTTGCAGAGAGCCTTTTGGGTGCTCTACATGCTTTTGTCCTGGGGGTCCACCGATGCCAAATGACGTTGCCATCTGTCTTCGCGATGTTCTTGTAGAGCGGCTTTCATCCTTTGGTTAAGACGGTTGAGTTACCGAGCCTTCGCTGCAGGACTCGTCTCTTGAGCTTTCTCCTGTCAGTGATGAGTCCCTTGGTGTCCTCCGGCAGTTCTTCCATCAGCGCTACAGCTCGTTCAGCCATAGTCTCCATCGTGCTTTCCCACAGAGCTGCATGGATTTGGAATTCCAGCGAGGTAATGGCCGCCTCGACGTCCTGTTCGCTGTCGATCCTGGGAAACTGCGCAATGTCTTGTTGCAAGGCCGCATGAAACCGTTGCCCGTCCGTCCTCTTCTTGACAAAGGCTTCCCCTTGTGCGATGACTCTCTCCCCCAGCTCCAGGAAGATGGGGTTGTGGTCGGAGGGTTCCTCTGGTACGGTGAAGTTGTCGAAGTTGAGGGCCATCTCTCTGAGCAGCGCTATGGTTCCTATATTTCATTCTGATTTTATTTAATAATTGCAATAATAATAGGCCCACAAGCAGAACAGCTCTTGAAACAAAAGACTTGGATTTGATACGTGACCTAACTGAACAAACAGATTATTTTCAACAGCTTCAAAACTCAGACAATTTTGATTATGTGCATTTCTGTCATAAATATATGGTAGAAATGCACAAATTTCGGTGTGGATTTCAGTTTCATTTCTTCCGCAATATGACGACAGTTCAGATTCTTTTTTAAATCTACGCGACTTGATCCATATTGGTTTCTATAACCGACAAATTGTTTCTGTATTTCCGAACTCAGGTGCTGTATCTCGTTAAGGGAACAGAACAGAGGATGTAATGTTGCCAGAGATGGCATTTGGGAATGTTTTGAACACGTAATTTTGAAATAGTTATTACGAAAAAGCGACAGTATCTAAAAGACTGCACGGTACAACGATGGAAAAAGAAAGGATGGCAAACAGAAATCCCTAGCCAACTCTAACCCATTGGCGTCAGAGTTAAAGGTTAAATGTTATAAGAATTTAATATTTTGAGTACAATTAATAAGGAATGCTTTTTAAATGCTTCAAAAAGTTTTATAAAATAAATCCTAATATAAATTAGGATGTAAAACCATTTCAGTTAACAGGAACAATCTAAGAAAAATGTTAATGAATAATAAAGACAAAACAGAAAAACTACATAAGATAGGTGTATATTAACTAAATTGTAACGACTGTGATGCTGTTTATATCTGTCAAACTGGTAGAAACTTGAAGAAACGATTAGAAGAACATAAAAAATCCATTTTGAACGGTGTATGTAGCACAGGCATGTCAACACATTGCATGGAAAACAATCATTTTGTAAATCTAAATAACGTTGAACTATTACACTCAGAAACAAAAGGCAAAACATTGGATTTGTTAGAACAATCAGAAATAATGAAAGCGACAAAAAATAACAAGAATGTAACTGACGAACAACAAATGTTCGTGGGTCATAACATTCTAAGAACTATTATTTAATTTCTAAGGATATCTCAGTTTATTAGTACAAGATTAGTATTTTTTGAATTCTTAGGTAGTTTATTATCATATTTCGATAATTTATTAGCCCTTTAAGACATCTATAGTAATTGTTGTTATAAAAGTACTAAACAGAAATTTGTAATTCAGTATCTATTTACTCTTGATAAAGGTCTAATAAGCCGAAACACGTGTAGAGGTTTAATAAAACTTTTTGAAGCATTTAAAAAGCATTCCTTAATTGTAATAATAATAATAATAAAAAATTTTATTGATCCTTTGTATACTGCAAACATTGTAAATAGGATACGTCAAAACGAGATACAGAAAATGCACAAACTATATAACAAAAAAAAAGAAACGTAGAACTATACATGTATATATTTAAAATCGGAAAAATACCACACTATCAGGAGACTTCGTTTTTTAAAAATACTATAAATTCAGTAATTGAATAAAATGGTTCAGTGATGAGCAGTTTTTTAAACGTCTTTTAAAAATTATTAAAGTAACACTGCTTCGAACATCTTCAGGTAGTGCATTAAACAGATGAGATCCTGCATACAGAGGTGATTTTTTGTAAAATTCGTGATCGTGCTTTAATGACGTAATGTTATCTTTGCCTCGTGTGTTGTATGAGTGAATATCACTGTTGATAATAAAATTGTTTTTTTTTCGTGTATATAAAAGTTAACAGTTTCCAGAGATATATAGAAGTAATAGTGAATATTTTGTTAGCTTTAAAACAGTCACGACAGGACGACCGCTGGGGTATATTAAATATTAAACGTAAAATTCGTTTTTGTAGAACAAAAACTCTACTAACATCTATTGACTGTCCCCATAGGACAATGTTGTAAGCCAGCGCCGAATAGACAGATGCGCAATAAAAGTTTAACAACACTGATTTATCCATTGAGTTTTTTAGTTGGATTAATAAAAAGAAGCTTTTATTTAGTTTGTTGCATACGGTCTCAATATGCAGGTCCCAGGTGAAATGTTTGTCGATTAGCACGCCTAAAAGTTTAGCCGATGTACTTGAGGACAATTCGCATTCATTAAAATTGAAACTGAAATTATGGTCAATTTGGTATTTATTATGAATTGGCAAGCATATTGTTTTATTATGATTTATCATAAGCTTATTTTTTGTACACCACAGAGAAAATTCTTTAAGAACAGTATTGACTTTAATATGAATATTTTCTGGTTTTGGATCTGATATGACGATAGTCATATCATTCGCGTACATAAAAACACGCCCTTGTGAGATATTTGTGGGAAGATCATTGACAAACAGTAAAAAAATTAGCGGTCCGAGGACACTGCCTTGTGGGGTGCCTATATTCATATTAAATTCATCTGATCTTACATTATCAACCTTGACATAAAATTTCCTTTGAAATAAAAAGGATGTAAACCAGCTATTTAATTGTCCCCTAATACCCAACGCATGTAACTTCACGGAAACAAAATCTTTGTCAACCGTGTCAAATGCACGAGTAAGGTCAAAGAGTAATGCAATTACTATTTCATTCTTATCCATTTTATCGTAAACATGTTGAACAAAATCTATGCAGCCAGTTTCTGTCGAACAGCCTCTCCGAAACCCGTGCTGGCATGATGATAAGATATTATTGCTATTTAAAAATTCTAATGTTTTGTTATAGATTACCTTTTCGAAAATTTTTGAAAAAACGCTTAATAGAGCAATAGGTCTATAACTTTCAATGTCTTGGTTATTACCTTTTTTGTAGATTGGTACTATGGTTGCGTATTTAAGGAGATCTGGAAATTTTCCACAGGCAATCGATAAGTTTATTAAAACTGACAGAATTTTACATAATTCTGTAGAGTATTTTTTAACAAGGTTAATGGGAATCATGTCAGGTCCTGTAGATTTTTTATTTGGTAAACTCATTATTACCTGTTCAACATCTGCAGCAGTTACAGGAGATAGAAACATCGAGTTACATATGTTATTGGCTGTGGTGCACTTTTCGGAAATATCTGTCCCAAAATAATTTAAGAGTTTATTATCTATTACAGTAGATAAATATTCTCCAAATATGTTAGAAATCTCGTGTTTATCCGTAAAAAGTTTATTATTGTATTCTATACACGGAATAGGTTGCCTTTCAGCGGATGTTCCGCAAGTATTTTTTATTAAGTTCCATGCTGTTTTATTTTTATTTTTGGAAGTATTTATTATTTTATTACAATGTTCTATTTTTTCAGTTTGTATATCTTTATTTATTTGTAATTTTAGTGTTTTGTATTTATTATCGAGATTTTCGTCACTAACTTTTTTTCTCAACCAATTTAATTTTTCTAGTTCTTTTCGTTTATTTGTAAGTTTCTCAGAAAATGTAATTTTTTTATTTTTTGGTTTCACTTTATGAGTTGCTTCAGGGAAGGACGCCAAAAAACACCATTGAAAGTGTTCAAAAAATTGTTTGAAATCCTCATCTATATTAATATTAGCAAAATTAAATTCAAAGGTTTTGAATAAAAATTTAAATTCTGCTATTGTTTGATCATTAATTTTTCTAGTATAAACAGTTTCATTTTTTTCGTTTTTATCAATCGATTCACTCAAAAATATATTATCTCTAAATGTTATTATCTGACCGTAGTGGTCCGAGAAACCAGGGTCAAAATTGGTACAGCTTATAAAGTTAGGTTTGTTAGTTACAACATAGTCTATTGTGGTAGAAGTCGTGTTATGTACAGTAGAGAATATTCTCGTAGGTTCGTGTACGAGAGACGTCAAATTAAATGAACAAAAGATATCAAATAGCATTCTTGTATTACGGTTGTTACTATCTTGATCGATATTAAAATCTCCGCAAACTACTATTACCTCGCATTTGGTGCTTGCTCTTGTTAGAATTTGACTCAATGACTGAATAAATTCTTCAAAGTCGCCTGATGGTGGTCTATAAATATTTATTAGACAAAATTTATTGTATTTAATTGCAGAGCATTCTAGTACCATTTCCAGTGATAGGTTACTAACTAATTCAAAAGGTTTAATCTCCGCATATCTTTCTTCACCAAAAATTACAGAACCACCATGAATTCTATTGCGCCGGCAGAAAGCACTAATTTTTCTATAACCACAAAGTGTAGTCGCATTTAGTTTATCTTGACAGAGCCAATGCTCCGTAAAACACAAAAAAGTAGGTCTGTGATCAAAATTATTTACAAATAAATCGATCAGGTTAAGTTTGTTACTGAGCGATTGAATGTTTATATGAAATGCGTACCATGAGGGTGTCTTGCTACTTACATCTTCTATGGGTTCTTGCTGTCTTCGGAGGCGGCTAGTTGAAAATTTTGGTCATTGGATGGGCGAAAAGTGAACCTTCTGACCTTGTACTCAAAATATTGAATAATGTTTCACAAGGAGTCAATCTATTAAGAATTTAATAATACCTATTTCTAGATTAGACTTTGGTTTTATTGTGTTTGTACAATTTTAGCGTTCTTAAAATCCATTAAAGAAAAGATGAGATGTCAGAAATATAAATATTTCCGGGTCCTAGCGACAAATGCGAAATCATACTGAGATATTGTTATAAAAATTGTTATGAGATTAACTTCTCCACATAATTTTTTTATTATTTTCACTGTTTTTGTTTTATTTTCTATTGTTTTTAATTACTGCATTTGTTTTTTACAATGTATATTTTTAAATATTGTTGCATCGACTTCATATACATTTGTGTATTTTCTTAATGCGTACTATTTTGCTGCTTCATTTTCAATATGTATTACATTACATTACATAAGTAAAAAACTAATATAAGAGCTCTCAATACATAAATATTTCATTTGGACTTTTCGAAAACGTTTAATAAGGTAGGCATTAAAAGAATTTTTAATTTTATCTTATGTAAATTTCTCACTATCGATAAAAAAGCAGAGTTGCTCATAGAGTTAAAAAAAAAAAATAATGCAAGAAAGGTTCAACCAACTTCAACAAAGACATATTTTTTCGTTTTATGAGTCTCTTATTTTGCTTATCTGTAGCAAAAGAAAATATTTTGATGTTAGTACGCCGAACTACAAAGAAAAAACAGCATCTTATTTATATATCCCTGCGCATTCGCCATATTTGAGAATATTGAAATTTTCTCCAATTCATTTACAAATGAATTAATGGTCGTGTATTAATATCTAATATTATCGTCTGGAATATTTTTTCATATTGCACGTTTGTATCAAACAATATAAACACACGTGTATAAGTAATGAGTTATAACGAAAATAGTTTTTAATTGCTATGATCCCACATCTCTTATGGAAAATTACCTGTATTTATAATGAATTTTCATTGCGATGAAATATAGTATACATCATTCTTTACAAAGATCAAAGTTGACTTATTGCAGTTAAATCAATAACGCACATGAAGAGTAATTTCTAAATATAATGCGGTTATTAATTTTTTATAGGTAGCTAATACCTGCATTATAGATATAAATAATATTTATTAATTGTTTATTATCTGCAATGTTATATGCAATTGCGATAAAATAAGTCATAAGTCATTTTTACCCAGTACGTTACGCAATGATTGGATAATGTGTTTCACAACCTTGTACGTATATTTGTTGTTTAATCCACTGCTAAATCCTAAATATTTATAATCAAACTTATTAAAACCGATTTGACTAAAAAACATAAAAATAAATGTGAAGTTTACAATTTTTTTAGAATTTTTTCGTAGATAGTTTCTTAGAGAGAAATATATTCTAAAAGCTGAATATAAAAACCTCTCTATTACCTCTAAAATTGCACAATTAATTATTCTAATAGATACTGACCGAAAAAAAACTCTCCGCCCCTTTGCTCCTCTTTCTAGGAAATAATTGAACAATTAAATACCCTTCAGAAATATTCAGAAAATTTTCATTTTAATTTGGATTATCGATTTCGATTTCGATCTCTACCTCTTATGTCAACCTTGTATAATAATACCATCCTACTCAGAAATTTTCACTGTTAATAACTTGATGAATAATAACTTAATAATGGAATACTCCAGTTTTTTTTTATACATTTATTTAACGTCGGCTTATTTCCGCTACTGAGGCCTAACACCGACGCCTGTAGACGAGCTACCCCCAACCATAAATTTTGCCGAACCTCTTCCCTTAAGAAGAGTAGGGATCTTTAACTTGCCTAACATTTAATAGTCAAGGGATCAACGGCTTTACATCCCCTCCGAAGGATGGTATATCCCTTATACAACCCTCGCCTAAAGTCGTATAGCTTCCGCGCATACACTGATATACAAGCCGCTGGAAGACGTGTGAGGCGAGGACGCATTTTTCGTTGGGACGGTCACCCATCCAACTACTAACCGCGCCTAACGTTGCTTTACATCGCATATCGAAATATGTACATAGTAAAGACGCACCTACGCTCTCCCCGAGAATACTCCAGTCATCTACAAATATTTACTGATGGCTCTAAAATCTTGGAATATACAGGGTGTGGTATTTACATTCCGTCTGCAAACTATGAATTTGAATTAAATTGGATAGTTTTATAAAAGTGTTTACCAGTCAGACAATAGCCAATCTTGAATGCCTTATACCAATATTAAGCGAAACAAAATTGGGCAAGCTGTTATTTTCTCCGACCCTTTAAATATCCTACAAAGTCTAAAAACAACTACAGCAAATAGTTACTCCAACATCAATGGATATATTCTTCGTATAATCCTTCTTCTTTATAATGTACATAAAGAAAAGAGTCTGGCAAGAAAGTACAGTTTAAAATATGTCTGAGTTTTACTAAAATGCATGTGTTTGCTAAGTGAAGATAATATTACATCCAGTTTAAAAATGACCACCCAGACAATAGCTATACCCAAATTGAAGGAAATATAAATAAAAATCCGTGATTTCAACTCATAGAAGAGTAGAAGACGTAGAAATCTTATTACCACCATTGCAAGATTAATATTTGGTCATGCTTGCTTTCCGCAACATTTGAAGAGGAGAGGAGTGGTTGATACAGATATGTGCATCGTATGGAGTCCCCTGTGACTTAGATCATGTATTTTTTGGATATTCGTGTTATATAAGAATTACAAAGGATTTTTTAAATCGGTTATTAGAACTGAAGATATTTCGCCCAAGTAATCTCCTTCGTCTCTTGTTTCTGAAGAACATGCATATATACATGGATATTATTTACGTTTCCTAAGTAATACAAACCAACGATTATAGGATGCTATATTTAGAATTGTTCCATTGTGCTTCTTAACCCTTCATTTAATTACCTTTTATCCATGGTCTTTAACCTGTGTGTTTTTACAAATGCCTTGGTAGGTCCCTGGGAGAAAAGGTTTCCCTGTTTTCTTCTCTATTGTTAGTCGTCTGTAATTTCTCTGTTGTATTGTTTAGGTTAGCTTTTAATCCATGCAATTGTCTAATGGATCATGTCCAATGCCACAAAAAACGATTTTAATTTTTTATAACATCACCCCTACCCAGTGTTCAATACGACAAATAGGCCAATTAATTTAAACCTGCATAAAATCAATTGTTGGGATAGTTATGATTTTTTGATGATTCATAAAGATGGCTCCCCAGCCAAGAATCAGTTTCGCCTGATATTCCGTAAGAGCGGAAGGCTAATATATCGTGAAAGGTATAGGTTTTAGAGAAAAATCGTTTAATTTTTTCCAGATCTTCCGCATGGGCGGTAAAATGAGTTCTAGAAATAGTGGTTCGCCTTTTTTACGAGTCGGTCGTAGTCGTCTATTCGTTCGCGCGTGTCAGCGTTGGTATGTTTTATTGCGTATTTCACAAGGCCCTCGTCGGTTTCCACAGCCAGTGGTCTTGAGGATTCAGTTTGTCCTTCCCTTCCATTTCTGGTTCTTAACAGTTTTGATTGATCCTGACCTGCCTGTGAAGCCCGACTTTAGCAATATCGCGATTTCATTGTCAGAGCTGTTTCAGTCTATTTTTTTCGTGTATGTCTTGTACGATAGTTGCGTCGAATCGCTCTTTGTATGCATTTATTGCGGTAGAAGTAGAAACTGCAACCGATATTTTCTAACCTAGTATTTTATTATATTTATTTTTTCCATTCAACAGTACTTAAACCGATTAAACGATGGGAACATACAGCAGTAATATAAGTATGCAGATATAGAGTGAATAAAATAGATAACATTGACAGCATATGATAACAGAAGAAAAAAATACACTACATAATACAATTAATTCAATACACACATTTTTTTAAAACCTATAACTGCAATTAAATATATCCAACCTACCCTGCAGGTTATTATTACAGTTCTCACACATAAAGAAGGGGGGGGGGATTTTAACATGTGTCCGCGGGGCAGCCACATAAAATGTGCAGCAGCGACGAGCCTCAACTCTATGAGTATAGAAATTAAGTTGCTTTAAAAATTGGGGACAATCAATATTGTTATTTATCAATTTATTCAGAAAAATCAAGAACTTTTTTCTACGATCTTGCAAACTTAATATCGAAGATCTGTTTAATATGTTCTGTTAAGATATTCCAATGTGAGGGTAGTGGCCATCCATTTTCAAAAAAAAAAACTTTAAAAAACGCCATCCAATATTCTCCAAGCCTTCAGTGTGAACATTATAACCTGGTTGCCATATTAAAGCAGCAGCAAAGTACCCTATAACAAAACTCAAACTTTTATAGCTGGTCTTAATAGTAACATTAATATACTGAATAAATGACAATTTGTTATCAAATATAACCCCTAGATCTTTAATCGAGTCCAACCGATTTAAGGTGATATTACCCAGTATATAATTGAAAGAAAAAAATATTGAACTTTGCGACATTTAAGGGGAGGTTATTTAATACACACCACTCATTTAACATTGTAAGATTGTAAGTCAGGTCTATTATATGTTGAATAGAATATTTTTATGTCGTCGGCGTACAGTAAAAAATGCACATCGAGATCTTTCACAATGTCATTGATGAATAATATGAAGAGAAGTGGACCAAGCATTAACCCCTGAGGCATTCCTGAGGATACATAAATCTCCTTGGATATGAAACCGCAACATTCAACGAACTGCGTTCTACTAGTTAAATAAGACTTAAATGGGTCAAGCAGTAGCATAGACATTCCAACTCTTTCGATCTTTTGAAGTAAAATGCCGATCAAAGATCTTGGAGAAATCTGTATAAGTTACGTTCACTTAGACATTCATATCAAGATTCTGAGCAATTTGTTACCGTTGATATATTACGCATGAAGCCATGTTGATGAATAGAAGTCTCTTCCTGAACGGGCGGGTACAATACGTCATGCAGTGCAATTTCAAAAACTTTCGCAAATTTACATATTATTGTTATAGGTCTGCAGTTCTCAAGTATGGCCATTGCTTATAAGTTTTTTTCTATAATGGAATATAAGATAATATTTTTTCCTGTACTATCGTAAACATGTCTGTAATTTAACATATGAAGATGTAATCACTGTTTGTTGTATTCTTGTACAATGTTCACTACAAATTTAATTCCTCGTAAAAAAAGTAATAAAAAACACACCTATTGAAAATAAACGTGGAATATGTCGAACAATAAAAAAATAACGTTAAAAGGGCCTTTTTACAAGCATAGGACTTGAAATAGTACAAGAAATTAAAACACGCAATAAGTTCCAGAAAACTAGACTAGACGGAATGAAAACAGAATTAATAAAAAGAGTACATTGTCAAACCGCTGGTCCATGTTATTAATTTAACTTATAAAAATGGTAATCTGCCCATATGATGGAAACAATATAAAGATTAAATTTGCTTTTATATACCTTGACATAATTTCAAGCTAAATCTAAATCTTTTTCAGCACGAAACACGAAAGCGCACATAACATGGATCATTGTATAACTGGTTGCATATACTCAGTCTATCGATATAATATTAAAATTTAGCAAACCATGTTTTAGAGATTCAAACAAAAATATAGTTTTATAGGACATGCAAAGCTTTAGTAAATTTAATCAAACAATTAACCAGTCCTGGTAGCACCATTAACTGGTTAAAATTTCACTTCGTATTATCTATTTTAGTATAGTTCGAAGGCACTTTAAAAAATATACTAAGAATTTCTTATTTTTACATATTATAGGTAAATCATGTGGTGCTGTAATCTGGTATTCAAAAATTACATTCCTTATTTCTGTTGTAACAATTTTTGAAATACTTTTTCTTTGGTTTACCTGCAGATAACTAACTTAACTGTCACTCATTCAAAACATAATATGAAAAATTCATTACATATACTCTTAATCTAATTACATTAATAAATCAAGGAAAAGATTGTGCAATAATTTCCCCCTTGCGAGAAGTTAACAACAATCTCAAAAAAATATAGTAAAACGTTCATACACTCAATATGTAATATTTAATATCTATAATAAAAAAGATCATCTATTGTTATTTGTACATGTTGTGGATCTATTTCTGATCAACTAATATTTTTTATTGTTAATAAAGGTCCTTTACCTCACAAACTGTATATTTCGCTACCGATTTCGTGGTATAATGTACATCAAGTACTACCACATCTTCAGGCATCAAGACCAAAGTAAATACAAAAATGTTTTTTAAAATAAGATACTTATTATAGAAAAGGGTAGTTTAAAATTTAGAAGATAAATAACTTACGCTACATAAACGTGAAAAGATTTGCCCATAGGATACTGATACAGTACAACGCCAATAAGCAATACAATAACAAATTAAAAATAATTAAGAATGACAGCAGTGAACCAAAACCAGACGTTGTGTTCAATAGACGAGCTCAGAATGCCACTAATATGAGACCTCTGTTGGATTAAGTATCAGGGTGGGCCGAAAATTTTTTTTTGCGAATTTTCTGTAATAATAACGGAAAAAGTTGTCTTTGGGATTCAGTATGACACTGAAATTTCTAGCCACGCCCCCAGCGATTCGAAGGGACCAATATCTTTTTGTAAACCCGGATCTGTAATCGCATCGCAAAATATATTTGTTTTGATGTCCTTATTGTCACAAAAAAATATCTAGTATTTAAATCTATTTTTCACTGGACCACATGCATGTAAACACAGATGCGGTCTAAAGGTGCTTTCCCGATGCAAGGGACGGTTACAGCAGGACCAAATTGGATGCACGAACAGAACTTCAAAAATTTGATTTTAAGGGACAATGCTTTATGGGTTAATATTGCTAGCGGCGGGAGGGTGGGCGGAACTCGATATGCAGCCACCTCTTCGTGGTGAGTTCTGGGTTGATCAAAGAATTCTGACAATTAATTATATCAGTTAAAGTAAGTTGATTCTGTCCGAAAACACTTGATTAAGCTGAGAGCTGCATTTTATTCATGCGAAATTTGATTCGTGTACGATCAGATTTGCGGTAACAAAGTTATGTCATTTTAGAAAACATGGAGCGCGGCCAAAAATTACGGCAAATCAACCAAATTTTTTTTGTGAAACAAGAATACCAATACTTAACTTTTTGACATTATTACGGATTTAATTTAAAAAAATAAAAAAAATTACTTTTGCACTCCTTGGGGCTCGGTTAAATGTTTTTTAAAACTCTTTAAAAATACCCTATTTCACAACTTTTCTGCGATATTATTTTTGGATATTCTAAAAAAACCAAAAAAAAAACAGTGTTTTCTGGCCCACCCTGTTAAGTATACCTTCTGCCCTCTAATTATTATAGATTTAAATTGTAAATATAAATCACGAATATATATAAATAATAAGTGATAGAAAATATACAATTGAACTAAAATCATTAATAAATAGTAAAGTTGAGAATGTTTATCTATAAATAAATATAAAAACTACAAAATGTAATTGGGTGTTAAGTGAAGTAACATTATTAGATTTTGAATGTCTAAGAATTTCTAATGACTCTAAGTTATTGAGTAAATTCCCTTTACTCGCTAAATGCAAAATTTTAAAACCAGTTTCTTGATCAAAATTGTGGTTTTCATTTAAGAGGTGTTCCGCAAAATGTGAAAAACCTTAATTTAATCTGAGACATCTCAGGTGCTCTTTTAATCTCATATTGGAAGTTCTACCTAAGCATATCAGTTATGCATAAATATATTTCCTAAAATAGGTGATAAGGAGGACCAGGGAGAGGATGGTAGGATGGTAGGCGAGGATCAGTAGACTGGCCAGCTAGCTCTCCAGACCTAATCCCATCAGATTATATTTTATGGGGTTACCTTAAGTCCAAAGTTTATTTTAACATACCGAACAATGTTGAGGAGTTAAGACAGAATTATTTTAATATTTATTTACGATATTTGAAGAACTGGACCCGAAACAGTTACTAACGTTTTGTGAGAATTTCAGTTTCGACTTGGACGTTGTCAGGAAGCAAATAGCATGTAATTTGAACATTTAATTTAGTTATTTTTTGCTATATTAATTAACTCTTGTATTTTTGTTTTATTACATTGTTATAATCGTGTGTGTATTTACTGGGCAGTCAAAAAACGCAAGAAGAACTTTATGACCTCATTAAAATACCTTTACCCTGTACTATCTCGTCTGTAAATTGAATCGATAAGACCATGCCGAATGGCTTACCGGTGTTAATAATTGGGTCGTACAGTTTTTGTTGCGTTTTTTGACTGCCCAGTAAATAACATACACCCGACTATATAAGTTGTTAAGATTTCCTTTCTCGATAATTTCGTCATGCAATATGCCATAGAATTTAACGTACCGTACAGAAAAATGTACTCTTGCAAGTCACATTTTTAAAAATGGGGGTTGCCATTTAAGAAATCGCCGATGACGTCATAACTGTTTAAAAATTGTTTGTAAAAAAGATAGTTACATAAAAAAGTGAGAAATGTATTTAAAAATGGATGTGTCTGGACTATTTTTTGTCACTCGCTTTGTAACGATTTTACGGAATTTATTTCAACCTTTACCTGCTCACTGTATATTGGTCAAACTGACCGAAACCTAATAAGGCGACTAGTGGAACATAATATGACCAAATTGAACAATATGTGTAGCATGGGCATATCAAAACATCGTATAGAAAATAATCATATTGTAGATTTAAACAAAGTTCATTCAGGTAAAGAAAGAAGAAAAAGAAAGATAAAATTTACTAGAGCAATTAAAAATAACGAAGGTTGCAAAAACTAATAAAAATGTAACAAGTGAATAACAAGTTATAACATTTTAGATAGAATGATTCAAATTCAAGGAACTACGTAGTATATTAACACATTTTATGGTATATTCCAAGTAAGGACTTCTCTATACTGAAAAAACGCAACAAAAGCTTTACGGCATAATTATTATCGCCTCGGGCCATGTCATCAAACGACCCGACGCACATTAAAAACCTATAAAGGAAAGCGAGTCAATTTGCGAACAGCAGTACAAAGAGGACCGGTATTTTGATGAGGTCTTAAAGTTTTTGTTGCATTTTTTATGTGTCGGAAACTTATTACTTCCACTATACATTAGTAATTTTAGCATTTAATAATCTCCCAGTCAGAATTGTAAAAATGTAGGTAAATCCCATCACAACATATTTTACATTTGGATGGTGACCATTCCAACGGAAACCGCGTTCTCGCCTCACACATCTTCCAGCGGCTTGTATATCAGTGTATGCGCGGAAGCTATACAACCTTAGGCGAGGGTTTTATAGGAGATATACCATCCTTCGGAGGGGATGTAAAGCCCTCGGTCCCTTGTCTATTAAATGTTAGGCAAGTAAAAGATCCCTACTCTTCTTAAGGGAAGAGGTTCGGCAAAATTCCTGGTTGGGGGTAGCTCGTCTACAGGCGTCGGTGTTAGGCCTCAGTAGCGGAAATAGGCCGACGTTAAATAAATGTATATATAAAAAAAAAATATTTTACATAATGACCTCCTCTCATCTAAGGCCCTTATTTATGTAAATTTTATGGTTTTTTATTACTTCGGTTATATTCAATTGTTCATGCCATTTTTTTTAAATAAACAAACTGCCAAATTATTTGTATGTGTAAGGGTTTCTTCAATCATTGTATTGCGAACAATTTGGTAATTTTTCTTGTTACAATACTCATTACAATATAAATTTCGTTTTTGTTAAAATTAATGTACCATTGTGTTCCAAAATTATTTCCATATTCTTAAAAAATACATATTGACCTCTATCGAATTATCGTTAATTCTAAATAATACAGACATTATATTAGTGAGTAGCAAAAGTTATTCTTGTTTAATTTATCGGCAGTAGTTATTTTCGCTAAAATAAATATTCCCGAATTATATTGCAATAATTTAATACACTTGCATAAATACTTGGCAGTTAAATAAACGAGATGTATTATTTATTTAATTAATTCTGAACAAACTATCTTTGATGTAAACAAGAAAAATAAATTATTGCGTTG
Source organism: Leptura quadrifasciata (assembly GCA_963675555.1). Classification (NCBI taxonomy): domain Eukaryota; kingdom Metazoa; phylum Arthropoda; class Insecta; order Coleoptera; family Cerambycidae; genus Leptura; species Leptura quadrifasciata. The sequence goes on from OY776673.1 coordinate 213,925,353, forward strand.
TAAACGTTTTATTTTAAATATTATTGGAGTCAGTTGCAAAATAAAAATAAATTGAAGAACTATTTTTCTTATTAACGTCTTGGCTGATGTCTGCATGCAAATTTACTTAAGACTATAGATATTTTTTTCACAAATTCACTATTATTTTTATCGCTATCTAAAAATATTGCCGGAATAGTCGTTGCTCGTAGGAATGGAAGGCGGTACAGGTGGCCGCGGTTCCCCCGTTTATGGAGGAAGAACTCGAGGCAGCACGTGCCAGGCTCAAAAGTGGGAAGGCGGCAGGCTTAGATGGAATCCGCCTGAAATAGTTAAGCTGGTTACGGAAGAGTATCCGGGTGAGATCTTAAGAGTAATGAACCGCGATCTAGTGAGGAGGGAGTTCTCGAGCAGATGGAGGAAGGTTAGGGTCGTTCTGATCCAGAAAGGAGGCAAGCCGCCTGAGGAATCGTCATCCTACCGGCCGCTATGTTTAATAAATGCAATGGGCAAACTTCTCGAGTACTTGATACTTGAGAGAATAGAAAAAAGTTAGCTGGGAAGGGGGCTTATTTGAAAGCAAATTCTGTTTCAGGAAGCGAAGATCGATGGTGGGCGCCATTAGACTACTAAAGGAGATGGCGAAGGAATCCCTAGCCGCGAAGAGCATATGCGCGTAACCCTGGAAGTCAAAATGCTTTTAATACGGTGGGATGGGCGATGATTGTCAGAAAGATGCAGAGTATGGAGATAGTTCCGTACCTCGTAAGGATTACAATGAGCTACTTCCAAGACAGGATGATCGGGTATGAGGCGGAGGGAGAATTTGTCTCGAAAAACATCACGGGCGGGGTTCCGCACGGCTTGGGCCGACCTTGTGGAATATTATGTTTGACCCCGGCTGCAATGGCAAGATTGTGTGAAGGCCATTGGTTATGCGGACGATCTGGCCATAACGGTGACTGGAAGGTGGATAATCCACGTAATGGAGGCGGTAAATGAGGCGATTAGAAAGATTGAGAGATGGTTAGCAAGGATGCAGCTCGAGCTAGCTGCTGAGAAAACGGAGTTCCTTGTTATTACCAGGAAAAGAAATCGTCCACCCATGAAAGTTAGGGTAGGACGAGTGGAGATACGCCCAGGTGACCATCTGAAGTACCTAGAGGTTTGGTTGGACTTCAAATAAAAACGACCGAAAAGGCAGCCACAGCCATCGGAAGACTTTTTCCAAGTATAATCTTTAATACTTTATTAAAATACATCTAATGTTCTCACATTGAAATTTAAGACTTTCATCCCAACCTACTATGCCGTATCGTAAGTGTGATTTCATAAGAGCTCTGTACACTATCATTAATTGTTTATATTTAACACATCCTTAAGTTTTCTAAAAAGTGGGATTATTTCACGTATTTTTTAATATTTCAACAATATGCACATTGTACATCCCATACGTATACCAAGGCGTCTTAAAGTTTTCTCATACGAAACATTAAAATTTTTGTTATTTGTGTTTATATTTAACACGTCATAATTAGGTAGTTGTGATTTATAGGATGTAAAGGGAATATAAATAGCTTTTTCAAAGTTTACAGATAATATTTTAAAATTGAGCCATTTCTTAATCTTTCAAAAACCATCCTCTGCTCTTGTTTTTAGGTTAATCCAGGAATCATCTTCATAATATATTATTGTATCGTCAGTAAAACTAATTACATCGCCATTGCTATCTACAAAAAGTAATTCGTTGATATATAATAAATATAGTAAAAGTCCTAAAGTAATTCGTTAGTAAATATAGTAAAAGTCCTAGGATGGTACCTTAAAGAACACCACATGTTACAGTCCGGTAATCGCTCTTTATGCCAGCAATGTCTTTGCACTGTTTTCTACCAGAATTAGTTTTATTGATAACTTTCTTACTCATATTGTTATTTTTATTAAATGTATTTTGTATTTCATTAACGGTATATTCTACATTAAGTTATTGTTGGCATTAATGGAGGTGTTGCTAAAATTCTTCTAAAATATTTTGTATCGTTTTCGGGGCGATTTGACTAATTTCTTGTCTTATTCTGTCCTTTAAATCATTGACGTTATTTGATCTGTTGAAGTAGACTTTCCATTTTAAGTAACAACATACAAAATAGTCAAGAGGGGTCAAATCGGGAAAACTACCTGTTTTCCCGATTTGGCCACTCAATTTCACCGCGTCTACCGATCCACCTATTGGGAAAAATTTGATTGAGATAGGCTCCTATCAATGCAAAATGTGGTGTAGGTCGGTCCTGCTGATAACAAATATTTCTATCAATTTCATTAGGGTTGCCATCATTTGGGAAAAGTACTCTTAACTCTGGAACTGAGAAATTTTGCAAGAAATCCAAGTAACGCGCGCCAGTTAATGTGCTATCAAAGAAATATTGTTCGATAATTTGAGAATTTATAATTCTCGCCCAAAAGTTCATCTTCTCAGGATATTGAGTATTGTCCCCCATCATCCAATGTAGATTTTCTGTACTCCAGTATCTACATTCTACAGTTCTGTTTGTTGGCCGTTCCGTTTCATTTAATTCGAATGTTGCTTCATCAGATAAAAGGATGTTTTTTATAAATAACGGCTCATCTTGGCATCTATTTGCCATGATTTTGGGTGATATTTTAAATTGTTTAGAAGACGCAAAATAGACGTTTTACTAACATCGTTATCTGCGGCAACTTTTCTTGTAGGTTTATGTGGCTATCTGGAATATCTAACGATATATCCAATTTCTTTGATCGTCCTACCAGATTTGGAAATATCTGTGACATTTCCAAATTCACGAAATTTGTTTTCTATTCTACTAACTAGACTTAGAAATGCGACGGTCAGGATACTTAGTATTGAAGAGTTCGAATACCTGCCTCTGCGTTCTTGTTTTATTACCACATCCTAATAATATCAACATTTCAATTGAGTAATAGATATACTCATTGTTAAAATAATGATCAACTTGACAACTAGCGACAGATAACTAGAATCATAATTTTACAGAGATTTAGCAAATAAAGAAATTGTAATTTTTTCTGATATGTAAAAAGAAACTCTTTCTTTTTTGTTGGGTATTTTGACACCTGCATATCAGAAAAAATAATACATTTAAATTGAATGTTATGGCACAGAATTAATTAGAAAAGTTAGGTTTGACAAATATTTGGTACATAAAATACTTTGGGATACATCTGATTGTATACATTTCAAAATTTTTAAATTTAATTTTCTTGATGGAGAATATAGGAAATTCAAAAAATCTTATATTCCTGAATAGATAATTAAAAACCCTTTCAAATGAGCTATCGCACGCACCCTCGTTCCAATTAAAAACTTTAAAGGGGCAGCTGTCACTTCGAGGGGGTTGAAGGGGGAGGTATAAAGTTATGGTCAAGGATAGGATTTTTCTCATAAATTGTTAATTACATAGATAACGAATTTATCCGTTATTTATAGGCCGCACAGTATAATAGTATTATACAGTGGTCCTGACAAATTTATGCATTGTTTATATTACTTTTCTACAGGCACGGATTGGGCCGGCGAGTTACCGAGTAAAATTCGGTGGGCCGATCACTCCGGTGGGCCAATCAACTCCGGTATAATACCAATATCACTCCAAGTCTTGGAGTGGTATTGGTATTATAGAGTCCAAGTTATTAATATGAACAAGTAAAAATTATTGTTTCGGTTTTTGTTATGTGTTTAGTCTACAACTACAAATACATGCATGCAGTTCAATAGTTATTGCAGTTGTGCGTGCAGGAAAGTGGCAAGTGTCGGTAAGCCTATAAGCAGTAAATGAGCGAATCTAAATAAATATTTTATATTATTTCCGAATTAAACCAATCGAATATCGAATTTGGTTTAGTTATTTTTATTGATCTTGTCGTGCCGATTTGTAAATTTGCCTTGGAAAAAAGTAAACGTAAGGGTGGAGCGGAAAAATTAACAGAGAAGAAAAAACTAGAAGATGAAGCAAAAATATGTAAAAGTATAAGTGAGATGTTCTTGCAGCCCTTACAGGTAGGAAATTAAATAGCTTAGTTTTAGTGTTGGTTGGAATTTTGTTTCGCAAAACGTTTGTTTTTAGAATCCATTTACTTATACACTCCACTAGAGAAACACGTTGGTGGGCCAAATATAAATGTTTGTCTAAAATGTTTGGACCATATGAAATTCTTGAAAAATCTGTGTTCGTTGAGTTACTGGAAACTCTACAAGAAATATCCATATCAGCAAAGTTCAACGCAGATGCATGCTACAAAGCTTCCACCATTCTTGAAAAATTCCAAAATTTTGATATTTTGTTTACTTCTCATATATTTTTGAGAATATAGTAACACTACTCCGCTTTCTTTGTATTTGCAAACAAAAGGTTTAAATTTACTTAAAGCTTATAAAATGGTAGAAAAAACACTCCAGACAGTAAAAGAACAATCTAGAGATTTTGAAACCATATTAGAAAATCGAAAAGTTTTGTCGCTTGGGCTAATAATAAATTTCTTGAAAAAGATTACTATAGATGACAAATTTGCACAAAAAAGAATATCAAGGAAAAACAAATGGCCGGAGAAAAATCGAGGGATGAACCGATTGCGAATCCGGTTGAAAAATTCACAGTAAGTGTACACAACGTAATATATGATAGTATTATTAACAAGTATAGAATCCAGGTTTATAGCAAACAGTTTTTTAAAGAACTCTTTTAATGAGATGGTCGATGTGGGGGAGAAGATGCCAAGAACGGCATTTAAGTGTCTCGCCTCCAAAACTAAGAAATATGTGAGTTCTGAAATTGATGAACATGTTATTCAAACTGAATTAAAAGACTTTGCATCAAAATGGGACAATTATAGGTGATTCCGACTCCAAAATAGAAGTTGTGGATGTGGATATTGATGTTGAGCATGATGGAAATACAAGTTCAAAAATTGAATGCACGAAAACTTGAAAAATATTTTTCAGTGCTGACAAAGTATAGACTATACGTTGGCATACTCAATATTGGGTGTATAAATATCTGTTGACACACTTTCATGTACCCAAGTGAGATGCGAGAACGTTCTCCAAATTAAAATATATTTTAGATAGGCTGAGAAATTGCTTATCGCAAGATCACTTGGAAGCATTTTTATTAATGTCGATAGAAAAGGCCATTCTTGTAGAATTAGAAAATGATGAAATCATTGATGAGATTGCTCAAAGAAGTTCTAGCCTTAAAAGTTTATTTAATTTTTACATTGTTCCTATTACGGGTATTTTAGTTTTTGTTTATTTCTTGAAACTTTTAACTGTTTATTAACATGTCAATATTTTTTTTATTTGTTTTTACATTTTTATCTGCTATTTAGCAGGCTGACGGTTTAGTTTAGTTCGGTTTTATCCGGTAACTGATCTCCCTCTAACGATTTATTCAGAAAATTATCCTTGTGAAAGTCTATATTTTTGTATAAATGGGTTTTTCATTGCAATTCTAAAGTGCCAGGACAACCCGTGACCTTGAAAATTTTAAAAATTTTCGCCTACGGCGCCATTTCGGGGGAGTAGAGATTATAGCTCCATCACTGGTGGGCCTATATAAGAAATAAAACTCGGACCGAAAAAAATTTCCCAATCCGGGCCTGCTTGTCTATGAAGTACAGTTGATTTTAAAAAAAACTGGTACAACTTTTCTAATCAAAAAATTTAATAGTTTAGTTGTGTACATGTAAATAGAGCTGGCCAGGCATGTCGAGAGGGGGGTGGAGAAGAGGTGATTGACCCCGGACCTGGGTTTTTTGGAGGAGACCGGTTTTCTTAGAGTTTTTAAACTTATTAAACCTTTCTTTTTAATTTTATTCAAATGGAATTTTAAAAAATAATTAGGAAAATAGCTTTTTCAAAATATTTTCAAGCCTGCCATATTATTGTTTAAAAAAATAATATTTGTTACGGATAATTCTACTAATGGTTGTAATTAAAATACTAACTAAATAATGATAATTCTATTTTTAAAATAAGAACACAAAAATACCACTTGAGATTAAAAAAACGTAAACAAACAAACTGAACATTAAAATACAAATAAAAAAATAAAATAAATGAACTTCAACTACGTAATACAGAATTAACTAATATTTTGTCATTGTTCCATTAGCGTCTAAAACTGCCTGAAGTCTTGCAGGCATGGACAAAATCAGATTTCTTGCAAGGTCAACTTCTTGCGACAAGTTCTCCCAAGCGTCTTCAATTATCCCTTCCAATTCTTGGGCATTATTTGGATGGTTGTTTAATTTTCTTATATGTTTCTCAACCCATATGGAATATTTAGAAAATAGTTTTAATCCGAGTAACCGATCTCTATTTCTTTATCCGGTTCTAGAGGGGGAGGTTCAAGATATACTGAAGTCTCTAAAAAACTCTAAGGCCACAGACCTCTATAATCATACAGTAGATATGTATAAGGAAAATATAATGTCTTTGTCTGCTCCACTGACCCATCTGATAAATATTATATTCGAAACAGGTATATTTCCCGGCAAATTAAAAAGGGCTAAAATTATACCACTATTAAAATCAGGTGATGTAGATGATGTAACCAATTATAGGCCAATTGCGTTAATTCCTATTTTGGCGAAAATATTAGAAAAAATTCTAGCTTTAAGAATTACTAGTTATCTAGAGTCAGTAAAGTTTATCTCAGAGAGGCAGTTCGGTTTTAGGAAAGGTAGAAGTACGTCAGCAGCGATATTGGATCTTATTACCTTTATAAGTGAGGGCTTTGAGAACGGAAACTCGACTTTAGCACTCTTTCTCGATTTAAGCAAGGCTGAAATTCTATGGTTTCAGAGGTGTAGTGTTTGACCTAATGTCGTCGTACCTATCAAACAGGTACCAGTGCGTATTTCGTAGTGGCAAATTTAGCAACATGCTGCCGATAAAACATGGCGTTCCACAGGGGAGCGTTTTAGGTCCATTACTATTTTTAATATATATTAATGATTTACCAAGTGCCACGTCAGCGTTTACCGTTCGCTTTGCTGATGATACTACTTTCGCGAAACATCTAAAAGATACTGACAGCAATGTTGACGATACTACAAAAGATATCATTAGTAAAGCTTCTGACTGGTTTAATGCAAACAAGCTATGCTTAAACTCGAATAAGACAAACACCTTACTTTTTTCCACTAAAAGAAACCACTCAGAACCCATAAAATTTTTAGGTCTCACTTTGGACTGTAGTTTAACTTGGCATTCCTATATCGACATTTTAGCATCTAAACTGTCAAAAAAAGTGTATGCTATTAGACAAATTAAACTCAGGGTTAATGAAGATGCCGCAATGATTGCATATCATGCATTATTTCATAATGCAATGGCGTATGGTTTGTTAAACTGGGGTACCTCCAACCAAATACAGAGAATCTTCATTGTACAAAAAAAGGCAGTAAGAGTTTTGGCAGGTGTGAACCAACTGGTAAGCTGTAAACCTTGGTTCATTAAATTTAAAATATTAACATTACCCTCACAAGTAATCTACTGTAATTTGATATACATAAGGGAACATTTAGGCGATTACATTATAAATGGTGAAACACATGCATGCAACATACGTAATCGGTATCATTTACAAATACCATCACAAAGACTGGAATCCACAAAAAGAAACAACTTCGGTATTGGTTTGTATAACTCCCTGCCAAATAATTTGAAACAGTTACCAATTTCTAAATTTAAAATTAAACTAAAAAGACACCTCTTATCCAATGCTTACTACAACATACACGACTTTAGGTATGGGAATCCAGGCTAATTCCCTGTTTGTCTGTCCTATTATTGTTGTTTCCGTATTTTATTTTATTTTATTATAGGTGTACTTATACTTATTCTGTGTATGTTTGTATTTATATTTATTTATGTATATTTATTTTTGTATTTATATTTGTTTATGTCCACTTCTACTTTATTTGTGTAATTATGACTTGTCCAAGCACTACGGTGTATCATTGTGACGAATAAAATTATTATTATTATTATTATTATTACTATTACTATTAGTCCCCAAACATTTTCAATTGGATTTAAATCCGGATTTTCAGATGGCCACGGTATCAACTCTACGTTTTCATTAAGAAACCATTGCCTGACACGATGGGCCATATGTATGGAGCAGTTTTGTTGGAAAATAAAATTATTTTCCGGAAACACCTCTATTACTGACGGCAACATAATATTGCCTAATATTTCAATATATTTAATGGAATTGAGATGACCGCCACTGTTCCAACACACACCTAACCCATTTAAGCTCATCTAAGTCCAGACATTGACTGAAAACCTTCCTGATATTTGTGGATCGAAAGTATATTTTTCGTCGTATCTAGTGGAAGGAGGCCTATATACACGAACATGTCCATCGTTACAGGATTTAAAAACCTTTTCGTCAGAAAAGACAACTTGTCCCCAAAAGTTTTCATCATTGATTATATAGTTCAGTGTAAATATAATCCTACCCTGCTTGTTTTCTTCTGAAAGTTTGTATTTTTTAGCCGCTGAACAACTCTTCAATTCGCTTCTTAGTTTTATTCTTCTGCAAGCAGTAGGTACCGAAGCAGGGAAATTTGTCTCTGAAATTGCATTTACTGCAGTCTGAAAAGGGTTTTCTCTTATGTAATTGATTTTCATCTTCTTGATTATTGCTCTTTACGGGATACCGTTTGGTTAGTTTCCCATTGTTTTTTTAACACTCATTACCGTGGTCTTACACACATTGCATTCAGCAGCAAGTCTTCTTATGGACCAACCATCTTCAATTTTAGAAACAATTGAAGTTTTTGGATATCTGTTAGATGTCGAACCATTTTTAATAATGACGCCACTGATTAACGTCAAAGTGCATTTGTAAGATTATTAAGATCGATCAAAGAACGAATGATTTACATAGCTAAAAGAAAGTGTACCAGTTTTTTTTGAAATCAACTGTACAACCATACAACAATTCTGATATGTTCAATTAACTGTTTAATAAATTGCCCTTATTTCACTAAAATTGGCTTTTATGTCCGATATATTATTGATACACAAGTGAAACGTATCAGAAACCGACTGAAAGACTAATTAAATAGAAATCCTGCATTAAGCACGTTATTATTTTCGCATTCTCAAAGTAGTTAGAGAGAGCTTATTCAAAAATAACTTCATTGAATCAATATCATTATGAATAGGGAGAGATCTTCTGTTTGTTTTTGTCAGCACGCCGCTGCGTACACCCGCTATAATATCTCTAGTTGAAACTACAACCGCAACAGTCACTAGTTAAATATAACAGTTGTTTTCGGTTTGTTTAATTTATGGACGCGAGATATTTCCTCTAAAATGAATATTCTTAGATTATGTTACATTAATTTAATATATACACACTTGGCAGTTGCACATGCTAATTTTAATTTCCTGACCCACTTGAATAAACTACCATATTATTAAGTGTATACACTGGTAAACGAAAAGATGAAATGAATTGGGAGGTAACAGAAATTTAAGATTTACGTATGTGGGACTACAAAATGAAAATAATTATTCGAGGATATATAATGAAATGGTTTGAAGGAAAAATACTACAATCTACATTTTTCTTGTTTATATGTTTTGTCAGTTTTGTCATAATGAGGTTGATTTGGCACGTTGTTTTTAAATAAAGTCGCTAAATATTTCGTGGATAGTGTTTCATATAAAAATACCTGTGTCTTAATTCGCAGACATATCAATAAATTGTTATGTTGTGCGTTGGATTTGGCAAAACTTTATGTGTGCGTCGAAACGTTTGCAGATGTAGATGCACCAACGCGCAGAAATATTTTCGGAGATTGTACTCCCCGAAAATATTTCTACACTTCATTAATTGCAGGGAGTTTTTATGTCGAGTCTAAAGAAATTTCAGTGGAACATTACATATCACTCACGTTTATTACATAAACATAAAGTAAATTAGAAAATAGCTATTTATGGAACTAAAAAATACATTATTGTAAGAATTTTAATTTTTTTGTTGTACGATATATTTTTTTAGCTGGTTGAAAATTTAACCAGAGTCTATTCTTACCAACAGCTAAAATCTGATATAACTAATATATAATAGAATAGGTCTTGCGGACGGCATTCGCCCTTGGGGCTCAATGGTCCGCCGATTAGCCTCAACACTCTAAGAAATCTTCTCTATTATCATTACCATTATCATTACAATTACCATTATCATTACCATTACGATTACGATTACCATTACCATTACCATAATCATAGTCATTATCATTATTTTGTTTTAAACAGGATGGTGGGGCGAGCGTAGGTGCGTCTTTACTATGTACATACTTCGGTATGCGATGTAAAGCAACGACAGGCGCAGTTAGTACTTAGATGGGTGACCATTCCAACGGAAACCGCGTCCTCGCCTCACACATCTTCCAGCGGCTTGTATATCAGTGTATGCGCGGAATCTATACAACCTTAGGCGAGGATTGTATAGGAGATATACCATCCTTCGGAGGGGATGTAAAGCCGTGGGTCCCTTGTCTATTAAATGTTAGGCAAGTAAAAGATCCCTACTCTTCTTAAGGGAAGAGGTTCGGCAAAAATTCATGGTTGGGGGTAGCTCGTCTACAGGCGTCGGTGTTAGGCCTCAGTAGCGGAAATAGGCCGACGTTAAATAAATGTATAAAAAAAATTAAAAAAAAACAGGATGGTACTAATTATGGAAACATAGTGCAACCACGCACTTCATGCACTGAATTGATGATCTTTTAGGTTTTTTCTCCATACCCGATTTGAAATGACGAAGTCATCAAGGTTTTAGTTAGGTTTATGTGGAAATTAGTTATCACATCTCAGCGCAATTATAAACTACATGAAGTTTTTGCATTTTTTTTTAAATTAAACACAGTAAACAGACATAAAAACAGTAGGCTTGTACAAAAACACATAAAAATATTGTCTTTTACTAATCAGTTAATGGTTGAAATTTCTGCCAATTATTATATAGTGTCAAGTATATTAGCATTTGGTTTATTTTCTACCAGTGTCACATTGCTGTGCATACTTTCAGACTATTTGCCGATAATCAGACCGCTGTCTCTTTCGGAAATATTTTATTCTTTACCGGTTTAAATATCGACCAATATCCGTTAAAGGGTTAAGATCTAGGATTTATTAGTCATCCATAATATCACTTGTATCCCATTTCGTGAACATTGTCCCCACGCAAATCGTCGCCGCCACTATACACACATAAATCTGTGCATAACAGATTTTGAGATCTGCATTTACAAGTTATAACACATTTTTCTTTTAAGGTACTCTCCCGATGCACGCCGCGACAGCGACCAGAGACCGCGACCGGAGACAGTGAGAACGACAAGTCTCGCGCAGGGTACCGGTTTAGTGGAATTAAATGGGAGCTCTCCCGAGCGAGCGACAACTGTCTCGGTCTGTGGTCGCTGTCGCTCGAGTAAGTAGGTGTCGCGACACCTTTCGGTCGCGTCGTGCTGCTGCAGTTTGTTTGACTTCGTTCATTACTCGTACAAATATGTTGGACGTGTGTATTCAGCATATTCACAACTGTGTGTCGCTGCCGCGTGTATCAGGAAAACAGTCCTCCCCTTCGTTGGTCTCTAGCTTGTCGCGTGATACATGCCTCCGGTCGCGGTCTCTGGTCGCACCTAAAGGTACTCTCTCGATACACACGACAGCAACATGAGACCGCTACCGGAGACATGTACCACGCGACAAGCTACAAACCAACGACAGGGACGGCTACTCTCCTGATACACGCGACAGCGACACACAGTTGTGAATGCGCTGAACACACACGTCCAACATACTTGTACGAGTAATGAACGAAGACAAACAAACTGCAGCAGCACGACGCGACACGAAAAGGTGTCGCGGCACCTACCTACTCGAGCGACAGCGACCAAAGACCGAGACAGTTGTCGCTCGCATCGCATCGGGAGAGCTCCCATTTAATTCCACTAAACCGGTGCCCTGCGCGACACTTGTCGCTCTCACTCTCTCCGGTCGCTGTCGCGTGCATCGGGAGAGCACTTAACACAGTAACATTTAAAAAAAGTATATCTTTATAACAATCTTTCGTTCGAAAACATTTTATTAAGTATACTGTAAGGTTTGGTTTATCGCAATTAAAATAATTAAAAAACAGTAAATTAAAATGGTAAAATGCCTTCTGGGGTGGGTTCAAGGAAAAAATGGGATTAATTCGTTGATTAATTAATGCACTTCGTCAGCTTAGCGTATGTATACCTACACACGTGTTTTCACTTCAATCTCTCGCAAAGTATACAATTTGTTACGCCATTCGTATTGTTGTAGTTTTTTAAATAGGAACATATCCCGTTCAATTTTCCTTCCACGTCCAGTAGAAGTATAGTAACGCAATTTTTTTATTGTTGTTGAAATAGGCTTAAAATGTCATGAAACGTCGAGATTTTAAATTTGGGGGAAAAAAATTTCTGTCTGTCTGTCTGTCTGTCTGTCTGTCTGTCTGTTTGTAATTTTTTTTTGTGCGCACGTTTATTCTAGAACCGTTTACGATATTGACTTGAAATTTGGTACACTTATGTATTATAACGAGATCGGGAACTAGATTATATTTTGTTCTGATCTGATTCCGTTGAAGGGTTCATGCGCCTCTAAAATTTATTTTGGCGTTAGCCACCCCCATTGCCACCCTCACCCTATTATTAAAGAGAATAAAAATTAAATTGGGATTTAGTGTGTATACGAGAACCAAGGGCCTCTAAAAAAATTTTGACATTAGCCACCCCCTCTACCCCCACCCTATTATTAAAGGGAGTGAAATATTACATTGAGATTTAGTGTGTATAGGACTCAGATACAAAATCAGGATGTGGAAGTAGTGGTTCCTTGGGCAGCGGTTTTTTTTTTCGTAAGGTATATTAATCTAATCATATACTAATATTAATTAAATAAAATATACACAATATATATAAAATATGTTTAGTCATTTGAGGAATTTCAAAACTTTTAATTGAAATAGTCAATTTTCCGTTTATTTTATCATGTAATTTGCCATCAATCAATTTCTCTTATTTTGACATTTTTTATACAATTAATTGTAGTTAGTTTTAATGTATTATTTCAGCGTTATATCGTTAATATATTATTTTTCCGCGTATTTTATTCTGTAATTTGCTGCAAATACATTTCTTTTATTTTATATTTCTTATACTCATATGTAATTAGGTTAAAAGTATTTTCTGTCGGTATTTCAAATGTTATGTTATGTCCTATTTTAGCGTTAAATTTATGACATATCTATAGTTATGCATATAAGTCAAATAAATAAATAATCTCTACTTTCTACTAACACGAGGAATAAAAACATATATATATAGTCCAAGTAAGGACTTCCTGAGACAAAAAACAAAAAAAAAACGAAACAAGAACTTTACGGCATCATTATTATCGCCGCGGGTCACCAGCGGCATGCCTAACATCAAACGATCAAGCGACTCGCCGCACATTAAAAACGAGCGAGATGCTTTGCGGTCGAGGGTCGGTCGAGGTATCACAAAGAGTAATGGCATTTTAATGAGGTCGTAAAGTTTTTGTTACATTTTTTCTGTCTCGTTTATTCCTACTTGAACTATATCTTGATGAAGTTTTTGCTATGTTGTAAACAAAAAGAGAAAATAGTGTAAATCGTAATTTGTACAATTTGAACAAATTTAAAAAAATTAGTCCATTTTTTTGCAACTTCAACTACTAAGGTCATTCGTCGCATAATAATTCGTTTACCTGTGAGTGGGTACTGACCAATGCGATGTGAAGAGAAGAGAGAAACGAAAAAAAAATGAATTAAATGCATTCATTAGATAAAACCTAGTAAGATAGACTTTTCACAAAATTTTAATACTTTCCGAATTGAGTATTTATCATTCGTTAAAGTTTGCTGTAATTGATTTGGAATATCCAACTGCGATCGTAAGTCTGAGTATCTTACACATTCTCGTAAAGTATGTTTTATGGCGAGTTGGATTCCGCATGTTTGGCATATCGGTGGTTGTAGAGGTCGAACAGTAGTTTATGTTTTTCAGATAAAGGTAGCTGTTTCATCATCTCATACGTTATAGAGTCAGGACCTGGAGATCACTGTTTTGCTTCTTGAAGTGCTTCCTCTATCTCATCCATGGAGAAAGGTTCATTGTAGGTTGGATTCTTATGCGATGAAAAGTTGAGTTTTGATTAAGAATTTTTTATACTTTTATTTTTTTGCGAAGAAGTTCGTATTTTTATTTTCCCGATATGACAAGCATAGCTGGGGATATTCAACTAGAAGTTAGAAAAACGTAATTCAAACTACAAATTGTTAAAAAAAGATGTTGATGTTCCGCAAGGCATTCAGCATTGAACAAAATATGTTTCCACAACTTCTACTTACCTGAACTACTCATGTGATCAATAAAATTCACTTTTTCAGACAATTCCATATACAGCAAATATTTTGATAGATTGACTTACTTTACTGACAAGTAACGAACGATACCTTCCCACTGCAACATACTATTTATCGAGGGATATTTATATTCATAATATGTTGCGTAATAAAATATAACATTAATTAATCACATTAATGAGAAAATGATCAACATACTGTAAGGTTGTAGCGACTTATTAATTGATACCTCCAGACAATAATCGATTTGGGTGTGTTCCTCAGTTTATCCTTATATATTATTTATTAACTATGGTTTTTCTATTCACGTAAATTTATTGATATAAAATAAATTAGTACTGATTCTAACTGGTTATATAAAAATTTCATTAAGTGTTTAATTAACCATAACATGAGGACTTTGAACATATCTTTCGATATTATAAGAAATAGACGAAGTGTATCATTAGAATTCCATACACGCAATCATATGTAAATTTTACTTTAATCAAAACAGTGTCATAGTTGGAGCATGTACTGAGAGATTGACAAAAATTATCGATCAAACGCATATCTCTGATCCGTTATTTCATCTTTATATATTACAATTTGACTTCTAGCTGACCTGATTCCTGATTTTTTTTTTTAAATTTCGAGTTCAAAATCCCTGAAACATTTTTATTGGAATCGTGCTTTAGAAATGGATTCAAACATGAAAGCTTAGTATTTGAAGAATGTCGTTCCTACAGATTTTACATCATAAATAAAAATAAACACTTTTAAAACAAAATGTGATACTAAAGACCTTAATCACATTATTGGACATGTTTAATCATTTTTAAAGAGCAATTCACGATGCTAAAGATGTGGTTTAATGTGGAAGACAAATTTAGATAAATTATTCTAATAAATAATGTTGGCCCACAAAGCGAGCTCAATGGCTACGGTTTTCATTTGTTTTGGCAACTTAAATTATCAGTTTAACGATGATATTTCAGATCTGCAGATTTATTTAGGCAGGAGTATATACAAGTTAGCCAGTTATTAAGATAACAAGACATATTTAACTGCTCTCTCCCATTACGAAGCGTTCCCCTCTTTGTAATTAATAGCAAGAAGTTGAAGCACAAAATTTCCTAATAGATAATTATATTATTTTTTAACCACCAACGATGGGGCGGGTGCAAATAATACATAATAAATAACAATAATAATATAACAAATTTAGAAACTCCCTCTTAGCTAGAAATATGTTTGTTAGTCCTGAAGAACAGGACCGTTTCTAGACATTTGGCTGCCCACGTGCAAAAATTATTAGGCCGCCCTTTATTAATTTTTATACCAAATATTAAAATAAAGACATTTATTTACTTTTTTAAGTTGAAAATGGACAATCTTAGGCATCTTTTTTAAAAATAAATAATGAACCAAACCACATTTAATAAAATATTATATTTATGCATAAGTATGTACTACAAATATAATAAATTTTATAAAAATTACACTTTTCGAGTATTTATTTCAGAAAATTCTTTTGTGGTGTGAGACATATTTAAATTATCCAAAATAGCGTGTTCAATCGGTATTAATGACAAACTAATCAAGCGTTCTTGGACCATAGTGGATCTGAGATAATTTTTGATTATTTTTAATTTTGGGAATGTCCTCTCGCCGGATGCAACTGTTACTGCTAAAGTCAGCGTTATTGCAACAAATATATTTGGATATGATCCCATAAATTATTTTCAAATATGAATTTTAAAATATCTTCAGGTTCCTTTTTTGATGAGGTCTGTAAATAATTTAACTTAAAATACTTTATTTCATCTCATAAATCATTTCCGTCAATATCTGACTCTTTCAGCACTTCATCTCGAAGTTTCAAGTTTAAATCTCTACAATTTTTAACCAAGTCCTGGTCTAACATATCATCTAATTTAAAAAAGAAGCCAAACACATCATTGTAATTTTATAACCCTCCAAATATGTCTCGTAGAGAGGATAATATTTGATCAAGGATTTGAAAGTAAAAATTGGTTTTAAAATTGATACATGTGAAAACTGAACCATTCACAACTATTTCATTTATATGGGGAATTTTAATTTTGCTGGTAAACTCCATACAGACAGTTTTCTTGGTATTTAATATCAAAGCCTTGGTGTGACACCATGTGCTAAATTCCTCTATGATACGTTGTACACTTGTTGACAATTCGCTTAGTGTATCAGAAGCAACGGCTATAGACGCATCATCTGCGAATAGAGCCTTGCACTTAGCAATTATATGAGGTGGTAAATCATTAACATATAATAGAAACATAAGAGGTCCCAGAACCGAACCCTGAGGTACACCCAAATCAAATTCATAAATATCCGATTTATTTTCATTTATTTTCACACTCATTTTACGATGTTCCAGATATGATTTAATTAGTGATAAAATATTACCCCGAAGACCAAGTGCATAGAGTTTATTTAAGGTGAAGTTCAAATTTAGGCTGCCAAAGGCCCTGGTTAAATATCAATATATATCTGCAACATATTTGTTATTGTCAAGATTTTTTTGTATATACTCGATAAAATCAAAGGATGCTGTTTCAGTAGATTTACCTAATAAGAAGCCATACTGACAGTTTGATAGTACATTGAATTTTTTTAATAATTCGACAAAATAATATTCTTTCAATAATTTTTGATATGATATTCAATATAGAAATCGGTCGGTAGTTTTTCATATCTGATTCATCCCCTTTTTTATAGACCGGAAGCTACTTTTAACTGTTCAGGGAATTCCCCTAATTCAAAGCAAGCATTGATAATAAATGCTAATGGTTCCGCAATGACATCTGCATTGGCCTTTATTATTTTGGTTGAAACACAATCGACGCCAGTGGTATTTGTATTTTTTAGAAAAATAAATAAATAACACCACGGGTAATTACGACTCCCTTTATCCCGGAATGCTCTAGAAGAGCCTTGTGTGGGAGGGGGTTACACATTTAGAGATAAGGGATACACACCCAATATCCGTATATAGTGGAAAAATCCCTCTCACATTATTTTTCACTGCCACGACCGGGAATCGAACCCGGGATTTTTGGGTGAGAGGCAAGTGCGCTTACCTCTCGACCATCAGTCATATAACTTCAATCACTTCTGATGGATGTACAGTGGTGAAAACAAATGAGTTTATTACAGGGTTCAATGTAGTATACAAATTACTTTTTATTATTCTTAAATTTCGTATTTATGAGATCAGATGCCGCAGAGCAAAAATAGTTAGCAAACTTATTACAAGTGATTCTCTCATCCCCCATGATTATTTACAAACAATTTAAAATTATTGTTTATGTTGCTATATTTTACTGTATTTGTACTGCTATTTTTTACTGTATATCTTATTCCTTCTTCAGTTGTTTTGCAATTAGATTTCAATAATTATTTGTCTGACAAGCGAACAAATAAAACGATATTGACATACTACAAAACGCTCCTTAAATTCTGCATTCTATTAGAGTGACAAAGAGCAATAGAAAAGCTTGAACGTTTCCATAAAATTAATGGTGCCTTTCAAAAACTTAACGAATCGCGGAATATAAATAATATTCTGAAACCCGCCTAATTAAAAATATCATCAGAAGCACTTTCCGCTTAAAATAATGTTGATATTAAAGATGGTTGATAAATTTTACGTTTATTTTAGTATCGATTAAAATAGAACGGATCGCCCTTGCTGCTTCTCACGCCGTAAACTATATACTAAAAATCTCGAGGAAGGTAGTTATAACGTACTTCATGAAGTAAGAAGTCCGTTCTAGTTAGAGACCCTCCTCCACTGTGTTTACCTTCAACGGTTTTCTATTTTTATTTTAACTGACGGTTAAGCGGATCCAGCAATGACATATTTAAGGTCGACTAACGTACTTTAAACTGCATAAAGATGAACCTGGAACCGAAGTATCTCAGAAACTGAGAAACACGATGCAATATACGCAAAATGAAAAGGTAAATTTACTTTTCATTTACGGCGAATGTCGAAAAAATGCACATGTGACCGCACGTCTATATTATGAAAGTATCCCGATCGTCGTCAGCCATACCGGCAGTATTTTAAAATTCTAGAAGAGTCATTCTGAAATGCAGAAAATATTGAGGTGGCAGAGGGCAGATTTATATTAAGCGAAGAATTTGAGACAAATAATAATAATAATTTATTTCCATAAGACTTACATAGTAAGTATAGAATATTGTCATACAAAGTAAGTACAAAAGTAATAAATATAAATATAAAATGGTATACACTCATAGCTAAAGTAGCAGCACATAATAAATATGCAATAAAAAGAAAACAACAATAATAACATGTCTAAAAAATCTAAAATACAAATTGTTATAAACCCGACGTTACTCTTCCACATTGGCACAATTAAGGTATTCGGATACTGAATGAAAACCATATTTTAAAAGCATAATCTTTACTCTATTTTTAAACACTTTGTTACTAGATAATGTTTTTAGAGACAGGGGTAGTTTGTTTAGTAATTTAATAGGCATTATCAAAGGTCCATTAGCTACCAATGAGAGTCTATGATGGGGTATGTCTATATTGTAAGTGGGCCTTAAAGAATAACTGTTTATTTCTGATCTGTTGGTAACAAATTTATCTTGATTATTTTTTAAATAGCAAAGACAGTTAAAAATATATAGACTAGCAATTGTTAAGATGCCAAGTTTCGAGAATATATTCCTGAAGGAGTAACGTGCAACTTTAAATGTCATGGTTCGAACAATTTTCTTTTGCAAGATGAAAAGTTCCCCAACTCCACTACTGTTTCCCCAACATATTATATAATAAATAGTTCAACCTTGAATGTACATATACAAAATAATACATTTTCAAAATATTTAGACTGACATGGTTTCTTAATTGCCATATAGAAAAACAAGTTCTGTTAAGTTTATTTATAATCAATGTGATAACCCCAGGATGAGTGAGAATCGAGGTGAAGTCCTAAATCATTTTGTTTTATACTTTGTCCATTGATTCTTACAAGTACACTTTCATTGAGATTTTTAGGTGTACATAAAAGGAAACTAGTTTTGACGCTATTAAGTGCAAGGCCATTTTCGGCACAATAATTTTCAATAGATGAAATAACTGTTTTTAATTGTATACTTATGTCTTTAAAGTTATTAGCGGAAACGGATGCTGTAGTATCATCTGCAAATAGAGTGATAAGAGCATTTTTAACCATATTATTGACATTAACCAGATCATTAATAAATATTATAAATAAAAGAGGTCCCAATACGCTTCCTTGGGGAACACCTATGTCAGTAAAACAGGCAGAAGATTTAAATACTTCTCCATCATGCTTTAAATGAACTTCTTGTGATCTGTCGTTCAAATAAGATTTAATCCAGTTTAGAGGGGCACCTCTTATTCCATATTTTGAAAATTTATCCGCCAGCAACTCATGATTTACCGTATCAAAGGCACGAGTTAAGTCAAAAAAAAATAGTGGCTGTCTTATGTTTTGTATCAAAATTATGTAATATAAAGTTGTAAAGTAATAGAACTGCATCTTGCGTAGACATACCTTTTCTAAATCCAAACTGATTATTTGTAAGCAAGTTTTCAGCCTGTAAAAAGTTAGACAATCTTATGTAATAAGCCTTTTCATAAAGTTTAGAAAAAATTTACAACAAAAATCTATTGCCTTACACACGTGTACCCAAATGTTTCTAGCTGGCATATTGGTCGTAAGACAGTGAGACGTATATTAGGAAAACATAGTTTAGTTATTAAATGATACAAATACCAATTGCAATATGAAAACGACGGACATAGAAGATTGATCTTTTGTAATTGGTTTACTCAACACGTATATTTAAACAATAGAATTTTATTTGGTGATGAATCTCATTTTACGAATCATGGCATATACAATAGACATAATCTACATTATTGGTATAAAGAAAATTTACACTAAATGTTTGAAGGTAACCATCTGGATAGATTTGGGGTACCAGGACACGAGGGACACAGAGAAAACGAAAAAGCTGATAAACTTGCCAAGGAAAGCGCACTTAAAGCCCCAACAAGACCTGCACCCTTTTGTGGCATGGCAAAGCCATGCATACGATCAGTCACGAAGGAATGGGTGCAAATTAAATCTCTGGAATGATGGAGGAATCTCCCAAGACAGAGACAGGCCAAAGAGTTCATTAAAGAACTTACGGCCATATTCACGAAAGACATACTAAGCCATTAAAATAATAATAGACATTCTAACTGGGCACTGCCGGTTCAATAGACACATGAGTCTAATGGGCCTGGCAGAGGACGCAACATGCAGGTTCTGTCAAGAGGAAGAGGAAACCTCAGTTCACGTATTTTTCCATTCTGAATGCCTGGCGAGACTGAGATTCCAAGTACTCGGAGGAGAAAACCAAAGGCAGCTATAAAAAAGGGCCCTTATCAAAGCTGTGGAGTCTAGTACAAAGCTGGATGAGATACTATAAGGAATGTATTCTAGAAGCACCACAATAGACCTGAAAAGGTCGCGGTGGTAAAGGCCAAATAACCAGGTCTTCTGTTTATCCATTTATCTATCTGTCTATACCTTCGAAAAAATAATGCAAAAAACGTCAAGTCGATATTTTTTTAGGCCTGCGATTCCATAACTTTGGTAAAAATCGAGCTAATTCTGGTAAATTATAAGGAAAGCTATATTACTGCCAAATTTTAACAAACAAGTTGGTCATATTTGTACAAAAAATAATATAATTCACGTGGCCTCACAAAACAAATTATCTCTTCTTAAAGTCAGTAAGTAGTTTTGGTAGTCATAGTCCTGATACTAGGGCTTGTGACCAATATCCCATAAGCATAGTCCTGCCTAATTTAAAAGATCTTTCTTTTGGTGTGACGGAAATAATCAGGTACCTCCCTTAAATAAGAATCATTTCTCGGTGTACACATCAATTAATATTGCAAATGGGAAACCCATATCAATACAATAGCAGCAAAACTCGGTGGTACTAGTTTTGCATTATTAAATATTATAGTCATCGGGCCCAGGCCTAAAATAAAAAATGATTACCTCACTGCTAAAACTTTGTGAATATATTATTCCTAGCCAGTCGGACAACTTTTTCCTATCCTGAAAAAATGAGCTGTGAGGTAATAATTTTTTTTATAACTTCCCTGTGTTGGGGGTGACGGACGCGTCAAACCACCCAATACATTTTTCCGACACAATGTTTTTCTTTTTTGAAATAAAAAAGATTTGCGATTAAAATGAAAAACTATGCTGAGGTAATTTTTTTTTTTTCACCAAATGCATAAGTTTCCACGGAAAAACGCCCCACTACCGAAATTTTTCGTAAAGGAAAAAGTTGTCCGACTGGCTGAAAATAATACGTAATCATTTTATATTTTAGGCCTGGATCCGAGGACTATTAGAGATTTAATGAGTTTTTCACCACGCAAAACATTTTATTTTGCATATGTCCAGAACCACCTGTCATATGGAATAATGTTTTGGAGTACTGATGGGGAAGCTAGCAGATTATTTATGTTACAAAAAAATATATCAGAATTATGAATCATGTCATGTCTGGTCGATAGCCGCGTGGGTTAAGGCGAGAGGTGGCAATCGCGATTAATCACACGGCTGTCGCGCCACCGGGTTCGAATCCTGGCTCCGATATTGTCGGTGGAAATGGTTGTATGTCCGCGTTTTTTCAATGTATAGCCCCCTTCCGCACAAGCCTCTGGCTTCTGGAATTGGGGGTTGTCTAATTTATGTGGTGTTTATTATTATTATGTTGATTATAATAATCATTGCTCTTCATTTTATATTTACAATACAATATTTGTCTGTGATAATTTAAAGTATGTAACAAATGTCTCAAACATCCACACCAGACAAGCTCACTTATTGAATATTCCAAAATATACATCCACACTGTACGAGAGTCTGTATCCGCTCATGGTCAGGGGTAGCAGACTTATACGACAAAATAAAAAATTGTTGTACACAATGGTGGTCAGGCCGTCTATCATATACGCTGCGCCGGTGTGGTGCAGCATTTCGGCCACGACAATGAGGAAACTAAAAGTGCTCGAACACAAATTCATGCGCCTCATCTCTAATTCTGGAAGATACACCTCCCTCAGGGACCTATACGCACTTTGCCACGACATAACCCCAATAGCGGACTACGTCCAGGACATCTCTCAAAAATTTTATTCTTTCAAACTGGGCGATAGCCCGCTAACAAGAAATATAACACAAATTAGACAGCATAATGCCCCATTTCGGATGAAACACACCCTACCATACCAGACGTTACCGATCTTCCGGCAACCTCTGTAGCCAAACTTCACCAACTATAACTTCCGCTTACACTATCCATCTTTGCTGACATTTCATACCTGTTATATCTTTAAATCTTTCCTGTCTCTTCCTTTTTGTTTGTAATCTTTTTGTCGTGTTTGTTTCTTGTTTTCTTTTGTACATTTTTGTCCCTAAATTCATTTTCATTCAAATTTTTCAAAAATCAAAATTTTTCGAAATTTTTAGAACCACAGTTTAGGCTAGCCTATGCACAGCCCGGCGTTTTCACACCTCGCGGAAGGCTCCTCGTTTATGCTGAGGTGTCTGCGTCAGTACGAAAATTTTAAAAAAGTGTTTAGTGCAAAAGTTTCTTAACAGTATGTAGTTTGTAAGTTTAATTAGGTCTATTTTTTAGATATGTCCCATTTTATGACCTAATTTTATCCATCTGCGATGGAAGGTCTTTAGGTTAAGCTGTTTTTTAATTGCCTTTTAGCTGAACCAGGCCCATTCCGCCTAACATTGCAATCCGCCATCACGAGCAACGTGTTGGTTGCACGGTCGGTCCCGGGGTGAGTTCTGGGGAGGCAGATGTAAATTTTAATTTTTAATATGTTGTATTGATTGATTGATTGAGAAAGGTCCATATTACATGGGCATTAAATTGTATAACCAGCTTCCACAGAAATACAAAGATATTAAAGTAAGAACGATTTTTAAAAATGAAATAAAACGCTATTTTCTTAATCGACCATATTACAGGTAGCTGAATATTTTGTCTAATTCATTGTATCATAAGCAATATCAATAGTATTGTTGTTGTTTATATAGATCGTACTCGTCTTATGTTTCTGTATTATACACATACTTTTTTGATATTTTTGTAATTTCTATTTATGGGCAATTATATTCATATTGTATCTTTACAATAATCATCATCTTTGACATACCAATTTTCTGTAAAGAATCTGACTGGGAAATGAATTATTATTATTATACAGTGCATCTAAATATACAACAACCTTTCAAATAAAATCAAACTTGTATATTTTCAGAAAACATATAAACTCTCGACAGTAATAATAGTAGGTATATTTTATTTATTTTCAATTTAACAACAGGTTTGGCATAGTTTCGCCCATATTGCGTCCATATAATCCATTCCCCTCCTGTTTACTTCTATTTTGGCGGAAGTCATTACGCTCTCAAAAGCAACAACAAAATGTATATGGCACCATATGTGATTATTTTTGTGATATTACGCGAAAAAACTGCGAGGGACAATATTTATTTATATATTTTCATTGCTAACTTTAGCTGAATTACGTCAAACCAATAAAAACAGTTATATTTTGAGTTTTGAAAATTTATTTTTATTCGTGGAATTTTCTCATTAAATATTGTGGCATATGTTTAGAAAAGGGTCTAATAACATTGATAAGATTTTGTTTGAAAATTGAATAGATATTATCCAACGTTATCATGTGGTAAAAATATCAATGACCAGTTTTTGAGCAGCTTTGCATCATTGCAAATAAACTGCATTCGAGTAATTGTAATCCCCGGTAACCTTGAGAGCCAGGACCGGTGTCAGACTTCTTGGCGCCTCTACTCAGAATTAGTTCCGTGCCTAAACACACCATTATTTTATTATAAAACTATTCAAGATGGAATATCATCTAGAATAATTCTTATAAAATCTTATATTAATAATTTGTCACTTCAAGCATTTTCTTTCTTCTTACGATTATGACTATGTTATAGTACTTTGCAAGTAATATAAACCTTAAACAGCGTAAACAGTCGGATGTAATATACGCCGTTCGACACTCTCGACCATGTAACATTGTTTCAAAAAATTCCTTCCTCTCAATCTCTTTTGTTTTTTGGTATTTGGTATTTTATCTTGTCGTTTAGCTAGAAAACGATATACATCTCACAAATTGATTCGGTGTTCCGCAATGATCAATTTTAGGAGCCCATGCTTTTCAATCTACTTACATATTTAATTAAACTCTACATAATGCCGTACTTCAAAAAGCCACACAAGATGTTGGAATAATTTCTAACAAATAGCGTTCTCTCTTACCTCACATAAATTATAATAATAATCTTTATTAGCCCAAGAGATCATATAAAATAACATAGGACAAGACACAAAACAGAAAATGATAGTCTGATAATAAACAAAACTTCACATATTTCTAGTGATGTTAATATCAGATAAAAATTATTTTAAGTTAGAAGGAATTCACTGGCAGAATAGTATTTCTTTGAGAGTAGATATATATTTTTTGCTAAAATTATTAACTGGGTATTTTTTTTTTATATACATTTATTTAACGTCGGCCTATTTCCGCAACTGAGGCCTAACACAATTTTTGCCGAACCTCTTTCCTTAAGAAGAGTAGTGATCTTTTACTTGCCTAACATTTAATAGACAAGGGACCGACGGCTTTACATCCCCTCCGGAGGATGGTATATCTCCTATATAACCCTCGCCTAAGGTTGTATAGCTTCCGCGCATACACTGATATATAAGCCGTTGGAAGATGTGTGCGGCGAGGACGCGGTTTCCGTTGGAATGGTCACCCATCCAAGTACTAACTGCACCTGTCGTTGCTTTACATCACATACCGAAGTATGTACATAGTAAAGACGCACCTACGCTCGCCCCATTAACTGGGTATAATAATGCGTTTGTTCTTAGTCTAAAAAAAAACTGCTCGAAAATCGGACGTAAAATAGATACAAACTTAAAAGAAGTAACGAAAGGAATATTGCTAGTTCAAGCATTTACCGCTGGGGTCTCTGTAAATTATGTACTCATATACATTTCAGCCAGATAATTGTATCAATTTTGCGTCATCTCGACTTGGCAATATTGTAAAGTTATAAAGTGCGCTAATACAGAGAGGATTTGATCATAGTGCATTCTGTAAGTCGGAAAAAACCTCGAAAAATGTTCATTTCTCAGAGCCTAACGAGACTATGTCCCCTCCCATTTTAGAGGATGCTGAACACAATGGCGGTGGTTAAAAATCTCCCCGAGCTCACCCCACCCCCCAAACGGTCAAAACCACCACCGAAAGGGGTAAGCCGCGTATCCGCCGTCTCCTACCGGCCATACTTATGTTTTCGAGGATGCCGAGCAACGATGGTGCTCTCCTCGACCCCCATCAACCCCCTCAATGGTCAAAATCCACCCCTAAAAGGGGTAAACCGCGTACCCGCCGTCTCCTACTGGCCAAACCCGTGTTACCCTCCGTTTCCGAGGATGCTGAGCACGATGGTGATGTCGAGACTTTTCCTCGACCGCCGCCAACCTTCAAACGGCCAAAACCGCCCCCGAGAGGAGTGAAATTCGTATAGGCTGTCTTCTCCCTGTCAAACCTGTGTTACCCCCCGTTTTGGAGGATGCTGAGCATGAAAAATATATCATTACACTCTTACTTTTTACTAAACGGACAAAAATACCACTATACACGGGTTTGGCCGGGAGATGACGACCTATCCGCGTTTCACCCCTTTCAGGGGAGGAATTAGAAAACATGAACGAAACAAGACATTTTTAACGCTTTTTTAAAATTATTGCCAGAACTTTACAAGAAATGTTCGAAGTGACCCTTATCTGTCTCAATACACTTTTGCATACGTTCTTTCATAGATTCTCTCAGTCTACCAAAAATAACTGGATTTTAGCGAATTTGCTGTAACCCTGTTTAGATTCTAAAAAGAAGAGTTTGTTCATCGGGAATAGGAACAGCATAAATATAAGATTTTAAATAGCCCCATAAATAATAATCCAGTGGATTAAGTTCTGTAAACAAAGTGGTCATATTGTAGGTACTCCACAACCTATCCATTAATTTGAAGAAAGTTTCATTGAGATACCCTTGTACGACCATGGAAAAATTAAGTGGAGCACCATCATGCATAAAAAAAATACGTTGCCTTATGGCTAGTGAAAGAATCTCCATTAGAAGGAATAAATAATCTCGAAGAAAATTGAAGTAAGATTGTCCATTAATATTTCGGAGTAGAACAAATGGACCCATTTAAAAATCGTCGACAATACTACCCCAGATACTAATTGCAAAACGTTGTTGGTGCCCCGACTCAATTATTACGTGAGGATTTTCATCAGCCCATAAATGGTTGTTATGAAAATTTATAATGCCATCCCTATTAAATTCAGCCTCCCCCATAAATAATAAAGCAGAATGAAATAAAAGATTTCGAATACAATGAATTTAAATAAGATACATGATTTTCCTGGGTCCCCTTCTGAATTTCACATCAAGGCGATTTTAAGTGAGCAGACTACCAAAAACTAGGCAACAGCGGGGACGCAAAATTGATACAATAATCATGGAAACTTGATAAAACTATACACTATGGACGCAATATTGATCTGTTAATATAATTGTATATCTGCTGGACGCAAAATAATTCCAATTGTGAAAGGATGCAAAAATTATACAAAAAAACCGCTGCCCAAGAAATCACTACTTCCACATCCAGATTTTGTATCCAAGTCTAATGCACACTAAATCCCAATGTAACATTTTATTCCCTTTAATATGAAGATGGTAGAGGGGATGTCTAATGTAAAAGAAAATTTAGAAGTCCTTGGTTCTCGTATACACACTAAACCCCAATTTAATTTGTTATTCCCTTAAACAGAATGGGTGGGGGTGGAAATGGGGGTGGTAGAAGGGGTAACTAATGCCAAAACAAATTTTATAGGCCCTTGGTTCAAATCCCAATTTAATTTTTTACTCCCTTTAATAATATGGTGGGGGTGGTAGAACGGGAAGCTAACGCCAAAAAAATTTTTTTAGACGTCTCTTTCTTGTGTACACACTAAATCACATTTTAATTTTTTTACCCCCTTTAGTAATAGGGTGATGGTGGCAATGAGGGTGGTAGAGGGGGTAGTTAACGCCAAAAATTTATGACATTTTAATTTTGGGGGTAGCTAACGCCAAAAAAAATTTTTTACACGTTCCGTTCTTGTATACATACTAAATCACATTTTAATTTTTTTACCCCTTTTAATAATAGGGTGGGGGCAGCAATGGGGTGGTAGAGAAGGTAGGTAACGCTAAAAAATTTTTTTAGACGTTTCGTTTTTGTATATACACTAAATCACATTTTAACTTTATTTGCTCCCTTTCATAATAGTGGGGGGGGTATATATATCTTGACGAGACGTGGTTTGATACGCATGATACTGTTAATTACGGTTGGCTAGACGCGACTCAAAATTGTACTTTAAATACGCCATATTCAAGAAGAAAACGTATTTATAATTCTGCATGCAAGAAGTAAAAATGGGCCCGTACCAAACGCACTGCTCTTGTCAACCAAAAATATAAAACAGTGTTCTGTTCTCTAGCACCAAGATATGTATATGTATATTCTTCTTACATATCACAGAGCACTTTTTCCAACATTATTTTTTATTTTAATCTGATCTAATTAATGTTATCTGTTCCGCTAGAATCAAATCAATTTAAGGTCTAAAAATTGGATAATGCCAATTAAACAAGTCGAACAAGATTATTTGATTGGCTTGAGAGTGCCGACTGCAATTAGTGTTGAACTTGCTCATGGCCTTGAACCGACCCTGATAACAGTAACGTTTGTAGGAAGATTCAATTATAAGTATCATTTCCGTTATGCGAATAATAAAATCTACTGTAATTAATTCACTTGTTTTTTCATGATTTGGAAAAAATGTGGTTTTCAGTGATTTGTATGAAAATGAGATAGGTACTTGTATAAGTTGTTTCAAGCGATAATTGCTCCATGACAAGTATATTTATAAAAATAAAATATCATTATTATAGACATTCTAAATGACGAGGCAAATTTATTGGAATAATTCAATAAAGTTACGTAAAATATTTACTCGGGCATTAAATTTGTTGTGCATGTGTGTTTTCCTTTTTCTGCTGAATATCTTCTGTTATATGCATGCGTTTTAGAATAAATCTAGACTCTATTTTAACCAATTTATGTTCAATATTTCTGATTCTTATTTTTTTCCTCCCCTTTCTACTTGGTGTGTACTACATCAAGCACAGTCCTTGATTCAGCACGCAATGGCAGTCCAAGTGAATGTAATAACAAGTGAAATTTTTTAAAAACCATACTTCCACCCCCATCAGGTATCTTGCCGAACGTTTTCTCTGTCGAAGGGTGGGGTCTCTTACTTGTCTAACATTTAATAAACAAAAGACCGACTGCTTTACATCCTTCCGAAGATAAAATAATTTATTTGACCAAGTTACAATAGAGCTTTTGGCAAGTCTAGAGCCCAATAGGGCAGTGTAACAAAATACTATAAAACATGAAAATATAGATACCTACAAAACATTGTAAATTGATTGAACAAACTATTTGACATACACAAATGTGTAGTACTAGACAACCCCCAATTCCAGAAGCCAGGGCTTGTGCGGAAGGGGGTTACACATTGAAAAAACACGGACATAGAACCATTTGCTCCAACAGTGCCAGTACCACAGCCAGGATTAGAACCCGGTGGTGCGATGTTCATGTGATTAATCGCGATTGCCACCTCGCGCCTTAACCCACTCGGCTATCGACCAGAATATAAAACTATACATTATGGTATGGGAGCCCACGACCAAAACCATGTCTCATAGTTTTACGGTCAAAACTGTATAAAATCATTTGATTATATGATCCTGAACCCGACTAGGTAGGTAGTAATGGTTAAAAGTATAGTAACTGCGCGGGAGGCCATTTCTGCTATGTCAAAAAAAAGGCAGACAGTATTATCGTTTTACATCTGTTATTGAAAATGTACATAGATTTTATCATTTTATGACGAAAATGTTTGTTTTCAGAAATTTTGCGCGTAGCATATAGTCTGAGCGCATTTTTAAAAATTTAGCCGAACTGTATTATAGCAACCCGGTTCAATTTTTTTTAAAATCTTTTGTATGGCTGCCGGGATTACCAAAATACTGTTTTCAGAAATTTCCAATGTCACTTATAATCCCAAAAATGAAAAAAAAGTTCCGTAGTCGCCCGGCAAATGCCTCGGCGCTTGTTACGCTCCTATCACGGGAACGGCTTTTCACTTGTTACGCTCCTGTCCCACTCCTATGCACGTCTGAATTCGTTGCTACAGCCCACTCGGTAGCTGTTTTGACCGTTGCAACGACGCTCACTGAGATTGCCTGTCATGCGCTGTGTGGTTCTTGCGTCAAAAATGTCGAACTTGAGTTGTGTGTTTTGCAAAGAAAAAAAATGAGAAAGTGACTTGGGCAGCTATACTTCTGATATCGAGAAGGTATTCCCCGTTCTGGAAGAATTCACGTGCAGATTGTACAATGAAGAAAATATTAACAAT
Source organism: Leptura quadrifasciata (assembly GCA_963675555.1). Classification (NCBI taxonomy): domain Eukaryota; kingdom Metazoa; phylum Arthropoda; class Insecta; order Coleoptera; family Cerambycidae; genus Leptura; species Leptura quadrifasciata. The sequence goes on from OY776673.1 coordinate 213,955,547, forward strand.
GTCAATTAGCTCGATTAAACCTTTTCACAAAGACGTATAAAATGAAAGATTAAACTTTTTTTCAAAGACGCATAAAATGAAAAATTACCAGGCTTCTACTACTCTGTATCTGGATTTATCCAATTACGATGCCTGCAATCTGCCGCCATGCAAAACGGAATTGGAGAAGCATTTGTTGCGAACCAAATATATTGGTAAATATGGAGCAACGCTCATATGAAAATTAGAACTGATCTCAACCCTGCAAATTTCGGAAGGTATGAAGACGAGGGACGATTCCACTTTTCGTGGTTCTCCGATAACCAACTACCAGAATTGAGCGACGTTATTTTGGACGGCGAATCCACAAGAGGTATAGTTAACATGACTTTTGCTGTAGCATTTTTATAAATAAATTAGTGATTTTGACTAATGATATTTATTTTATAGAAGAAGGCGTTGAAGACTTGCAAGCGACCTGGAGTGTGATTTAGATGACGACGACGACGATAATGATGATGACTTTAAATAAACACTTTTTTTCCAACTTTATCCCAATTTCCTTTTGTGCAATTTATTTAAGTCCTCCAACTACAGTTTGATGATTTCGGGTAAGCTTTTTATTAATCATCATCTAATAATTTGAAGGTCACGACTTATTCATTGGCTTGTAACATAGACTTCAATACGGCCGAATACGATTTTTGAATGATTTCGGAGTACCGAAAAGTTGTCTGATAAGGAAGGTGCTACACTAAATTTTTCTGATATAAATATATTCTACATCTGGACAACTTAATTCATCACGTCCAACAATTTTCAGATAGATTGCTATATTACCGATAGATAAAAATTTTTAACATTTTCAAAACGGTCCCTAAATTTAATATGCTCAAATTTTCTTCTGAAAAATAATTCATTCGCATAAACTAAACCAAATTTACTCATTTTCTCAAAATTTTCAGATGGTTTGCTATGACAATTTTTTTTGTCTCATTTTTAATTTTTTTAAATGACCTCCCAGGTTCGCGCTACGCTACTGACTTCTGAAAAAGGTGTTTCTGTTCCCTTAGCGCTATTATTCAACTACATTCCGAAAATCAGAAGAATTGCTATGATACAGTACGGTAAAATTTTTGGGTATTTTTGAAAATTCGGTCAGGTCAGACGCTAAGTGGACAATTTCTGATATTGGTATTTTCGGGTTCAGGATAATCGAATCTATCAATTTGATGCGGTTTTAATCGTATTCCTATGAGACAAAAATTTTGGTCGTGGACTCGCGTACTATTATAAAATGTATAAAAAAATCAAAAAAGACGGGGCAAATTTATACAATATATCGATTAGCACACCAAGCAAGTTGGAACAGTAAGTAAAAAAAAATCACCAAAAAAAGTTACATTAAATGTTAATTTGTGTGTTTGAAAATTCTTCAGTGGAATAGAAACAATTGTTTAAAATGTGCCTTTTATCGTGCTGTTACGATTATCTAATATAAATACAATACGTTGGGCTGCCGTGCGTAGCAGATCGTGGACACTACCTAGCCCGGATAAGTGAAGTAACGTGCCCATGACAGAAATTTCACTAGCTTAGAAATCTCAAGGCGTTCAGCCCAAGTTTAACATAAACTGCTACCCCTTAACATAAACTATTAAAAGGTTTCAGTTCACTTAACACAAAGTCGCTGAGGGTTCCATTCTTAGTGGTCGCAGACGAAATAATAACACTTTCTTTCAACATGAAATGGACTACTGCGTTACTATATTTACAATTTATGGTTCTCTAATATGAACCTGGCGATGTGAAGTTATGTGGCTATATTTTGATAAATATCTACAAAATAAATAAAGGTAAATTCCCCTAGTGTAGCTACACTTGGTTTACAAGCGTGAGGATTGACTATTATAAACATTGCCGTAATAGGTTACATTAGAGAACGTACTTAATTAAATGAGTAAAATCTTTGTTTAAAATATATACAAACGTTTGTTAAAAGAAAAACAAATACTGCTACGCAGAACCACTGAAGGTGGTTTCCAGGTAGAGGGAACAATAACACTTATCTAAATGGTACGATACCCAGTCGTCAACAAGTGGTGAGGCTGCAGCCTTATGGTGGTGGCTTCGGGGGTCAACGATGGTGGTGATTTTATGACCTCCCTGATCCGTGTAACGTTTCAGCCTAGTCCGTGGAACTTTCTAACCTAGTCCGTGGAGCGTTCTAACCTAGTCCGTGGACCCTCTCCACGAGGGTTCAATCCACATGAAATTCCAGTAGAATGCTGCAGCTCAATTGACAGGGTCGAGTCCATCTCTCTAGCAAACGAGATACTTCCAAAGGAAAGTGATGAACCAGCCTGCACCTAAATGCCGTATAGATGCGGATAAACTCCCTCCGTAACAACAAAATACTCTGACAAACAGAAACAACCAAAACGGAAGAAATTTTATCGTCGCCGATAATCCCAAAATCCACTACGATGACTTAAATAATTAAGTCTTAGGAATTTACGGCAGCGTATAACAAAGGAGCACCTTCTACCTTTTGTTCCGCCCAGCTGGAAGCACGCGACCGCTAAAATTCTAACGGCTCGTGGGTGTTAGCGATATGTGGCCCGCGAAACACAAATGTGTGTTGCGGGTCGCATATGCATTAAGCAGGTAACAGTGCACTTAAACTGTTAAAATTAAGTGATTTTATGTATTAGGAATGTGATTCCATAACTGAAAGTTTAGAGAGTTCTTTTGTGACTTAGTTAATCGAAAACGAGGCTGTCTAAGTTGATTTGAAGGCCTGGCGCTATAAGAATTAAAATCAGAATTTGGAGACAATGAGTTTATATTCTTATGAATTTCTTGTAATGTAACATAAATATAAAGTGAAGAAATTGGTAGACAATAATCTCTCCAACCAGCACTAACAATTAATCTGACTGTTTTCTTCTCCAAACGAAAGATTTTAGCTTCATGAGATGACCCACCCCAAAGAAGAATGAAATGATTATTGTGAGCGTCGAATGAAGAAAAATAACATATTATATTATTATTTGGTGGTCATCTATCCAAGAACTCGCCTGATCATCACTGAATGCTTTACTTTTCGTATCGACTATAAGAACTGAACTGAACACAACCTCATATACATTAAACTACAATTATCTTCTACAGAACCTGATCCTGAGCTAGCCAGTCAACCCCTGTACTAAGCGCCGTTGAGAGTGAAGGACTGGATGGAGTAGGGTTGGTTCGGGGAAATAATAATGCTGTTATGTGCACGCCCACGCCCTCTTACGAAAAGAGAGGTTTAATCCCCCGTAGTAGATAGAGTAAAAGGAGACAATGGGTAATCAGTAAAACAATAGTTCACCAGTCGGCCCAGGGTGGTGCTGCATTACAAAATACACTGGAAGGAGTGGAAATGTCTCGAATGACAGACTGGATTAATCGGGAATAAGCGCCGCGGATATATGAATTATAGTAATGAGACTATAATAGATGAAAGTTATAACTAGTGTATTATTATAAGGACTAATTATTGTATTTTAGTGATTAATAATCAGTGATTGGTGAAAATTCGTGTTGTAATTATTGAACCTACGTTTGAAGGTGTTTGCTATAGGATGTAAACACGTAACAATACAAATAAATAAATAAACATATAAATATAAAGAATGTTTTAATATTAGTCTTTTTTGATGATTTGGTTAATTATCTTTATAAATTATAATTAAAAAGTTACCATAGGTATATTAGAAAATTATGACATCATTATTTTTTACTCAAAAATAATAACTGAAAATTTAATTAAATAGGAACGGAATGTCATAAGTTGCGTGAAAAATCATCGAAAATTACGAACCAGCGCCAAGAGCATTAGCGTCACTTCATAAAAGAAATTTAAGATGGTTTTAGACGCACGTTGAAAATATAATCATAAATAATTTCAGAATAAGTAATAACATCTTAAAATACGGATGCAGCTTTACAAATGACGATGTGAGAAATTAGAATTTTAAAAGAAGTGGAAGTCTTCTACAGCTGTGTAATGGTGTATTTATAAAACTTCAAACGGATATTTTAATTTACAGTTACAGCAAGACCAAAAAGTACATTTGAAGAAAAAACTGGTTTGGTCCTAAATATATACAGGGTCTCAAGAATCTAACTGCTTTAAGTGGTATTTGCTGGTTTCAAAATAAACAAAAAAGCCGGACAGTTAAATACACAAGAGATAGTACTGGAAAATATCACAGGAGAACTACTAACTTTATTGTTTCTACAATTTTTTGCAACAAATATAAGGAAATGAACAGGAAATAATGAAGATGTACGCATTTCACGCCCAGGAGTCCATCAGAGCGACTTAAAGTAACACATAGACTGGACATAAACTATGCCAAATTGTATAATCGCCATACCACCTGGATTTAGTGATCAGGGGTTAAAGTAATAATCATTTGTACCCCACTCCACATACTTTTGATCGTATGAGTTTTACCACTTCTTAAGGAGCTTTGACGGACATGTCAAGCATTTTATCTTATAGAGGCGCTGACTGGTGTATCTATAAAATACACACAAACACAAATCTTACACTGAGCAAAATCATCAACGCGCCCGCCGATCTGAAAAATGTAGTGCAGGAATTCACAACACTACTGCAGGATGCCAAACGGACTGTTGCCACATTACCACATAAACCCATACAAAGACCGACTTGGTGCTGCGGTCATTCAAAACATACGCGAAAAAACATACTAAGACGACTTTAGTAGCGAAATCGTGATATCAATGCTAAGGTCTGGATGACTAGGCTGCAAGAGCAGATCAAAACCTCCAACAATACTGAAAAAAAAAAAAAAACAAAGAGAAATGGAAAGACAAACCGGAACTGTTAATTCTCAGGATAACTCGCTTTGGAAGCTGACGATAGCCCTGAGAAATACGCGGGAAGATATACCCACGCTGACACGCGCGAATGGACACAGGCGCGAAAAGCGATCGACTTAGCTACTCATTTCGAAAACATACACAATAACAATATTCCGAACAACTCAGAACAAGACCGCATCAAAAACGATGCTAACGAAATCATTGGCCATAACATACAAATAATAAGATGTGAATATCTGAAGTAACGACCAAGCCCTCTGAAATTTTAGACATTTTTAAGAAACTACCAAACAGCAAAGCCCCGGGAAAAGACGATGTATGTTGTACTCAAATATCTCCCGAGAAAAAGTATCGTGCATTTGACGTACATCATTAATACGATCCTGCGACTACAACATTAACCAATGGAAGTGTGCGGTGGTTGTACCCATCCTCAAACCAAATAGTTCGCTAGCAGTTACCGACTGATCTCACTACTGTCAGCGGTGTTCAAGCTGGTGGAGAAGCTTGTCCTGATCAGGATTGATAATGCTCAGGAGGAGCCCCACGTCGACGATGAATGCCAATTTAATTTCAGGAAGGGTCGAAACACAATGCAGCAAGTCGTCAGGATAATTAACGACGTCAAGGTTCAATACAGTCTCGGGAAAAACACCGTAATGGTGCTCCTCGATATTGATGACGCCGTAGAGTTAAACTAAAATCGTTGTTAAATATTTCAACCAGAATGGACGCGAGCGGTTCTGAAAGTGTCTCAAGCTTGATTTTTCTTATTTCGGTCTTTTGCCTGTTAAAAGTCAGGCAAATAAAAGACCCCTACTCTTCGAAAGAGTACTTAAAATTGTAAATTCGTAAATTTCAAAGAAAATTTTTTTGAAAACAATGAATGTTAGATGTCACAATTAAACATGTTTCCAAGGAACCAAGATTGGTGGTTCCAGTAGGATGAGGCTACTCCATATACCACAAAAGAATCAATAAATGCCTTGCAGAGATTATTTCCTACTCACATTATCTCCAGGCGTGGAAACATTAAATAACGCTCAAGATCGCTGGACCTTTCAGCATGCGATTACTTCTTGTAGGGCTACTTACAGCATAGGGTTTTTGTTGGCACACTGAGAAATATTCAGGGGTTAAAAATAAAAATCCGTGAGAAAATTGCCAATTTTTCTTTAGCCATGTGGCATCGTGTAATGGAAAATTTCACCAATCGGATTCAAGAGTGCGCACAGATAAGGTGAAGACATTTACCAGGCATTACTTTTAAGAAATAAAAAAATTACCTAGGTATTATTATCCTGTTTTAAATAAATAAAATTACTTTCAAAACTTCCCGTTCGCAGAGACTACACTTAAGTAAACCATCGGGCAAATTTGCCTTTCCATTTGTTCAATTAAAGGCAGTGCAACGCCATTTTAAACTCCGTGATACCGTGTTCTGTACTGTTGGCAATACGCAATTTTGTGATTGCCGTATTGTTTTTCAAAATTTTCCCTTCTCGCTTACAACTTAAAACCGACATTTCGGTAGCAATGATATTACTTTTTCTGTTTGCCATTTTCATGGATATTATACTATTAAATCGACGATTATCGCAACTTTAATTTAAACAAAATAATACGGCAATTCTACTGCATAACATTATTGTTGTTACTTGCACAGCAGCTCTGAATGTTATAAGTTGTGTTTATTTACTGACGCAACGTAAACTTTCCTATATTTCAGTTATAGTGGTCTGCAATTTTACTCTGCAGATAAAAATGGCCACGAAAACTTTACGGCCTCATTAAAATACCGAAACATTCTGTACTATTTCGTCCGCAAATTCAATCACTTACATTTATAGGTTTTTAATACATCGGCTTGTTTGATGACACCATACCGAATGGTTCAACGGCGTTAATAATGAGCTCGTAAAGTTTTTGTTGCCTTTTTTATCTGCAGAGGAACTATACACGATTGTCTTAAATTTTTTCGATTGCTTAATGACAGCATAGGGCTGTTTGCTCCAACGACTTTTATATAAAATGAAATTGTTGATGTAATTCCCCCAACTTTACAATACATGCATTAAAACGGATTCCGCCTTTTCTTTACCCTTTACTTTTCAGGGAATTCAATAAGTAAACTAAATAAACTATCTATTATATTCTAGCAAATAAATTAAATAAATTATAAAGTGATAAACTTAAAATGGAAACAAACTTTAAACGTCATAGCAGAATGCAATATTTAGCGATAAAATAGTAGCAACAGATATTAAATGATTACATGGAATTTTCAACTAGTAAATAGTGAGACAAAACATTACAAAATGCTTAAATTAACAAAGTGATTAATTTTATAAAGTAATAGGCAAATCATATCAGAATATAGAAAAAACTAATATTAAACTTTACAAAAAATCATTTTTTCTTTATTCTTTATTCTTTCTTTCTTTGTTAAACAAAATTTACAATCTAAATGTTGAAACACCAAGTAACTTACAAAACATAATAGACTATAATAACTAAAGCTATAATATTTTATTATAATACTATACATATTGTAAAATATTTCCCTACTAATTTATAGTTGGGAAGAAATTTCGCCTAAATTGCAGAGTACAATTTGCGTGTGAATTTCCCTCCTCAAAACAATAGTAAAATGGCAATTGAAAAATAAGTATAGCAATGGGCACTTATCCCTTCAGAGAGTATTCAAGTTCAATGCATTTATTTTATAATTTTAAGAGAAAAAAAACAAAAAGATTATAAAAATAGATAGACTACTTAGTTTTAAGAATTATTTAAGAATACAAGATTTTGTAGAACATATTTTTTAAATTCTTTTCTACTGTGTGTCGTACTAAGCCACCCCTATAACTTGGCTATTTGTATTTGGATTTGTATATATATTTTACAGCACATAACACCCATAATGAACTACATTTGGAACGAACTGTTACTCAATCTACATTTCAAATCCAACTGTGATGTTTTTAAAATGGGAATTTTGCAAAAGTAACATTAACAATTGAGATAGAGGAAAAATGTATTTGGAAAAGTCGTTCAGAAAAATTAAGTAAGTTCAAATATGAAGTTTTATTTGAAAATATTGATTTTTAGTTTTTTTTTTAATATTGCAAGTCAGAAAAATTGGAGGTTTGGGTTAGTTTAGAGCATACAGATTGCTATGAATTCCAGAAAATAGTTGGAAATTTTAAATTTAATAAACCAATTTACATAATGTTGATAATTTATTTAATTCAACGAAAACCGAACACAGTATTAACAATGCTAACAATAATAATTATAGATCTCCTTCAATTTCAATGCATTTTAAAATTCTTTTTTTATTATGATTCAATGCTTTTCTTAATTCTTCAGGAGATATTGATCGACAAACTTCCAAAATTCTGTTTCACAATACTTGTCGTCTGTGTAGTCGACTTTTATAAATATTTTCTTTAAGTCCACCCCATAAATAAAAATCCAGGGGAATAATATCTGGGAAACTGGGCGGAAACTCGCAAAGTGCACTGTTACGTCCTATACATTTTCGAGGAAAATTTCGATTAAACCATTCTCTCACAATCAAGGCATTATGTACTGAGCAGCCATCTTGTTGGAAGTGGATATCTCTTTGCAATGCAAGCGGTAAATCGTCTATAGCATCGGACAATTCTGTGTTAAGGAAAATTGACCACTTAGCCGAGTTCCCAGGATACCACACCATACATTCACTTTTTGTGAGTACTGACTTTTGCATGTGATTACCCAATTTGGATTATCCGCAGCCCAATATCTACAATTTTGTGACGAAACCACGCCATTAGTGGTAAGTGTGCATGGCTTCGTCGGAGAAGAGTATTTTATCGATCGAAACGACGGTCCTCTATAAAATTGCCTTGCAGCCAATAACAATATTCTAATTTTCGTTCTGGGCCCACTTCTTGCAATGTGTGAATAAATTTTTGCTTGAAGAGTTTTAATTTGTGCCTGCGAAAGCAACGCCAGGTCTTGTTTTTTGATAAATTTAATTCCCGCGCAATTTCTCTTACACTGGTTCGTGGGTTTCCATTAACAAAACCCAGCATAATATCATCATCTGGATGCCTTTTGGTAGGTTTCAATTTTGGTTTTACAATAGTGCCGGTTTGATCAAATTTCCTATTAAGAGCAGCTACGGTGCAATGATGTACTGGAGGATGATCGGGATGTCTACGATTAAATATTTTAGCAGCCTCTCTGACGGAAGGAACATTATCTCCAACGAGACGAATAATTTCCACTATTTCTGGAATTGTTAATTTCAAAGGCATTTTGACGTAAAAATTGACAACTATGGTGTTTACAATAATTGATGTAAGTAGATTGACATTCATAGCAATCTGGATGCTCTAAACTAACCTAAACCTCGAATTTTTCTGACAATATTTTTCAAAAAAAAAACTAAAAATCAATATTTTCAAATGAAACTTCATATTTGAACTTGAACGACTTTTCCAAATACATTTTTCCTCTATCTCAATCGTTAATGTTACTTTTGCAAAATTCCCATTTTAAAAACATCACAGTTGGCTTTGAAATAGAGATTGAGTAACAGTTCTACCTTCCAAAGGTAGTTCATTACAGGTATTATGTGCTGTAAAAAATATATGCAAATCCAAATACAAATAGCCAAGTTATAGGGGTGGCTTAGTACGAATTGGGACACACTGTATATATCTTGAGTTGTTGAGACTTTATCTGAATAGGTAGTAGGTTATAAAATTTTGGGGTAAAGTAGGTAACATATCGCTGATTATGACATTTGGTACGTGTGGATAGTTACTGGATATAAGCTGCGTATTTTCGGGAGATAGTTTAGACACGAGCAAATATATAGGCCTCTGGTATTTATTTAGAATGGTATTTTGAGTAACTAATACATTTTTTAAAGAATTATCATATACTCCCCCCCCCCAATATTCTTATAATGTTATACTTAAAATGTCTCTTAGCTAGTGTCATCTGCATTCGAGATGACACTGCCATCATCAGGAAGGTTTCCCAATTCGTTAATATATACCAGGAATAGATCCGGGCCCAAGACAGTATTTTGTCGGACACTCGCTACAATTACCGGATTACTACTTATGGTGTTATTTACTTTTACTGTTTGTCAAGTAGTTTTCAAATAATTGCAGCGGTCTCCCCCTAATTCAGATACCACTGAGTTTTTCTAGTAACATTTTGTGGCTTACTTTATCAAAGGCCTTAGCCAGGTCTAAAAATACAGCAAGAGATTTTGTATTGTTAATAAAATGATTCATAATGCCATTTGTTAGTTTAAAAACTGCGTCCTCAGTACTTTTATCAGTTCTAAAACCAAATTGTTTACTATAAAGTATATTTTCATGTTCAAAAAAACTTACAAGTCTGCTTTTTATGCATTTTTCACATAATTTTCCAAAGTTATTGATTACAGAAATGGGTCTGTAATTTGTTAATTTCCAGAAATCACCTGCTTTGTACACCGGTGCAAGAATTGATGCCTTTCAGTCTCTTGGTATTATATTTGTATAGTTAATTAAGTTTACTATGAATTTTAAGTTTCAATAAATATTTATTCACGTATTTAATGACTTTTACAGTTGTACCATCTTCCCCAGGAGCTGAGTTGTTTTTTAACGAGCTTACATGATTAATTAATTAATTTTCGGTCACTGGACTTAAATATATGATTTTATTTGTCTTTTTCTTTTGTTAATATTTCTGCTTACTAGGGGAGATTGTACTTGACATTTTGATACCAACATTTATGAAGAAATCACTAAAGCTATTTATCTTTTGTTGTTCATCCTGTATAATATGTCCTTGATTATTTCTTATTTCAATGTTTTTTGTGGATTTATTTTTATTATTTGAAACGTCATTTACTATATTTCATATTTGTTTGTATTTATTGTTAGCTTTTATTATTTTTGTTTCATAATAATTATTTTATGTTTGCTTGATTATTTTGTTAATAAAATTTCGGTATTTTTTATATTTTATATTGAGATCGTTCGAAAAATGTTTTATGAGCTCTTTTTCCATATTGTCCCTCTCACTTATAGAATTTATTATGCCAGAAGTAATCCAATGTTTTATTTTTCTTTGTCTATTTTTTAGTTTGTTTTTGTTGCTGATTTTATATGGAGAGATCATAAATGACCAATTGATTTATTTATTTTGAAAATTGAGATAAATAACAAGACAGGGATAAACTCCAGACGTGTTACTAGTTTTTTTATGTTTGCTCTTAATTGTTTAAATACTTCAAGAATTTACTTTACTATGTTTATTATAATCTTCCCACAGAATCATTTTTAGATTAAGGTGTTGGTATATTAACTGAGAAGTGTTGTTATTCATTAATACATAATCTAAAATATTTCGCACTTATAATAAAGAATGCGCGGTATTCTTTAAAAAATATACATATTTTTACGATGTTTTAATATTGGGCGATTTACAAGTCACAGTTATGAAAAAGCTGTTTTTAGTAACAAAGCACTAAGAATAAAACTTTACGCCAGAGTAAACGTTTATAACTAGATTTTATGTGCTATATTTACCAGGTGATGTTATATCCCAACAAATGTGAGGTAAATACCACAATGTATCCAGAACACTCAATAACAAACAATGCTCCCATAGTTACCGACAGATTTATATATACACTGATCAATCAGATTTGTAATTATTATGATATTGAATCATTATACCAACCTATAAACGAAGATTAAAATGAAGAGAACCTGATGGAAATCCTAAAAATATCACTACAATGTATGTGTTGAAATCTAAAGTAATTAAATAAGAAAAAATGGGTAGGTCTTGGCATAGATTCTACCTAGACAAGAAACTGTTTTCCTTTACATTTATGATCTGTTGACAGGTTGATGGGTGACCTGGCACTTTTTTCGTCTTAACAAACTCCAGCCGATGCTCTATTATGACAAAGACTATTATTAATGCATTGTTAAAACCAAACAGTAATTTATTAGCACTAACGTATGTAAACATGCAATGTTACATAAATAATATAGAAATCTATAATCACTTCAATAATGTTTAGTGCTATTGTTGAGAACGTGTGAAAAAGTAACAGTAATTTTATTACTTTCTTATATCTTATGAAATGAAATATTGTGACTCTAAGCAACAGACATTTTTAAGGGAAATACCGGTTGGCCACGAGTGTACGCCCCCAATTTTCTGCTTTATTTTTGAATTTAAAAATTTCGTTTTTGGTATACATAAATTAGATAACAGTGCGTACGGTTGAACCGGAAGCGACATCAACTTTTTTTTTAAATATAGTGACTATATATTTTTTATGGTTTCTTATTAAGTATGAAATTCTATGTGCAACAGACATTGTGAATATACAGGATGTCCCACCAGGAACTGTATCGATCGATATAATTTATAAATACGCAAATATCAGCTTATCTAAATACCAACAATATCTTATTTGAAAGCGTTTGACACAATTTATTATGAATTGCTTTGTGCTAAATTGCATTACACAGGTTTTGATGAGGATGTAATAAATTCTTGACAAGTTATTTAGGAAGGAGAAGACAAAATTTGTCTTAAACAACTGTGTGTGGAACAGTTTATTTACAAAGAAAGGAGTACCGCAGGGTTCCATTTTGGGACCGTTACTTTATAACTTATATACATTTGATTTTAGCAATACTACAACTAATACGAATGCTCACTTTTATGCTGATGATAAACATTTGTATAAGTCATTCCCTATAACTGATATCGTAAATTCACTCAATTTCATTAACAACAATCTTAGTAACAGTAGCGAAAAATCATAATTTAAATATAAATGTCAATAAATCCTGTGTAATATATTTTGGAAGTAAAAGAAACACACTTAATATTACTGAAACTAACATACCAATAAAAATAATGGATACTCCTTTAGAAATAAAACACACCTATAAAAATCTAGGTCTGATAATAGATGATAGCTCTAAATTTGACCATCATGTAAACAGTTTAATTAGAATGGCTTATGCTAAACTCAAACTCCTTTACAGTTCTGTTACAAAGACTCTCTTCCAGAGAGATTGAAAGAATTGTTATGTAATTCATTAATTGTATCAAAATTTCACTACGTTGATGTAGCATATGGACCTGCTCTAAATAAAGCTGTGAATACTAAAATTGAAAGAGTTAAAAGATCCTGTTAATGTTACATTGCATTTGACTGTAACAGCTGTCAGTAGCAGCTGTATTATCCGGAAAAGATTTATCACAGTGTTCCCGCGTCATGCTAAAAGTAGATGCAAACAATACAATTAATCTTCTCCGGATTATACAGCTAACACTGCTACTGACAGCTGTCAACTGTCAATTGCTACCTTCGATATCGGACTTGAAATTAGCGACCCAAAAAACCCCTTGTATATATTCTGATAAATCTTTTCCGGAAAATAAGGCGAGTTGAGAGTGCCACTGACAGCTATCAAATGATACTTTTGACATCGGATTTGAAATCAGCGACCCGAAAAGCCCCCGTAGAATACTAGCGAAGCCGCATTGAAAGGACCATGGCTCCATACTATTAGTAAAAAATTCCTAAAAATCGACTTTCCGCCTCCCCCCCCCCATTTCTCGAATACTGTACATTTTTCGACCTTGTGGCCATGAGGACTTTTGATCAGGAGCTCAAGAGGAATAACATATATCGATTCCAGCGAGTTTCACTGGGGGCCATTTCCCATAAGAAATGTGCCGGGTCCTTTTCTGATGCGTACTTTTCCCTATACCGATCGCTGCAGTTCCTGGTAAAACACCCTGTATATTATCCACATATCTGAACTATATCTTAGAGAAATACTCGAAATATTATGTCTTTCTCTCCTTTTCGATCCTACTCATAAATGGACTGGCAGATTTATAATTATTTTTTAGAAACTTGGAAAATGAAATGCTTTTTTAATTTTCCTCTATCTTTCGTTCTGACAGATTTCTGTACAGAAGAGAGCTGTACAATTATTTTGGAATTTATTGGTTTTAGAATTTTTTCAGAGTTATCATTGGACTCATCTTTAATAACAAAATAAATCAATCGAGACTTTGCACTGAAACTCTGGTTAAGAAAACATAAAATGTTTAAGCATATAACGTTAGATGTATCTCAGGCAGACAAAAATATAATGTCTCAAAACCACACATGTTACAAGCCGCCAAAGAATAATTGGTTGTGTAATCATTTTAATATGTTCTCTTCGGTATATTTTCAGAAACTTAAATTTAGAGGGTCATTAAATATATTTTGTATCACTCCAGTTGAGTAAATTTCGTTACATATATTATCTACAACGGAACAGAAATGCTAAACAATATTATGAGGATTCGTATATTTTATAAATTGTATCAAAAAGCGGATGTATGCCCTTTAAAGAACACGTCACTGAAACAATTATTAAGTATTTGGTGGGAAAAATTGGGCTGCTTAAGACAATTTTTCGACAACTTATTAAATAAATTCAGTACTGAATTTCGCAAATAAAAATATTTGACACTTTGTCATTAAAAAATGTTCTAGTTTATATGTATTGTTATATGCTAACTACCAGTAAAATGGTAGTTCATCAGTTGGCCAGAGATGGCGCCATTATCCCGGATAAGCTAGAATCATCGCGAATGACAGTCTGGAATATCCTATAGTGAAATGGAATGAATCGAGAATAAGCGCCACAAATATATAAGTAGCATTGCCAATACGTTGGAGTCAGTTCAGTACAGTTTTGAGAACCAAATGTACAGATAAGATAAAGAACAGTAGTAATAAGTTGTGAATTATAGTAATGAGTCTATTGTAGATGAAAGTTATAACTAGTATGTTATTATAAGGACCAAATATTGTAATTTAGTAACTAATAAATCAGTCGTCACTGAAAATTCGTGTTGCAATTATTAAACCTGCGACAATAAAAATGAAAATACATTACATTCAAGGCCTAGCAAATTCTTTGAAAACACAGTGTTGCAAAGGCCAACTTAGCTTCTCACTTTTTTCGATTTTTTAATGTTTATAATGGCGAAATTCTCTTAAAAACCCCGATCCAACGAATCCCCACATGCCCAGTATTGAAAAATATGAAAAGCGGGTGGATTTAGGGGTTTTTGGTCCAGGGTGGGGGAGAAATGAATATTACCATCATCGTATTCAGCACCCTCGAAAACAGGGATAAACAAATTTTCATGCATTTTCATTTTTATGGTGATATTTTAGTATTAGGCGAGGGGGTAGTTCAACCCCGGGGGTGGATAAGATGTATGGTTACATTTCATACGGCCTACCCGAATCCTCTCCAAAAAACCCATCTGCATGCTACGATGGAAAAAACGCTAAATAGGGGTGGTTTTTCGAATTTACGGGTAGTTGCTGAAGGGTGGTGGTACCTATGTTTCACCACTGCCACAGAAATTGTGTGTTTTAAGCCTTTTTCTGCAACTTTTTAATGGACTAAGTCGAACCAGAGATAGCGCTTGGTGCTCCATACCGTAGAGCACACTAACTAGAAAGCTCGTCGAGAATACTAGATGAATCTAGAATAAGCCAACGCGCTTGAGTAGTTCTAAATGAGAGTAAAGAGTTTAGATCAAGATTAATAACAGTGATTAGTACAAAGTGATCGGTGACAAGTTGTGAATTATAGTAGTGAATTTATAGTAGATAAAAGTTATAGTGTGTAATTATAAAGACTAATTATTGTAAATTAATGACAAATAAATCATCGGTATTGGTGACTGTAAACAAGTAGCAATTGATGTCAAAAGCGGAATTACAACAGGGGATTTCTGAGGTATTCGAAGACGTTCCAGAGTGTTCTATTTGGAAACCACTGGAGATAGCGAAGTGCTTTGAACTGGACAGTGAGTTAAGACTCGTGTACTGTAGTGAAACGTTTAGAGCATTCCATTTAGAAATTAGCGCAGTTAGTTAAGTTCTTTCAATTGAAAAGTGGCATAGACACCAAATAAAACCCATTTATTTATTAATTTGTGACATTTTGAAATCAATTATAGAACACACTATTTAGAAATTAGTGTACTTAGTTAAATTCCTTCATCTGAAAAATGATATAAACATTAAATAAGACCTATTTGTGACACTTGGAGAAAATTTCTAGCACATTCTATTCTGGAATTTTTAGAATATTTGAATTATATCTAATATAGACCGCAAAAGAAGGACTTAGTGCTGTTTCGGAAACTTTCTTTAACGGGAAAAAAAGGATGGTTGCTGAAAAACAAATGTAAGACATGTTCGCAGAATTAAGAAAAATGATGTAAGAACAGGAAACGTCAAGAAGAAAAAGATGAGCTCACAGAAATGACACAAGAGCAAGAAAAGACACGTCAAAAAGAAAAGAAAGTACAAGACAAGAGACATCAGGAAGAAAGAGAATAACAAGAAAGGCGTGAAGAAGAGAAAGAAAAAAACCTCAAGAAGAATAAAGAACAAGAGAAACGACGCCAGGATGAATTGAGAAAAATGATAGAAGACCTGGAAACAAGACTTATTCATGAGGAAAAACAAGAAGAAAGGACACGCCAACAAGAATTAAGAAAAATTATACAGGTACAACAGAATGCTTTTTTCAACTATTGAAGAAATAGGAAATGAAATCAAGAAGGATATAGGCGTTGTAAAGGCTAAAGTTAATGAAGTCAAGGAAAAAGTAAAAGTAAGGTTGAGGAAAAAGTTGGAGACGTTGAATTGGACATATATTAAATACACTACATTAATAACACTACAAAATAAAATTAATATAAAGAGGATCCTATGAACTGCTCCAATATTTTTTGCAAAGTTATTATCATCCTTAATTATCAGATACTTGCAAAGTAATAAAGGCGAACCAATTTGACATGTGTAGCGTTTTGTTCCAATTTTTTTCTATAATTAACTTTTGTTACTGTACCAACTGAAGAATTTGCAAAGCCTACTAATAATAACATATTTCCATAATGTGAAGCTGTAACAAAAACTGTTTGGAGAAACCAAAGAATTAACAGCCAATATTGTGAATAACTGTTGAATAAAGATTCATTACTTAATGGTTCGTTGGATGGTAGCAGTGGACTAGTCGACGTTGTGTGAGAGACAACACGTCTAGTCCTGAGTTCAAGTCTAAGCTGCGGCAGATGGCCATGTCGTAGAGAATGGTCGTTGTATAATTATCTCTATGTGTGGTGGAATAGCTAATGCTAAACTCAGTCAGAACGTTAAGCTAAATAAGACGTTAGAATAAAAAATAAAATAAAAACGACATTGACGCTCGGCAACTAAAAACCAAAGGCAATAAGGAATGTGGTAATGATCAATTTGCCCAACTGTCATATTCACGATGCCGTTCACTTAATTGTCATGTAGAATCGAATTGCATCAGATTCCCAAAAATAGCATCATATCATCTTAAATAAGGAAGTGAGAATCACAGAGAACACGGACTGTTTCTTTTATTCTTTAGATATTCATGTTGAATTTCAGCTAACGAGACATGAGTGCTGGATGAAAGTATATAAACAAAACATACGCTTCCTTTTAATATACTTTTAGACGTGTGAGAAAAATACAAATACCTCCCCCTATCTGTATATCCCACTGAACAAAAAATTATAAAATGAGTAAGTGATGAAATTATTTTAACTTATATGTTAAGACACTCAATCTGTTTGTCTAAGATAATATCTTTGTTTATTATTATTTATATTTAAGATTTCAGAATATTGGTTTAAAAGAGAAACCTCTGTTGGATTACGTAAATAAAATGAAAAACAGTAACACATTATTAGCTTATGTTTCAAGAATTTTATTTAAGAGAAAAACGCAATACGTTGACCTCAAAAATAATTAGTCTTCCCAACTAAGTATACATGAAAAAGAATTATCTAATTGATTAAAATAACATAGTGGCAGTTAACCAAACGTTCCTTTCCACATTTTAACGTAGCTTTTATCTAGATCAGGATAATTAGAAATATATTTATGAGTATTTTGCATGTTAACGGTGATGAATGCAGGTATTATAAAAGAATATTACACTGTGATCGTAAAAAGACATGCGATACTATAATGTGCTGAGCTAATAGGCAACTTATATTGAAGAAAAAAAAAATCTTTATAATTTGGTAATTATTTTAAAAATATGACTACAGTAAGCGGTAAGCAAGTGCGTACGTCAGGCCGCGTTTACATGATAAATAAGTAGACAACCGATTTGCAGCGCACGCAGGTGTGATCCCAGGGTTTATGGGTATTAGTCAATCAGTACCAGTTGTTAGTTGGGGGGTGGACGCATGTTCAATTATTCAATTCACGATTTATACGTGTATCGCATCATCTATAAATTATAATAATTCTCATAAAGTTTATAAAAGGGCTGAATGACTCCGCCCTAAGAAGCGCTATAAAAGAATGTTTTTAATATAAAATACATTCTTAAAATAAAATAATTTTGAATCGAAAAATAAATAATTATAATAAATGTTTGGTAATTTAAAAAAATGAAATAATATTGTAAATTTTTCAATAGATCCATATATGTAAATGCAACTGAATTAAATGAGTATTTTACAAATGCGGTAGCCCATTTAACAAAACATTTTTCCAAAAATTTCCTAACAAAACATTATCCTAGAAAATAATAAATCAATTACTTTTAAAAAAATAACTGAAAGTAAAATCTTAGATGCCGGATCTTTAAAAAGTAAAAACAGTTCTGGTAATGATGACGTATCTGTATCCCTATTAAAGAAATGTATCCGTCTTATTTTAAAACCAATATGTGATATAATAAATAATAGCTTAGAGTTTCGAATTTTCCCTATCCCTACATAAAAAAGGGGACATCAATGAGAATGAAAATATTAGACCTACAAGCCTACTTTCATCATTTTCTAAAATCTTTGATAAAATTGTATGTAACAGAATATGTTTTTTAACGAAAATAATCTTTTTAGCAAATATCAGCACGGTTTTATAAAAGCTAAAGACATAAATACTGCAGTAATTGAGTGTGTGAATGGAATTTCGTCTGCCTTGAAACAAGAGGAAATGCCTTTAGGGTTTTTTTAGATTTATTCAAAGCTTACGACAGTACAAACCATGAATAAATCAACAGCTTTACATTGGATTAAATTACACTTAGAAAATCGGTACCAATGTGTAAAAATAAACACCTTCGGTAAAGAGATACAATCTGAAAGTAAAAAAATTAAGCTTGGAATCCCTCAGGGTAGTATAACCGGGCCATTGCTTTTAAATATTTCTATAAATGATTTATGTAATATAATAAATAACGGTATATATTATTATTGTATTATTATTATTTAAATACGGCCTCTTTTTGGACTGAACAATAATTTGTTCGAAAGCGTTTGCGATTTTCAACTGCAACTCCTCGAGATTATTAGCCCTGTTCTCCTGGAAGCCATATTTTTGAGATTTTATCTGGCCCCATAAAAAAAGTCATTTGGAGCCAGATCAGGAGATTGATCTGACCACAAGATGGTTCCCCGTCCACTCAATAAACGACCTGGAAATGTAATGTTCAGTTAATACTGAAATGCAGCACAATCATAAGGACGACTATTTTGCTGAAATCATATCTCGTTAAGTCTTCGCCCTGCTAGCCGTTTAAATTTCCGAGACAATATGCTGCAGCAATGGATTTAAATACTTAATGTCGTTTAGTGTACCATTAATGAAAGATGGACCAATCATATGATACCCCAGCGTACCACTCCATACTTTAATTTCTGGGGATACTGAGTTTGTTTCGAACATGTAACGCAAAGGACGATTCATCAGTGAAAACAATATGTTTGTTGAAATTTTCATTACGGTTCACCTTTTCCATTACACTTTCACAAAAGGTCATTCGTTTTATACTGTCCTTGGGAAAGAACTCATGGGTTTTTCTTAGTTTGATCGGTACCATCTTTCTTGGGAATTCTTCTTACTATCCTGTCACTTGAAACTACCGCATCAGGAGTTCCATTAACAGAAACTGGGATTTTCATTAACTGTGGCCAAAACAAGTGTTTCCCACATTTCATTAATATTATTGTATTCCGAGACTGATCCTCTTTTATGTCTTCCAGGAGAAGGCCTATTTGGATACGCAGTTTGAAATATTTCTTTAACTGCACGTATTGAACGGTCAACATGATACCACTTAATTATCTGAATTTTTTCGATAACCTGATAACCATCAATTTTATTAAATTAACAATGTAAATATATGCTTCTGCTCAAAGTGGAATAAATGTAAATACCTTCATATAGCATACGATAAGCAACAGCCGTCTCGATAGAGCCCCTACCATTTACATTCTTTGTATCGTTGTGATTTAATCTGCTCAGCACCTGTGAATATGAAATGTCTAGATACCCACAAATTCGTCTGTGTACTGTACATGTCTACTTGGCCGCCGCTATCTGTATATTTCTTTTGTCTCTCAGGCCTGCTAGAATAAATAGAGCATGGCCTTGGAGCATTACTACTCATCTTAACACAGTTGTAGTATTCTGTAAAACTAATAGATATTTTACGATAAAGGTAACTGTCATAAGAGTTATAATAGACATTCTTGTCCTTGAGCGATTTCCACAAGGGTGAAATTGTTATTGAAACTATTTGAGACTTCCAAAAATTGTCGAGGGCAAGCTATAAAAAAGACACATGAAAACATTTTTCAGGAAATACCACAAAATTTTAGTTGCTAGGAAATTCGTGATAGCGTGTAGATGGAGCAGCGCGTTTGAAATAAAATAGAAAATATTCTAAAATTTGAATTGAAAATTTTTTGTCACGGGACGAAAGAAGCTTCTCGGGCGAATTAAACAGTCAATTTTAGCGACAATTACGGTTTTCAGCTGTTTCAGTGTCTATCCTGCTTTGAAATTTTAACTCGAAATTGCACTATGTTAGAGCTATATTTTCTCTAATGTTCATTAATATTTGCCAATTCTCTATAAGACATTAATAATTTGTCTAAAAATAACTAATTTTATATTATCGAATTTAAAAAAATAATAATAATGATATACTTATTCACAACTTGTACCGGACATTTTCTATCTTTTCCATTTCTCCAGTAGGGCTTATAGATCACGAAATATAAAAAAAACCGATAGAAAATACGCTCTAAAAATTTAATTATTTAAATAAACACCAAAACTAAACTGTGAATTCGACCGGTGACCCCCGCTTGAACGCATTGAAATAAAAACTGATCTTACCAGAAAATTCACATTTTGTATTTTAAAATCTTAATTTTGTTCCACTAAAACTATAACCAAAAAGTTAACTTGGCGAGGCATTGTTGCGAAGACGTTAAAGAACTCAATTTTTCGGAACTGCAATGAAAAGTTTATTTTCGTTGTCTCTAGATTTTTGAACGTATCCTTTTCCGGATGTTGTTTTATATCTCGACTGCCAAGTCAATAGATGTATTGGTTTCTTTTTGAACGCATACAATTTACCAGAAATACGTCTTATATCCGGAGGTATTTATTTGAAAACTGAAGTCAAAATTGATTAACAGTCATATCATTAGAACGCTTTACCTCACTTTTAACTCAGATATAGCAAATAATAATGAAAACTAATAATTTACGTCCCGCATAAAAAACATTGGAAATGTAAACATATTCAAGAAATCTGTATGGTTATTGTTATTGGAACATAGTTATTACACAGCATATGAGTTTTTTAAAATCTTAACAAATTCCGTTTTTTTATTCGTCTCTTAAGTGTCAACTTTAGATATTTTATTGACTATAAGTACTTACATTTATATATGTTATGTATGCGTTAAGTTATTTATTTATATTTTTTATTTATTATATTTTATTTATTATATATTATATTTTATATTTATATTTATATTTTATATATTTATACATCACTTTTAATTATTATACATGTGTTTGACAATTGTAATACTTTTCACATAAAAGACATATAGAAGTAAAGTTGACTCAATAAAAGTGAGCACGAGGCTCCGAATTTGGGCAGTCTTGCCTACCCTGAACGCTGAAGCACGAAGATCACTGTACTTGGTGGTCTTGAGCGGCAATTCACTTGGTCAGTTACTGCCCTGATTGGAGTGTTTGAACACGAAGACCACTGGACCTCATATGGGGGACTTGATGGTCCTGAGTGAGTCATCTGTGGTCCATTCATAAACGAGAAGTGTTGTTTTGAAACAGACTGTTCTGTAAGGCAGCTGCTCGATTAACTATTATCGTTCGCTGTATTCACTTCGGGTTTCATGCTGTCTGTCTACTCCGAAAAAGTCCAGGAAATCGGGGGAGACGATGATTTTACGTTATATCGACATAGAGGTAAAGTAATTTCACGTGTCGCGAACTCTTGTCATTTTCTGATATTTTTAATAATAATGTCCGATTTATTTAATCTAATTTCTATTTTGATAATTTAATTCTCAAAACTAACATCATTTTTATAGCAGGTTTAAGGTCCGGTCTAATTTCAAAATGACAACGGAAATCGCAAAGCTTATTGTTCTACAATCACGACTCTGGTACTGTACTTATTCAACCATTGCTAATTTGGATTTCTTGCTAAACTATTTGCAAAGTAAAAATACTCGTTATGATTGTTATTATAATCTGTTAAAAAAAATTCTGAAATATTTAATGATGGCATTACATAGATCAGCTGATTAGTTCAACAACACTTTGAATGTAGACATATGTTACATATGTAAGTAATACCATATGGCCCTAGCTCCGCTAAGTGTTTGTTTAGGTAGTTTTGCGTACAATAACTTAACGAGATACCACATATCATTGGCAACAAGATTTTACAACTATTAAAATTTATGTCATTTGATTTCGGATGTTTTGAAGGTAAGAAGACCAGATTTCTGAATATTGTTGATTCAACCGCAAATAGAGCACTTGTACCCTTTTTACTGCGACCTATATATAGGGGTAATGTGTTGCTCTTACTACCACTATACGCATATATAAAGACAAATACACGTGCAATGTCTTTCACAGACAAAAAAAATGCACGTGCAATGCTTTGTACACAGAAAAAGATACAAAAAATTCACGTGCAATGTTTTGCATACAAAAAAATAATATAGTGCTATCTACGGTGGGTGCCTCGACAATTCTACGAACTTTATGGTTGTCACCATGCTTTCCTATTACTTTAGGGAATTATCCGGCCTCAATAAAGGTTGTAAGAAATTATTGCTTCCTAATTTATTGATGACAATACCCTGTGTGTGTGTGTGTTGTGTGTTGTGTGTGTATTACATTACATGCATTATAGAGTGATGAACGCAAAGGAAAAAATTTAAATGAAACATCAGACAAAAACTCGTCAAATGAGTAGTATGCTCCATTTATCAAAATTTGCTTAATTGTGAAATTAATTTTTTTTCCAGTAATTGCTTGACATGTGGTGGTAATTTATTAAAAAATTTTGAACTACAAGATTTGCTTGCATTCTGGTTTTTACCTAATTTGGTCTAATCTAAACAAACTAGATTTCTGTGTCTGGTATTATATTCGTGAAATTCTCTGTGCGAAATATATTGATGTTTTGTTTAACATACATGAGCGCCGTAAGAATATAATAACAAGGAATTCTTAGAACATTCGTCTCTTTAAATTTTTATGTTACATCTTGCCTAAATGTCAAACCTGTTGTTATTCTCATATACTTTAGAATAGGGAGAAATAAACTTTTTTTTGTTATATTTGGAGGTAATTCTACCATTAGGTGTCATCAAATATATTACTCAGGAACGGTTTATCAATGCATGGTTAACTCATAACCAAAAGATAAATGTCAAATTAAACAATAGGTACCTATTGTTTTATTTGACATTTATATTCTAGTTTAAAGTTAACCCTCTATTGATAAACCGGCCCTTAGATAGTTTACTACTTAAATAATCAACATGTTGATCCCAACCTAAACATGGATTCATAATTACAGCTAAGAATTTTACATTTTCCAGATTATCAAAATGATCCAAGTCTCGGATTGACAAAAATATAATTTGTGTCTTTGACTCGTTAAGATATAATTTGTTAGCTTTGGACCAGTCGGAGGATTTCGACTGTGAGAGCTGCATATCCTGTGATAAATTGATTATACTACTATTTATATCTATCGTGGTGTGTCATCGGTAACAATACCATTGAAGTCTCATTTGAATGATTTGTAAGGTCATTAATATATATAATAAATAAAGGGGCCCAAGCACAGAACTTTGAGGTACCCCGAATTATACTTTTGCTGATGACGACGATATTTCATTAAATACAATAATTAGTTCTCTTCCCGAGATACACGATTTTATGAATTTTACAGCTGTTGTATTTAGCCCATATTTACAAAGTATATTAATTAACTAGGATATCATGCTGTATACAGTCGAATACTTTCGACAAATCACAAAAGACACTTCCTGCAACACTTTATTTTCAAAAGCCACTATCGTACCTTCCACCATTTTGTTAATTGCATCAGTCGTAGATTTACCGGAGTGAAAACCAAATTGACAATTTGATTCAAGGATATTACATTAAAAAAAGTAACGAATTGCTGAAAAAGGAATTTCTCTACCATTTTCCCTAACGTAGGTACGTACATATACAATTGATATAGGTCGATATTTATTTGTGTCATTTACATCGCCTTTCTTAAAAAGTGGAATTTTGATATCTTTATACATGAGTTGACCAATTTTGTAAGGGGAATAATAATTATATCTTGTATGTATTTTATAATGTCAATATTTATGTCATACATATCTTTACTGGGACTATCTTTAATATTTTTTTAAAATATCACGCACTTCGATAAAGGAAATCTGAAAAATTAAAATTTTATTTTTATTTTTAATAATTTTTGTGACTAGGCTGTTAGGACTGATATTGTTAATTATATTTTTTGTAGTTTAGAAATCAACATTTGCAAAAAAGTTATTTGACTAAGTCATTAAGTTATTTGACTCTAACTTACAATCACTAGTAGTACTCTTTTTATTTGTATGTTTTAAATTTACAATGTCCCAAGATGCTTTTGACACATTAGTACTATGAAAAATGTAAGGCTCTTTTGTTTTTTCTGTAATAATCAATATTTTCCCTATATAAACTTCTATGTTCTTTTACCCTCTCACTTAGACCTGTCAAATTTGGATATTGTTTTTTTAAGTAGTGAAGAAAATTTATTTTCGCGTATATCTCGTACCTCGCCATTATACCAATCTGTCATTGATTTTTCGGAAAATACACTTTTTACTTTTGTTGGAAAAGCAATATCAATTTATTCAACGAGAATATTCAATAAAATTACAAACTTCTCATCAGTATTCAGCTTTTCGTCCTTAGCGAAGTTACAATCTATTGCACGTAAATTATTAAATAAAGACATACCTGGGCTATAGGCCTCTACCTCATTTTATTCGACTTTGGTAGCTCTCTAATAATATTTAACTCGAAGACAATAACTTTATGATCTGATAAATTTCTATCAATTGCAAAGGCCGTGTTATGAAAAGAATAAAAATTTAGAAGGAAATTATCCAGACAGTTGTTTTTTCTTGTTGGTTCATTAACTAAATATGTAAAACCAGAAGAGTTGATAACTCTGAGAACTGAAAGTTTCTTAGTGTGTCTGAATTGAAATGTATATTCTTTCCTATTATTTGGGTTTTCTAACACATGTCTTATTATCCTCTTCAAAAACAAATCACCGAATCTACAAAATAATAGAATTATTGGAAAAAAGCCTCTGCGCCCGTGACGTTTACGTCAAAGGAACAGTTAGAGGTTATGTTTTGCAAATAATATAAATCGGAATAAACACAGAAATAATGTATTTTGCTGACGTTTAGGAAAGGTTTTCAAAACTTTTTTTGGAAGAACTCTTATTTTGCTGTGTATGTCAAATACACAGCTTTAAGATTCTGTTTATGTTATTTCCATTGATACTTACTACCTGCACAGAACACAGAACTGATGATATTTTCTTTTAGATAATGTTGAGTTTGTTAAGTTCTTCTTTTAACATTGGTAGGCAGGGTGTACAAATATCTACAGAACAATTCGATACGCACTTATCTTCATTTAATAAGATTATTGCTGATTCTTTAATTTTTCTTTTTTTTGTATCTGCTTCTATTGTTAAAATTTTTGCCGAGTCCCAGTTTATTCTATGTGCGTTTTCCCAGCATGTTCACAAATCTTTGATTTCTGAATTTCATTCTTTCTAATGTAAGTCTTGTGGTCATCCAACCTCACACTGAAAGGTCTGGATGACTTGGATGAGCACAAGAATTACATTAGAAAGAATGAAATTCAGAAATCAAAGATTTGTGAACATGCTTTGTAAAATGGACATAGAATAAACTGGGACTCGGCAAAAATTTGAACAAAAGAAGCAAATACCAAAAAAAGAAAAATTAAAGAATCAGCAGTAGTGTTATTAAATCGAATATCGAAGTATCGAATTGTTCTGTAGATATTTGTACAACCTGGTTACCAATGTTAAAAGAAGAACTTAACAAATTCAACATTATCCAAAAGAAAATATCATCAGTTCTGTGTTCTGTGTAAGTAGTAAGTATCTATGGAAATAACATAAACATAATCTTAAAGCTGTGTATTTGACATACACAGCAAAATAAGAGTTCTTCCATTAAAACTTTGGAGACCGAAAGAGACTACTTTCTGAAACGTCAGCAAAATACATTATTTCTGTGTTTATTCCGATTTATATTATTTGCAAAACATAATCTCTGACTGTTCCTTTGACGTAAACGTGTCACGGGCGCAGAGGTTTTTTTTCCAATAATTCTATTATTTTGTGGATTCGGTGATTTGTTTTTGAAGAGGATAATAATACATGTGGTAGAAAACCCAAATAATAGGAAAGAATATTCGTAGAATGCCACATATAACTTTCAGACAATATTTGTAATGTATGCTATGTAATTAATTTCTCTATTTACCTAACTTTAAAAATGAATATCTTCCAATGTTTCCTGTTTTTTATTTAATGTTTTACTTTTTCAAGAAATAAATGAAACAGAATAAAATAATGATTTTAAATAAAACAGATAATAGAAAATAAGATGAAGTGCTTAATGATATTATTTTTACAGGTTTTGGCAACACGTCTTAAAATTTTCTTTTCGGAAAATCTCTAGAATACAACCTCGTATAAAAAAGAATTAATTTTCCAGCACTACTAGTTACGAATGGGACACAGATGATGCAACCGACAGAGGAGGAAACGATAAATTGTACAAGATTAAGGAAGGATGAGCTGCAGAGGAATGTTGTCAAGGAGCACGTGGTCGCATGTGTGTGCGAAGGTATACACATACGTTAATATTTACGCGTGCGCCCATTTTTGGCCTAAAGTTCCGTCTTTTCAAACGACGTCTACCAAGCCCAACTCCCACCCACACATCACCGTCGTCAGTACACGGCAAGTGCACCAGCTCAGTCCACCGTCGACTTTTCATGATTGTGGCGGGCATTGCACAGAGTGGTAACGAAAAAATTTGTCGGTTCGGAGTTCGCGGGTTGAAGTTTCAGTGGTCTTTAGTTTGAAGTGTTTATTTTTTTTTGTGATGTTTAATTTTCAATTATTGGTAAGAATTTTTATGATTAGCGCTACTTGGATGGATCTGAAAATATAAATTATAATATGTAAAGTTCTCATTTTACCAAATTTAATAATGACTTGAACAATGCGTTTGTATGTATATAATCAAATTAATATTTTAAGTGTTAAATAATTTTTAATTGAATGTATAGAGAAGTAAACAAATATGTAAAGAACGTTAAAAAATAAATAAAACAGTACTTTAACAAGGATTCGTGGCACTAAAATACAGTGTCATAAATAATTTATTTAATATAAATATATGAGAAATTTTTTTTATATTTTTGTAAATCTCACCCCCTATTTTTTTTTACTTATAGTGTAGTAAGTAACAGGACAAAATTTGAGTGAATTTATTGAACTCTAACATGTGCTCCAAAGGGTTTGAATTTGTAGAAATTAATTTAAAATATTTTTTGTATTGAGCACTTATTTTACATAATATTTTTAATAGTTAATATGTATCGTTTAAATAAAACTGCAACTGCACTTGAAACTGGTTTTAACTAAATAAATATAGGAATTAACAAAAAACTTAATAATAATTTTTGGGCAACACTTGTTTAGAGTATGTTGTGAGTTGGTTGCGGTAGTCTTTTAGAACTTGCAACCATTTTTTGTAGTAAGTGAGGATTTCTCCATTAGTTTACACCCCACCTCTTTCTGCAGTAACATTTACTACCTTAAGGTTTTGAAGAAGTGACAAACCATGCTGGAAATCGTCCCTTGAAGACCATGCTAGGGGATCATCTTCAAGAAATTCATATGAAATATCAAATCGTTCGAAAAACTTGAAGGTGTTTTTTTATATAAAGTGATGCAGCTCTTTAGCTGTATATTGCTTTATTTCTTTCGGCTATGTCTGCTCATAATTATTACACGTTTAGTGTCGCAACTTTCAGGTTCATTAAAAGCTTTGGTTTTTTATCGTAAGAAATGAAATCGTCAAAAACGCTAAAGCTACAGCTTCTTCAGGAAGATACTAGAATTAAATGGCTACATAATTTTTTTGTGGTAACTTGGGAAATTTGTTTATTTACTTCTTTGCGAGCATGAAGATCACTTAAAAATTTTAAATCTTGATATGGAGCTTTGGAAACTAAAAGGGCATTGTACCATGCCGTTATGTACAGGATTATTCAATTTATATTCACCCCCCCCTCTTTATTTCTGTTATTATTGCCCCTTTCCCCTGATTTCAAATATATAATATCGTATAGGTTTATCTTAAATACTTCTTGACAAATTTGACATTCAAAATGCAAATGAGCTGCTTTATTGCAAGAAAAGTGAGCAAGGTAGGCCACGAAAATAGTTATTTTATTGTTTCAATTGTTTCTTGTCCATTTTGACATTTCAAACCGTCATTATTAATTCCATATCAACAACCGTATAGTTGTTTATTCACTAGTAAAATAAAGAGTTTTTTCTGCGACCGCTTTGAAAAGTGCTACTAACTACGCACTACTAATTACGCTTGAAAATTATTAATTTCACATAGCGTGTGATAAATTTTTAACGCACGCTAACAGTATGTGAAAACGCTTTCACGTATGAAAAGTGCTATTTAGTATATTTTCAACATGTATATTATATATGACCTAATTAAAATCTCGTGTAAATAATTAATATGATATTAGAATTAACTTCATATTTAATATATTAAGAAACAGATTTGCAAGAGAAAACTCTTTATAATAAAATAATACTACATAAGTAATCAATTAACGAATTTGTTCAAAGTGGCCACCATTATTTTCAATGTAAAGCTCATAGTGTCTTCTTAAGTTTAGGAAAATATTGCAAATAGCGATTTTATGGTTTCTGTTTAAGTTGTTAATTTGTTCTTGAACTTTTGCTTTAATAGCTTGAAGATTGTGTTTATGATTAAAATTGATTTTGTCTTTTAAAAACCCCCACGAAAAGCTATCTAATAACGTAAAATCAGAGCTATTTGGAGGTCACTGAATGGTCCCAGAGTTGCCTATCCAAATGGGAAATTCATTATTTAAATGTTTCCGAACTTCTAAAACGCTATGCGGAGTCGCTCCCTCCGTCCTGATGCCAAATCATTCTAGACAATACGTCCATAAATAATTCTTGAATTAGACAATCTACCTCTGGTAAAATTATTTCAAGATATGTTTGTCGTGTGATCATAATCATAAAATATAGACCCAACTACTTTGTTAAATCCCGCACCAAACGTGGATTTGATTTTCTATCCGATTTTTTTATTTGCTTGGCCTTTCTCTATCTTTGGTTTTTATAGGATATAAGAGCGTCTGTTTTTTCTATTAAAAACTCCCGCTGTGGAAAACTTGCCTCATCTGTCCACATAATTTCTTTAAAAAATCAGGATTCCATCTAATTTATGGAGCATGATCTGACGAAACTCCAATCTTCTATGTTTTTGGTCTTCATTCAGTTCCTGGATTTTGTAAGGCCTATATTGATGTATTCTCAAAATTTTTGAATGTTGGAAAAAACTTTTTTCCATTTCACGACAAGCATTTAATAAACTATTATCTAAAACAAATATTAAAATAAAGTATCGACCTATTTTTATAATAAATTATTTTTCTACCTTCAAAATATGACAATATATCTAGATCTTCTTCATCGTTTGCTGTAACGTTACGTCGTTTTCTTGAAAAACTATGGGTCCTATTTGTATGACGATAAAGATTCAAAAACGTGTTTATACTATTAATTGCTCGATTCGGATACAACGTCATTCTCTTCTTGCGGTACATTTATCTTTATTATTTTGCACATAAAGGGAAAGTATTTCGACCTTTTCAGCCTCACTATAACCCATTTTGATTAAATAAATGTTAATAATGATGGTTTGAAATGTCAAAATTGAATAAACAATAAAATAATTATTTTCGTGGCCTACCTTGTTATTTTTATTTCACTTTTGTTTTGACACGCATGGCTTACTCTTTTTGCAATAAAACAGCTCAATTGCATTTTGAATGTCAAATATGTCAAGAAGTATTTAAAATAGACCTACACAATACTATATATTTGAAACCAGGAGAAAAAGGGCTTCTCGAAAATGTAATAATATATAGCGTGTTCCATTAAAAAAAAACAACATATATTTATTTCGTATCACGTGACCTATATGTGGTATTGTTTTTATCACTTTTCAGTAAAATATATAGATAAAATCCTACAAATTTTATACGAAACTTCTTTTCTATTTTCAATAATAACAGAAATAAAGGGCGGGGGGTCAATATATAGTGAATAACACAAGCGACTAATAAAAATACAAATTTCCCTTAAGCCTTTTAATTCCAGTATCGTCAATTTAAATTCGTTTCTGAATATTAAAATTTTGAGACATAAATCGCCTTAGCCATCCATCTAGCGTGGTGGAATGTGCCCGGGAACCGAAAATTAACTCTTCTTGACGGCTGGCCTCCTAAAAATATGACAACTAACTGTAGCAGCTCTCTATAGTCTTCCCTTGTGTGCTGAAGTTTCAACTATTCTAATGCAAACTGGAGAACTTCCCGACTACAATTTTGAATACCAGTCATAATAAATTCATCTTCTATCCCAGTTACATACTTAGTAGTGTTCACTAGTCAGCCCAAGCCTATTGGAAACGTTTAAGGAAACCTACAGCGGGTTCAGATGTTGTAGCAGTACACATTTCAAACACAGATATTAATATTTATTCAAAAATGTGGTATCTGCAATGTAAGTATAATAAGTCTGTCTCTAATTTTTGTTCTAAAATAAAACAAACACCATATACACCTTCCAGTATTTGAAGCAGTGGTATCAAATCACATAGCCTGGACTCGATCTAAATGCTGATTTTCCTCAAGTAAGTTGTAAATAGTTGTTGCCACTTCATCTCCTGTTCCAGAAGTCAGTAATGGCACTCCCAAAAGTTGCTCTTTACACTGTTACAATTACTGTAATTCGATTATTTTCGTTCCCAATTAATGATGGAAGCAGTTCTCCATCCCAATGAACGACAACACCCCTTAACTGTAAACTTAGAAATTCAGTTTTTAATATGCAAGCTTTGCATGTAGTTTTTGACGATACTGACGAATTGAGGATCGTATCGTGCTCTTTTGATATTATTTGTTGGCAAGATTATTTAAAATATTAATTTAATGCATATTATTCTTTTGTTTTGCAAAAAAATAACTAACGCAACACGCGTACTTATATTTTAAAGAATTTAATGAATTTAACTAGAAATATCAATATTTGCCCCCTTTTCGGCACTGGTAAGGGTTGTTCAAATCAGGTAATTTTTAACTGGCGTTAGTTTCAAGTTAAAGAAAAAAATAGTACATGGTGAGGCCGTGAAAATTTTGAAGTTAAAAAATAGGAACCACCCTAAGAAGGGTGCATGGATTGTTATCTCGTGAATTAGAGATGGAGATATGTTTAAATGGGGAAATTTCTTAAGAATTTTGTGACCCGACCATTTCAATGGCGTTCTTAAATGTAACCTAGATATCTTCGTTTTGGAGATATTGCCAAAGAAATGAAATGGTGAATTTTAAGAACTTCCCGTATATCTGCCTGATCAGATGACTAGTAATATTTTAATAAGCATATTATTAGAACGCATTTCCAAGGCTCTTCTTTTTGATATTTGAAAATCTCTATCGTCATTTGTTTTTGAGTTAATGACACTAATTTTGGTTTTTATTATGGGCACCATATTGGATTCTTTAATAGTTCAGTAGTACCTTTAATCGTCTTTTCAACGGTGTATCACAATGTAACTAGTGTAAAATATGAAGAAGAAAAAAATCAGTTTTCTAGGTAGGGTATGAAGAAAATTAATTCTAAAAGATCTCATTTTCATAGCGTCAACTTAAAATTTTAAAAAAAACATAACTAAAACGAATTTAAAAGAACTATTCAGTATATCGTCATGGTTCAAATGCGTAATTGCATGCCACCAAAGAAAATAATCCAACGGAATGAGATCAGGAAATCTGGCAGGCCATAGGATATTTCCACGATTTGCAATAATTTTATTTAGTAGTAAAAATTAAAATGTATTAAATAGTGTTAAGCACCTAGCTGTATCGACGAGTCGTAATGTCAAAAAATAAACAGTAAAAATTTACCAAAAAATCCCATGACCTGGAAAAAATTACACACTCGAATTTGTCATGCTCAATGTTATCAGGATCACTTAGATGGTTTAAAACTGAAAAGGCGACTTATTCCCCCTTTTGCTTCAGCCGCCATCCTGTAAAATTTTTGAATTGTTTTATCTCGTGTTCTATTGGTCGTACAGAAAAAGTTATTGAACAAAAAAATGTTCTAAATAAAATCCTACATATTTTCGGTTATTGTCGGGATCCTGAGAAGTCATTTCGAGCGGTAGAAAGTGCCGAAGTTACCAAAACACAGTTTTAACAATTTTAAATTTAACAGGAAATCTAAAATCAATGGAATCGAATTTATTTGGATATGTGTGTATGACTAATATTTTTACCTAAACAGCTTTCACAACACTGCTTTAAAAAAACTGAGAAAACTTTTCCACGCAATATCTAATAATTTCCCTCTAGTTTTTCCATATTCCATTAAAATTGCTCAACAATTAGTCACAAAATAACTAAATTACTAAATAAATATTTATTGCTAAAATTGCAAGCATTAATATCAGTCGAAATTCAGCCACTTTACAAATTTAGTTAGTCATTATGTAATTTTGCAATTTTTTATCACATGACATATCTTCAGATAACACTTATTTACGGCTTAATTCCTGTCCCCGCATTACTCATACTCACACTCATTTATTTGACTCCGTTACATACATATTAGGTACATTTGTCAACAGATAAAACAACAAATATGAAATAAAAACATGCTATAACTACACTACCTCTCTAAACCCACGAAACGTTAGATTTTGCAAGAACGCCCAACTGTGGTTTTCATTATAATACTTTTTGCACTCGTAGAGGAATTGATAGTTAAACAGCAAATCTATAATTATTGTTGCCGTTAATTATATGGTAGATGATAATAATCTAAAGTATTGGTTCATTTGCTATTCATATTCTATAAAAGTGAGATTTTCCAGCATATTCATGACTACAAACTTAACCTTTAATCTTTTACTGTAGGTGCCCTGAGGAGTAATTGGTTCGATTGGCAATAAAAACCATATCGAGTTTTACACGACAATATTTTTAGGCAGCACTTACGGTGTTCTGTAGATTAATATATATTCTTACTTTAATAAACAATCAAAATTTACATTTTCAAAAAAATAGACCAACAGAAATTTTTTAAAGTAAGAAAAACGCCTATTAGTGGAGTAGATTTGGCGGAAAAAAGGGTCAAATGCAAGTGTTTCTTTCAATTTTTTTCCCATCTTATAGCGGACGACTTCCTCCACTTTCTTGACACTTTCACATCGTCCAGGCAGGTGGTGAGGGAGAGGGATGGCAGTTGAACATATGGAAAATCGATTTTTTCCAATTTGCGTGCGATCAAGGAACCGGAGAAAAAAAATTTTTGGATAAAAATAAAGGTCTCCTCGAGGCACGTAAACTGGTTTTTGGTTTTTAAAATCGGCCAATTAGGGCCGGAGATATGTCCGTTTGAAGGGATTGAGTTTCAGGGTGGAAAAAGGGATCGGACAGGGGGTGTTTAAGAGATTTAAGAGATAAGGGATGGGGTTAGGATGGTAATTTTTTTCTGTTATGGGTGGTCATAGGAAGAGGTCGAGACCGCGGGAGGAGCTCTCTAGGGCAATTACGGAAGGGATGGGAGGGGAACGTGCAAAACAGGAAAACGGCCATATCTCCGGATCTGCTCGTGCGATTTTAAAAAATCAAAACGGGATTTCTTTGTCTTTATGGTAGCTACAACTTCCATTTAGTCCGAATTGATTTTTGGCAAAAATTAAAAAATGAGAAGCAAAAGAAAAAATCACAATTTTTTTCAAATTCGTCCGTTCAAAACGGCCATATCTTTTATAAAAACTGTGCCATTTAGCTCTAATAAAAAGGGACTATCAAATTATAACACTTTATCTATTAAATATCCCGGATATCAGATTTCAATTAAATCCACAAATGCCGCTAAATATCTAGGTATTTACATAGAATGTCATCTTAAATGAGACATTCACATAAGCAATACTTTAAAGACACCCAGATGTCTAAAATATAAACTTAAACATATTAATAAATACCTATACGTTTCCAGTATGAGGATACTATATTTTTCATTAATTGAATCGAGACTATCATACGGAATAGTAGGATGGGGTGGTGTTGTCTAAAGTTATCTCAAGAAATTGGAAGTTATATAAAATTATTGTTTTTAAATTATATATTAAAAAAAAAGAACTTAATCAAGTGACGCCCTGTATTCTGAAGCAATTATATTTTCAAAAAACTTTATCTCACCTATTTAAGAATAAAAGCTCACTATGTCACATAGATCATCAATATTCAACTAGAACTAGATCTAGAAACCTTGCTCAAACGCCTTATTTACAGAAACTATCGTGCAAGAAGCAGCTTTCTTGCCCCGAGGCTTTATAATAATTTGTCGTCTGAAATTCAGTCTTATCAATTCAATAAAACAATTTAAATTTAGACTAAAGCAGTTTTTATTTTCAACTATTCGTCATGCTATAGACAGAATGATAGGTATTAAAAATCACTAATATTTATTAATTTTAAAATATCTATGAATGCATAAGTGTATGTGTATATATATGCACGTATATATATGAGTACATATTCTTTCCTATTATTTGGGTTTTCTACCACATATATTATTATCCTCCTCTATTATTTTGTAGATTTGGTGGTTTGTTTTTGAAGAGGGCAGTAATACATGTGGTAGAAAACCCAAATAATAGGAAAGAATATTCGTAGAATGCCACATATAACTTTCAGACAATATGAGTACATATATGCAGGTTTGTATATGTGTATAATTATCTTCTTTAAATTATTTCCTAAAAAATTTCTTTCTCTATATAAGAGTTACTGTAAACTAAAGTTGTAATCCACCATCAAATCTTGTGAAATGCCCATTTACAAGCTTATGAAGGGATCTTCTGCTTATTTACTGTATAAATTAGCAAAAATTGTCACTATTATTATTTTTATTCAAACTACCCATTTTCTTTTGTCTAAAATTAAAATATTATACAACGCTTATACTGTACTTTTTGTATAACTCTGTATTATTGCGTGAAATTATTTTGGTAAATAAACTATGTTATTACATTATAATAACTGTGTATTTCATTTAGATACAATGAATATGTTTGATGATAAGAAACATTAGAAAAAGTTTCTATTTCTTATTATAAATTGTTATTTTTTACACTTCAAATAAACAGTTTTGTTCTAATTATTATTTTAGATAATACCTTTTAATCATACATTAATCTTCTGTAATAAACAACAGGTTGATTTTCTACTCGGGTAAATTTATTTTGAGTGACTCAAACCTGTTTTCCATAAAAATTTAACTCGAATTAGGAAGAATCTCTCCACTTTAAAAAAAAATTTTATTAAACTTTTTACATATATTGAATATTATTTTATTTTATTCATGTTTCCTTTTTTTAATAGTTGCACTAGATGTGCTATTCCAACAAGAATCTATCAGTCCTTATTGACGTCAGTCCATTATCTGTTGTTTGCTGCTATCCAAAATCATGTCAATTTTGTATGACAAAAATCATAAAAACTAGAATTCCCAATTCAATCCAAGATGGCGCCGCTTGCTGCAAGATCTACTAGTGACTTTCTGGCAGAAAACTGGTCCCTACCTGCCCACCAAGTTTCGTCTTCCACACATTTTTTTTTTGTGTAACCCATTACAAACACGACAGAATTGGACTGTACCGGTTGTTATTTGAATACCTACTTGGTATAAATTTGAAACATGCATGCATGTATTTAGCCTTTTCTTGACGCACTAAAAACTGTAACCTCACAATAGAGCAACAACCTGGAAAATTGACAATGCTGGACGGGACATTGTGCAGGTACTCGTTTCCAATGAAGTTAAATGCATATAATCTAAATATTGATTTAGTTTTTAATATCGATGAATTAAATTTGTTTACTTTTTAATTGACTTCAAAAAGGAGTTTAGTTACGACCACAAAGTAGCCCGTAGACAGGAAAGAAAAGAAGAATAAATATTTGGAGACGGTTTTTACAAAACACCGGGTCCTCCACCATTTTTTAGAACTACTCCAATAATACTAAGGAATCTATGAATGAATCTGGATGGGGGATGGTACCCACCTTTGACAGAAAATTCTAAACCATTGTCACTAACCAAACATAACCAATTGCACTTTAAACCGACCTCAATATTAATATTACATAATTAGGTTCAAGTAATTGAGTGGCAGGGTGAATGGTTCTTGTGGTTTATTGTGGTCCTCTATTTTGAAGTCAGTTAATTTATTTTTAAGTGTTTTTCAGTATAGCGTTATAAAAATATTTTGAAATGAAAATTGCTATCTACCATTGGCAACGTATTATTTAAGTATACCGTACTACTGGACTATACCGGATGTCTAAAAGATATTGCCATTTGAAAAAGTTGATTACAAATTAGTGATTTCAGAAATTTTGGTTGGTCGTAGGTACTAAACCAATTCAAAAAATCACACATTTACATTTTTCTCTTGTCATTTTGGTCAATTTGATTGATTTTAGCGCATTCATTCAAAAATACATATAGCCCTAAAAATCAGGTAGTCCCATTTTTTAAAATATGCAGTCGTACTTAAAATCATCTCCGGAATCCAAAACTGCATGCTGTTCTATTTAAAATTTGAAAGGTGGAGTCACAGGAGAAACCGGAAGAGATGGAAAAGTGTCAAATAATGGAGAACTGGCCACTTTTAGTCAAGTTTAAGACTTATATCTGAAAATATTTGAAACTATGGCCTGTCTAATGATTCTGTTAACACCAGGTATATCAAAATCTTTCTAAAATAACTTGAATGTAGCAAAGAGGCTCACCTATAGCTTCTTTCTATTCAACCATTCACTCTTTAGGTCCAAAGATTGTATCATATTCAAAACATACGTGTTTGATTCTGGATGTGACTCCCTCCTGTACATCGATAGCCCACGTGCACCCGAGTAGTAACGTTTTATCTCTAATACGATCTGGTACTACAAACATGCTTCTTATTCTGTTATTTTGTCATACAAGAAGGCCTAAAACATTCCAAATTTTAACTACAATCTGATATACCCCGCAATAAATCTTGCTTTAAGACGTAATAATCTTAATTGTAAATGTCCCTGGTGCACGACTCTCTCATATTTTGACGTTATAGAACACGAATTTGAAACTAGTTTTGGTTGCTTAATGTGGGCCGTTTGTCTAAAAAAAGTCCGTATTAAAAGTTTGTGGTCTTCAAAACTGTAACAAAAACTTGGATTTTTCGTAACTACAACAAAAACGTAGGAATTTCGAAACTGTAATAAAAACATATGTTTCTGAAGCCGTTGTGAACACTTTTTTCGAAACTGTATTTCTCGCAACTATCACTTTGTTTTAATATGGTGTACATTATTTGGTGAGCCACATAATCAGGTGCAAATACATTGTGCCGCCATTTGGTTGTTTGATGTTAAACATAATATTTTTAGTCGCAAACTCCTCTATAAATCCTTATTTTACTATAAGGAACCTAACCAGACTGCAACCAACAGCTACTCTCCGGGCTATGTGCCCCGCCGAGCGCTGAATTACAAGTTACAATCCTGGCGCGTTAAGTGTAATAATTGCATATTACCATCAAAACGCTAATGCTTCGATTGCAACAGACACCAGCCGAAAGACTGATCCTACTTAAAGGAGCTCCCTTGCCAGTCGTCACACACCACTTGCAGACTGCAGATTCGAGCTGTTGGCTCTCGTCAGTGCAAGGTAGGTATGCGACGACCGACATGAGAATCCTTTGACTATAGTACATCCCGGTATTTTTACAATAGCGACATGTAAAACAGCCAGCAGGCGCCATCCAGCGGTCCAGTGTAAAATAAGGATTTATAGAGGAGTTTGCGACTAAAAATATTATGTTTAATATTCCGCCCTCTAAAAGCACATTTGAACTATGCTAAGCCAAGTCAGGCTATTTATTTTTCGATTGCAACGGATACTGGACCGCTGGATGGCGCCTGCT
The DNA here is from genome assembly GCA_963675555.1 of Leptura quadrifasciata. NCBI lineage: Eukaryota > Metazoa > Arthropoda > Insecta > Coleoptera > Cerambycidae > Leptura > Leptura quadrifasciata. The sequence goes on from OY776673.1 coordinate 213,994,349, forward strand.
GGCTGTTTTACATGTCGCTATTGTAAAAATACCGGGATGTACTATAGTCAAAGGATTCTCATGTCGGTCGTCGCATACCTACCTTGCACTGACGAGAGCCAACAGCTCGAATCTGCAGTCTGCAAGTGGTGTGTGACGACTGGCAAGGGAGCTCCTTTAAGTAGGATCAGTCTTTCGGCTGGTGTTTGTTGCAATCGAAGCATTAGCGTTTTGATGGTAATATGCAATTATTACACTTAACGCGCCAGGCTTGTAACTTGTAATTCAGCGCTCGGCGGGGCACATAGCCCAGAGAGTAGCTGTTGGTTGAAGTCTGGTTAGGTTCCTTATAGTAAAATAAGGATTTATAGAGGAGTTTGCGACTAAAAATATTATGTTTAATATTCCGCCCTCTAAAAGCACATTTGAACTTGTTTGATGTTGTTGATAAGTCTAGGAGATATAGATTATAGTAGAATCTGAACCATTTGTTGAGAATAATGTATAATAAAAATTATATAGCAGTAGATGGCGGCTCGAACCCATTTCTCTAAGGACAGCCAAAGTCGAAGCTAGTTATGGTAACCAGTGACCCGTCATTCCAGTTTTATAAAATATAAATATCTAAAATATACAGTTCGAAAATATAATATCAACGAGGAGCGTTGAAAAAAAGCAAAAGACATGCCTGTGCTGAAAACACGCCCTAATGAGGAAGATGTATGAATTTTAAAAATGCTTAATTTTATTATTTTTCCATAATATGTACTATATAAGTTGATAATATAATGAAAGAAACTCATAGAAAAATTTCGCTTCGTAAATATTCCACATTAAAATTTGAACTTTTGTGTAAACAAAACCACGTGGCTAAAAACGCTATAATATTGCTTTGACGTCATTATGACGTCACTAATTTGACTTGAATTTGCTAATATACGTTGTTATTCGTAATCTTGTTATTAATTATTGGTCAATGTGAAGGATAATGATTTCATAACATCCCTAACGTATTGATCTATAACCACAGCATTCTTTTTAGATGTTTCAACGTTTTAACAATAATGACTTGACGCTACCGGTTACAATTGACGTCATTTGCTAGGGATAGAACGTTTTAATGGCTCTCAGCCGAAATAAATATTGTTTTTTCATCCTCAATTTGACAAAAAAAGAAAAAATACCAGGGAGCATATGTTTCTGTCGTCTATCTGTCTATGATATAAAAAAAAATCATGCAACTTCCTCATTCTTTACAAATCCATTTGTTTCTTCTGTTAAAAAAATGCACAACACTCCTTTAGAATCGGTATTGTTTATTAGATGTACACGTGCTGCATTATTTAATACTTACCTGCTTATATCAATTTTAAAAACCAAAGTGACTTTGACTTATTTATTTGTCTCATTATAGCCTTCATTAGCAAGTTGAATATGTGGTTACATAGTAAATGGTACAGCATTTTTCTGCCTTTAGTAAAACAAGACGTTTCCTAAGTATATTCGCTCTCGGTAAATGTTAACAAATTGTGTGATAAATGGTTTTATCACGCTGTTAATTTAATAGTTTCTTCATTCAACGACTCTTTCATTTTCTGTCGTTCATTACGAGACCTGCTAATAACATTTATTATACATTGATCTTAATAAATAAATGTCTTGGTAAACGTAAACGAAAAATAAATGACATTTTCTAATTATACCCTTTTTGGTTTCGGGATTTCAGTAATTCAGAAGTATAAAGTTCCAAGTCTAATGTTAACAATTTATAATAAACACAGCAAATAATTGTGGTTCTCGTAAATGTATTTTTTCAAGCAAAATGCAGCAAACAGGACTTAAACCATCATACTTCTGATATGCTCGATTGATTTCTATACCCGTCGGTGTTTTCATCACTTTTTAAATAAAATTTGAGGTATCTAATATATTTTATGTTAGAAATTTTCACGTTAGAATATATCTAATTTGTTTATGATCGGTAAGTTCTTTTACACTCCAGCCAATTTAGGATTCTGCCTGAAGAGTTTTGGGGAAGTTTTTTTCTCTAACTTCCTTTATGTTGTTGGGGTGTTGAACACGAATTTTAAGTTTACCACCTCGTAACTTTCTTGCTTAAAAAGTTATAAGATAGGAACCATGAAAAAATCTAATTTTTGTCGGTTTTTGCCTTGTATTTGGTAGAGTTAAACTTTTTTTAAAAAATTATTAAATGAAATTAATCTAGAAATTCATTCCTAGATTTTTTAAAATAGTGTGGCAATAGTTATTTACGATATGAGTATCGCAATGTATCATATTATAATACTAGATGGGCATTGACACTACAACGAGATGAGAAAATTATCAAACAAGGTCGATTCACTTTCGTTTCACATTTTAAAAATAGCTCAATTCACAATACACAGATTTTTATATATTTGTTTTTGGGGCGAGCGTAGGTGCGTCTTTACTATGTACATACTTCGGTATGCGATGTAAAGCAACGACAGGCGCGGTTAGTACTTAGATTGGTGACCATTCCAACGGAAACCGCGTTCTCGCCTCACAAATCTTCCAGCGGCTTGTATATCAGTGTATGCGCGGAAGCTATACAACCTTAGGCGAGGGTTGTATAGGAGATATACCATCCTTCGGAGGGGATGTAAAGCCGTCGGTCCCTTGTCTATTAAATGTTAGGCAAGTAAAAGATCCCTACTCTTCTTAAGGGAAGAGGTTCGGCAAAATTCTTGGTTGGGGGTAGCTCGTCTACAGGCGTCGGTGTTAGGCCTCAGTAGCGGAAATAGGCCGACGTTAAATAAATGTATAAAATATATATATATATATATATATATATATATATATTTGTTTACAATTTCATAATTTTGAGACTCTCGACGTGAAATATTTGGTTGCAATGCAATGATACGATACCAAATTTAAATCTACGGTTACAATATTTCGTGTATAAATCTGCACATAGCTATAGTCGAACTCAGTTCTACGGTGCACTCAAAAAAGGCAACAAAAACTCTACGACCTCATTATTATCTTCACTGAACCATGCAGCATGGTGTCATCAAACAAGTCGGATCAAATTAAATACCTATAAAGGTAAGCGAGTCAATTTGCGAATGTAGTAGAGAGCAGAATTTAGTTGCTGATCTAAATAATATTTCAAGTGCGACTAGTCGAACGGTATTTTAATGAGGTCGTAATGTTTGTATTGTCTTTTTTGAGTGCACCGTAGATCTGAGCTCGACTACAATATACAGGGCGATTCACATAAAACTCCCCAGGCAGTTTCCGTGGCAACGAAGAGATTTTCAAAGTGTGCAAAAGTCAGTCGCTAGATATTCTCCGTGACTTTCAAATGTTACCAATAATGGCAGTGGCGTTCCGGGAAGAAATTTTTTGATGACAGGAGTATTGGAAATTTATTTTTAAGTTATATTTAATATAATGTTATGTTTAATTAATTTAATTAATAAGTGCTTTTTGTAGTACACACTTTTCTATAAAAACCAATAGTTTTAGAGATAAAGCAAAAAAAATATCCCTAGTCCAATATTTAGTAACTAGCAAGAAAATTAAAATTCTCTAAAAGGTGATCACTAAATACAATAGGCAGCTTTAACTTTAACGATTTTTCAAACGACTATACAAAAATGACGCTAATGCAACATTATTTTCGGTATCTGGAAGATTGACTCACCATACACGATAGGGTATCAAATGGTATCTAATTTTGTAAGAATAGGTTTTTTTTGTGAAACCATTAGTTTCGAAATTATCTGATATTTTGTATTTTTAAATCTTTCAAAGAATATTTCGGATTAAACGCTGTATTTTTTGTTAATTATTTAAACTAATGGCCCTAAGTCTAAGTTGATAATGTAAAATCAAGTAGGTTGTATAATTGCTGACGTGTTAGCTGACGTAAGTGTCTGTTTGGAATGGACTTTTAGTGACGTTTTAATGTGTTACCGACTACGGCAGATGGCAGTGTCGTAGGCAATGGTCGTTGTGTAATTGTCCATATGTACAATGTACATGTCCTGGTTGAGTGGTGAAATGGCTAATGCTAAACTGTACTGGGACGTCAATATAAGTAATATCGAACAAAATGATTTTTATTACATCGAATTTCAAGAATTAATTTCAATAATCTCAATAATTTTTAATCATTTTTTAGTTCACTGTACAATAATGTTTAATATCACTGAAGAACCTGAAAGGATTTTTAATTACAGAGCATTCAAGCATATTAATTTTGAAAACTTTCAATTAGACTTAGAATTTATTCCTTGGAATAATATTTATTACATCAATAATATTTATGATAAAATGGATTTTGTTACTGATAACATTTTACAATTATTTCATACGCATGCACCTCTATAAAATGTTCTAAAAGGCGTTATGCTCCATGGATGACGAGCATTATTAAATTTATTCAGAAACTACGTAATAAAGCTCTGACAACATTCAAACAAACCGGGTAAAATGGTCATTGGTCTTAATATAAACAACTTCGAAATTTGACTAATACTGTCATTAATGATGAAAAGAAGACTTATTTAAGATATCAATTTAGTAATTCTAACACAAGAGACAAATAGACATATCAAGATATCCGAAAGGTTAAATAATGTGGATAACTATCAATGACTTTTCTATTAATTCTTCAAATAATTATGAGACACTTAAAGACGAGTTAATTAATTTTTATAATACCAATGTTAAAGTATAGATGGTTTATTTTCTTTTAAACAAATATCTGATTTAGATGTTATTAAAATAATTCAAAACATAAAATCCAAAGCGTATGGATATGATAAATTAAGCATTAATACATTTATGCTGTCCTTATACAGGGTGTCTCACCGAGAACTGAATCGATCGATATAGAGAAAAGTACGCATCAGAAAATTTTGAAAATTTAGACAATTACTAATGTCGGTAAGGCCAATCCAACTAAAATAATTACAAGCAGCTGGCACTTCCGCTTATACCGGAAGTCGATACCAACCTGCTTATTTCAAATGGAACACCCTATATATTTTAGGGTTATCGAAAAGAGCATAAAATTCTGAGTTGAAAATATGTAGCATATTCTATACCTAAATCTAGCCGTTTCAGAGGTATTTGACATTTTATAGAAAATTTGACAGGTGCAACGGTTTGCAAGAACCGTTATAATTTTCTTCGTGTAAAAGATCCTCATTTGTTTCTTGTCATGTAAAAAAAACACAAGGAGAACTACGTTTTACAACTGAAATAAATTCAATAATATCATACCAAGTGTTCCGTTTTTCACGTTACATTTTGTCAACTTCAAACCGCGAAAACTTGTTTAGGTCAAATAGAACACCCTGTATTTTTTTACGTCAAGTTGTATAAAATTGAATTCCCTTTTTTCTGATATTAGCATTGTGGGGGTTAAAGTTACAACTTGAACTGAAATATTTGCGATTTTATTAGAAATTCATGAATTGTTGTAATCATTTCATCAAAATAGCCATGCTTAGAAACAATCTATCTTATGTCAAAAAATGCCAGCACGTTTAAATTATACCAACGAAAACTTTTTAAATTTGTTTATTATTTATGGAGAATGTGATAAAGTAATATCAAGAACTTGCAGCACATTTGCTACTCGAATTTTCTAAATAGTTATTATTCAGATATCTTTCACCTAAAAACAAAAAACAAAAATTTACCTATACATATTAGCAGAAGAGAAAATTTAATTTACCGTTTAAATTTTCCTGATAAAATTGTAATGCCACCACTCTGTCGTTTCTTATGGCACAGTAAACATTGAACTGCCAACTCTCCTGAAAGTTTCGCTCTCTGAACATATGAGGATTTGAGTCACTCCAATAATGCGAATTGTGTCTATTAAAAAGTCAATTTTTAGTATATTTTGCTTCATCTGTCCATATCATATTTCCTAAATAAGAATCGTGACCCTCAGACCTTGTTAGAATAAACTCACAAAAACTCTGTCTTCTTAGGAAATCTGTTTCTTTTAATCCTCGAACCATATGGAATGAAAACGGGTGAAACTTATGTTTTAATAAGATTCTGTGAATTGAATCCTTGCATAGTCCCGATTCCATAGCAGCTTGTCTTAATGACATCCTTGGAAATGCATGAAAATATCCCAGAATAACTATTTCAATGTTTTCGTCATCAACAATAGGCTTTCTTCTTTGCATTTTTGCCTTGACAGAGCCATAATTTTTAAAATTTTCCAGTATGCGTTTTACAGTGTTTGGTGACGGTTTCCGTTTTTCTGGATATCGAGTAGCAAATGTGCTGCAAGTTCGTGATATTACCTTATCACATTCTCCATAAATAATAAACAAATTTAAAAAGTCTTCGTGGGTGTAATTTAAACGTGCTGGCATTTTTTGACATAAGATAATGGCTGATTGTTTCTAATCATGGCTATTTTGATGAAATGATTACAACAATTCATGAGTTTCTAATAAAATCGCAAATATTTCAAAAAGTTGTAACTTTAATCTCCACAATGCTAATATCAGAAAAAAGGGAATTCAATTTTACACAACTTGGCGTAAAAAAATACAGGATGTTCCATTTGACCTAAACAAGTTTTCGCGGTTTGAAGTTGACAAAATGTAACGCGAATAATGGAACACTTGATATGATATTATTGAATTTATTTCAGTTGTAGAACGTAGTTCTCCTTATGTTCTTTTTATGTGACAAGAAGCAAATAGGGAGCTTTTACACGAAGAAAGTTATAACGGTTCTTGCAAACCGTTGCACCCGTTAAATTTTCTATAAAATGTCAAATATCTCTGAAACGGCTAGGTTTAGGTATAGGATATGCTACATATTTTCGACTCAGAATTTTATGCTCTGTTCGAAAACCCTAAAATATATAGGGTGTTCCATTTGAAATAAGCAGGTTGGTATCGACTTCCGGTATAAGCGGAAGTGCCAGCTGCTTGTCATTATTTTAGTTGGATTGACCACACCGACATTAGTAATTACCTATATTTTTAAAATTTTCTGATGAGTACTTTTCTCTATATCGATCGATTCAGTTCCCGGTGAGACACCCTGTATAGCTCCATATTCAGTACATATCTTTAACGAATGTATACGTAGAAAAGGGCTTTATTATTTCCTCTGCCTAAAATTAATCAACCTAATCAATTAAGTCACATAAGATCTATTAGTGTTTTACCTGTCTTATTAAAAATTTTTGAAAACATTTTAGAATTACAAGTTAGAGAATTTTTAAATATTAATAATATTCTATCCTTAAAACACTCTGGATTTAGATATGGTTTCAGTTGGCCTACAGCCCTTGATGACTGGTAACTGAGCTATTGATGGCAATAAAATCAGTGTTTAGTATTACTAGCTCATACTAAAGCTTTTGATATGATAAATCACCAATTACTTTTGCAATTTTGCATTGTTGTGGCTTTGAACAAAATTCATCCCATTTAATTTTATCTCTTTTGTCGGATGGATTTCAGCAAATGGTAATCAATAGCAATATTTCGCAACCGCTAACGGTACTATCAGGAGTTCCGCAAGGAAGTATACTTGGTCCATTATTATTTACTATCTTTACATAAAATTTTCATAAATCCTTACAATTCTGTAATTACTACTTATAGGTCGATGATACACAACTTTATTGTGGGTTTCACATTGAAGATCTATATGAATATGGGAATTTAATTAGGACTGAATTAAAGAATTTAGTATCAACTTCAACTGATCACCTACTTAAAATTAACCCTAGAAAGTCATCTGCTAAAATATTTCCGATCTGCATATTAAATTCACGTACATTGTCATCAATGTACGTGAATTTAATATGCAGATCGGAAACGATATTATCGCCTTCAATCATATCTCTAAAAATCTTGGTCTTATTATTGATCACAAATTAAGGTTTAAGCAGCATATTACCAGTAGATTAAGATTAGCATACGCTACACTAAAAATGATATATACTCAGAGACACTTTTTGTTGATGTCAAAAAAATGTTATGTGATCCTTTAGTTTTGTCCCATTTTAATCACTGTGATGCAATTTATGACCCTTGTATTGACAACATCGAGGTGCGACGTATACAAAAAGTACAGAATTTTTGCCTTCGTTTAATTTTTGGAATTCAACGTCGTCAAAAAATATCTCACAAACTGCAAACTGCTGGTTGGCTGAATATGTACAATCGTCGTAAACATCACATGGCTTGTTTTTTTTCATAGAATTTTAAAATTCAAGTCACCATCTTATCTCCTCAATAAGCTGTCCTTTCGCGCTGCTGTTCATAACATTAATATTAGACGTAAACATGTTCTTACTGTACCTCAATATAGTAAGGACATTTTCAAAAGGCTCTTATAACATTGCTACCTGTATAAATAAATTGCCTACCATTTAATGGATTAATCCTTACATGTGAAAGTTAAAAAGACATATAAAAATTATTTAATGCGAAACCAATAAATTCTTCGGTTCTTTTTTGTTCTATCTCCCGCTTTCTTCCCTTTTCTCTTTATCTGCTCTAGTTATCTGTTTTTCTCTTTTTTCCCTCTCTGCTTTGATGTATATCTCTAATTTAATTATATTATGCATTTTATGATTGTTTAGATATGAATTGAATCCCCTATTATATTTATTTTTTGTCACATAGTTTAGGCTGAAGTGGAAGAATAGTTGCTGATTGTGTCAGTAAATTGAACTGTTCTGTTTTTTATTTACGGTCGTGAGCAAAAAAATAGCACAAGTCTTATAACGGTATTTTGCTAAAATCTAACATCTACATCTATACATGTGTGTGTGTACATCTAACTTTAATTTTTGTGACATTGTCAGTTAGTTGTCAATTTATTGCAAGTGTGCAAAAAACTAATATGCCTCCTATAAGCGATTTAGTTAAAACTGGAGTTATTGCTAAAGCAGAAAATGGATAGTCAATGAGACAAATTGCACTGCTTTATATATTGACAAAAATTCGGTGTGTAACATTTTAAGAAAGTGGAGAATAAACGGTACGATTAGTAGAAATCCTGGATCAGGGCGACGAAGGATATCAACTCAACAACAAGATTTGCAATTGGTAAATGCTTTAGTAGAAAATCCATTTTACTCAGTTATTCAGGCTGCTGAAGAAATGAATTTTCCTGGATCGAGTAGTACTGATCGCCGGCGAGTAAGAGAATCGGAGCTACGCTGTCATGCAGCAGCACAGAAATACTTAAAGCTGAACATAAAGAAGCTCGAGTAGGATTTGCGCTTGAATTTTTAGCGCATGATGTAAATTTTTGGAACAATGTAATCTTTACAGACGAAAAACTTTCCAGTCAACACACAGCGGTCGTATTCGTGTTTACTGCCCTCCGAATACTCGATTCGATGAGAAATATATATCTAACAATGATAAAAGTGGTAGATTTTCCGTCAATATGTAGGCTTAGATATCGGCACGTGGTCCTTGTGTTTGGTGGCATATTGAGGAACGATTTAATAGTGAAACGTATATTAGGATTTTAGACAATATTATGCTCCCTTCGGTGTCACAATTATTTCCTAATAATGATTTCACATTTCAACAAGACAATTGTTTCGTTCATACTGCTCATACCGTAACTAACTGGTTTCAAGATAACATCAATGTTCTTAACTAGCCCATAGTCCAGATCTTAACCCTGTGGACGAAGTATGGAGACTACTCGTAAGAAGTATCCAAAAACGAAATGTGAGACCACGGAATGCCGAAGAATTACTGGAAATAGTAAATAATGTATGGAAAATTATTATTACTAATGATTATTGTATAAGGTTATTTAATTCTATGCCAAACAGACTTATATAAGTTATAAATAGAAATGGTGCAATAACGAAATATTAATAGTTAATTTCTTGTTAAGTAGGATATCCTTTGTCCTTTGATCCAGGATTTCTACTAATCGTACCGTTTATTCTTCACTTTCTTAAAATGTTACACGTAAAATTTTTGTTAATGTTATAACGCAGTGCAATTTATCTCATTAACCATCCATCATTTACTATAGCAATAACTACAGCAGGCTACTCATTACATATTCAAGTAGAGACAGATTTACATTAGAAAAAAAAAAGTTGTCCTATTTTTTTCTGCTCACGACAGTATCTATCATTTGTATCGTTACTTATATAATCTATCGTCAATTGTTGTGAATTTGGATGAATAATGAATACTTTATTATTATTATTATTAATTCTGCATCCGACTTCACGGTGCATATTATGGGCCCACAAGAATTATTGGAACTCATTTCTTGAATTATAAATTTAACTGACGACAGAATGCTGTTTAAATATTAAGAATATAATATTTGCTTTAGCAAATAATGCATATTATTTCCATATACAGAAAACGCCTAATTCCTTGAATTTATGCTATAAAATCTTTAACAGTCACGTCAGTCATGCACTTGTACTGTTAATCATGTGTTTGTAGGCTTACAGTATGGATATAATTTTATGTAAATATTTTAAATGTCACTAATTTAAATAATAATTGACGTAAGTGCATTATGCATAAAAATATCTATTTAAAGTATTTACCTCAAACAGGCGTGATGTATCTTTTAAATATAAACGTTCATAAACTTAGTAGGTCTTGTGTGTAAATTTGGATCGAATTTAATTGCGGTGAAGGCATTTTTTTCTAAGGCATGGGTTCATTCAGAGAAAAGGTAAAATTTGCCACATGATTTTACATTTTTCAGCGATGATCGAATAAAATATATTTGATTTTAATTCAATATTTGGAGGGCGTTGGCTTGTTTAAAAACATATTTAACAGTTTAAAAAAATACCAGTATTGTAATTGTTATGGGGTACCCTGTTAAATTATAAACAGGAAATACTGGTAATCTATGTCACCAGGAAACTAAGTACTATTTATTTATCTGAAGGATAAACAAATAAAACTGGCCATTTGCGTGATCGTCTAGTTTTGCTAGTGTAGGACTCAAACTTTGTTGTGTGTGTAGTAACCCTTTTTAATTACCCCAGGTTCTTTTATATAAAGTTTAATATTACGTGTTTTTGTCTGATACTATATAACTTAGAAAATTAATCACTCTGTTAATTGACATACCTGGTAAACTTGAACACACTGTCTATTAATTGAGAGACCTAGTTAATTATATATCTTATTTATGTAGTATCTTATTACTCAAGATTGCACTGTACATTTATAGTTGAAGTTTGTTTTCTATTTTGCTTTTGAAATTAAAACATTTATTTAGTTTATTACTTATATGATGAAAAGGTAAAGGTGAAAGCATAAGACAATAATTGATGGGAAACAATAGTAAAAAAACCCATTTTATTTTATTTAAATTGATGTAGCAAATAGCTATACATGAAATCCAAAATAATCCGAATATTTGAGACAATTGTCTAAATATTCTCATAGGAAACTTGCGTCGCTATAGTAATGACCATACTATAGATATGCTGAGTGTTTTGATGCAATAACAAGAACTGAGATACAAAAGTATGCTGTGTTATTTTAATAGTAATTAGAGTTGTGGCAATGGCCTGATAATGATAATCTATAATTAGAACTGTCAGCAATTGCTAGGTAATAATGGTTTATAATTAAATAAAGTTGTTAGCAATCGCTAGATAATAATAATTTATAATTATAGTTGTTAGCAATAGCCAAATAATGAATCGAATGCAAAACAGAGGACAAGAATCATGTCATGTTTATACATTATCAAAATTAAGTTGAGAAATGAGAATTAAATACTCATGTAAAAGATCATAGAATGTTGAGGAAAAATCCTTTGATTATAATTAAAGCAAGCAGTCTACCAAATTTTGTATGACTGTCCAACAACGTAAAACAAGGTGGGCAGTTGTAAATCAAACAGACGAGACGTCCCGGTTCAGTACTCGAGGAAAAGTAAACCCTTCTTACAAACAAAGATACAAATACAAACAAGTCTACGGGCTAATTAACCCAGCACTAACCGATGGCCTGTACAGTTTGTGAGCGCAAGGTAATTAAATGGGTGGATCGTTATTAAACAATCATAGAAAATCAAATAGATCGCTGGTGAGAAATCTCATATAATCATTTGAAAGATAAACATTACTATGACATCTGACATGTCCAAAATTAGGCACACAGTAGCCTTAATAAGTACATCAAATGAAAAATAATGGAAGTGAAAGTTTCTTGTCATTGCATCAACGCAGAAAATATATAGTTCTTGAATATAAACTTATTATTTTGCAAACGCAAATTTCTCTAGTAAAATATTCAGAAATTGAAATTTTATGAATTAAATTCGTGAATGAAATCATAACTGAATAACTGGTAATATAATATTATATTTTCTTGTTAAAAGTCAAAGCTAATATTTCATTAAAAAAATCTAATATTCGCTTAGTACCACAAATGCGCCAATTTCCACTATTACACCCCGTCGAAACCAGAATATGAATGCAATTGCAAATAATAAAATAGAGTTTCGAAATAAGCAAGCGATCACCTTTAAAATTTATGCCTACTGAATTTCTGTGCGCAGGAGCACAGCGAATTATGCATCTCCGCTTGTTTCTTGTGGGAATATGTTTATTTTAGCGCTATTATAATATTCGACACGACGTAGCCCTGTGCAGTACTTTAGAGTGACGCTCAACTTTCTATCTTTTTCTATGGTTAAGCTAGAAACGTGTAGGCGATTTCATACTATGGTAATACACGAAGTACTTTTATCTGAATACACGATAAACAAACCCTGCGACTTGGCTAGATTTTATGTAAATTCTGTCTCAAAATTGTAGCGTTTAATTTTGCTTTAAAAATATAATTTTAAAAGGCATTTCTGGTAAATTGAACGTGTGCAATATTTAATGGCTACATAAATGGGAAAAAAAATGGAATGAAATGAATTAAATGCATCAATTACTTAAATTTGGAAAATAACTAGGAACAAATTTAATTTGTATATGGAGTATATACGGGATGTATTTTAACACATTGCTATTTTAAATGATGTTTCTTATATTATAAATACCAAAGAATTTGTGGATAACAACACCTTGATATTGCTGTTCAACATTTGTCGGGTTGTTTAACGTTGAAAAACGCAAATAATTTCTAGTAACAGATTTCAAATACAGTATCTGAAATCCCGTCGTAGTATGCTTCGGCTGAATTTTTATATAAAATTATAAGCAATCTAATAGATTACCCTGAATTATGTAATTACGCCAAATTACATGTACCAGCAGTCCATACTACATACGCCCTCAAATAATCCTTTTTATCTCAATATGACTCGTACAAATTTACTTAAATCTTCACCTTTGTATTCAATGTGTTTAAACTATGCGCATACAGGGTGTCCCATTAATGCTTCAAAGTCCAATATCGGCGTTATTATAAGACTTTGGAAAATTATTTTTTTATGTAAGTGATATAGTGTCAAAAGGCACTCATTTTAAAAATATTTTGAAATATACAGGGTGACTCACTACAGTGGAGCATCTTCGAGGTCATTTTTTTTAAATGGAACACCCTATATATTTATACATTTATGAGTTCAGCGTAAAATTACCGTTCCTTCGACCTCCAGAATTTTGGTTGTTGACGTGGCGTTGCCGAGCTATTCGAAAAGTATGAAAATTTTGTTCGGAACAACGAACGAGTGTATTACTATTAATTAAGAAGGTTTATGTTGCAATTATGTAAACAAGGGATTCAAAAGATTAAAATAAAAAATAAAAAACCTTGGATAACTAAAGGCATAAAAACCTCTGCAAAAAATATACGAATTTTACACTACATACGAAAGTACACAAATGAGGCATTCTTCTTTAACTATTACGCAAAATACCGTAATATTTACAAAAAAGTTATTAAAACGGCAAAAGAAAACTATTACACTAGTAGAATGGAACAAACAAGTAATAAGTCCAAAGAGAGTTGGGCAATTATAAACGAGCTTAGAGGTAAAAACCACCGTTCAATAAAAACAACTATAAATTCGAATGACCTGAATAGCTATTATTGTTCAATTGCAGATAAATTAACTGAAAAAATAATCCCTTTAAAAGATCCTCTGAGTTATATGATGGAAATAAATAATAACCAAATACTACATTTGTACGATACTAATATAGTTGAATTGACAGAAATTATTAAGGACATAAAAAATAAAAATGCTTCCGGTATTGACGAAATGTCTATAAAAATATTTGAAAATCTACCAGAATCTGCTCTGGATGTACTGGTTTGCCTTATAAATAGCTCTTTTCAGTCAGGAGTTTTCCCATCTTTTTTAAAAACTTCTCTAGTTATCCCACTATATAAAGGCGGGGATGTAGAAAACCCATCCAACTATCGGCCCATATCATTAATTTCCACGCTAGCTAAAATTATAGAAAAACTAATAAAAAAAAGAGTTACTGAGTTTTTGTTATCTGTCAATCTGCTTAGTGACAATCAATTTGGCTTTCAACGCCAGAAAAGCACTAACGACGCAATGTTCTCCTTTCTAAATACTGTTTACACGAAACTAAATGAAGGGGAGGTCGCCGCTGCCATATTTTGCGATCTGTCAAAAGCCTTTGATTGCGTTCAACATGGAATATTGTTGCAAAAATTGAAGCGCTATGGTTTCAGAGGCATTACTCTTGAATGGTTTAAATCATATCTGTCAGGCCGTAAGCAAATTGTTCAAAATCCAAATAGGTCTGACGAACTTTACATAAACTGTGGGGTACCTCAAGGCTCTGTTCTTGGTCCAATTCTATTTTTACTGTATATTAACGACATAACTACTATTAATATCACAGGAAAGATTACCCTATTCGCCGACGATACTACAATATTATGGCATAACAAGGAAAAAAATATTCTGCATGAAAGCATATGCAACGACATTAAGAAAATCAAAGATTGGTGTGATTCGAACTTACTGTCGTTCAATATAGGAAAAACAAACATAATAACTTTCAAATGTGATTTGCCAGATATATCCCTAGGGAACCATGTACTTGAAAACAAAACGTGCTTGAAATTTTTAGGATTAAATATTGACTGCAAATTAAAGTTTAGAGAACATATTATTGGTTAAAATAGTAAACTAGCATCTGGATGCTACGCAGTCAGGGTGGTTTCAAATGAATTAGGATATTCAGCTGCCAGAGCTGTATATTTTTCATTAATCGAATCACATCTGAGTTATGGGATTGCGTTTTGGGGCGTATGTAGTAAATTTCTCTTGCAACAAATACTTGTGTTACAAAAGCGTGCCGTTAGATATCTTTGTAAGGCTAGGGCTCGCGACTCTTGCAAAGAACTATTTGTAGCCAACAGAATTCTAACTGTGATATCTATTTTCATATTAAATACAGTAGTCTTAATTCATAAGTACAAAAATAATGTTTATACGTCCTCAACATATAGCAGCACTCAACAAGTAGGTAATATTACACTGCCAGTCCCAAGAACTACACTTGTCCGGGATTCTGTGGTTTACAATGGTCCTAAAATGTATAATCACTTACCGAGCCATATTAGGGACATCGTCTCCAATCAGGGTTTCAAAAACGCAGTGAAAAATCTACTTATTGATAAACCATATTATGAAATAAAGGAATATTTAGATGATACATTCTGATGTAGATATATATTTTGTTTTTAATATTTGACCAAAAAATGTGATTTGTAGCTTGTTTTATTGTATGATCTTATGTTTATAGTTTTATATATTTGTATTTTATATAAGTTATGTATGTATAATTTTATTTTTTTTATGCTTTGTCAACAAGATTATTCTTCTGGACAATAAAGTATATTTTGATTTGATTTGATTTGATTTGACTACGAGACTACGACACAACCATCAAATATTGAATATAATTATGGGGAATGGTAGCTCAGTGTGTTAAAGCGACTGGCTAGCAAACTGAGTTGCCTAGCGATGTGGGTTCGATTCCCGCACGGCGAAACAATTTTTCATTAAAAAAATTGCCCCAAGAGTGGTTCGGAGTCCACATTAAACTGTAGGGCCTCGTCTCTCTTTGCCTAGTACAAGATCCTTGAGATCTTCCAGGGGGTTACTTCGATAACTTGAAAGGCGGTTAAGAAAACATTTTTTAAGAAAACATTTTTTTTAAGGGTGTATTTTATACTTATAACAAGGCCGATATTGGACTTTGACGCACTTCTGGGACACAGTGTATACAGAGTGTCCCAATAAAAACTCCCAGGCCGGATATATTTTAAACGAATAGAGATATTTTAGTTTTGTAAAAGCCAGTTTGTAGAGCATAAAGAGAGCTTCATTTTTGAATATAATTGTTTTTTGAATATGTCAGTATATAGATGGCGCGGTGCTCTAAAGAAATATTTCGATGGGAGAAACTTTGAAATGAGGTTTATGTGAAAGAAAACGCATTTCTAAGTAGATTATGTTCTAAAAAAAATACCATAAAACTAACCGTTTTCGAGATATTTGAGTCCAAATGTTGGCATTTGCCAATATTGAATAATTGTAATCTCTTCAACATTTCAGTCCTTTAAGTAGGACAATCTGTATTTAATTTACAAATTTTGGAAGAAAATATTTAAAGATTTTTTCATATCTTAGGAATTAAATATATTTGAAGTAACCCTTGAAAATAAAAACTAAAAATATTATTTATCATATAATTCAAACATTTAAACAATAAAAAAACAATTACGAACATAAAACAATTTTTACAAACTAATGAAATTAAAATAACTATTTTAATAGGTGCTCAAAATTATTGCCATTTTCATTAACACATATCGTAAACCTATTAATTAGTTCAGATCTACAAACTTTTAATAATAATGTCGATTAATGGCTGCAGCACTAGCATACATTTGATTATAAAGATCTGCCATGTCTTCTATTGGTTCTTTGTACACTTCACTTTTTAAAAATCCCCGCAAATAAAAGTTTAATGGAGTAATGTCAGGAGATCGAGCGGGCCATCTAAGTACTCCATTGGTACCAATCCATCTTCCCGGGTATGTTTGATTTAAATAATTAACAACGTTGTGATGACTATGTGGGACTGCTCCATCCTGATGAAACCACATATTATCCAACTGAGCGGGAAAATTCCTTAATAGATCCTTAAAAGATTTGGATTTTCTTCTAAGAGAATTGAAAATTGGGCCAAAAAATCTAATCTCCGCTCATTGTCCCCTGGAATCAAATGATGAACTAAATGAACTTTATATGGAAAAAATTTGTTTGTTTTAAGAATTGTGATATTTGTTTCTTCCGTCAACTTGCGTACTGAAATGTTTGGGTTATTTTCTACTTGATATGATATGATACTTGAATATTTTCATCAGTTGCAGTTCTCTTTCTTCTTGTTCTTTTTGGTTTTTTAAAACCTCCATAATTTTTCAAATTAGAACACAAACTTACAGAAGTTTTCCGATCTGGTGAAGGTCTGCCAGGAAAACGTGTTCCATATAAGTTACAGCTCTTGAAGCATTTTTACGATATTCCCCATAAATTATAATCATGTTTAATTTATCTTCATTTGTGTGAGAAACCATATTTAATAATAAATATTCACAAAGAAAACAATAATTAGGTAAAATAATATAGTTCTATTGACACACCAATAAACAAAATGTTATTGAAATTGAGAAATGTCAAATCTATTATTCCAAAGGTAGTAATTTTAATTGTATTTAATTTATAAGATATAAGGGTTATTATGCTCACTAGATATCAAATATTTTTAATTATAATCTAACCTAATAACAAAGCAATTATATGAAAAATCCTTTAAATATTTTCTTCTAAAATTTGTAAATTAAATACAGATTGTCCAACTTAAAGGATTGAAATGTTGAAGAGATTACAATTATTCAATATTGTCAAATGCCAACATTTGGACTCAAATATCTCGAAAACTGTTAGTTTTATGGTATTTTTTTTTAGAACATAATCTACTTAGAAATGCATTTTCTTTCACATAAACCCCATTTCAAAGTGTCTCCCATCGAAATATTCCTTCAGAGCACAGCGCCATCTATATACTGATATATTCAAAAATCGGTTATATTCAAAAATGAAGCTCTCTTTATGCTCTACACAAACTGGCTTTAACAGAATTAAAATATCTCTATTCGTTTAGAATATATCCCGCCTGGGAGTTTTTATTGGGACAATCTGTATGTATAAAATTAGGCAACCTAGTAAATATTTTGTGTCATTACACTTAAGTTTTTAATATGTACTTACTGTATAAAATTCTGCAACAATATTTGTTAGTTTCTATTATGTATTTAAATTTCTTATCTGATTGAGTAGTTCTACCTTAAAAAAAATAAATAAGCAAATATGTTTTATTTTCAAAAAGACGACTTGTTAGTAAAGTGGCAAAATCCAGCAGAATGTTGTAAATAGTGGTGAATAGAGGTATTAATTTTACGTTGGAAATGTAACATTAATACTTCTTCTATACAGCTATATAAACAACATAAACACACCACATATAATAAGCAACTCCCAAATCCAAAGCCAAGACTGTCCTAAAGGTCTTTTTTAAACAAAAAATGTTTGCTTTAAAGTAAAAACAGTCTCCTCCCTTAATTTTTACAAAGTTCAAAGAAGATGAAAAAAAATTACAAACGGTGAAGGAAAATTATTTTTTTACTGGCTTTAGCACTAGCATAGCACTTGTTGGGGACTCCTCTATTTGACAATGCAAATAGCCAGCTCGTTGTCGCGTTCTTGAGCTTCTCCTATATTAAGTAATGTTGTTGATTTCTTTGTCATTCAATGATACAATGTCAGCAGTCTATTTAACTCATTCAATGCAAGATCTGCCGACCTCCCTAGTTGGTATGCATATTAGCACTCACTAAGAAGATTCTTAGTATTTCATTTCTAATGCACCTATTCAACAGCGTTTCCATCGTAGGAAAGAAGATAGGCTAACAGATCTGTCTTGGACGTTTGGTCCGATATTCTACCTATTTTTGGTAGGTAGATGACTCTCACTTTCCGCCATGTACGGTAGGTATCTTCAGGCCAAGCAGGCCCTAAGTATTTTGCATGAGGTATTAAAACCTTCAGCCCCTTTTGGAGCAGAATTGAATTTATTCACTATTCCATCCATCCCAGGAGGCTAAGTACTTGGAACTTGCTAATTTCCCAGATCATTTTATCAGGTTTTGCTACCTTGGTGGTCAAGTACCAGTCTCCAGGTTTGAGGAGGCCCGGTAACCTCCAAGTCTGTTATTATCACTGAGTCTGGAAAATGTGTTTCCATGAGCAATTGAATACTTTTCGCCTATGTTACTTTACGGGTTCCATTCTCTCTTTTGATGAAATCTACTTTATTTGTAGTGCAGTCATCCTTAGCTAGGACTCTGTGGATTCTAGGGGCTACACGGCCTACGCCGACCTTCTTGCAGAACCTTCTCCACGAGTCGCTTTGTACTACGTAAATTTTGTAGTTATTCCAATTTTGGTCGGATAGTGCGCGCAAATAGTACTTTTTAGAATAAATAATTTATAAAGGTTTTATATTACGTATATATATTCCTAATAGTGCTAGGAACAAGACCCAAAAAAGTTCCCATTTAATTAGTGTCCACAACATCCTTTATTTTGGTAAAAACCTCCTCCGGCGGTACATACTGACGGTTTCTCTTAATTTTCTCGTAAACCGTTATTCCAAAGTAAAAAACGCATAGAACCAAAAATGTTGCCCATTAAATTCTACACAAATATTGTTATATCAATATTTTAACTCTTCTTTACTCAATTCTCGCAAATAGCGTTTATAAGGCCGTTAAAATATGTAGAATTAGGTTTTAATGGTAATTACAAATTGTAATATACTTACATAGGTAAAATTATCTAGGTCAAATTGTAAAATTTTGCTAATGTATTTATAGAGTACTATAACTGAGCATTTTATAATTTGAGCTCGTTTTCACACCACCCATGAGGTGGAGCTCTTGGTGCGTTTTTTTAATCCCCAGTAGGCCTACCTACTACACTGACGTTTCGATTCTTTATTCGTTTGTTGGATCCTGTTCATTTATCATTTCCTCAGGTAGTGAATTTAGGCAACCTTGTCCATGGCAGATGGAGCACATAGTTGAACAACGTAATCCAACTCTAACACACGCACATCGCTTACCGCAACCCTTTTTAATGTTGCACGACATAATTTTTAAAATAGAAACTGGAGCAGACGCCTCTGTTGTAAAAGCTGGTGATAAAATATTGCCAATTTTTTCCCAACCCCACTGCGTTGGCTGTATGTTTTTTCGAAGCCAAGATTGAATTTGGTGAAATACCCGGTAAGAGTTTTGTTTTAATACTGCAGATGTTGGTGGCAATTTAGATAAAATTACAGCATGATTGGATTGACCAACCAGCTCATCCAAAGGATATTCCGTTCGTTCAGCTTTATATAACACAAATGTGAACTTCTCACCAGCACTTTTAATCGGATCTTTCGTAGATTCGGGGTTGTTGAAACTATGAATAACATCTTCTAAATCATTTCTCTTATTTAATATGCCTATTATTTAAGATTTTCCTTTTCAGAAAAAACAGAGGTGGTATCACAACCACTAAACGCGTGTGCAAAAAGATCAGTTCCTTTAATATAATATTGGATGATTGTAATTTTATCTAAATTGCCATCAACATCTGCAGCATTAAAACAACACTCTCACCAGGTATTTCACCAAATTCAATCTTGACTTGGAAAAAATATGCAGCCAACGCAGTGGGGTTGGAAAAAAATGGACAATATTTTATCACCAGTTTTCACTACAGATGCGCCTGCTCCAGTTTCTAGTTTAAAAGTTATATCGTGCAACTATAAAAAGGGTTACGGTAAGCGATGTGGATGTGTTAGAGTTGGATTACGTTGTCCAACTATGTGATCCAACAACTGCCATGGACAAGGTTGCCTAAATTCACCACCTGAGGAAATGCTAAATTAACAGGATCCAACAAACGAATTACGAATCGAAAACGCCAGTGGAATAGGCCTACTACTAGAGACACAAGAAAAAAACGCACCAAGAGCTCTACCATATGGGTAGTGTGGAAACGAGCTTAAATTATAAAATGCTCAGTTATAGTGCTTCATAAATATCTTAGCAAAATTCTAAAATTACCTATACCTAGACCTAGATAATTTTACCAATGTGGTATATTATAACTTGTAATTACAATTAAAAACTAAACATAATATTTTTAGTCGCAAACTCCTCTATAAATCCTTATTTTACTATAAGGAACCTAACCAGACTGCAACCAACAGCTACTCTCCGGGCTATGTGCCCCGCCGAGCGCTGAATTACAAGTTACAAGCCTGGCGCGTTAAGTGTAATAATTGCATATTACCATCAAAACGCTAATGCTTCGATTGCAACAAACACCAGCCGAAAGACTGATCCTACTTAAAGGAGCTCCCTTGCCAGTCGTCACACACCACTTGCAGACTGCAGTTTCGAGCTGTTGGCTCTCGTCAGTGCAAGGTAGGTATGCGACGACCGACATGAGAATCCTTTGACTATAGTATATCCCGGTATTTTTACAATAGCGACATGTAAAACAGCCAGCAGGCGTCATCCAGCGGTCCAGTGTCTGTTGCAATCGAAAAATAAATAGCCTGACTTGGCTTAGCATAGTTCAAATGTGCTTTTAGAGGGCGGAATATTAAACATAATATTTTTAGTCGCAAACTCCTCTATAAATCCTTATTTTACTATAAGGAACCTAACCAGACTGCAACCAACAGCTACTCTCCGGGCTATGTGCCCCGCCGAGCGCTGAATTACAAGTTACAAGCCTGGCGCGTTAAGTGTAATAATTGCATATTACCATCAAAACGCTAATGCTTCGATTGCAACAAACACCAGCCGAAAGACTAATCCTACTTAAAGGAGCTCCCTTGCCAGTCGTCACACACCACTTGCAGACTGCAGTTTCGAGCTATTGGCTCTTGTCAGTGCAAGGTAGGTATGCGGGGCACATAGCCCGGAGAGTAGCTGTTGGTGGCAGTCTGGTTAGGTTCCTTATAGTAAAATAAGGATTTATAGAGGAGTTTGCGACTAAAAATATTATGTTTAATATTCCGCCCTCTAAAAGCACATTTGAACTATGCTAAGCCAAGTCAGGCTATTTATTTTTCGATTGTAACAGACACTGGACCGCTGGATGGCGCCTGCTGGCTGTTTTACATGTCGCTATTGTAAAAATACCGGGATGTACTATAGTCAAAGGATTCTCATGTCGGTCGTCGCATACCTACCTTGCACTGACGAGAGCCAACAGCTCGAAACTGCAGTCTGCAAGTGGTGTGTGACGACTGGCAAGGGAGCTCCTTTAAGTAGGATCAGTCTTTCGGCTGGTGTTTGTTGCAATCGAAGCATTAGCGTTTTGATGGTAATATGCAATTATTACACTTAACGCGCCAGGCTTGTAACTTGTAATTCAGCGCTCGGCGGGGCACATAGCCCGGAGAGTAGCTGTTGGTTGCAGTCTGGTTAGGTTCCTTATAGTAAAATAAGGATTTATAGAGGAGTTTGCGACTAAAAATATTATGTTTAATATTCCGCCCTCTAAAAGCACATTTGAACTAATTAAAAACTAGTTCTACATATTTTAACGGCCTTATAAACGCTACCCCTAACTTTGAACGCTATTTTCGAGAATTGAGTAAGGAATAGCTAAAATGTTGATACAACAGTTTTTGTGTAGAATTTAATGGGCATCATTTTTGGTCTTGTTTTTTACGTTTGAATAACGGTTTACGAGAAAATTAAGAAAAATCGTCAGAATGTACCACCGGGAGAGATTTTTACCAAAATAATGTATGTTGGGGACACTGGTTAGATGGGAACTTTTTAGGTCTTGTTCCCAACACCATTAGATTAGGAATATATATACGTAACATAAAAACTTTATTTTTCCTTATGAGGAATTATGTTTAATCCTGTTTAGTACTGGCTTAGGAGTTCTCCAAATTTTCATTTCCGTAATTTTATTAACAACACACCAATACACACACACATGGTGCCGTCAATATAAGTCTCGAATTAAAAATTACTAGTTATATAAAAAGGGAAATGGAACCAGAGTAGATAAAAGTTGATAAAATAAAGATAATTATTTTTACATTTATAGTTAATACAGTTAGACACGAGGCTTATAAAAATATAATAAAGCTTCGAGATAAATTACAGATTGGTTTTACCCAAATAATTTTATATAGTAGGTACGCAATTAGAAATAATTCATGTGATTTTTTAAATATTGCCAATGAACAAATTTAGATGTATATATATAAAAAAAATTAACCTGCAACCAAAGAGGGGCAATAAAAGCTCATCAGTAAGCTGCATGAAGTTGGCGGTTAAACAACCCACATAATTTTTTTCCAGAGTCACAAACATTTTACAAAGGACTTCATAAACAGTTTTAATAGAACGCTTCAGGCTAATTCTTTTCAGCGTTTTCCGCTTCATGAGAATTTAGCAATTTCAAAACTCTTTATGTATTATTTGTCTTATACTTCAGTTATATTATCCCGCTATTATGTTCTTGTTTCAAGAGCATAAGAAGAAATGGAAAGGATTATATAGATTATATGTATAAAGAACTTTTATGTTATTTATGCTCAAGCATAAATATACAGGGGGATTCACATAAAATTTGCCAGGCATTTTTCTTGGCAACGAAAAGAGGCATTCAAATTCAGTAAAAACATTTATTTAACGTCGGCCTATTTCCGCTACTGAGGCATATCACCGACGCCTGTAGACGAGCTACCCCCAACCAAGAATTTTGCCGAACCTCTTCTCTTAAGAAGAGTAGGGATCTTTTACTTGCCTAACATTTAATAGACAAGGGACCGACGGCTTTACATCCCCTCCGAAGGATGGTATATCCCCTATACAACCCTCGCCTAAGGTTGTATAGCTTCCGCGCATACACTGATATACAAGCGGCTGGTCACCCACCCAACTACTAACTGCGCCTAACGTTGCTTTACATAGCATATCAAAGTATGTACATAGTAAAGACGCACACCTATGCTCGCCCCCAAACAAATTTTATATTTTCAAAATTATTTGTTTCAGTAATTAATGCCCCAATTGCTGAATAAAGAACCAAAATATCTTTCGAACAAGGTGCCATACGACCCCCTAGCCCTTCCAAATTAATACTTTTCGGTAGATAAATAATCATAATACACATGTGGTGAACGCGGCGGTATTACTTACATGATAAAAAATGCAAATTTCACATTAAAAATTGACCTGTTTTAGGATCCTTCCTAAAAAGCATACAATATAAATACAACTATGTTTCATATAAAGATTTCCTAAATCAATTTTTATATCCTGGTGGGTATTGGTATTGGTCCTCATAAATATAAAGCCGGAGTACCTAGATTATTTTATTTATATGTTAAATTCTCGCTACTTTTAACGCCAATATACATGCAGGTATTATCGATCTGCAGCAGACGGCTGTAACTGCCTGGTGAATTTTTTACTCAGATATATCGAACGGTAAAAGAAATAAAAAATTTCCATTCATTTACTTAATTTTGTAGACTGAAATTAATGGACTCCGCTTGTTCCTTGAATGCAAATTGGTAAAAGAAAACAAGGTTTATGGACAGTCGAAATGAAATTGACAATACTCGGTTGGCTTTGAATGGGAATGGAATTAGCGCCTTTTCAAGAGAAACGCCACTATAACCTTGCGATCTCACTATACCATCGCCCAAACGAGTGATCATGGTCGCGTGTCCCATGATAGTTTAATCATAGTTTACACTAAAGTAAACCGCGTGCCAGCTATTACTACTGGATATAAACTCAATAGGTGATCAAACAGCGAAATTAAAATTCGAGAGCAAATGGGCCTGTTTAGGTAAGGACCGTACTTACAATTTTCTGGAAACTATAAGTTTTATAAGTATTTGTGTAAATAGAATGCCATGAGTCATATTGAAAAGTTATTAAAAGGATACAAGGAATGAAATTTTAAAAATTTTCGATGAAAAACTGTGAAATATATTTATACTTGCAAAGCTAAAAGAACCAGCCCCCTTTATTTTCAAATTATCGATAATAAATCTATGGTAATCATAAATATTATTCCAGATTTCATGAAAATATGAAACAACAGTTAATGCCATTTTCGATCAGTTCTTTCTTGCAACTTGTAGAAAAATACTTAGTAAATAATAATAAAATATCATAAGCGGAGCACGTTTTTTTGGGGAAGGGGGTATTGTAAATAAAAACGTCAAATAACATTGTTTAGCAATTCAACGATTAAATAGTTCAAATGTGCTTTTAGAGGGCGGAATATTAAAACAATATTTTTAGTCGCAAACAGCTCGAAACTGCAGTCTGCAAATAGTGTGTGACGACTGGCACGAGAGCTCCTTTAAGTAGGATCAGTCTTTCGGCTGGTGTTTGTTGCAACCGAAGCATTAGCGTTTTGATGGTAATATGCAATTATTACACTTAACGCGCCAGGCTTGGAACTTGTAATTCAGCGCTCGGCGGGGCACATAGCCCGGAGAGTAGCTGTTGGTTGCAGTCTGGTTACGTTCCTTATAGTAAAATAAGGATTTTATAGAGGAGTTTGCAAAATATCATGTTTTAATATTTTTTATTTATTAAATATTTTTATACTTATATACTTTATACTTATTTTTCTAATTTCCAACCTACCAAAAATCGTTTCCTTCTTGAAAATTTCATGTTTATTTTAAATTGCTAGAATAATAATAATATAAAATAACAGATTAAACCTAGCCTATTTTATGTTGGCTTAATATTACTACATTTATTATTACATTATCATCCATCAACTTTGACGAGCCGATAGTACAATAGATTTTACAATGAATTATAAAGATAACACTAATTTATATATACCCACCGACACGTACCTAGTAGGTATTATTTTACGGTTTTCTTGTATAAATTACACTCGTGTGTATTTGAGTAATCTGATGTTGACTTTCGCGAATTTATTTTGATGGTTAACCATACGACAAGTGATTTCAATTTTCCACGTATCCATAGCGCTCGCCATTATTAACTCGAGTTGGGCGTGGAAAATGAAAAATAATTGGATCTAATCCAAATCACGAGAGCTATTCTACCAGATTAATATCTGTAATAATTAAATGTGTACGGTCTTGTCTGCATCATCATATTTTATTTATAGCCTGATAAAAATTGTAATTTTAAAATATTTTTAATTTCTTGGATTAGAAGCGCTGATTGCGCGATATAGACACTGGAGCAGTTCAATAAATACAAAAAACACTGATCATTATTCTCTAATACTGTACTCGGTGAGACTTTCGCTGAGAACCTTATTACACATGTTTGATGTGGTAATCAAAACAGTTTTAGTAATTGTAGAAGAAAGTGGTTCTACTGAAATTATCAAAAATTTATATCTCGTGTATTAAAAATGAAAAGAATGTAAAGCATATTCGCAATTCAGCTTCCTACGAAGTAAACAAATATCAATGCATCGCCTTGCTATTGGTCAATCGGCCATAAACTCTCATGTGTTTATTTACATCTTATGAATCTAATTTCTGAATATGCTTTAGTCTTACCCAATTTTCCCTTGGACGATAACTTGCTAATTTAATTCGATATAAAATCTATCGTTCAATTAAACATTAAGGGCGAGCGGAGGTGCATCCGTACTATACACTATGTACATACAACCAAATTTCAACCAAAAGATGCGTGAAGTACTTGGGGGGTCAGACTGGACCAACGATTGACTTTTAATACGCACATTAATGAGACAGTATGGACGGTCTACTCTCTGTCCAGGAGTCTGTATCCGCTCATGGTTAGGGGAGTAGACTAAACCGACAAATAAAAAGTTGTACATAGTGGTGGTCAGGCCGACCATCACATACGCGATGCCGGTGTGGTGCAGCATACCGGCCATGACAATAAGAAAACTTCAAGTGTTTGAGCACAAATTCATCCTCATATCGAATTCAGGAAGGTACACCAACCTCAGAGATCTCTATGTATGTTGCAACGACATAACCCCGATAGCGGACTACGTCCAACGCATCTCTCAAAACTTCTATTCATTCAAGCTGGACAATAGTCCGCTCACAAGACACTTAACGCAAATTAGACAGCATAATGCCCCATTTCGGATTAAACACCCCTTACCATACCAGACGTTACCGATTTTCCGGCAACGTGTGTAGCCAAGTTTCACCAACCTATCCACCCCTACTAATATTTCATACCTTTGTGTATCTTTAAATCTTTCTTGTCTCTCTCTTCCTTTCTGTTTGTATATTTTATCGAGTTTGTTTTTTCTTCTTTTCTTTGCGTACATTTCTGTTTTTAAATTCGTTTTCAATAAAATGTCAAATAAATGGTAACTTTCTTTACGTCAAAATTTTTAAAGCCAAAAGTTTATACCAGCCCCGCGCAGCTCGGCGTTCATGCGTTTCGCAGAAGGTACCTCGTTTGGATTGAGGTATCTGCGTCAATTGCAAAATTTTAAGTGATACATTGCGCCTGTTTTAAAAAAATGTGTAGGTTTAAGTTTAAAAAAAAATGTTTGTTGTTATTATACCTATTTTAATTTGCTTGTTGCAAAAGGTAGTTAGGTTAAGTTTTAAAATTGTTTTCTTTTAACCAAGCTAGACCCGATCCGCTCGGTTTTGCAATCGGCCACCGCGATCAGTCCAGCGGTTGCACAGTCGGCCCCGGGACGGGTTCTGGGGCGGTAATTTTTGTATTATATTTAATAAAGCTGTTTTGAATTGAATTTACTATGTACATATTTCAGTATGCGAAGCAAAGCAACGTCAGGCGCGGTTAATACTTAGATGGGTGACCGTACCTTTTGTTGTAGTACATTTCACGCATTAACAATATAAAAGGACTATAATTTGCAAAATAAATCAATCTTCAAGGTCGCCGAATCAAAACCCAATAAAAAAAAGTCCTTCAGACACTCAAAATAGTCAAAAACCACAAATATTCAAAAATAATTCTGAGGAAATTCATACTATATCGATAATTCACAATTAACCTAAATTTATCAATAGAAATTGACCAATCGATAGCAAAAACCTTACAAGCGACTGCTCTAAAAAATACCGGCCTCTCATTAGGGGCCATCCATAAATTACCTCAAACGAATTTCATGATGTTTAAAGCCTCCCCACGTCCTTGTCACAGGTGGTCCCATTTGTGTGACCCCCTCCCCCCTGGTGTGACGTCATATACTTTGCAATTTTAATTTTAGAGATTATTAAATTAAAACAGCACTTATTAGCAAATTATTTATATATTTCTATTAAAAATCGTTTTTCATAAAATCAACAACAATTTTTACACACCAGCATATCAGTTTGCAGTCGACTACTATACATACAACGTATAGTAGTCGACTTCGAGTGTTAGTTTGGCAGTATTAAAGCTTTTAGAAGTACAGTGATATATTAGTAAATTGTGAGCAAGTTAAATAACATTGTTTAGCAGTATTTAGCACTCTCTGGCTGGCCAGCTTTGTGTTCCTACTATTCACCACCTCACCGTCGCGAGCAAATTCCGTGTTAAGTTTGTGGGATATTTAATGCCTTCTGGCTAATTTCATTTTATGGACAAATTTGCGGTTGTCGACCTTATTTCTTATTTCGTTAAATAAAATATTTAGTTTAAAATTCGTTAAAAACTACGTAAGTGACTTTAAACAAATACTGTTCATTTTGTTTAATTAAAATTGTCATAATTTCAAGAAATTCCAGAAAAGTCATATACAGGGTGTAGCTTTTGGCCCTTTTGACAGTCACAGAACAGTGTTGCCAATTTTTTGTTTTAAAAACAAATCTATATTATGGACTTTTGATCATCCTAACTATTTTTATATTATTACCTTATAAACAATCTTTATACATCAATTTCATAACAATAAATTATAATTATTATTATTATGTTACAGTATGCAATTTATATAAATAATTTCTAATTTTTATCAAAATAAAAGTACCGCCATCTCTTGGTGGAAAATGAAAATAGTTAGTAGTAATGACCAACTGAATACGACACCTGTTGGCGAACAACGTAACTATTTACCATTGGTTTTCTGTCGTGACTCTTGATAGATTACAAATTTTTAATAACTTTGTTTTAATTTGAAATATTACAACATATTTCGAGTTTTATAATTATTAATGCACATTTTGTGCAATTCTATAAATTTCTTCCACAGAAACTCGAAAATGTGCCGCTAGATGACACTGCCATTGTTTCTTGTGGCAACTCGAGGAGTAGCCGCCAAATTTAACCGATGCCGTGAAAATGGACTGAAGAATAATTTTTAATAACAAGCTATTCATTTTGATTATAGTAATCCTATATGGCACCAAACGGAGGCTTATTTGAGCATCTTTGTGGGCTGTTGCTTTACGAGATGATCTGGGCTCGCCTCAGGTGATATTACCGAACAAAGCTTAACAATATTATTTATTGATCACAAGATTTTAGAATTGCCACTGTATGTATTATTTAATGTTTTGTTCTAACTAGTACTGTAATGCATATTTGTGCAATATTTTCTTAGTTACTCATAAAATTCTCAAAGACTACCATTCATCCCAAAATATTTACATCCTTTTTCTTTGCAGGTGCTGAAAATTATGGACTTTTTATAATGGTAAGTACTCTACCACTAACACACTCATAAGAATAGTTTTTTCTCTTCATTTATGAAATCTGACATAAATATGTTCCCCTGTAAATAGTAGCGCATAGAAAATTTGTTTAACAAATAAATTCAGAGGTCAAGTTTTATTTTACCAGCTATTAATTGGTCTTTGTTTATAACGATCGTATATGATAGTAATTTATCACAATTCGACCCAAATGCAGTGTCCTACTTAAAGGCAGCGCCCCCAAAGTTATATCACGAAAATAATGGTTCGGAAAAATAAAACAAAAATAGCAATTCAAAGTATAGAACTTCGGCGCGACGTCTCTAGAGTGTCCCACTTAAAGGCAGCGTCCCCAGAGGGTACTACTCGCTATAATATGTCTTCCCGGATTTACTAGCCACGGTAGGTTAATTGAAATTTACTACAAGTTGCTGAGGGTAGAATTTATCAAAATAAGACAAAGACACATTTTATTAAAATTATTCGAATAAAATACAGAAAATATTCCAAAGCCCAAAATTACCGCCAATTATAAATAAATAAATAAACACCACAGAAATTAGACAACCCCCAATTCCAGAAGCCAGGGGCTTGTGCGGAAGAGGGTTACAGATTGAAAAAACGCGGACATATAACCATTTCCTCTGAGAGGAGAGGAGGTTTACGTTATGAGGATATACCCGGTGGGCAAAAAAATTCTTACTTTCACTCAAGAATTAAAACAAATCGAAAATGACTTCATTACATAACAATGTACCAAAACACACCATTCTTGCTAAAATTTCAGGGTGGAGGTCACCCCAGCTTGGAAGATCGAAGCAATACGAATATAA
The DNA here is from genome assembly GCA_963675555.1 of Leptura quadrifasciata. NCBI lineage: Eukaryota > Metazoa > Arthropoda > Insecta > Coleoptera > Cerambycidae > Leptura > Leptura quadrifasciata. The sequence continues at coordinate 214,024,931 of OY776673.1, forward strand.
ACTCTTAAATAACGTGCCCACTTGGAACAAAAAATATCGAGTCAGGGCATTTTTATTTTCATTTAAAAAGACCAAAAAGCAGGTTGGACTGTTCTCGGTAGACCACCCTATATAAGTTTAAATTAAACGCATGTCGACATATTTTGAATATATCCACTACAAGCAGCAACTCGATATTCTGCAGGTGTCTCCAGAATGCTACAACAACTGACTGTTAAAATGAATGATTTGCTGACGTTATTGGGAGTGGTGTAATTTGATCTGGATTCTGAAATATTATGCCACACCTCATAATAATAACGTTAAATTATCCCTCTCATATCGTTCGCTTAAAACATTACACCAAATAGGTATCTTATCAAAGTCGTAAATAAAGTAATTAAAAATTTAATCTGTTCGCTGTACCGATAAGATGCATTATAAACTTGATACTTTACAAGGATCAGAGGAAATTAATGTATCAACGCTTATCATTGAAAATAGTTTACAGTTTGCTCCCGAGCCTATATATAATTGACCGATAGTGGGCGAGACATAATTTTGTTAAGTCATACTTTTCCTTCTGTGAATTGTGCAAATCGGGCCATTCTTAGAAATTCATAATTATGTAAAGAGGAAATTCGCACTGGTGAGATACTAGATAAGGTTTTTGCTTCACTCTTGTCAAAACAGGAAGTTGTATCATCAACAGATAATATTAATTTTCCTTCGCCTTTCTTCCTCGATAATTACACAACGTAGTATAGCTGATCGTCCTGTTGAGACGTACGCGTTTTCAAAGTAAGCAGAAATTACCAAAACATTGAAGTGGTTATGGGGTACCCTATTTAATTACTAAAAGAAAGTACTGGTAATTTATGTCACCAGTAAGTTAATTATTATTTATTTATCTGAAGGATAAACAAATAAGATTGGCCATTTGCGTGATCGTCTAGTTTTGTTAGTGTAGGACTCAAACTTTGTTGTGTGTGTAGTAACCCTTTTTAATTACCCCAGGTTCTTTTATATAAAGTTTAATATTATTTGTTTCTGTCTGATACGATATACCTTAGAAAATTAATCACTCTGTTAATTTAAATACCTGGTAAACTTGAACGCACTGTCTATTAATTGAGAGACCTAGTTAATTATATATATGATTTATGTAGTATTTTATTACTCAAGATTGCACTGTACATTTATAGTTGAAGTTTGTTTTCTATTTTGCTTTGAAATTAAAACATTTATTTAGTTTATTACTTATATGACGAAAAGGTAAAGGTGAAAGAATAAGACAATATTTGATGGGAAAAAATAGAAAAAAAAAACCCATTTTATTTTATATAAATTGATGCAACAATAGTCGAACATGAAATCAAAAGTAATCCAAATATTTGAGACAATTGTCTAAATACTATAATAGGAAAATTTGCGTCGCTGTAGTAATGACCATACTATAGAAATACTGAGTGTTTTGATGCAATAACAAGAACTTATACAAAAGTATGCTGTGTTATTTTAATAGTAATTAGAGTGGTGGCAATGGCCTGATAATGATAATCTGTAATAGAGCTGTTAGCAATCGCTAGGTAATAATGATTTATAATTAATTAAAGTTGTTAGCAATCGCTAGATAATAATGATTTATAATTAAATTTGTTAGCAATAGCCAAATAATGAATCGAATGCAAAACAAAGGACAAGAATCATGTCATGTTTATACATTATCGAAATTAAGTTGAGAAATGAGAATTAAATACTCATGTAAAAGATCATAGAATGTTGAGGAAAAATTCTTTGATTATACACAGTTTAATGATTGAAATTAGAGTAGGAACAATCGTTCAGATAATCATATTAATCTTGCTGAGGTGAGAATTTACACTCACGTAAAATCTTTTAGAATGCTGCTGGGGAAATCTCCCTATAGTAATTAAATAGAAAAGCAACCAGAAGATTGCCTATGATTGTCAAACATACGAAGCCGCGAATCCGCGAAGGTAAGAAAGTGCGGTTGCATCACCCTTCAATCGAAACAAGTGACCAGACAACTGCCTGAAATATTGACATATCCCTCGTTGTAACTGAACCCTATTGGAGAACAGAACCAGCCAATTGGCCGTAGTCAATGTTTCAAACCTTTTTTAACGCAAAGTACGCCGAATTCATGTAACTATAATATTTTATTGTAGGTAAATGTCCAACAATCAGAAAACCTTGTGGTTACAGTAGGAAAATATTCCTAGTGTGCTTTAAATATAAAGCATTCTTGAAAAACCTTACATGAGATGTGATGGAAACGAAAGTCCACTATTTGTTTTATAAAAACTGCAGAATAATGATAGACATGAAGTTTGGCTAGTCTATGATAAAGTACCTTGTTATTGCATAGCTCTTGAATATGAACTTGTTATTTTGCAAACGCAAATTTTCCTAGTGATATTTAGAAAGTGAAATTTTGTGAATTAAAATCGTGAATGAAATCATAACTGAATAACTGGTAATATAATATTATATTTTCCTGTTGAAAAGCAAAGCTAATATAAAAAAAATCTAATATTCTTTTAGTACCACAAATGCGCCATTTAAACCTTTTTTAAACACCCCGTAACCAGAACATGAATGCAATTGCAAATAATAAAGTAGAGTCTCGAAATAAGAAAGTAATCACCTTTAGAAATTTATGTCAGCTGAATTTAAGGGCGTTCTGAATAGCGTTATATCGCCGTGAATGCTCTCCCCCAGGTTCTTCATGGTTAGCGTACTCGTCGAGCATAACAGAGAGTTTAAAATGGTACTTCATAACGAGTACGCCAAAGAATGGTTGTCTGCGGCGTCAGTACAGCGAACTCAATGTCCAGCGATGTACTTAGGGTAAGCTTCAATTCAATCCCCAAGGTACAGCGAGCTCAATGTCCAGCGATGTACCCAAGGAGTGGTGTAATTGTAATCTCCAGGGAGCAACAGCGAACCCAATGTCCTGCGATGTAGCTCGAGTCTGATTACCTCTTTTCATGGGCCCTGCAGTTTCTTTTATATTGTAAATGACGTCACAGTTTAAGCGTCCCCCAAGTTGGACGTATGATTTGTTTACGTTAACAATTTCAATATTTGATACGGCGTAGTTTTATGCAGTGTTTCAGATTTAAAACTTCACTCTCTATCTCCTCCTATAGTTAAGATAGAAAAGGGTAGGCGATTTCACACTATGGGAATACACGAAGTACTTGACGTTTATCTGAATATATGATAAACAAACCCTGCGACTCGACTGGATTTTATGTAACTTTTTAGTTAAAACTGTAGCTTTTAACTTTGCTTTAAAAGAATATAATTTTAAAATGCATTCTGGTAACTTTACTTTGTTCAATATTAAATGAATAAATAAATGTAAAAATGAAATGAATTGGCTGCAATATTTACTTGAATTTGGAAACTAAATAAGAATAAATAAATTTATATATGGGGTATATACAGGGTACTTCAACATCCTGAAAAATGGGCGCCTGTTAGACCACCATTTCGTTTTTCATACCTACCCGTCGAAAACACGCAAACAATATTTTAAGTAGTGTTTACAGTGTTATAGTGTGTTATCGTATTAAAATGCAAAAAGAAAATGGTGAAAACAATGACTAAGTTAGTCGAAAATCTTGAACGGCTTAAGAGGAAACTTTCACCTGGCAGTTCTTCTGATTCTTCGCAGGACTAAGAAGAGGACATATCTTGTAAGTTTTTTTGACTCTATTCATCTATACGTGACACGTGTTACACTGCTGTTTGAATAATGATAATAATAATAATAATAATAATAACACTAATAATTGTATTCCTTCCTTTTATTTGGGTTTTCTACCACATATATTATTATCTTCAAAAACAAATCATCGAATCTACAAAAGAGATATTCGGTGATTTGTTTTTGAAGAGGATAATACATATGGTAGAAAACCCAAATAACAGGAAAGAATATTCGTAGAATGCCACAAATAACTTTCAGACAATACTTATAATATAACGAAAATTTAACAATAATAATAAAAAGATATGGTGTACTAGAGTTCTTAATACTATCAAAAAATAATAATAATCTTTGTGTAACACAACATATTATGTATGTATAAAATCATAATCTTGCTGTGTCCAGACTATACCTATCTCTTAATTTTTTTTGCCTTTTTTTACTGCACTATAAGTGACATTTCAAAAGTCAATATTTATTTTAATTTAATTTTTAGTTTTCCTAAGTGTGCCATGACTGTTTCGATTTTTCTAACTGACCTGTGTAATGCTAAAGAAATCCAAATCCCGTCGAAAATACACACCGGTTTTAACAGCGGTTGCATAAACAATATTTTTAAATGTCCCCAAACAAAAAAGATCTAGGTGAATCAAATCAGGTGACCTTGGAGGTCACCTGTTAGCACAATTTGTCGAAATAACGTTTCCTCCGAATGATTTGTTAAAGGTAATCAGTTCTATCCTTGGATTATGAGGAGGAGCACTATCTTGTTAGAAGTGCATTCTCTATTATAGATCCTAAGGTAATTAATCTATAATGTCTTCAACGAGGTCCTCAATCTCATTTTGCTGGAATCCCAAGTATTTGACGCCAGTCAATGGTTCCTTAAGTATAGAATAAAATATTATTGGGCCAATAATTGTACTATCGATTATTCCAAGCCAAACATTAAAACCGAATCGATCTTGATAATTACCCTTTCTTAATAAATTTTAATTTTCTGTTACAGTTGTTCATTACTTTGTAGTAAAATGTTAATCAAACAAAAGAGTTAGATACTGCTGTCGAAACGCTTAATTACATACTTGTAACATAACATATCCTGTTCTAGCAATGTGACAGACATAAATAGTTAAACTAAATAGTTAAACATATTGTTAAGGGAAACAGTCGGGGAAACATATAGGTGAACATATTTCCGATGCAGGTAATTTATTTTCTTATCAAATACTCGAATAGATACTGCAAACGCGTTATATTTATGTACTTTTTTGTATCCGCTTTAAAACAGACCACTTCATTTCACACGCGCAGATAACATAAACAACGATATGTTAGGAAATAATGAATCATGTAACATGTAAATAATTGCTCATTATTTAACTTACATACTCACACGTACAAAGGTAAAAGTGGGATAAGTTTTATATTGTAAAAATTAACATTGATAACAAATTATGACCAAATAAATATTTAAACAGGGATAACACATTGTTAGAAAGATATTGTAAATATTTATATACTGAAAAATGTATCGTACGTGCCTTGACTGTGAAGAAAGAAATTATTTTCTATTAGACACGCTGATTTGCAATTTGCTGTAAAGCTAATTTAAAGGAAATATATGAAATATGAGCTACTTGTATTTGCACCGAGTGTTGTTGATAATATGGGTTTTCTCTAACTCTTGCGGCAGATCTTCATAAAATGTGGCAATTTAATCCCGCAACCAGTTCAAAAGGCCTCCCACTTAATTTTGAAATGAAAATGGCTTAATGATCTAGTCATTCCATACTACACCAAACGTTGATTTCAAGTCATACTGTACTGGATACTATACTGCATTTGTGGAAAAGTAACCTCATCAGTAAACATAATTTTAAGAATATTTGTATAAATAAAAAATGTCCCTGGGCCCAAAATAAAGATCTAACCTTCCTGTCTTTCTATTAAAATATTAGAGGAACGTCTCTAAATTTGATCACATCATTTTTAGATAATCGTCACAATTTGTTAGTATACAACATTCTAGTGCTACTAAAATAAGCAAGGTCAGAATGCTGTCGTCTAAGCATGGGAGTACCACAGGGGTCGGTATTGGGCACAGTGGTGTTTATATTGTATGTGAATGGACATAACTCCATTTTACCCAAAGGCTTTTTTTTCAATGTATGCTGATCATCTTTCTACTATTGGTTCAGATCAAACGAATAGTAAATTGAAAAATAAATATAATAATATTATAAATGAAACAACTTCAATTTTCACTATAAATTTCTTTTAAAATGTCTCTACTTCAAAGACCCTAGCTAGCTCAAGAGCAGAGGTGTGAGGGAAACTGGATAGTACATAAAAAAATACATCAACGTCAAAAGGAAATCAAGAATTCTAAGATCTAGTATTCGAATACGCAATCAAGTAATAAAAAAATAACTAATTTAATGCAGGGAGTTTTACCACAACAAAAAGTAATTTACAAATGCGAACAAAACCTAGCATTTCCAATGTAACAAAAGTTAATATACAAACTTGACAAAATCTGGAGTATACCAAAATAAAGTTAGATACTCCGATATTAACACACATAATAATTCCTCAAATCAAAATCCTGAAAAGAAAGTTGGGCGCCACGGATTTTATTTTTGGTGAAAAGCCGGAAACCATTCAGGGAACTTAACTAGAACGTACTTACAAGTTTCGTTGCACTTTTTTACTTGAGGCATAACTAGGCACTGACAGCAATCTTCCAAATACCCACTTGGAGCATGTATAGTTTGAAAATGTACAAATTAACCCCTAAGACACTAAAGGTTCCCACACTAAACAAGGGTCATTTCCACAGAAAGTTTTTATTTCGCTGGGAAAGTTCCTAGGGTTTACACTTTGCTAATACAGTACAATATAGAACGGACGCATTTACAAAGTTGTGTCTAAAGTACCGACCGCGATTTTTAACGTTTTCAATTTTAAATTTATATTCCTTCTGAAACCAATATAGTTAATCTATAGCACATACACTCCCCCCCTCGTCTTTGTTGAAAAAACAGAAATCCTCGTACACCCGAGTACATGGTATATTATTAAATCTTTGGCAAATGACGTTAAAAGTATTATTTATAAACATATATCCCTTGCCCTTAAAAATACATTCGCGCCCGGATGACGCCGACGTTTCGAAATCCGCGCGCTCTTCTATAGAATTACCAGATATTTTATACCGTTTTCTTTATGTGAGCTGTGGTTTTGATCTTCCTTGATGATTGTTTTCTATAACATTTAAAGTTATTTTTATAAAATGATAGACGATATAACTTGAAAATTTTAGGGCCTGACCTGGCTTGTGAATAAAAAGAAAACGTCGTTTGTTTACCACATACGTATTTCAGTTCCAGGAATTAACTTGGCTATTAAGGAAAATAATACATTAATGTAAGTTTATAAAACAAATATATCTATGAGGTATTGCTATTGTTGAAATAAATATATGATTTGTATAAATAGTCTATGGAACAAGACCATTGCGATTGTTGACGACTTTGACAAATGAAACAATGAAAACAACTTACCAATACGTAGGGTATATCTCATCAGACTTATCCACTTGCACAGTTCACTGCGAACACTTTAGAACGTTATTGTACATTTTACACTTTATCACAACACAAATCATCATTAGTTTTCGTATTAAAAAGGCACCATAAAATGTAAGTTCACCACCAAATACTCGCACCACCCACCAGGTGGCCTTTGATGAAAGTTATGTAGAAGAGAAGCACTTGGCGCGTGCGCAGTAGCACAGACAGAAGAAAATGTTAAAATGTTCAAAGACATTGTTATAAAACTGGTGGTTTGAAAAATTAGGTTATGAGTCTTATGACTAATGTTGTTCAATGCTGCATACTTTATGTGCTACAGTGCTAACATTGTGATTTAGAAGAAATAGACAGTAACAAACACAAGACTTCTTATACTGTAGCCAGATTATTGGTAAGCTTTGCACTCTTCACTTACTAATTAATATAATTGATATGTATGTTTATTACGGCGCAAATACCTTCCCAAAGTATGGGGTACAGGCCACACAAAAAAGCTTTGCGGGATTTGGCAACAAGACAATTCAAATAGTATATATATTTGTTTTAATTTAATTATGACTAATGATATCTATACAAGTCGTTTCTGTCACAGATTGTGCACGACGACGTGATAGTCCGGTTCATCCCCTCAATAGTGTAACTTGCTTTTTGCGCAAAGCGGATAAAACTCATTCACATTTCCTAAAAAGACGGTACAGTACAAATCAGGAAGTAAGTAAGCAGCAGACATATTTTCATCGGCAGTAAACAAAGGAAATGTACCTATGTCCGAGATTGGTTCACTAAAATTAATGTTTCTAGTGATTCTTGTTTTTTAAAAAAGATAGTGGATAATTAAGATTGTCAAATTTTGCCTTCTTTCCATACTGCAGGCAAATATAAATAATAGGAATACGTAACTTCCTAATGTGACTGTAGTGTACTTCCTCGTGCTTCCGAAGCTAACAGATATCTACGTCAAGTCACGTCGAGGTAGTTGAAAAATTTGTTTACGCATTTAATTTTACTGTGAGCTTCGCAAGGTGGCTAGAAAAACAAATGAGCCTTCAGAAAAAGCATTAAAAAATATTAAAATATTTATCAAATTAATTTTTCATCTAATAATAACATGGTCATTTCATTGGGACATCATAGTTGTCTCAACATTCTGTTCTCGATTCTGTTATTTACTCAAAGAAACGCAGACATTTATTTTAGTTTACTTTCCAAGTAAAAAATGGACATCTTTAACTAAACAACTTAGATATCATCATACAATAAGGTACATTAAACGCCACGAGTGTTGGGGAGTGGTGGAGACTGTAGGGGAATATGGTCGACCTATCGTAGAACGGCACAGACCGCTGGCATTATTTAGAATTTATACCACACCAATTAGGATAGCGATGCGTACGCTCTACATACAGCTTCCCCTTCGCTTGCCATCACTCGTGGCGTTAACAGTACTACCTAATAAAATAATTATTCGGTCTATCTGGTCGATAGCCGAGTGGGTTAAGGCGCGAAGTGGCAATCGCGATTAATCACACGAATATCGCACCACCGGGTTCGAATCCTGGCTCCGCAACTGGCACTGCCGGAGGAAATGGTTGTATGTCCGCGTTTTTTTAATGTGTAATCCCCTTCCGCACAAGCTCTGGCTTCTGGAATTAGGGGTTGTCTAATTTCTGTGGTGTTTATTTATTTATTTAAAAAAGAACAATTGAATGACTTCGATTAAATTCACCGTGTGTGGACAAATTGCACGTGTCAGTTTATAACTTGAATGGTCAATGATGTTATCAAATAGAGGCGCGGGAAATTCAAAATTAATTGTAAATTTTGTCTGAAAGTTATTTGTGGCATTCTACGAATATTCTTTCCTATTATTTGAGTTTTCTACCACATGTATTATTAATAAATTAAGAAGCAGATACCAAAAAAATAAAAATTAAAGAATCAGCAATAATCTTATTAACTGAAGACAAGTGCGTATCGAATTGTTCTGTAGATATTTGTACAACCTGGCTACCAATGTTAAAAGAAGAACTTAACAAACTCAACATTATCTAAAAGAAAATATCATCAGTTCTATGTTCTGTGTAAGTAGTAGTATCTATGGAAATAACATAAACAGAATCTTAAAGCTGTGTATGTGACATACACAGCAAAATAAGAGTTCTTCCAAAAAAAGCTTTGAAAATGGAAAGAGATTACTTTCCGAACCGTCAGCAAAATACATTATTTCTGTGTTTATTGCGATTTATATTATTTGCAAAACGTAACCTCTGACTATTCCTTTGGCGTAAACGTCACGGGCGCAGGGGCTTTTTTCCAATAATTCTATTATTTTGTAGATTCGGTGATTTATTTTTGAAGAGGACAATAATACATGTGGTAGAAAACCCAAATAATAGGAAAGAATAATTGTAAATTATTGGACGCTATTAAGCAATTTAGTAGATTTTTTTATGGTTCAAAATATAGACATGCTAATGACTCTTACTTACCGAAGATGCCCCGATCTGAAAATCTTAATTACGTCAATATTAGGTCAAAGCTCAGACCAAATAATAAAGACTAATACTGGACGTCCTTGAAATGACGTGTGTTATCTGGGAAACAATTGACTGACAAGGGTGACTCGTGACAAGACAATAATTATTACAAATTTAAAAATAACATCAAAATGTAACTAGAGAAACTCGATTTTGCTCAAATGTTACATCCGTATTCAAAGCGGCCACACCTTGAGGAAAAATCGCAACATCGAACCTAGGTCAAATGTGAGAAACTTATAAAAAATGTAAAATAATTTTTTTTCTCAAAAACAACTCTCACGATTTTGATCAACTTTCGCACATAAATATAAAGGAAGTGGAGATATAACGTACGCGATATATCTGCGACAATTGGGCGCTTAATAAATCGTATTGATATAGCCAGAGGTCATTTCCTCAACAGAGCACCGGTTCGTGGTGCAGTAGTTATGTTGTCTGCTTCTCACGCATGGGGTCGAGGGTTCGCGTTTAGATTGAGGTACCTGCGTCAGTACAATATCTTTAAAAAGTATTATAATACAAGTTCTTCAAAAAGACGTGTAATTTTTAGTTTTTTTTAAATCTTCTATGTTTGAATATGTTTAATGGTATTACCTACTTTTATTTAGGTTGTTAAAAGGTGTTTAGGTTTAAGCCTAAAAATTTATTTCTAACCAAGTTAGACCCGGCCCTCCCGGTCTTGCAATGCGCCACCACTCAGTGCGGTGGTTGCACGGTTGGCCCCGGGACGGGTTATGGGGCGGTACTTTGTAGTATAATCTGAATAAATCTATTTTGAATTTGGTCGAGGATTCGAGTAAACACAGTTTTTTTTAATACATTCTGTACGAGAAGAATTTCGGCTTGATTAGCAACTAAAACACCTACGTAATACCAATATTTCTTTAGGTTAGGTTAAGTTGAGTTAATATTATTTGATGTTAGTATAGTTGTTTATGATACATAATTTCCCGAACTAAAATACATAATACGAATATTTCTTTAAGTATATGAGAAAGTAACACGTGAAAGGGATATCCTCCTTCTTATTCCTCTCACGCATTTCAATTTATTATCGACGATCCTATTTTATTATTTAATAAACGCTGAAAGCAAAGTTATAAAATGTTAGTAGATGCTCTATATTATCTGCGTGTGACGTATGCGGTATCCGTCCACTTAATTGGCTATTCCCAACTATCGTAGATGTAACGCGTACGTTATATATAGCCGGTCTCAGTAGACACTTAATGCACCGACAAGGACGTAGACGTAGACGTATAAAATGACAGCTACGCAGGCGCAATAGCGAATTGTTCTACGTCTGTACTTACACCTGACGTAAACTTACGTTTTTCTACGTACACCTAAAACGTATCGTATTGAGCCGAGTAATGGCGATGGGACCATCGATTGCACCCGATCGTATCGTAACTGTCAAAGATGCCACATTCGCGTAACCACCATGAATTGCTCTTATTTCTGGCCTATTTACAAAACTGTGTTGTGTGCTGTGAAAAGTATTGGGTTAAGCGATTATGATTATAAGGTTCGTTAAAATTTAGCGCAGTAGATACGTTACGTTTCAAACAGTGCTTTATCTCAATTTAAGTCAATGTACCGTCACATGGATTTACGTATTTCTGCGTTTACTCTAAAGAGTTACGTATACGGCTTTAAGTGTCTATTGTTTATGGCGTGTGCGTCACGAGAAGCGTATGGTCTAAGACGATTTGAAGCAGGGGGCGAACAGTGTCGGCTCAACCAGTTTTGCACTGTGGTTGAAATTAATGAATTAAATAAAATCAAACTCTGAAATAGATTAATTTAAAGTTAAACAAAATAAACTGTTTGTTAATAGTGCAACCAGGTATTGCGGTGAGAAAATTATTTTATTTACTATGTAATGACACAACCAGAGTTAATAAGATTACTACGTGCAGTACCTCGCAGTTTTATATATTTTTTTATACATTATGCTACGCTACAAGTCAAAACTTGTCAAATTAATGCAAGTGACATCATTTCGCATAGTGGAGCAAAATCGACATTTCTCTACCAAAAATCTGTTACTTTGTAATCGATCACCTCATTCTTACAAAATTTTGTGTGTAATGTAATTTAAAATACTCGACGACTTACTGTAATATTATTACTTCCACGTCCAGTGGAAGTATAGTAACGCAAAGAAAATATATTTTTTTTGTTGAAATAGGCTTAAAATGTCATGAAACGTCGAGATTTTAAATTTGAAAAATATTTCTGTCTGTCGGTCTGTAACATTTTGTGCGGACGTTTACTCTGGAATCGTTTATGATATTGACTTCAAATTTGGTACACTGATTTATTATAACGAGATCTGGAACTAGACTTATTATATTTTGATCTAATTCCGTTGAAGGTTTCGGGGGTAAATGGGGTAATTAGATAAAGCAAGCAGGTAAGAGTCCATAAAATTACAATTTAGGGCATGCACGAAAAGTCAAGGTCTCAAAATTTTTTTGACATCAGCCACCCCCCACTATCACCTCCAATACCACCCCCCAGTATTATGAAAGAGAGTAAAAAAAATAAAATGTGATTTAGTGTGTATACAAGAACGAATCGTCTTTAAAAAAAATTTTTGCGTTAGTCACCCCCTCTACCACCCCCATTGCCAGCCCCACCCTATTATTAAAGGGAGTAAAAAATTAATTTGAGATTTAGTGTGTATACGAGAACCAAGGGACTCTAAAAAAATTTCTGGCGTTAGCCACCTTTTCTACCACCCCCACCCTATTATTAAAGGGAGTAAAAAATTTAATTGGGATTTAGGTTTGTGCGAGAACCAACTAAAATTTATTTTGGCATTAGCTACCCCCTCTACCACCCCCATTGCCACCTCCACCCTATTATTAAAGGGAGTAAAATATTACATTGGGATTTAGTGTGTATAAGACTTGGATACAAAATGTGGATGTGGAAGTATACCACCATGACCTTGTAGTAGTTCGTCTATGCAGTAAATAATTCATATTATTTAAATTATATACAACATACAACCACTACATAGTGGTCAGAGCAATTTTTCAAAATATTTTAATATCTTATATATTATGAAAAATAAAAAATGCGATTTAGTGTGTATACAAAAACGAAACGCCTCAAAAAATTTTTTTGGCATTAGCTACCACTTCTACCACTTCGATTGCCGCCCCCACCATATTATTAAAGAGAATAAAAAATTAAATTGAGGCTTGGATAAAAATCTGGATGTGGAAGTAGTGTTTCCTTGGGCAGCGGTATTTTGTTTAAGTAATTTCGAAAATATTTTGTTAAATGTTTTTAAAATACGTTTAAAACATATTGAATATATCGAAAACATTCAATTACACTTACGCTTAATTTAATCTTGTCGCATGGCTATGTCGGAAACAATTAGGTGGACACAAACGTTGGCCCATTATCAGCGCATTTAAAGAGATGAACGTGTGTATAATTGTAGTCGTTTGATAGAGGGGAAAGTAGTTAGGTTTACAGTGACCTCTTGATATGTGTATCAGTGAGAACAAATCTTGAAACAAGGCATATTTCGAGCCGTACGCACGCCATAACCGCTGAGACTGACTCTATCCGACTTTCGTAGACGTATCCACAGCCAAATTTAAAATGCAATTTATAAGAGCTGAATATTTTTGTAATTATTTTTGAATGCCAGTATCAAGATATATTAGTCCGACCTAAATGGCAAAGTTTGTCGAAGTTGTGACAGACCAATTTTTTAAATAAAATAGCTGATGTAACTAGTTACTTTTTAAAGTAGCTATAGCTCTGATTGCATGTAGACATAACGGTTTATATAGGAGTTTCAAATAATATTAGGAACGTTAAAGCAATATATATTTTATTATTAGTTCTATTGATAAGATAAAAGTATTGACAAGTACTATTTATTGCTTCATAGAAATGGCATAATCTGGCATTCTAGGTATTACAGAGTAACCATGCACAAATATTATTACTAAGTAAATATTTATCATAATACGGCCTACAATATCATATTTTATATGTATTAGTAGTGGAAATAAATTTAAATTATTAATATTTTCGCTGAAAGTTTAGAAATGGCAAATAATTAACAAATCCTTTTATTTAAATATATTAAAACTGCAAGGATACGTAATACTGGGTTTACAAAAATGTTAGTCATATTAAAAACCTTGGTTCTAACAATAGACTTTAATAATAATAGTTCATTGCATATAGAGAGAGACACAACAACAAAAGTTTATGAAGAATTACTACAAAACGATCAAATAAAAACAGAACAGAATGCATGAGGCTTCTGAATAGAAAGCCTTCCTATCCAAAATTATTACACTTAATATGTCGAAGCTTAGAACTATATCCACAGCACAACAAAAGATTCCTAATTTAATTGAAACCTCAAGAGATCAAGTCCAATATGACTCCCACGGTGTTAGGAAAGTACCTTGCTCTAAGCTACGTTCAATAAACAAAAGACCAATCAAAAATAACTGCAACGGGTTACAAATTAATATTAAATCATACAATATCCTTGACTACATAACAGCAATCCGTTAGAGATAGTTTACGCTTTGGGGGCTTCTTTCCATGTTTCCAAATGGCATATACCTCTAAGGCCTCTTCCCCACAGGGCGCATTCTGATCGCGCGATCCGAACGCTTGCGATCTCGTGTTATAGTTCTGACAGTTGTACTCAGTATATCCCCTCCACACAGAGCGCAATCTGCGTTTTCATTCCATCGAGATCGTCACGAATGTCACGATTAATTTAGAATCAGTGTGCGAGGACAGATAACTACTTTAAACATAGATTTGTTAAGGATAGATCAACTATTACAAAAAAAAATTCTGCCGCCCAATTCATATATGAGTATTGCCTAGATATATATATATGCTAAATGCTATAATTTTTAAAAAAGTCAGTTTTTCTGCTCTCTATAATGCAATATTACAGATGGATTGGTCGTTTTCGTTGATTTTGAACGATATTGACGTAGCATTACATAAGTTTCACTCCAGGCTTTAAGCGATTTTTGATGCTCATGTACCTTTGTATAAATCATTCGAAGATAAACATCCTTATTGGTATAACTCTCAAATTATAAAAAATACTAAGAAGAAAGCTAAATTATTTAAAATGTATAAATAACAAAGATTATTAGAAGCTTTATTGCTACCTTGGTAACATTAAAGTCACTTCAAATAGGTATATTGAGTTCCGCAGAAATAAAGACGCACACTGTGCTCCGTAGAAAAAAAATTAATCTTTTTATGGTATCCGATGCTCTGATCTCCGTTGTTTAATTCTGGTTACAAAGTTTGATCCTCGTAATGTTGATTGCAAAAACAGAGAGAAAGAGTAACTGATAACAAAGTGATCTACGCAAAATAGGTTTGGAAGTCAGGCCCCGAGTTTCGCAAACATGCAACTGATTTAATGAATAAACGAATGCATCGTTCTGATCTATGTACTCACTGATGATCTACATATACTCTCTGATCGACGGTACATTCTGAGCTACGTATGCTCTCTGATCTACGACACATCCTGATCAACGTAGTATTACACTATGATCAACGTGGTATTACATCCTGATCAACGTGGTCTTACATCCTGATCTACGTGGTCTTACATCCTGGTCTACGTGATATTACATTCTGATCAACGTGGTCTTAAATCCTGATCAACGTGGTGTTACATCCTGATCAACGTGATCTTACATCCCCATCGACGTGGTGTTACATCCTGATCAACGTGGTCTTAAACCCTGATTAACGCGGTCTTACATCCTGTTCAACGTGGTGGTACATCCTGATCAACGTGGTTTTACATCCTGATCAACGTGGTCTTAAATCGTAATCCCTACCTCAGCTAATTGAATGCACGAGGACGAGCATCTATCAGAATGGACGAGCTGCCAGAGTTGAGGTCACAGCTCGGGTCACAGGCTGTTGGTGCCGCTGTGGCTTGGCCCTGTCGTTGTAAATATATAATGTATAAACACTTGATGTGTTAAAATAAACAGGTGCCGTAAACATTCGATATGTCACAATATGCAGAGGGTTTTAAAAAGGGATTTGTTTAATGTTTGCATAAATGAGTAAGTTAGTTAGCTTTCAAGTCTGAAAAAAGCCAGTTCTGTTATATAGATTTGTTAACAAATAGGGAATAAACTTATTAAAGTGATAAGTCTTGGTGTTATTTATACGTTAACTTCTGAATGTTCTAATCAGTGACTTTAAGGCGGGCATATCCAAGAGAGAGAGAGAGAGAGAGAGAGAGAGATCCGATAAGGAATATAGATTTGTTAACAAATAGGGAATAAACTTATTAAAGTGATAAGTCTTGGTGTTATTTATACGTTAACTTCTGAATGTTCTAATCAGTGACTTTAAGGCGGGCATATCCAAGAGAGAGAGAGAGAGAGATCCGATAAGGAAATATTTATTATTTTTGACCATAATTTTTTTAATAAATAAAGTATAAGCCTACTTAAGTGGAACTATGACAGGTGTAGTGATATGAAATTTTCACTCAATAATTTCAGTTGTTTGCAAAATCAGTAAATTTAAATTAAAAATTAGTGCCAATCTTCATAATTTGTAGTTTTAAATGAACTAATTTTGCAAATGACTGAAATTATTGAGTGGAGATTCATATCGCTACACCTGTCATAGTTCTACTTAGGTAGGCTTATACTTTGTTTAACAATATATGTATTAAAAAGGCCGAAAATATGAAATATTTCCTTATCGGACACCTCTCCCTCTCTCTCCCTCTCTCTCTCCCTCTCTCTCTCCCTCTCTCTCTCTCCCTCTCTCACTCCTTCCCCTTCTCTCCCCACCCACCCCACCTTAAGCCCGCCTTAATGTACTTAGATAAATAAATAAATAAATAAATAAATTTAAAAAGTAATAATTAGTATTAATAGCCATATACTTTTAAATTTCCTAACCAAACCCTAAAGCAATATGAGATTTATCAATGAAAATTCAGGGTAATATGGGTAATCTTTTTGGAGTAAATTTTATGCGTGTCTGTTGATAGATTAATATTCAAGTTTGGTGTAAAGGAATTTCGATGATGTATGTTGGTTGCTAAGCAAATTAATGTCGTATCTTAAATATAGCGCTTTCAGTCATATACGCTGTCATATGTAGGAGAATTAATGCCTCACACATAACTACACGGGTATTACACTTTATACCTTATCGTGAGTGAAATATAACACATGCATCAATTAACTTAGTAAATTAAGTGTTTACTGCTACATTTTTATTTTATACGACTTTACTTTTTAAAAACAAAAAATGAAAATTTACATAAACGTACTTTGATTCATGTTATTTTGGTTGTTTACTAATGATGAAATGGGATAAAAGTGCAGTAGTTTACATATTTTTACGGAACATCGTAAATTCGGTGTTTGTTTACGTTGCACGTCTCGAACGATTATTTATAAAAAATCAATTTATCTTATAGCCTTTCTAAAAATACAACGTTATAAAGAGAATCACATGTCCTTTCCAATGAGTCATTGAACTAAAAAGACAGCTTATGTGGAAAACGGTACAATAAGTAAAAAACAAAATGTCTATTTTTGCAAATTTACATATCACTATTTACAGTTTTAAATAGTCAATATTGAAATGTTCCATTCCATTTGTACTGTGTCTTTTAAGAAATCATTCTAGTAGCAGAAATCGCCAGAGCAAATACTATTTTTTTTCTAGTGAGATGTTTCTGTGTGAAAGGGTATAGAGTGTGCCCAATAAGATACCGAACTATACATAAAACTCTTTCAGTGCAATATGCACAAGACACTTTATATACAGGGTGGGACAATAGGGCAATGCATTTGCA
Source organism: Leptura quadrifasciata (assembly GCA_963675555.1). Lineage (NCBI taxonomy): Eukaryota > Metazoa > Arthropoda > Insecta > Coleoptera > Cerambycidae > Leptura > Leptura quadrifasciata. The sequence goes on from OY776673.1 coordinate 214,042,658, forward strand.
TGCATATCATATTCAAATGCACCAGGAATTATCTGATGACGATTTTCAAAAGCGCCTACAATTTTGTAGTTGGGTGAAATACAACATGATGTCAACTTCTTCAATACTGTTTTATTCAGTGATGAGGCAACTTTTCATAAAAATGGATTTGTTAATAGGGACAATTTCCATTATTGTGCTTCGGAAAATCCTCACTTTTTTATGCAAATTGATAACCAACACAGATGGTCTAAACGTTTGGGGAGGAATTATTGGAGAACATGTAATAGGGCCACATTTCTTTGATGGTACATTGGCTGGAGCTATTTATCTTCATTTTTTGGAAAACTATCTTATTGGTAAATCTCCCTGAAATATTTAGAAATAGGATGTGGTTGCAGCAAGATGGTGCTCCACAACATTATTTAAATGCAGTTAGAGATCACTTTAATAATACCTACCCTCGTCGATGGTTTGGAAGAAATGGACCCACTAAATGGCCTGCTAGATCCCCAGGTCTTACAAAAATGGATTTTTTTTTATGGGGACACGTGAAGGAAATTGTTTATAGAGACACACCAATAACACTACAAAATATGAAGGAAAGAATAATAACTGCCTTTACATCTATCACACCGGCAGTTTTAGGAACAGTGGGAACCTCATTTCAAAGGCGCATAGAGATGTGTGTCAATCAAAATGGGCAACATGTGGAACATTTATTATAATTTTTCCTACTGAGTTATTTGAAGAAACCTCTTTTTTTAAGTTTACTTTTGAATTTTGTAATTATTGCTCAATAAAACGAAATGGTTGCAATTGGCCCTAGGGAAGTACTTACAAAAAATATTCGTTCTTCATTTTCTCATCACATTGTTGAAAAATATACTGTAACGATTATGGGGTACCCTGTTTAATTACAAATGAAATCCTGGTAATTATGTAATCAATAAATTTAATTACTATTTATTTATCTGAAGGATAAACAAATAATATTGGCCATTTGCGTGATCGTCTAGTTTTGGTTAGTATAGGACCCAAATTTCGTTGTGTGTGTAGTAACCCTTTTTTATTTACCCCAGGTTCTTTTATATAAAGTTTAATATTACTTGTTTCTGTCCGATACTATATACCTTAGAAAATTAATCACTCTGTTAATTTAAATACCTGGTAAACTTGAACACACTGTCTATTACTTGAGAGACCTAGTTAATTATATATATATATATATATATTATTTATGTAGTATCTTATTACACAAGATTGCACTGTACATTTATAGTTGAAGTTTGTTTTCTATTTTGCTTTTGAAATTAAAACATTTATTTAGTTTATTACTTATATGAAGAAAAAGGTAAAGGTGAAAGAAAAGACAATAATTGATGGGAAAAAATAGTAAAAAAAACCCATTTTATTTTATATAAATTGATGCAACAATAGTCGAACATAAAATCAAAATAATCCAAATATTTGAGACAATTGTCTAAATACTATAATAGGAAAATTTGCGTCGCTATAGTAATGACCATACTATAGATATACTGAGTGTTTTGATGCAATAACAAGAACTTATACAAAAGTATGCTGTGCTATTTTAATAGTAATTAGATTTGTGGCAATGGCCTGATAATCATAATCTATAATAGAGCTGTTACGATCGCTAGGTAATAATGGTTTATAATTAAGGACAGTTGTTAGCAATCGCTAGATAATAATAATTTATAATTAACGTTGTTAGCAATAGCCAAATAATGAATCGAATGCAAAACAGAGGACAAGAATCATATCATGTTTATACATTATCAAAATTAAGTTGAGAAATGAGCATTAAATACTGATGTAAAATATCATAGAGTGTTGAGGAAATGTCCTTTAATTATACACTGTTTATTGATTGAAATTAGAGTAGGAACAATCGTTCAGATAATCATATTAATCTTGCTGAGTCCTATTATTTGAGTTTTCTACCACATGTATTATTATCCTCTTCATAAACAAATCACCGAATCTACAAAATAATAGAATTATTGGAAAAAAGCCTCTGCGCCCGTGACGTTTACGTCAAAGGAATAGTCAGAGGTTATGTTTTGCAAATAATATAAATCGGAATAAACACAGAAATAATGTATTTTGCTGACGTTTCGGAAAGTAGTCTCTTTCCGTTTTCAAAGCTTTTTTTGGAAGAACTCTTATTTTGCTGTGTATGTCAAATAGTTTTTCATGAGTTTCATCAAAATCTGAAAAAAAAAAATGTCCATGCAAATAAAAATAATATAAAATTGAAAAATCTGTTTATTACTATAACATTCAACTTCAATTATATATTTTCCGGCCAAATCACACTCAGACAAAATACATTTTTCAGTCCATCTCCCTAAATTCCGTCTTACGTTTCTCAGTTGTTGTGGAGTCACTTCTTCACAGGCCTCTCTTATTCTCTCGCACAACTCTTTCCCGTTTGTTGGTCTTGTCTTGTAAACGCTTTCTTTAAGTGTTCCCTACAAAAAGAAATGTAAGAGTGTGATGTCCGGAGACCTGGGAGCCCACTCAATGAGGGGGCTACTGCGACCTATCCATCTACGGTGGTATAAATAATCATTAATCCACTCCCATACAATAAGAACTTTAAATTGAAACTCCACCTAATAATGAATAACACTTGACGATATTTTCAAAATACCACAGCTAAAAATGTGGAAAGTGTCACCTGTGACTTTTCTTTATTGGCAAATACGCTGCAAATGACCAAAAATTGATTTCACAAGTTCTGTCAAGACGCCTATGGATGCTTGTTTATTTGCCAATAAAGAAAAGTCACAGATGATATTTTCCACATTTTTAACTGTGGCGTTTTGGAAATATCGTCAAGTGTTATTCATTATTAATGATAATAGATGAAAATCGTCTTACGAAAGTGAAATAGTGAAATTAGTAAGTGACAATGTGCGCTTTTTTCGTGAAACAGGCGAAGAATTTAATAGAAGGCATCCAGATCTTCTCTCAGTATCTAACACGACAGTACTTAGAATAATGTTTAATTCTAGAGGAGGAGTCATATTAAAAAAGTAGCAAACCGAAACCGAAATCGTGTCTATTAAATCTTAATTTTTTTGAGAAATAATGAAAATAATGCAAAGTTAAGTCTTTGACAGATCTTTCGAATTTTTAGAAATAAAATAAAGCTATTTAAACCAAATTTTCTTCATAACTTGGAGAAGGGAGGTCTGGTGAGGAGATTGGAGTTTTGTTTATGTATTTAAGGAAAATTCTTGAATGATTGTAGATTTAAAAAAAATTATATGTACTGACAAGGCAATTTTCACTACTAGTGGCACCGTGTCTACTGAAAATAGTAGATATTGATCATTTGACAATCCTCAGTGGGTAATTAATTGCAAAAGACAGTATTCTGAAAAGGTGAACGTGTTTTGTGGGATTATCGGTGAGAATTTGATCGGTCTATTTCTTTTTATGAAAAATTTCACGGCGGCTAAACTGTTGCAATTCTTTAGGACCACTTTCACAGAGGCGTTGGAAGAGCTTACTCCCCTCAATTTATACTTTGACATGTTTCTCCAATTAGATAGAGTTTTAATTGCTCCTATTGTAGGGGAATGGATTAACAATCATTTTTACAATATAATAGATCGATAAGTCGCAATAGCCCCTCATAGATTCGTAATGTCTCTTATTGAACACTTAAATATATCTAGACTATCCTGCAGGCTTATGCTATCAATTGCGCGTCTTACTCGAAAAAAGTGATTCAGTCAACTGTGGGTCTTTCTGTCACACAAATAAATAACAAAAAGAATCCAAAATATATTTTTCTTCAATTATTTATGAACATTAGAAAAAATTTTGCTAGGTCAAGGCACCCTAGAGAATTAAAATTTGCTGTATAATTTCAAAATGGTGGATAGAGTCATGAATTTAATATAGTCATATGCAGAATGACCTCTAGATTCTAAAAATCCAAAAATATACAGGGAGTTCCATATAAATCAAAAGTTCGGGTCACATCTCCATCTCCACTTCCGGGTAACAAAAAGCCGTAACTTCTTAAAATGTGGTTTTGGTAACATGTGACACATGCCAAATTTCATCTCGATACGCCGAGAAATAAAGATATGGCGGCGGGAAACTGATCACATTGACACCCGGTGTATTAAAATTTTATAAACGTTATTAAATATTACTGGAGTCATTCAGGATTGATATATTACTGGGAAAGAACTGTTTCCATACGTGCAATTAATTTTAGTAACGCAAATAACCAAGAAATGTATCAGCTGAAATGAAACTAGTTATTAATTTTTCTGGCAGGTCGTTGACCTAGATGTGAAACCGCCCCTGTTTCCACCTACTATATACTAAATTAATAACTATAAAAATAATGGTGATCCAGCATTTCTTAAAATAAAAAGTATTTTGAAGCTTAAGTGGGATAGTAGCGTAATAAATAGATAATTTTAGTCTTTTTCTTTATCATGAGAGTTCATATATCTTAGGTTCGTTATTTTTTAAAATTAAGTCCATATGTCCCCGTTGAAACGCCCCGTATATGGGCCAGTTGTTTTTCAAATTATATCCTATTTATTATCAATATTGAATTATTTTAAGAAGTTTTAAAGGCGCATTTACGTAATATTCAAATTTCTGCATTAAATAATTTTATTTTCTATAATAAAGAATGAGTTTAAGAACGTCCAGAAACACGTAGCTTTGTATATAATATCAAGTAGTCAGGCGCTCGTTGGTAATGCCCTTTACATGTAACCCATCAACGTCCCTTGAGACGCATATAAAGAAATCACAGAAACGTGCATTTAGGTCTCATTCCGATATCGAACTCTGGAGGAGACGAAACACCAGGTAGAGCCTTCGGCGCCAGGTTTTATAGCAGATAGACCTGCTGTTTGTAGAGTAGCAAGCGAAATTCCGATGCCGGAGTTTTATAGCAGATATATGACTGATGGTCGAGAGGTGAGCGCACTTGCCTCTCACCCAAAAGTTCCGGGTTCGATCCCCGGTCGTGGCAGTGGAAAATACTGTGAGAGGGATTTTTCCACTATACACGGATATTGGGTGTGTGTCCCTTGTCTCTAAATGTGTAGCCCCCTCCCACACAAGGCTCTTCTAGAGCCTTCCGGGATAAAGGGGGTCGTCATTATTTGTGGTGTATTTATTATTATTATTATACTCTGGTTTACCCTAGCCATCAAGAAGTTCAGCTTCTCCGAGAATGCGACTAGATATCCTGGAGAAAACATAATGGAAACGGCTACAAGCCCTACGGGAGACATAGCCGAGCCCTCGTGCAATAGACCGATTCACAGCCTCCTACAGTTACCTACGATCTGTTAAGAATGTGTAAGCGCTCCCTCCCTCTCTTTTGAGGGGAAGCAGCCAGTTACTTGATGGGAAGGAGACAGTAAGCAAAGTGTTGAAGCCCCCTTAAGATTAAGTGCACTGAAGAACACATCATTTAAAACTCATTATTTATTATTGCAAAAACTATAAAATGAGCTAACAAGCTCGAAACTAGTCTACGACTGGCAATGCACAACAGCCTTTCTTTAGGATTAATCTGCCTTCTGGGGGCTTATTGCAGTCGGATTTTATTTTGCGTTTTCTGATTGAAGACGTAGTATGTCGGTGTGGGATGTTCAATAATAATCTCATAGGTCCTCATATTCTTGAAGGTGGCTTAAATGGTGAGAATTATTTAGAGTTTTTACAAAATACCCTACCAAATTGATTAAATAATGTAAACACAAACGCATTTTTCGGTACAAGTCGGAAATTATTTGAATGAATAATATACAAATAGGTGGATTGGTCGGGGTGGTCCCGTTGCATGGCCCCCGAGATCACCAGATATCATACTCCTTGAAATGGTGACTTTGAATGTTTGGTGGTATTTAACGATGAATACACGTTATTTGAGAATTATCGGTTGTACTTGAAATTTTCCAGCATTATTTTTGAAAAACTGCAAATTTTGGTTAATTCCAGCAATGTAATGACTTTTTTATTACCTTTGACATGGTGTATGTTAAGTTTGATTGAAAATTATCATCAAATATCTATTTTGAGCATCTTATCTAAAATACCTGAAAGAGTGGGGTATAACAGGATTTCAAACTTTGTTGAAAAAAACCATCTATTGACGTTATCTCAGCATGGTTTTCGATCGGGAAAATCGGTTGAGACGGCATCCTGTCATCTACTGGAGCATGTATATCAGTGCTTGGACCAGGGCAGGTATGTGGTCTCACTAATGTTTGATCTTTCCAAAGCCTTTGATACCGTCAACAAAGACATATTGAGCTTTAAACTACAGAGCATTGGTATTAGAGGAAATATTCTTTCATGGTTAATGTCATATACGGAAAATAGATCCTTGGTTGTACACTTAAATGGGGAAAAATCTGACGTACATGATGTTGAGCTTGGTGTTCCTCAGGGTTCCGTATTAGGTCCTTTACTGTTCATGTTATATGTTAATGATTTACCCTGTTACATTAAAAATTGTCACGTGGCAATGTTTGCTGACGACACAACAATTACTGTGTCAGCGGACACTTCTGAGGAACTTCAGTACCTTGTTAGTAATACTATTGAGTCACTAAGCACATGGTGCCAAAGAAACAAACTCATCCTAAATAGGAAAAAAACTGTGCTTTTAAATTTTCATTTGCAGAGACCTGTTCCAAATGATATTATTCTTTATGAGAATATTACTAGATCTGAATCAGTAAAATTACTTGGCGCATTACTTGATCACAAGTTATCCTAACCATGTATGTAACAAACTAAATAAATCATACTTTGCAATGTTAGAGTTGAAATCAACTCTAGATAAAGATGGTTTAGTTAATATTTATTATTCTATGGCATATAGTCACATATCGTTTAATATTATGGCATGGGGCAGAACTATAGAATTACAGAGGGTCTTTATAGGACAAAAAAAGAATTATCCGATTGATCTTTGATCTGAAAGTTACTGAAACTTGCAGAGATATATTTATAAACAAATCAATTCTCACTGCTCCGTCTATATATATCTTAAAATGTCTCACATTTACTAAAATTAATATAGAATATGAGAGCAAACTTTCATAACTATGTAACGAGACATGGTGAACTCCTCAGTATTCTTTTCCATCGCACAAGTGCCTTTAAGCGTTCCCCTTACTATAATTGTATCAATTTGTATAATGCTCTTCCCGAGGAGATTCGCAGTGTCTCGCAGTACATGACATTTAAAAAAAAAGTGAAAGAGTACTTGTCTACAAACTGTTTTTACTCTATAACAGAATTTTATGTAAAAATTAATATTTGTGCTCTTTTATGTTTCATGTGATCTTTCTTTTTAAATATTCACTATTTTATTTTAGTTTTATCCTTATATTGATTTTATCTTGCTCGACAGTTAAATTATGCATACATTTATGTGTGTATATTTAAATTATGTGTTTGTGTGTATACACAATATATTATGTGTTTGTTTGTATATCGTGTATATATATATTTTACGTTTGTTTAATTACTGATAATGTATTTGACGTGCCATATGTACATATTTGTATCTGATTCTGGCAAATAAATTATTATTATTATTATTTATTTTTGAAATTTTAAAGCTTTTTATATTTTTTATAGGACTGATCGAAAAGAATTATTTATAACAATTGAAACTGTCATCTAAGTACTAACCGCGCCTAACGTTGCTTTACATCGCATATCTAAGTATGTGTGGTATGTACATAGTAAAGATGCATCTAGGCTCGCCTCCCGGTACCTACTATATACACATAATATTCACACCGTGCGAACAAATTCTTCCTCTCGTCTTCTTTCATTCTCCGCTGCTGCACCGGCACACAGATCTGCCGCATGTCGTGCTCGTTTAAGCGTCAACGATTCTAGAAGTATGTACCGCAAATATGTAATTATATACAATACCATTATTACTACTTTTTTTTTGTGGGAGGGAAAATCTCTTCGGGTACCAAGCGCATAGTTCTTCCCTCGCACGGTGATGTGGTGTGACCACTAACCCCCTCCCCCCCCCCCCTTGAGCGCTCTGGACATCAGCCGCCTTAATTAAGACATATCCTTGGGGCAAAGCCACAGTCCAAAATATCTTTTCCAGCTTTTCGCTTTCCTATTTTTTTTTATATTCGTATTTGCCTCTCTTTAAATTCCTTAATTTTTAGGATACGTTTAATGTACTCGTGAACCAGTTTCCATTTATTGGAGTCTTCGATCATTTATCCGACAATGTTTTCTACTGTCATATCGATGCCTATGTCTTGCCTCAGATTTTCCCTCTCGTTTTGCCACCTTTTGCAGTTAATTGTATGAGTCACCGTGTCAGCCAATTCGTCATATGTAATCTCTAAACGAGCCGTGCCCCGTAAGCACCTGCGTTAAAAAATAATCGGTCTGCCTGTGTCTACACTCAATCCATTCCTTCACGTTTAGGACCAATCGTTTTGTCCACAGTACAATTTCAAAAGTTTAATCTAAATATAATATTTTGAATGTTACGAACTATTACATAAACTGCATAGTTAAGATTTGTTTGAACAAAACAAAGGCGTTAATCCTTGTCTCCTTTGGTATATCATCACGATCATTTTGATATTTTGAGCTGCTAATTACTCAGCATCTAAGAGCTTCATAAGTTTGTCACTGTAATTATTGTGAAGTGACAAAAGTTATAGTTTCTTGCAGTAATTGTAAATCTGTCACTTGGCGTCTGCCTCCTAATTATCAAAACGAGATAAAAGAAAGGTCTTTTTGTTGGCTCACCCAACGCGGTGATGTTGGTAAATGATTCAGGGAAATTTCTTCAGCGCGAAAGTTATGCTCGAGTATGAAGTATGATCCGGCATGGCATCCGGCCAATCCACAAATCGCACAGAAACTTATTTCGCCCAGTCAGGTTTACTGCCAATTAAAACGTATACCATGTAGATGCACTCTACCATCTAGTAAATTCTAAATATTTCGATGTTATTCACAGGAAGTTGACATATATGTGCAACAGAAATATACTTAACTCTTAATTTGATTTTATTGCTGTGTTTGTGCAATATCTGGTGTTTTGAATTAGATTTAAATTAAATATTTAGAAAAACTTGACAGGTTGTATCCAGCGAATTTTTGATGAAGCAAAGTTTAATAGGAATGGCAAGAACATTGGCTCCAAGAGAAATTTATGCAGAAGGGGATATAAATGATGATGATAAATTTCAGGTATTTCTTTCTCAGTTAAGAGCTGTTCGGAGTGTATTTGTCATCCATGCTTCCAACTTTAATTGTAAATGACTTCACGTCAATAAAATAACGCAGCCTAATGTACGGTGTGCTTGGAAAGAGAGAGATAGAGATGTAATAGAATATGACATTGGACAAATTTATTATACCTAATCTTTAAATTTCTCGGTACATTTGAGGACATTAGGGCTAATTTTATTTTAGTTCTACAAAAGGGAAAATGTTTATTTTAATAATACCTATGTGGCATGATAAGAATTATTTTTGCAAATCGAAAATAGAAGAGAAAACATATTTTTTATATATATACTTTTTCTATCATCATCCCACATTGTAACATGTTTTAATGTCTTTTAGTGAAAGCGATTTTTTAAAATAATGATTTATGTGAGAGTAAATTGAACCGTCTTTCCGGCTTATATCCGGAGCGCTCTTAATGAATTTTAATGAAAATATGGTCAATATAACTAATGCTTTCGTTCTCTTGTTATTTCATTTATATAAGATTTAAAACTGTGAGAATATAATATATTTAGGTATTCCAGGTTTACTTTACTGTTGTCATTTTGTTGGTATTGGTCCAGGGAAGTAATAAATTCTATTGGGCAAGTTGAGGGAGGTCTATATATGGCTAACAAGCTTATGTTATTTTTGTTTATATCTGTATATCAAGTTTTATAATGTTTATCTCATTTATTGTAATAAGCTTATATTCGTAATTCAGGTGTTGTCTTATATACAGGGTGTCCGGAAACAAACTAGAAAAAATTTACTGTATTGGGGTTCTTCATATAAAATTTTTCAAAATGCCACTTCGTTTTCAAGTTCTCCTCCAATATGGGATAATAGCTTGGGGTGGCGTAAAAAAGAGTTACTTAAAGCCTAGGGCCTCTAGAAATCTTGCAAAAAAGCATAATAAAAATAATATTCAATTAAACTATTAGATTTTTCTCTGATACTTCATCAACAAAAGACTGGACCAGAGGCTGCACAATGAACTGCCAATAATTATAAGAGAGAGTAAAAGCTTAGTTATCTTTAAAAGACAAATTAATAAATGGCTGAGGGAACAAGAAAGATCTCATAAATGATATGACAAATTTAATATAATGTAATTATAGGCATAATAAGTTACATAGGTACTCTACATTGTATTTGTTATTATACTTAATACTACCCATCCATATACAAGTTCTTATAAGTCAAATATTCTATAATTATTATAATGAAATTATTTAATTGTACTTTTAACATCTAAATATAATATTCTACAAATTTATGAATACACATTATTATTAGAATAAAATTGTATTGACCACTTAATCAGAATAATGAAAATAATAGTATCTAGTAAAAAAGAACTACAGGTATTCCTAGACGCAGTGTCACTCGACTGGCTTTCCACAGGGAAGTATTTTAGGATGCATGTCATAAACTATTTACATATCAAACCTTACAGAATCTTTACTGTTATCATTTTTATGCTGATGGCAAACAGTCTTAATGTTCTTTTAATAATGAAGAAACAATACATACGTCAATGTCTAGGTTCTTCTAATGAATTCTTTGATGCAGTCGTAATAAATAAACATTTTACTTGCCCAACAGGTACAACCTAATTACAGTGCAAAAATGATGCACAATTCTATAATCATAGCTTATTTGTTAGAAGAAATTATATGAAAAACTTATAATATAGCAAAATTCTATAACATAAGACTTTTTTAAATATTTTTTTAACGTCGGCCTATTTCCGCTACTGAGGCCTAACACTGACGCCTGTAGACGAGCTACTCCCAATCAGGAATTTTGCCCAACCTTTTCTCTTTCGAAAAGTAGGGATCTTTTACTTGCCTAACGTTTAATAGACGGACTGACGACTTTACATGCCCTCTGGAGGATGGTGTATCCCCTACACAATCCCCGCCTAAGATTGCATAGCTGCCGCGCATACACTGATATACAATCCGATGGAAGAGTGAGGCGAGGACGCGGTCTTCTTTGAAACGGTCACCCATAATTATATGTTAAAAACCTGTCTTCCTTTGTTACATATGAACGTATGAATGCAGTACGAAAAGAGGAGAAAATACCGTCCCTAGCACAGCATGTAAAATCCACAAGACACAAGATAGACTTCGACAAATCCAGAAGAGTAGCTAATATCGAGCACTATAAGTCAAGGGTTACACCAGAGAGGCCATAGAGACCGAAAATAGACCACAAAATCTTAATAAACGAGATGATACGCAGAGATTGCCCAGTTTTTGGAAGCCCGCTCTTGTGGGAAGAACCGTAACCGAACCAATCACGAGAAGGTACGTTCAAGTTTGACAAATAGTGAAGAAACACAGCAACCTGCCCGAAATGGAGCCGAGCGCTGACCAATCAAGGAGAACCACGGCATTCTGCGGCACCAATTGGACACGAGGATGCCCGCTCACTAGCGAGAAGTCATGTGGAGCGTGACGTTTCAGCGAGGCCACTTATCGGGTTGGTTCACACGCCCGCTACGCCTACCACAGGTGGTGGGGAACCGGTAACACGTAGCCAAACGCGCAGGCGTGCCCTAGACTGCAGCATATATAAGGAGCCGCACAACGCGGGGAACGTCAGTTCAGTTCGAGCAACAAGGAGCAGCAGTAGGCAGCTTTCAGTGAGACCCTGAAGATGGCAGATGATCTTCTGCTGAAACGTCGTTTAGACAACCGTGACTCCTGGAGAAGCCGACCATCGACGCGGGAGAGCACCTGGAAATACAATAACACTTCATTTAACACCCGCGAAAACCTAAAAAACAACATAAAGAAGAATATTTGAACAAACAGAATAAATTACTATAAATATCAATAAAACAATTCATTTCAAGTTATTCTCACTGCATAACAACCAGATGCCAACTTTTTACTTAAATTAGAGACGTGTACATCAAATTTTAGCTTCTCATCAATATGTAAGCCAAGCAATTTAGTACGAGGTTTATTCTCAATAAGTTAGTTTGTTGGTAATCCAAGAAATGATCAGCATAGGTAAACTTGAAAGTAAGTATATTCGTTTCGTTTATATTGAATTAGAATCACACCATTTTTTTCTTTACATATATCTGACTTTATAATATCTCGTAGACTGTTAACATTTTTACTATGCCACAGAATGAAACTATCGTCTGCAAAAAGCCTAAAAGTGCCTTGAATGTCAATAGTGGCTAAGCCGTTTATGTATAACAAAAATAAAATGGGCCCTAGTACAGATCCTTGTGGCACATCACAGTTAATATCTGCCGAGGATTTTTACTACTTGAGTACGCTGAGATAGGTACGATTTAAACCAACTAAAAATTTCACCCCTAAAACCGTAGCACAAAAGTTTTTGAAGCAGTATTTCATGATTTATGCTATCAAAGCTCTCGGAAAATCGTAAAACAGTGTACCAACAGCCTCGCTATCATTTAAGTTGAGGTACTTCTTTTCTAAAAATGCTAGAATGGCATCAGATGTGTTTTTAGAATTTTTAAATCCGAACTAATTTTTATTTAATAAGTTTTTTTTATTATTTTTGACAACGTGGACAGTAATGATATGGGTCGGAAATTTGATGGATCATCTACTTCCCCACTCTTATGGAGAGGGATGACAATTGTTTTTTTGTCTGATGGAAATACACCCCTTGCAAAGAATTCATGATTCATTAATTGCTGCTGTCACTAATACAGTCTGGTAGGATTTCAAATACCCTTACTGACATATTATCAATTCCAAATGACAGTTCATTTTTTATTTCTTTTATGGTTTCTTTTAGTTGCCCAGATTCTGCCAGTATGTTTATACATCAGGGCGTCTATTACGAGTCCATAGCCTAAAAAATTTCAAACATAATTTGCTTGTCACGGAATAGAGCAAAGGTTTAACTTATAATTCGTTAGAATAAGTTCACAAAATATGTTCAAGAATGGCTGAACTAAATAATATGTATATGTAATGATAGCGGTGTATTAATAAAATTAATTTATATTTATTTTCATTTATTGGCTCACAGGGACAGAACTTTATGAATTGCTGACATTATACTGAATGTTTATATATAAGTCACGGACCACGTATCAAGTCTAAATATGATGTCATTAGTTAACTGATTTTCAGTTGTCATCATAACATTCATAACACTCACAAAATAGCCATATTATTTTAAATCTAATTTAGTTTGTGTCTTTGTACAAAATAGTCTAATTAATATATTAATACTTTATTCTCTCCTTCGCTTTTTTCCCAATAATTACACAAAGTAGCATCGCTGATCGTCCCCCAACGAGGTAGGTGTTTTCAAAGTAAGCAGAAATTACCAAAACATCCTTACTAAATCATGAGCGCCAGTTAGTTAAGTCATCACTTCGTTTTTCGTGCCCGTCGTAATCCCTCGCAGACATTTTTTGTTTGTACATAAAATTCTTGTTGTGATAGTGTTTATACAGTGTTGCCGTTTTTACTATGTTAAAATGCCAAAAAAAAAAAAATAGTGAAATAATCAGACTAAAATATGGCATGTTGATTAAAAAACTCGAGCGGCTCAGAACAGTTTCCTGAGTTCTTCTGATTTGCCACAAGAGAGAGGGAGGAGATTACCTGTAAGTACTTAATGATTCCTATAGTATTAATAAAATAATAATAATAACAAAATTTTAACAATAACGAAATAAAAATATTCTGTGCTTACAAAGAGGTAGTCGTTACACTACCAAAATAATTTATGGTGGACAGTCGATATTAGACTTATTATATTTCCGAACTTATAAGAATAAAGATTTATTATGTAAGTAGTTAAACTACAACAAACCAGATTGTAAAACACTTCCATATATAGTCGTTATACTATACGAAGTAGGTACCTAGTATTGTGTAATAACTACATCATAAATAAAAACAAAAAATTACTACCAAGATATTTTACATATCAATCGAATTTCAAAAACTAGCAGAACCGTCACGCAGGGTAGCGCAAATCATTCTGGGGTTTCAAGCACTAATTTAAACTTCAAGGTATTCAATACCAGGAAAAACCGCCCACCATCCCCCAATCGTTCATTCATGAATGAGCGGAAAAAATCGTCTTATTAGGATATTATGTCGACTGCCTTTAAAATGTGGAGAAAATTGGGTACCCAAAACGTTGTCGTTTTACAATGAATATGGGGAAGGGAAATACATTTCAAATATCTATTCTGCTTTTACAAAAATATATCAAAAAAGTTCAAATGTCTACTATAGAACGACATGCATGCGATAAACAAATAAATTTACTAATGAAAATAGGTGCTATCATTGAATGTAAATCGGAACCTGTTGAATTTTTGTCGACATGTTTTTTAAGTGAAAAACCAAACGGAAATTATAGATTCACATTAATCTTAAAAGAATTGAATGAATTCATCGAAGCTCCGCATTGCAAAATAGAAGATTTCAAAAGTGTCATAAAGTTATTAACAAAAGAATTACAACTGGCTAATATCGATTTAAAAGATGCATATTATCTCATCTCCATTAACAAGAAATATAAGAAATACCTTCGACTTGTATTCAGTGCAAAATTGTATCAATTTACCCGTCTTCATTCATTTTCAAAACTTTTGAAACCAGTAGTTGAAACGTGGAATATTCTATTTATTGGTTACTGGCATTGCTTTGTAAAAAAGAAGTTGATGAAATGTCATTTAAAACGGTTATTTAAAAAAAAAATTTTGATGAAAATTGACTGAGATATAGTCGCTCGAACTTAGCCATTTTTTAGATTTTTATCGCCTGTACGTTGATATTGCTTTAAATCTTATTTTATACAACTATTTGTAAATTATAAACATTTCATTCTATCTCTTCAATAACATTTTCAAATTGAATCTCGATATCTTCATCCACGTCTTCAAGGACATCCTCTTCTGTAATCTCTGCTTTTTGTATATTGTCGCAATTGACACCCATACATTCTTTGCAAAACATAGAACAAGTTAGTCCTAGTTTCCTGCAACCACAGCTTCCGTGACAACCTGTGGTACATCCGCAAGTAATTTTTTTGAGCAAAATCTCTGGTACAAGAGGTTCATTCGTGGAATTAGCTATCAATCCATATTTTGATTTTTCCAACCCCAGTGAAGAGGGTTTAAACGCTTACCATTTCGCTGCTATATTTGAAAATATGTCCGTGCTGTTTAACGGCATCACGTGTTGGCAGTAATTGGGCCAGAAAGAATTTTGCACTTTTTGATAATTTGTAAAAAGTTGGAAGCGACAGCTACTAAGGGTCTTATTTAACTTTGCCGCATACAAAGAAGCTGCAATAAATTCTGATGCAGAACCTATGTCTTCTTCAGTTGCATTGTCGCGCAAAAACGTGTCCATCGCAGTTTTATACATTTGTGAAAATAATTATTCAATATTAACAAACTAACTTGAAATACATTGTTTTATATTTTGTTATAAGAAATCAGATTTAAAACAATATAAAGGTGAAAAAAATTTGAGCGACTATATCTAAGTCAATTTTCATCGAAAAAACTTAAGTTATAGGCGAATAGGTAAAAAAAAACAAAAAAATAGATTTTTTGTTTTCTTTTTTTAATTGTTCTTTTTATACTTTTCGCACAAAAAATGTTTTTTATTTTTTTAAATAAGCCATTTTGTTGGGAAATTTGATTCTCTAATTTAATAGCACTCCGCAGTTTTCTCCGTCTAATCTACTGCTACCAACTCTGTAACATATGAAAAATACCACTAAACATCCATATCCTAGCCAGGATTCGAACCCGGGACTCCTTGGTTGCAAGCTTAACATTTTTTTTTACCAATTAAAATAATTGTATTGATTATTATATACAGGGTTACTGGTAATTCGATACATTCCTTTGGAGATGTGATGGGGCATGATCTAAGAAGTAAATTTAGCCCTAACATATATTATGCAAAACTCAATAGTTTTTGAGATATTTAATTTTTTTTGTTTTTCTCAAAAAGTAGATCTTAATGTCCTAAAAGTTAATTTTCGAAAAATCTATTTGACATTTTTAAATTTTTTTTTACTGGATTACTTGTCCAATATTATAGATATCCGTTTGGAATGAAAAATATCTGGAAACATTTCGATCATGTGAACATCTGAAATAAAAACTTTAAAAATTTTTTTTTTTAAATCAGCCATGAAATTTACCTATTAGGTTTTTTCAAAAAAATATTAACGCAACACGCGTATAAATTATTATAAAAACTGCCTTATTTCAATAGCTATCTAACAAGGTACAAATGTTCAATGTACCCTTAATAGTTCTAAGAAAATACTAGTAAAAATAACACAAGCAGTACGAATTTTATTTTTAGATAAACAGTAAAAAACATTTTAAAAGAGTACAATTCTTCATTAATTTCAAAGTTGTACTTTATTTTTTATATGTCTTGCTCAAAATGGGAGCCCCTATTCCGTATACAGACGCAGCGTCTTCTTATTTCTGTCCTTGTTACTCTGGTTGTCAGATTATGCCTTATGTGTTGGGCAGCATCGACTATCCTTTATCTAAGGTTTTCTATAGTATTGACTAGTGTGGCATAGACCATCTCCTTCATATGACCCCATACGTAATAATCAAGGGGTGTTAAGTCAGGGCTTCGCGCTGGCCAAGGTATTGGGCCCGCTCTTCCAATCCAACGGTTAGGGAAACGTTGATCAAGTAACTGTCGTACTGTCAGCCGATAATGTGCTGGATAACCGTCGTTCTGAAACATCATTCGCTGTCTGACGGCGAGAGGAACATCTTCTAAAATCACCGCCAGATTTCCCCGTTTAAATTTTGAGAAAGAAAGTGTGGCCCTATTAAATAGTGGCCAATGACTCCCATCCACACATTAATAGAAAACTTCATTTGGAAACTAGTTTCACGTGTTAACTTGGGATTTTCCTCTGCCCAATAATGTAGGTTGTGGAAATTTGTTATACCCTTGCGATTAAATTTCGACTCGTCCGTCCATAAAATACTTGTTAAAAAATTTGCACTTTCTGCATCTGAATTTAACATAAAGCGGCAGAATTCCACTCTCCTTCCAGGATCACCTTCCTCCAAGCCTTGGAGAGGGGTATAGTGGTAAGGATGACATCCAACTCTACGTATCGTAGACCAAACTTTCCATTGTGACGCTCCGGTTAGTCTTGCGACTTTATTAGTTGAAATAATTGGGTCTTCCTCAAAATACCTCAATATTTCTTCCTCATCATCTGGTTCATAAACGGGAGGAGCACCAGCGTCACTTCTTCTACATTTTACGCAGCCAGTTTCAGCGATATTTCGATATGCCGTACTGAATACACGTGCATTTGGTAAGCGGCGTTTAGGGTACCAAAGACCATATTCTCGGCGAGCTTCAGTAGCGTTGCCGCCACAGTATCCATAGACAAACAAGATATCAGCGTATTCTGCGTTGGCATACGCGGCCATGGCACAGAAAACACAATAACAACAACTAATAACAACAACTACGAGCAAAATCAAAATCTTCGATAACTAATTTAACAAGACCAACAAACTTAAGGGACACAGAGATAAGAATGTCAGTTAATGACTATATGCACAAACGTCAAAGTCAAGGACTGACTGACTTAAATGAAAATGAACGATTAGTCGTTTAATAAATTCCGCCACCAGCATTATCTTTACTAATTTTTTATTAGAACTATCAAGGGTACATTGAACATTTCTACCTAGTTAGATAGCTATTGAAATAAGGAAGTTTTTATAATAATTTGTACGCGTGCTACATTAATATTTTTTTGAAAAAACCTAATAGGTAAATTTCATAACTGATTTAAAAAAATATATATTTACAAGTTTTTATTTTAAATGTTCACATGATCGAAATGTTTCCGGATATTTTTCATTCCAAACGGATATCTATAATATTGCACAAGTAATCCAAAAAAAAAAAAAAATTTACAAATGTCAAGTAGATTTTTCGGAAATTAACTTTTAAGACATTAAGATCTACTTTTTTGAGAAAAACAAAAAAAATGAAATATCTCAAAAACTATTGAGTTTTGCATAATGTATGTTAGGGCTAGATTTACTCTTAGCTCATGCCCCATCACATCTCCAAAGGAATGTATCGAATTACCAGTAACCCTGTATAATCCATTATTAACTAATGTATTTATTTCATTTATTTATGTACGTACATACATATATATTTATGTCCTAGAGGGAATACGATAGCTTTCGTAGAACCAGGAGCACATAAAGGCGAGGAGCATACTTAGCCCGGCATTGGAAGACAGTTAATTTAAATACGTAAAGTTAAGTTAAAAATAAAAATTCACTATTATAACTGCTGCCCTTCTATCAAGTCTAACGCGTTGAGCCACTGAGCTGGTATTTGTTGATTCAAATCTAAAATCACTTGTAAACATTACTCGTAAGTCTCTACGATTTTCACGAGCTAAATCCACACCATTTATGCAATAATTAAATAAAATTGGATGTTTTCTTTTCGAAAAAATTAGTGTTATGCATTTGTCTATATTAAATTCCATATTATTCGCGCCAAACTAATAGTTAATAATTTGATCTAAGAAACGAAGTAATGATCCAACAGGCGCTCATGATTCAGGATGTTTCAGTAATTTCTGCTTTGATAATGTTAAAGAACCTACCTGGACGTATCAAATACCATCATCTTGCTTGAAGTCAGAAAAATCTCCTTCGAAGGGATTTTGCCTCGGATTTTGCGGAACCGTAACGAAATCCAGCTTTCCGAAAATATTTTGCATGAACCGCGTGCGATGCGTAGAAATGCTGTCGGAAGATATAATAACTGCTATGAAAGTTCTCGCGACACGAATGCTAAATGTTGTTTTTGTAAATTGTAACAAAAATTTAATTTTTTGGAACTGCAACAAAAAACGTCCCACGGGGCGTAATTGTTGTAGTCAGAATGAACGACATCCCACGGTGCGCGATTTATGTAATTATAACGAAGAACAACGTTCCATGGAATGTAATTTTTGTAACTGCAACGAAAGAAGTCGCACGAGATGTTAATTGCGTGACTGCAACGAAATTTCCTCGAAAATCAACCTGTAGTCCCAAACAAAAATCTTTTTTACGATCCGATGTTGTGTAGCACGGCTCCTCATGCATGGTATGGACTATGAGGACGAATTAATAGTTCCGCAATAAAATCGCTGAAAGGAGATTTTTGCGGGCGACAATTGTTTTTGCTTTTTTCTTTGCTACAGATAAATCAATCAATTTTTTTATTCTAAAAGTATATCCAAAAGATGCAAGGCAATACAAATTAAGAAGAATTAAATGCAATGAATTCCTGTGTACAACAACTAATCCCGAAGAAGGTCCACAACTAATTTCAGGGATCAAAATTAAGCTGGCATCTTAAAATGATGTTATACGAATGACTTCCTATTATCCGCCAGACATTTGTCACGTCGATGACAGCTTAAACGATTTGTTAAATTTGACGTGACCAAGTAAGCAGTGCATCCTAAAAAAATGTTATAAGTATTTATATCAATGTGATCTGCTAGTTAACTTTTCAAGCACGCCCCATCTATTTTAAAAGCGGACAAAAATGCAGCAATCACTTCAAGAGTGTAAATCAATAATTGGCTACCAGCCAAACTGTATTTTTTCGTTTTCAGTATAAAAATTTGGCATCCGGTGAAATGAAGCAAATGTTAAAATAAACTCCAAGTATTTTATAATTGCATCCAGACATGTTTTACTCAGCAAGCTAAGAAATGTGTGGTTATTAAAAATTTATAACATTTATTATCGTATACTGCCTAATAGGAAACACGTTAGGTGCAGGGAAAAAATAGTGTTTTAATTAGTTAGGATTGCCATAAATATCGACAAATAAAACGGAATGTTAGTAGATGAGCGGGGTCAGTAAATTAAAGCTAAACCTGGCTGTGACTTATCGATATATTTCACAAACAGCTTGTCATAAATAAAAAAAATTGCAATAAACACAAATACAGGCTGTCCATTTTATCAGGGCACTCGAGAAAATCTCTCTTAATATCGATCGTACAAAAAAAATTTTTACGAAAATTGTACCGATTTATATAACCTACAAAATGGTTTAAAGACATTTGAAATCCATGGCCTGCTTTAAGAGTTATGGCGGAAAATATCGAAAATGCGGAAAACGTCTAGACCAAATATCTCCGTTATTTGAAGAGATACGAGAATAATTTTAAGGTGAAAATTTTTTGCAAAACAGAGCGTTTCAACGAGGTTTTATCTAATTTTTTTTAAAACCGCTGTATTTTGAGATTACTCTTCAGGCTGTTAAAAAAATTATTTTGAAACGGGCGGGAAATTGCGCCATTAAATAGAGTATTTTCCTCCCTTTTCAATGATATATCACACGCCATATTTATTCATTGGTACTACGTTAGTAATTATAAAAATATTTTTTTTAAACCAATAATTTTTTTTTAACAAGCATTATACTTGCCGTGGAGAAGTATGATTATATAAAACGATAAAATAATTCAATAAGTTGTTCAAATCTTTGCTATAATAAAACATTAACACAATTAAGAAGAATAAAGTAAATTCAGGTAACAAAAACAAAATAATAATCAAGAAAGAAACATGGAGCAATTATGGAAAGAGTATTCGCAATTATGTCAATGTATAGAGGTCCTCCATAAAAGCGTCACTCCTTGCTCAGAAAGTTAAAATGTTTTTACCAATTAATTTAAGTATAATATCCATTTGTTTGTATTTCATGATTTCACTATTATTTCAATTATTTTAAAATAGTTGGCTATGAACAAACTTGACAATATAATTTTTTGACAGATCATCTCAGTTAATACTGAAACTCTCACTCAATCACACTTGTTTAAGTATTTAGAATTTTCAAAAATGATTTTCACACATCCATCGTTATAATATGTTCGTTACATATTGCCAATGCAATTTTAACTCTGTATTAGCTCAAGTAGAATATAAAAACAGATTTCCACAAGCACTACAGCCGAATGAAACTCTGTTCAGAAAATTAGCTACGAAACTGAAAAATAATCATTCATTTTTAAAGAAGAAGACAAGGTTGAACAGTGTTACTGATAATGTAAATAAGGTAAACCGAGTTATTAATTATGTAAGAAATAAAAATACAGAAAATTTGGAAACATCATTAAGAGAAATTCAAATTGCTTATTATATAAATAAAACAAGTGCTAGAAAAATTTTAAAGAAAAATGGTTACCGGTGTCATAAAGCCAAAAAAGTTCACAATTTACAAGCGGGAAACAAACCAAGGAGGCTGTTGGAAAAGAAGCGTGCCGACCCATTAATATGTAGTAAAATACTTTGGTCCAACGAGGCAAATTTTTCCAATAATGGATTTTTAATCGCAATATTCATTACAAATGGGCTTCTGAAAATACACACTGGCATAGACCGACTTGGTTTCAAAATCGTTTTTCAATAAATGTGTGGATAGGTATTTTAGGCACCTCATTGGTCAAAGGTACCCAAACTTTTCGAGAAATGAATTTAATGAATTCTTAGATGCCCTCCTTTAGAGAATCGACACAACTTTCAATATTTTCAATAAAATGGAGCTCCTCCCCACAATTCCCAGATTTGCCTAGATTATTCAGACGAAATTTTGCAATTTTGCCTCAACGTTGGATAGGTACCAATGGATTTATTCGATGGCCCTCTCATTCTCCAGATATAACCCCAATGAATTTTTTTCTATGGGGGTATATTAAAGATATAGCGGACCTAAAAGCTCGAATTCAACAGGCATGTATTACAGTTACCCCCGAAATGCTGAGTAATGTTTTAAATGCAGTGCCTCGCCGCACTCGATTGTGCATAAGAAATCGCGGTGGACACTTTGAACACTTGATATGATATCTTTAAAAAAATTATTTTGAGGATTAGATAAATATTAATGTTCTGTGTGCTATATTCTTTTCATTATTAATTTGTTAATTTGTGTTAATGTTTTATTATAGCAAAGATTTGAACAACTTATTGAATTATTTTATCGTTTCATTTAATCATACTTCTCCACGGCAAGTGTAATGCTTGTTAAAAAAAAAATTATTGGTTTAAAAAAAATATTTTTATAATTACTAATGTAGTACCAATGAATAAATATGGCATGTGATATATCGTTGAAAAGGGAGGAAAATACTCTATTTAATGGCGCCATTTCCCGCTCATTTCAAAATAATTTTTTTAACAGCCTGAAGGGTAAATCTAAAAATACAGCGGTTTTGAAAAAAATTAGATAAAACCTCCCTGAAACACTCTGTTTTGCAAAAAATTTTCGCCTTAGAATTTTTCTCGTATCTGTTCAAATAACGGAGATATTTGGCCTAGACGTTTTCAGCATTTTCGATATTTTCCGCCATAGCTAAGGCCATGGATTTCAAATGTCTTTAAACCATTTTGTAGGTTATATAAATCGGCACAATTTTCGTAAAAATATTTTTTTTGTACGACGGATGTTAAGTGAGATATTCTCGAGGGCCCTAATAAAATTGACAGCCTGTATATCATTATAAAGTTGTTTCTGTTAATTTGTTAACTTGCAAAGAATTAAATCTAATAAATGGCTGATATTTGAAATATATTATAATATAATATATTTTATAATAAAATAATAATATAAATTAAATGGTTACAATCCGATATTCATTATATCTGGTGAAAACATGCCTATTACTAAACCAAAATGTCGCGCCAAATTTCAAGTGAAAATTTTCTTAAAATATTGTACCGGGCGTGGGAAATGCCGAGAAATAATGGGGAATAAAAAGGGAATAACGAGAAATGATAATATAATGGGGAATAATAAGGAATAATGGGGAATAGTGAGGAATAACGAGGAAATATAAGGGACTTATATACTTACTGATATATATACTATACTTCACTTCGACCTGAAAGATCTTTTGTGATTTACCCTACAGATAAACGATTTACTTATTGCAATAAATTTTTTTCTATATCAACACACTATAATTATGTAATTCAAACATAAGAAATTTTGAAACAAATCTCGTTTCATGCTAATAAATAGGAGATTTCAGCTCAACAAATTCCAGCTGTATATACAAATACATCTCGAAATAAATAAATATCCAATTATTACTAACAAATTTTTTTCTGATAATGTAAATCGATCTCGGTCGTTACTTATTGCAAAACAATATTTGTCTTTTTACAAAAAAATATTTATTCAATTAAAAACCTCGTTAAAATCTACATCACATCAATTTAATACAACATAATATTATTCAAATAAAACAGACTCTTTTACTCTTTTTACTTTCAATTTAATACACAGGGGGTTTTATTAATAATCGTACATAAGCTAACTGAAGAATCCTTGGCTCCAAATATGAAGACGTAACCCAAAACACTTAGATAAAATGTTCTTCCTTACTGAGATACAGGGTGTGAATATTATTATCAAGAATGTAGTTGAATTTATTAAATATTTTACAAAAATTTAACTATAAAACGTATTTCACCTAACTAATACAATTTTGTGAGTAAAGATGCCGAAATGAACAAAACGACTATGTTTTAGTTAATATCTTGACACGAGAATGATAATTTAAGTTAACAAAATATTTTTTATACGATATAAATCTAAATGCATATCGGCAAGAAAATTTAATTTTAGAAACTTGATATGGACATACAAATGCCCAAATGCTTATTAAATCTGCTAGTTTATACTAGTTTCGACATTATTATTTCGCTATCAGAATTAACTGAAGGCGATTTCGAAGAAATAAACAGCTTTGCCAGAGAAGAACTGTCATCTTTGTTAGAGGAACGAGAGCTAAAGAAATTATGGGATTTATACAAAAAATATATCGCAATTCAAAAAGAAGTTCTTGCGATCCAATCTTGATGAGTTTGTATGGCCAAAAAGTGAAGAGGTTCCTGATATTAATATAAAGTATATATTTTATGGCCCGGTACAGCTGATTGATGTCAGCCCGCTTAAGATTAAAAGAGGTGCTAGATTGGAGATCTGCAAAAAATATAAAGAAATGAAGCAGCTCTAATTTTTGCATATGTTTTTTCTGGTAGGTAGTAGGTAGTACTTTACATAATACACTGATTTAATGTGTTAACATTATTGTCAACAATAAAAATAGGTATAAATATTTTAAATATAGTAATTGTTATTACCCAAAACCCAACCCAAAAACATACTAAGGAATAAGGAGAATAGATATTGAATATTTGGAATAATTGGGGAATATGAAGAATAATTTAGGAATACTAAAAAAATTGGGGAATACTGTGGGCATTCAGAAATAATCTGATAATAGTAGGAATAATAAGGAATGGGAGGAATGATTGTACACTTTTTGGCATGGTTTTTAACGGTAAGGGTTTTAACGTTAAAGCAACAAATTATAAATTCGATAATTGTTAATTGTTAATCTTGTGGGTGGCTGTGAAAATGGAGGGATTTTCTTGGCTTTAAATCATAATATGTTTTCTACCATATTTTTGGATAATAATGAAAAAAAAAATTAGATTGCAATATTTTTGAGGACAGTTTTAGCAGATATAATATTTAAGTTGATAATGCGTAGGTACATAATTGAAGAAATTATTGACCGATTTATCGCGACAGAGCGGTAGAGTCTTCATGATTTTGCAATGTGCAGATATAGACCAAAAAATACTAAATTTTTTAATGACCATTTCAGAAACTCCTTCAACTTTTATGGTGCGTGGTCCTATTTAAGGAGATTAACCCTACGATGAATCCGGGTCCTGACGGTAGGAGAATTTTTGTATGAAGGTTATTTTTAATATAAAGTAAGATATAGTTTATCTAACGGTAGCTCAGCGTTAGGCTGTACTAAAAAAGCAGTTTACGTCCCTTTTGATGTTAGACATAGAGAAATAATATGACTCGATATGGCACAATGGTTTAACATATAAACTTAAAGAAATTGCAGGCTCCCCGTGTTCGTCGTCGCCCTTGTTAGGAATTTTTTATTTGCCAGAAAAATCCTCGTACGCATAAACAATTCGTTTTCTAGTACAAAACTCATTTGGGCAGGGGTCCCGCAAGGGGCAATCCTTTCCCCCATCCTATATAATCTTTACATATCCGATATACCTTCCCACCCTCATTCCACCTCTCTGCTTTACGCGAATGATATCATGATTTGCGGGCGGTCGTTTTATGCTCAGACTGCCGTCCAAAGGATCCGGCACCACCTCGTAAAGCTGGACAAGTACTATGCAGACTGGAAGATCAACATTAACACGGACAAAACAGAGACTATTACCCTTCACCGGAAATTTACTATGGCTTTTGACAAGATCAAAATCGACAATAACATTATACAGGAAAAGACTAGAGAGTCAAGTTTTGGAGGGTAACCTTAGAAACTCGACTCAGATTCGGACCTCACGTAACTAACACCTTACAAAAAACTTATGCGGCAATGAGTAAAGTTTATTGCTTGATCAATCGCCGCAGTAAGCTAACGACGGATAATAAACTTACCTTCTTCAAAGTGGTTTTCCGACCAATTCTAACGTATGCCTGCGCGTCATGGAATACCATTTGCAGTGCAAATGGTTGCAGATTATGCAAAATAAATTGTTACGACTTCTTATGGACGCGGACAGGTGCATTCCGATAGCTGAACTACACGAGAATACAAAGACTCCTCTTATGAGAAAATATATTACAGATACGGCGCAAAAAATTTTCTCCGCCAAAATTTAGCTATCGGAGATTACACGAAGCTTAAAGACAGACGCCGACACAACGACCCCCCTCCCCCCAATGCTCATCGACTTATATACCAAAATGCACCTATTTATGATACAATAGACTGACAATAATTTACTACACATAACTCTTACATACAAACTACATACAGACAAACTACTCTTCTTTCCTCCCCCTTCCTTTCATCCCCTCCTCGCCTTCCTAATACCCTTGCACTTCGGTGCGCCAGAATAAACTTTAATTTTATACCTGTAAATATTTTATTGTACATACACACGTTATTCTAGAATACTTTTTGTTTTAAATTTTTATTCTCGTGTAGGTTTTTTATAAATTATTTCCTACAGTAATCACACGTATTTCACTAGTAAACAAAATGTATCATTAACTGTCACATCATATAAATGCATTGCAGAAATACAAGAAGAATTAGCTTAAACTATTATTAGGAGAGCAGCAAAAGTAAAACAGAGAAATTAACTTAAATTCAAGTATTTCAATACAACTGTCTTCCAACGACGGCGACGAGTGTATATGCTCCTAACACTTCGCCATGTTCCTGGGGATATAAATTACTAAATTGTTATTGTATTCACCTTCTGAATATATCCATGTACACATGCAGTAAATGAAATGCCACGGTGAAGAAATGAATTATATATAATTTTGAAGAACTATAATTAAATTGGAAAATTGGCTGGCAAACTGAGTTGCCTAGCAAAGTGGGTTCGATTCTCGCAAGGCGAAACAATTTTTCATTCAAATAATTGCTCTAAGAGTGGTTCGGAGTTCACATTAAACAGGACCTCATCTCTCTTTACCTAGTACAAGATCCTTGAGATCTTCCAGAGGGTTACTTCGGTAACTTGAAAGGCGATTAAGAAAACATGAATTATCTTATCCTATTTGAAAGCAACTTTATTTGAAATAGGTAATTCTACACATGCACCTTAGAAGAACAAAGACCAATGTCCTGTTTTAATGCTCGAACACATGCACGCTACACCTGCCATTTAAAATTTATGTAATATTGATTTTCTATATAAAACTTTATATGTTATTAAATAGTTTCCAGTACCCAGTATGTACTGGATTGCAGATAAAAATTTTACGTTGTGTATACATAAATTATCTGAATAATATTAGATTTTGTGTATACACTTTTTACAGGTAATAAGAAAGTAATAACAAAATAAATACATCGTGGATATGGGTTTGTTTATTTATTTTATTTCATATAATGTGTGGATAATAGATTAAATTAAGCGAGATTCTGTAGTGATAAATCATCTAATGCGTTCCAAAACTCGTTCTCAAGAAAATTTAAAAACACATTATCATTCAAATTACCCTCAAAGAAGGAAGGACTAATTATTTTGGAATTTATTCTGCATCAAACGTTATTTGTTTCTGAATACTGTCTCTTTACATTTACAACGAATTCCGTATTCTCAGCTGAATAGTGACGGCAAATTTGACTTGAAACCACCCCATTTGTGGTAAATACGACTTAATTGCTAAATGAGTAGCGCTAATTTTTTATATTACATATGGAATGTGTTTTGTGCTGCTGCTTTTCTTGCATAATTCAATGGGTATCCCAGCCAGCAAAAAAGGTACCCCAACTACGGCAGTACTACTAGAAGTAAAGACAAAATAGAAATTCAAGTAAAGTAATCAATTATTTACCTACTTCAATCAGTGTATATTAATAGGAAAAATAGAAAAAAAAAACTTAATCTGTTAAAATTAATAAGGGTAAAAATCAGCTTTATACGGTTTCATAAATTTCAATCTATATTTTGTTATGGTAACAGTAAATCGTTTTCTGTTATGTTTTATTCTCTACCATCAGTGCACATCAATAGGAGAAATTTTAATCTGTATCAGAAAGTAAAAGTGGTCAGAAGGTGCAGGGGACTAAGATAGCTTTTTGTTATCGTCTTCCAGTTTGGTTTAAGCGAAGGCTATGTTGTTCATCATGAATTATATAGTCAAAAACATAAACATGATGGATGGTCAGGGGGTGCGGGGAAGCCACATAGAAAATTAGCTTGTAGTATACATTGGCAGTATTGTCACTTTTCTTAACCAACATTTGAGTTTCTTTTTCAAACTCAAGTTCTACGAGCTTCATTTTGTGCAAATACTTAGATTTATTGTGTTTGTGTTGCAGTTGCTGCGTTTGAAAAATTTTCAGCAAGTGTAAACGCGTAAATTTTATTTCATATACAACATTTTCAGGGCAAATACCAAACAGCAGAAGCTATTGTAAATACTCCACAATCAGAACCATTTGTCTGCTGTTTTACAAGTTGAAATTGAACAGTAGTTTCACTAATCTGTAAATAAGTATATAATTTCTGCAGAAAGAGTTTTTGTACCGGATGTAAATGATTAGCTTTATTATGTAAAGAAATTTATGATTCTTTACATAATACAATGCAACCGTCATAACTGCATGTCCAATAATTTAGTCGATGCAAAAGTTGTATATATGGTTTTTCAGGTAGGATAGGTTGAGTCGCATTATAATTTTCCACATAATTTGTAATTCGTATTTTGTAATGAGCATTTGTACGTAAAATGTACGAAAGAAAATAAAAGCGAGAATCTTCCAGCCACTGACGACATTCTTTGATAATTTTGACATCTGTTTTCGTTAATTCTCTGCACACAAATTCTGTATCTATACTGACAATGAAGAATAAATCCGAGTGTAAAAAGAACTGAACGTTTACACTCACGTACTTACGTAAATGTCCAGTGCAAACGTAAATTCTACCGACAGACGGTCTCCTAAAAATCTGTAGAGTATGTGTGATACTTAAAAAACATCTATTTCACAACCTATCCGGCACGTAATTCAACACGGCACTCAATATTTTTGCGATTAAACATTTTCATTTTTTACATCAGGTAATTACAAATTTGTTATTTTGGACATTTTTTTAAGTTAGCACAATTCACATTTTGGTGTTTGATTGAGCCAAAAATCTGAAATCTCAAAACTGCACAAATGTGATTAATACTTCGTATTATTTTGACAGATCTCAAAATTCATCAATAACCAATGCCGCACCGCAGTAAGATGACAAGTTATAGACTGGTAACGCATGTAATTATCAATGTTAAATGATTATGTTTTTTTTATAAAAGAAAAAAACATTTACTTGTACTTATTTATCCACAAAGGAATTTTGGTCCTAAAAACTGACGTAGTAGGCATTGGATTAGGAATCCTGGCGCTTTTTGCTCCAAAAATGCAATTCAACAAGCTCTACAATTAAAAAAAACGGTGTAAATCGTGCACTAAATAAAGATTTTATAGGGTGTAGGGTTTCTAATTTTCGGGATCGGGATCCCGATTTCGGTGTTTCGGGATTCATGGAAAAGTTTAGGAATTTCGGGAGTAATGCCGAAATCCTGAAATTTAAGTAAAACACCCTCCAGTTCACACTCCACAGTTTAATTATCAATTAATAAATAAAAAGGAACAATAACTACATAAACATTAATTATTTTGTAGTAAAAAGCTTTAAAAAAATAAAGTTTACTTCTGATTTCAATAATAAGAACAAATAGTTTAAACTTCATTATAATTAAAGTGTGCCCTTAAAAGCACCAGTGCATTTTAACATCGACCCTCCTAGGTGGGACGAATTTTAGTAGCAAATGCAACCGCTGACGAGAATCCGACTCGGCAACAGTTAGTAATTTGTCAAAACATTTCTGCAATTATAATCCTCGCAACCCCACATTTTCCAATAATGCCATTTCTTTCTTTATAATCCTTAAACATTCTCGTGAATTTCTACTTCTTGCTGAGGGATCAATCTCTTTCGTAGCCATTGTTATAGCTTCTTCAAGTTTCTCCTCCATAGTATTTGTTTTAGTTATCTTATTTACTTCAGAAAGAGGTATGTCATCGGCGTCATCGCCACCTACTTGACTACTGTCAACTTCTACATTTCCTTCACCTTCAATGAGATGTGAGGACTCCCACATTTCTTTTCTAAAATTTGCTATAGTGCTAGAACTGGATAATTCAAAATAATCGTTTTCAGTTTGTTGCTTATTGGGATTTTGCAGATAATATTGTACGCCATTCCTTTATATGATTTTTTAAAGCTGTCTCAAAATCACTGGTCAGTACAGTGTTTAATTTTCCCAGTACGTCAAATAAAAACTTAAAACTTGCATCGGCAGTACAGACATTTGCGTCTCTTCTACAAATTGCTTCTACTGTTAACTTGACTGGTTCGAGGCAGCTAACAATATTTTCCAAGAGTTCAAATTAAGCGTCACTAATTATAGTTGGATTGTCTAAGTCAATCAGTGCTATTTGAATACAATCTTTTAATAAAACGAATCATTTCAACATGTCGACAAGGCTATTCCACCTAGTTTTACAATCCAATATAAGCGAAAGTTTCTTCTATGTGTAGCTTTTACATAATTCTGTAAAATAGGATTCTTTGCATTTCGAATTTGCTTTATTGTAAAATTAATGTTATTATAATTTGCAGTCAAATCAGTACGTCTTCAATTTCTGGTTCCTGGATTAATTCAACACCTTCTTCTTCTGAATCTGGATTCTCTTCATCCTCAATATCATCCCCATTAGTATCATTATTTTGAGGTTCAGGATCCTCTTCTATTACTTCTGCTGAGTGTTATTAGCTTGTAGAGATTTCATATAACACATCTAATATAGCAAGATGTATTCCGTGAGAAAACATAATTGCTGTTGACATTTTACTAACCCGCCCAATTTTTTCATGACACTTGCGCCATCTGTAGTAACACAAGCTACATCACTGTCCAAATCAAGATTAAAATCTTTCAATCTACCCTTGAACAACTCAACATAAGCAGTGGCTGGCATAGAACCTAAAATATGCACTAAACCAATATTCCAAATCATTCCGTATAATCCATGCACGTTTACATTCATAAACCTCTTATTCCTCATCGAGTGTTAAATTAAAATGGCTGTCCTTTTTCTTCATTTCTTTAAACTGTTGAATATAATACTTTATTTTTTTTATAATAGGTTAGAACCCTACTGCAAATAGATGTTGACGAGTTGGGAATATCATCAAACCCTGCAGCCTGTAAGGACTTTCTCAGGTCTACTGATGTGGCAAAAACTCTGAATGGTAACCCGTTAAGCGCGGTCATACGCGCGACCACGGCATCCAATGAAGTATCATCAGGTGAAATAAAATAATCTAAAATTCTCTTCTGCTTTTTTTTTGGTGGGGATTTAACTGGTCCGATACAGATTCGGATATATCAGCAGATTGCTAGCGGAAGTGTCTAAAGTTGATCACGAAGCCAATACGTGCTGAGACTCTTAGACGCTGCTGAGACGTCTTAGTTGTTGCTGATGTGAATTATAATGGACGTGAAGTCCTTTTGTAGAACCCTTTCTGATGGAAATGATTTTCCTGCATGTTTTGCACTGAGCAGTCAATCTATTTCTAGCGATTAAAAAATGCGGCCACATTGATATATTGTCATCATTTTTACTTGAGTATACGATGTAATCGTTATTGATATTATTATTATCCCTCATTTCAACGGACGCGGACGTACGTGACTTCGACCAAAGTAGAATTAAATCTAAATCCTAACCTAAAAGTTCAAACATCTAATATTTTTAACAATCCTTTAAGTATTAAAATAATTCACCAGTTTTTATTATCGCTGACCTGACCTGATATATAAATTATATTATGAAGTACAGATTACAGAACCACACCCCAATTGTGTTCACACGATGCGTTGGTACACCAAACTGCGCCGGTGTTATTGTATCAACAGCAGAAAATTTGGTGTTACCCACTCAAAATCTGGACCACTCTGTGTCGACTGGTTTGAGTAGATGGAAATTCAATAAATCTCACTGTTCTTTTTCGATTCCATCGATTAGTGCACCCTACAACAGCCGTCGTCGGCATACTGTTTCTATAATGGAAACAAATTTAAAATGTATTAGGAACTTTTAAGCTACAAGTACAATTTAGTAAAATTGTCACAAAATGTAAATTTCACGGCAATAGATATTAATCTTTTATAAAACCATTAACATTAGTACCAAAATGGACCGTACATCTTTCTAAACTAATATGTCCTATGTTAATATTGACTAATCATATACCATATCTAAAAATGCATATATTAAATGAAAAGAGGGCCGTCCATAAATTATGTCACACGAATTTCATTATTTTTGGAGCCCCCCGTCCTTGTCGTGTATGTGACGTCCCATATTTTGCAATGTTAAATTTAGGAATTATTAAATTAAAACAGCACTTCCAAAATTATTTAAGTATTTCTATTAAAAATATTTTTTCATAAAATCAACAATAAATCAACCATTTTAGAAATTTTACAAAACATAACAAATTAAATGAACGATATAAAATTTAATCATCTTGTATCCCATGGACTTTGAACCCATTCCCTTTATATTATTTATGACTGGCATAGCAGTCACTTCGTTCTTGAATCTCGATTCATAATACTAGGAGCATTCGACGTGTCAACATCTTCATCCAACCATACAGCATCGTCATCGTTTTAAACAAATTTAAACCTTATAACAATTATTGATGGAGTTGGTAATGTTTTAAAGTCTGTCGTTAGAGTTGAAGTTTAGAGTTTTAATACTTTGAATTTGTACATGTTACGTCACGAAGGTTATGACTCGTCCACCCCTTGTCACACGATGTCACACATTGGTTGACCCCCTCCTTCCCCCTTAACGTATGACGTAATTTATGGATGGTCCCATATTTTAAGAAAATAAATCATACATTATTTAACAAAAAAAATCAGAAAAACTAAATTATTACTCTTAATACTTCTTATTTTTTACGAGTAAACCAAAATGTCAACATACCTGACGACAAATTTTCTTATTCCAAAAACAGCACTGATAGAATTTACAGATTCGGCAAAAGTAGTTTTATATATCTTGAAGTAAACCAATGCGAGAAAGAAAACAACAGAAATTGGGGACAGTAAGTCGGATGTACTACTCCCAGCATGCTGCACAGTTTATGAAATAATATTTTTATCACTTTGTCGTGTATCAACGCAGGTCATCGTGTGACATCGGTACGGTCGCGGCAACGGTGAAATGGGAGGTCAAGAAACTTTCATTCGTGCCCCACTAATATAAACGATCATCTGTCTCGCATTCACGTAAGCGATTTTTGTTTTTCTCTCGCATTCGTTTGCTTCAGGATATATAAAACTACTTTTGCCGAAACTGTATATGGAAATTTCTTTTTTAAAAAAACATTAATCAATGTCCAGTTCAAATGTGTTTTAGAGAGCGGGATATTAAAACATAATATTTTTAGTTGCAAACTCCTCTATAATATCCTTATTTTACTATAAGGAACGTAACCAAACTGCAACCAACAGCTACTCAGGGCTATATGCCCCGCCTAGTGCTGAATTACAAGTTACAAGCCTGGCGCGTTAAATGTAATAATTGCATATTACCATCAAAACGCTAATGCTTCGATTGCAACAAACACCAGCCGAAAAACTGATCCTACTTAAAGAAGCTCTCGTGTCAGTCGTCACACACAACTTGCAGACTGCAGTTTCGAGCTGTTGGCTCTCGTCAGGGCAAGGTAAACATGTGACGAACGACACGAGGATCATTTGACCATTTAGTACATTTCGGTATCTTTGGGATAGCGGCATGTAAAATAGTCAGCAGGCGCCATCTAGCGGTCCAGTGTCTGTTGCAATCGAAAAATAAATAGCCTGACTGGGCTTAGCATAGTTCAAATGTGCTCTTAGAGGGCGGAATATTAAAACATAATATCTTTAGTCGCAAACTCGTCTATAAAATCCTTATTTTACTATAAGGAACGTAGTAACCAGACTGCAACCAACAGCTACTCTCCAGGCTATGCGCCCCGCCGAGCGCTGAATTGCAAGTTGCAAGCCTGGTGCGTTAAGTGTAATAATTGCATATTACCATCAAAATGCTAATGCTTCGATTGCAACAAACAGTAAGTGGGATCGGTCTTTCGGCTGGTGTTTGTTGCAATCGAAGCATTAGCGTTTTGATGGTAATATGCAATTATTATACTTAACGCGCCAGGCTTGTAACTTGTAATTCAGCGCTCGGCGGGGCACATATCCCGGAGAGTAGCTGTTGGTTGCAGTCTGGTTACGTTCCTTATAGTAAAATAAGGATATTATATAGGAGTTTGCAACTAAAAATATTGTTTTTTATTAATCAATGTCACTACACAAATCGGAAATTATGCACCACTACTATTTAAATCGATCATAAACTAACATGCACTCTTATGTCAAATTCTTGAAAATGACTACGGATCGGCTATTCTGGCGGCCACATTATAACGTCACTGCAACTACTCTACAATTGGTTCATTATTTTACGGTTACTATCACAATTTTTTTGAAAGCCGCCTTGTAAGTCGGGTGTGATGAGCTATTTGAGTAACATAAATAACTGTTTATATTAGAAAGCTCAAGCAGCCACACACATGCATACATTGCAATTACTGCAACATGCATATTGCTCAAAGAAACACTAACTATAATCTGCTACTTCGTCTTAAGATAAATGATTGCTGTAATAGACCATTGTACATTTTACCAGCTTTTTTGGTTATTTTGTTGCTGCTTATATTACACAGTTAGTTTAATGCTCTGTTGTGCTAAATCGTTAATTTTAGCAAGTTGTGTAGGCAGTTTATTAATTTATATATTCACCTCCCTCACATTTCGTCAACAAAGTACTTACTTCTGGATAGTATGTATGCCATAGCAAATAAAATTATAATTACGCATTAATTATATTTGTGGACGTTTATGAAGAAAATATTTGAAACCCAGAAATGCGCGTTTAATGTTTTTGTATTTTCTAGTTTTAAAACTACGTATATGATTTTTTAAAACAGGGTCAGGAAAATTATGATGCATTTCTGATAATAGAGATAAGTGCTCTCTCATCTTTTTCAACTCATTCGTAAACCATTTATTTTTAGGTTTCTTGCTAATATTAATGGTTCGTTCCACCATCGGAAAAGAAGAATCAATGTGGTTATCCAATATATCTAGTAATTGCAAGAATTTTACATTTGTCTCTATATAGGAAGCATCAATAAAGCTCCAGTCAACTAACATTACTTTCTGGTGAAGCATAAACAAACCTTTGTCATTGATTGGCCTATTTTTAATAGTTTTAGTAGATTGCATATTACTACTTTCCTCTATTAAAATTTCGACTGCCTTATGGTTCGCTAAGCCAGGGTCAAATACACTTGTGTGATATCGTTGTTGAAAATTTACCAGTATATTATATATACAATTATTAAGTCTTGTATTTTAATTTTTAGTGATACTAAAACCATATGAGCAAATTAATTCTTGAAAATCTAGGATTTTTTTTATGATGAATTGAATTTAAGATTAACATCACCATTTATGATAATCTTACGGGAACAGTTCAACAATTATTAATTACAAAACTATTTATTTCTGAACTATCTAAGAAGTGTTCGGATAAGCATATTAGATCGTATCATTTGTTTTGATTGTTAGTTAAAAATGCCTCAAGCTCAAGTGTTTTGTTCCTAACTGACTGTATATTCATGTGTAAAATATAAACATATTTAATATTACCTGAATTAACGTTTATTACATTAGGCCCAACTGTGACACGCACGGATATAAAACATTTTTATTTATAGAGATATTCACTTCAGTCTTTGAAGCGTTAAGTTGAGGGTTACTCGTTTCTATAATGTCATGATAGAATTTGAGAAAGAGTCATCAGATGGTACAGTGAGGTCAACGAACAAACTTGGATCACCGAGATCTTGGATATTTCTTCGGTGAAGTGCTGATAAGTCTGTAATGGAACCTTGTATCCCTATCCCAATTGTTTCTTTAACACTGACTGTATATTTAGAAATTGCAGTTCCATTGTTTTGATTTGACTGAATATAAGTTAAGTTGTTGTTTCTATGCTTTATATTTTCCATTAATTCAATAAGCTTGATACTAATACTATATTTATTAACCAATTGAGATCTGGCTCTATTAATATCCAGAAAACAAACATTATTATCACTGTAGCTATTAAATCGTTTTAAAAATTCATTTAGCTTCACATTTATTTTAAACATGATTGAGTTCATACGTCTATTGAACCCATAAGGCAAGGAGCATAATATTACGTTAGTTACGTTATTTAAGCTTATCACATAAGTAGCGAAATGAAGGATATTTATTACTGATATCATCGTTTGATCCAGCAATAATTACTATGTAATCATTTGAGGTGAAGTTGGCTGATAAATTTTCATTGTCCTCTAAAATGTTCATCATATGTGCCGAGGGTTTACAGATAAAGCCGAGGCAAGAATTCAAGCGATGCATAATAATAAGCGATAATTTTTAATCATTAATTACGTTAAAGAGAGTAATTCTTGACACCCAGTTATTAAGCTTTTTTCAGAAATAGGTACAGTTTAATGGGGCTTCACGATTCTTGGCAGTATTGCCTTATTTAAAGAATCGATCTGTGACGTGCATCGCTTGAATTCTTTCCTCGACTATACTCAATACATTATAATTATTTCATTTCCTATAATGTTTAATTTCGTATTGCTTAACTCTAAATCTAAAAATAAAGCAATATATTGAGTTGACTAGTAAACGTCCTTTTATAAACATAGATATGGAATAAAAACGATCAATAAACTTCTATGACTCTAAAGAAAAAAGCATTTTAATTAAATAAATAAACAAATAGCGTACAATAGTAGATTGCAGGTTTTCACGGCTGTTGTCTAATGAAGTAGTTTCTTCTGAGTCTTGCCGTGGTCGTCGAACTTGACTTGACTTGACTTGAAAGCGCACACCGATCGTTACCTACATGCAACATCTCACCACCATCCACAACAGAAGAGAGCGTTAATTAGAACCTTGGTCCAACACAATAAGCGACGCCGATAACAAACCCGAGGAACTACAGAATGTCCAACAAGCTTTAGAGAAGAACGGATATAGTCAAAGCAATATACAACGAATAGTAAATAACCAGAGGAGAACTACAGAAGAAGAACAGCAACAACCAACAACGTATGCATGCCTACCCTACGTCGCGGGAGTCACAGATTGGCTGAAGAAGATTTTATTCAAAAAGAAAGTAGGTGTACGGTTTCGAACAGTGAAGAAAATACAGCAGATGCTTCCCTCAATCAGAGATCCTGTCCCTAAACTGTTATTAAAAGGTGTTTATCAGTTGAAGTGCACATGTGGTAAGAGCTGACAAACAGGACGGAGTATCCAGTGCAGAATCAAAAAACACCAGAGAAATACCAGATTTGGATACACGGATAGGTCAGCGATAGCAGAGCATGTCCATAATAACGAGAACCATAAAATATACTACGAGGACGTCAATATATTAGACAGTAATAAGCGCTATTATCCGCGAATCATTAGGGAATCACTGGAAATTATGAATAACGTGAACAATTTTAACAGAGAGGATGGATTAGTAACACGTGGAGACTGGTATTGCCAAGTACCCTCACCGTAGTAAGTCACGGTCAACCAAACACGACGATTGAGCAGTGAAGCGAACCAAGCACGAGCAATGACCAGCGAAGCGGCGCCTAGATATATAACGAGGAGTGTAACACAACAATTCAGTCTTTAGAACCCTTCTGAAGAAGCAAGACAAGATGATCAGCGAAACGTCAAGTCAAGTTTGGCGACCACGGCAAGACCCGAAAGAGACTACTTCATTAAATACCGGATATACATTACATACATAACAATTTTTCTTTTATAGTAATATCATCGTTCTTGTCAATTTTTCAATAATAATAGCGTCAGGAGCAAGTCGTGTGGATATAGTTTAATATAGGAAAAAATAGCAATACATTTCTTATTTATTGCGTGGAAACCCGTGACCGATGCTTTTACATGATATGATGTGACATAGGCCATTTTCGAAAGAACAAACAGAAAGTATTGGAGTGTATCATCGTCTCTGTTTAGGCATTATTTAAACTAAATTGGTTTTCTATAAACCAATACTGAGCATGCATGTAGTGTCTCGAGTTACTTATGTA
Source organism: Leptura quadrifasciata (assembly GCA_963675555.1). Lineage (NCBI taxonomy): Eukaryota > Metazoa > Arthropoda > Insecta > Coleoptera > Cerambycidae > Leptura > Leptura quadrifasciata. The sequence continues at coordinate 214,080,882 of OY776673.1, forward strand.
ACTGGATAATTGTTGTGTCATGCCCTAACCAGATGAATTTGGACGAGATGATGCCAGTAAGTTTCTTCATATATATATTACGAACAAAATTGGCCCCAGTATGGGGCTCTAAGTTGCTCCATATTCCATACGTAGCACACTTGATTTATATTTTGATAAGTAATGTACTGATATTTATTAGTAAGATATAATTGCAATTCAATTAGTGATGTTTGCATCAGTCACAAAAGTGTAATTTCAGTAAAAAAATCTTATGCAACACCCAGTGAAAAGTGGAAACCGAGAAATTGAGCACCGTCTTGAAAACCTATACGGTATTTGTGGCTATAAAGTAGTAGAGAAATTAATCCTAAAACGAAACTAATTAAAACCAAGCGATTTTTGGACTCAAAATATTGCATTTGAATTTTTAAGACTATTTCTAAGATTTAAAAAATGGTATGAAGTAGGTCTACAGTTTACCACACCACGTCTTTTTTGTGTATAAATATGACTTTAGTAAACTTGAGCATTTTTATTGAGCTGATCAGTTGAATTATTGTTATGTATCCTATCATATTAAAAATTTTCATATCTAAATAATAAGCAACCTTAGACTTAGCCTTTATGAGTTTGGTGATATCATTAACTTCCATATAAGTAACTTATCTAAAATAAAACTAGTTTTCAACATTCTTGGCCTTCATACCTACGTATGTAATTGGTAACTGATAATACATCTATCATATGATTAACAATATTAATATATACATTAAATTCATTGGAGGATACATTATTTGACTGAATTTCTGATCTTTTTTCCTATTAACGATTTACCACATAGGTTTAAGGGAGTTGCTAGAGCTTGCAATAAATTTATCGTCAACAGCTTTTCTTGCTTTACAAAGTTGTGACCTGTAATAAATTAATAAGTACTTTTTTTTACTATTTTCTTACTTACCCAATTGGACCGTTTTCCGTGTGGATTCGGGACTGTACGAAAACATCTTCAACAAATTAACCAGTCGCTCCACAGATTCTTCGGGGTTAGTGCTTGAAAATACAAGAATCATGCATCTTAAGTAACTAAGGCTATGGATAAATGTTTTCTGCATCAGTCTTCAACTTGAGAGCAACCTAGGCTTCATACGTACACCGATTTTTATCATAATTTGTGCAGTTAAACGATTTGGCGGAAGCTCAGTCGCTAACTATTATCCCGCTAGCTTTTTAATGTAAAGGCTAATACCAGACACATGCCATCTACTGCTCAGCTGCTCCCTTTTCTGCCTTAAACAGTATATCAACTACTTCAATTATTATTGTTATTATTAGTATTTTGTCATAATATTCTTACTCTGGATGCAACGAATTTTCAAGTATATTTTCAACTCCATTTAAGTGAGTGATATTTATTTGTTCTTGTGCTCTTAAATCAGATTCCGAAGAAAAATCCGAAAACCGCGTTAAAATGTCTCGGCATAGTTATAAAGTTGCTAAACAAGTAAACAGGGTTATTAAGTGTAACATCTAATTTATAAGCAAGCCTTGAATGATATAAAACACTTTACTACTGCTGTGCATAACGCTGTTATCGAACAGCAAGGGGGTAAAGCTTTTAGAGCTTTTAAAGACTGCTTGCTGAGGTTGTGTTTTAACGTAATTTTGTTTAGCTATTATGTTTTTTCAAATCCGATTTATCCGTCTGATATGTCTAAACACGTTTCTTGCTAAGTGCTTTATTGGCAGTGTTTTGTGAGAGCTCAGTCTTAAAGCCTATTCTGTAGTTAAGTTGTTAATGTTGAAAAGTTATTTGTAATTACTGACACAAGACTGCAAAAGATATTAAAATATATAAAATAGTTCCTGAAATAATAATCTAAACAAAATATGACTATTGATCGCCTTATCATTTAGCTAGGGGATTTTTTATTTTACCATAACACCCACAATGTTTTTAATATATCCTTATTTTGTTTCAGATATTCCAATGCATCGAGGGGCAATAAGGACAGTAAGTGACAAAAAAGTTATTAACTATGTTTTTGTATATTTTTCGTTTGAAAATAGATATCTACGCTGAAGCAGGTCTATTACAAGCCTGCCAAAATATATTTTTTACGAATTTTATATTGAAGGGATCTTTTGCTGAAAGTCTGAAACGCTATTCTCTTGTACTCGTCACTAACCATGAATTATTCAAACTATTTTACAACTACCTAAAAATCAACATAACATTCAGCAAACTAATAATAATAGTACTTTATTAGTCCAACAGGAATACCCACTTACAGGACATACATAAAAGTAGATAAATAATTAAATAATATAAATGAACAGAACTTTAAAATAAACAAAACATAGTATAATGAATTAGTTTCTTCCGGGTCTTGCCGTGGTCGTCGAACTTGACTTGACGTTTCGCTGATCATCCTGTCAGCTTCTTCAGAAGGATCCTAAAGACAGAATTTGTTGTGTTAGACTCCTCGTTATATACCTAGGCGCCGCTTCGCTTCGCTGGTCATTGGTCGTGCTTGGTTCTCTTCGCTGCTCATTCGTCGTGTTTGGTACGGTGCTGGTACTTGGCAATTCCAGTCTCCACGTGTTACTAAGTCGATACCCATCCTCTCTGTTAAAGTTGTTCACGTTTTTCATAATTTCCAATGATTCCCTAATGATTCGCGGTTAATAGCGCGTATTCCTGTCTAATATATTGACGTCCTCGTAGTCGATTTTATGGTTCTCGTTATTATGGACATGTTCTGCTATCGCCGACCTATCCGTGTATCCAAATCTGGTATTTCTCTGGTGTTCTTTGATTCTGCACTGGATAGTCCGTCCTGTTTGTCCGATGTAGCTCTTACCACATGTGCACTTCAACTGGTAAACACCTTTTGATAATAGTTTGGGGACAGGGTCTTTGATTGAGGGAAGCATCTGCTGTATTTTCTTCACTGTTCGAAATCGTACACCTACTTTCTTTTTGAATAAAATCTGCTAATGATATTACCATTAAACCAAGGTGGGTATTTATTAGTTTTAGCTAAAGTTTTTGGGACGCTATCAATGAAAACAGAGTCCAGGATAGAATACAATATAACTTTCATGCCTCAGTCACATCTTTACATTGATCAATACACTAGCAAAATCAATATTTCTATTTTGTTTTTGTTATACTTGTAAATAGATATCCAGAGGAGCGTGATGATCGTCCTCGGGTAGTAAGTGGTCAGTATAATTATTTATCTCTGTTTTATGATTACTAAGGACTAAGTCTAAGATACGGTTGTTTGTATTTACTATTCTATTATACTGGATAAGGTTTGAGAATTCACAAAAATTATTTAGGATAGAGATGTTATTGCTATTACAGTTATTAATAAGAGAATTAGCATATTCATGTATATTGAAGTCACCTACAATAATAACTTGTTCTTCACCGGTAATAAATTCAAGGTTCGCCATTTCATCAAACAAAGTTTCATACAAAACAATAATATATATATATAGTTGCTTCGTAAAGCAATTTTCACACCAACCATATCAATATTAGGAATAGAATAATCGAGGCTGATTGGAATGGCTGTATATTGATTTTTGGCAGCAATTAATACACCGCCACCTCTGGTAACATTTATTTGACTATATTTACGATCTGTTCTAAAGATTGTGTAATTTGAACCAAATACCTCAGCATCAAAAATGTCTATAACAAATTTTTAAATCCAGAACGTCATACACGATACAGTTATCAAAATTTACAAATAAATTGCCGGTGTTCATTACCTTACAGTATGCCTCACTATCTAGTTCTAGATATGTTTTAAGGTGTGAGATATTTTTGTGGGAGTCAGAATTTTTTACTTAGCACTCTCTTACTCTTTGGCGCCGCAGATATATCTTTCATCGATTTTTCAACATGTTTGCGAAATAGTAGCTACACAATAAAGAGTAACAAAAATATTATAACTATTTCGCGCTATGAAAAGTTTTGAATAAAGTGTCCTCATTCACAGAAGATTGTAAATATTATCCAAGAATGTTGCGACAGAGGACAAATTAGAAAATACAAAATGCTCAGTTTAGATTTATAACTGGCACATGTGGCAATGATTTATATCTAATTTAAGGAAGACGTAAAGGTAGATATCTAAATATACCACGTTAATTGCGTCTTTATTAAAGCCGATACCCTCGTTTAATTTCTGAAATGGTTTCAGCACCAATCATTTGAGTTTCTTATAAATGAGAAAAAGAAACATTTTAATGGACTGGATAAAGTTGTAATAAAATAAAATAATTTAATCGGCGTTTAATAGGTAATCGAGTAGCATTCATCTTTAATCATACTTCAAATGACTTTCACATTCCTATAAAGACAAAAATTCTAAATCATGCTAATTTTCTATTTTGCAATATGTGTGAAGGAGGCGATCCCCTAAAATGGTAATAAAAAACGGATTTATATATAGACAAATCAGAAGTTCCAGATTGATTTATTACTCCGTGTTTAAAAAAATAAATAAAATTAATTTTTGCGATGTGGCGACTAAGTCTTTCGTACGTCAGTTAATTTAAATGTCCATATGGATATTGGAATGTCTTCTATGTAGGCCCAAGGTTACAACTTATACCGATAAAGTGAGTAGGTGACTAAGCCACGGACATTTGTCTTGAGATTACCTCTTTAAATTGCATCATTTGATTCAAACTGCTACAAGTGAATCAATATTCTACCGGCATATAATAACTGTAATAAAAGGCGTAGTAAATTTTACGTCGACTGAAACATTTATGCTTAAATTTTTTATAGTGTTTTTTAAAGTGGGTCTTATTATTACAGTAATAATTATTCGGACAATATCATAAACATAATATGCATCAAACTTTGTCAAAACTATTCGTTCAGGAATCTCGTAAGTGTACAGAAGATTTATAGATACGAGAAAACTGAAATAGCGCCTAATAAGCTTAATGCTATTCATCAAAGCGTTCGATGTACAATGTATACTTAACTAACAAACTCTCAATATTTCAAGTATTCTTGAATGAAGTGAGATGTGATATATTTTGTGTTTCGGAACATTGGCCTAAGTCTGATCAAATAAAATCAATTCAGATTGATAGTTGTGTCCTTAAATACTATTTTTGTAGAAGGGGGCTGAAAAATGGTCGAGCCGGTATACAGTAAGCCTAATCTAATGGAGCGCGTTTAAATGGCAGCTCAATGGGAAAGACGAAGAACGTATCGTGGCATACGCCTATGAGTGCAGCCAGTAGCTGATAATGGCACAGACTAGATCAACCAGACTTTTCACTTAATGTAGAAAAAGCGACACGGTTGGCTTCAGCTACAGAGTTACTTCAGACAATGGTGGACTTAGGTATTTATTCCCAGAATATACGAATATGATCAATATTTCTAGATAAATTGTATTCAACGCTCATAATTCCAGATTAACTCTGTTTCCAAAAAAAAATTTCACTGGCTATTTGTTCCTCGAGGAGGGTCAGAACATGTGTAACATGCGCAGAACACATCAAAAACCCGGACCGGGCACGAGTGGATTAAGACTTTAACCTCAATGATCTGTGATATTGCTACGACGACTAACGTCTCAGTATTATTTTGTCTGAGGGAGAATGAGCATGTTTTAATTTTATTTTTCAAGAAAACACGTGTAATTATCTTCAATAATAGAATAATTTTTTGTCTATTTGTTTGTAACAAACTAAAATTTATCGGAATTTGGCTTATTAACTTTCTGAAGTCTATAGTCATGGTGCCTATATTTCTTTAAAACAGAAAGTACCCTCTGCTGGCAAATACCAAATTGTTGGGATATTTGTCTAGAAGACATTGTAAGCATTTCCTCTACAAATCATAACATCCCTTTCTTCATTGCGAACCTCATTTGGCTTTTTGTGTTTTCCAGGAGGAACACATCCATGTGATTCGAAATTATTTATGATTTCAGCAATTGTTGACAAAGGAGGAATTGGCCTATCAGTGTAAATACGCTGAATAAATCCCCAACCTCTCTTTGCCAGTTACCGCTAAAATACCATTTAGCGATTTGAATTTTCTCTCAATTTCCACTAAAAGAAATCCCTATGCTCGGTAACGGATTAGGCGTACTATATTTGTTTATTTATTTTATTTTGGTTACGACTTCCCAGACAGAAATCCAATTATAGGGCAGGAGTTTTACAAACATAAAAATAAAACTAAATAATAACTAAAACTAAATAACTTAACTAAAGGAAACAATTAAATGATAATAAAAATTAACAAAATAAGTCCATGATTAGTATAGTCCTAAGAGTTGTAATCTAATAGTTTAGAAGCTACAGTTGTTGTGCAGAATTGAGAACCACATTTCGCATTTTGGATGTACTAGTTTAAAAATATCTATATTATTATATAAAGAATCATGGCAGGGCAGGGCAGAAAATAATAGCAAATTTGTTCTTGTGCGGGCAAATAGAATAGAGACGATTACTAGCGAGTGTGCAAATTGAATGCAACTAAGAATTTCAGGGCAGTCAATAGTGCCATTTAAAATCTTAGAAGATACAAGAGAGAGATACGTCCAACGTAGTTGAAGATCACTCGTGTTGAATCTATGTAATAAGTCACAATGTGGAAAACCTCTCTCTGGGTAATTTCCGGAACTTTTGAACCAGAGGTATTTAAGAAAACGCCTCTGAGGTTTTTCAATGCTATATTTATGATTTTCATAACCAGGACTCCAGACTATTGAAGCACATTCAAGTCTTGACCTCACAAAGGAATTAAAGAGAAGTTTCAGTGTATTTTCGTTAAATTCCTTACAATTACGGATAATGTAGCCTAAATTTTTGAAGTAATTAGCGGTGATTTGATTGATATGGCTAATAAAAGATAATTTTGAAGAATCGAATATTACTCCTAGATCTTTAAATTGACCACAGCTCTTCAGTTCACCATCATTAATTGTATAGATAAATTTTATTGGATTTTATGCACGAGTGTATGTCATAAAGCTACACTTTGAGATATTTAACTAAATTGTTTACGCTACACCAAGACCATAGTTGTAGATCGTTTTGCAAATCAACACAGACTTCTGCACTAGTGATAGATGTAAAAATTTTTAGGCCATCGGCATAAAGTAATGTTTTGCAGTGTAAGCCAATAACGATATCATTTATAAAAATGTTAAAGAGCAATGGCCCAAGCACAGAACCTTGGGGAAACCTGATGTCGCTGAGACCAAAATCCACGGCATTGTACATTTAGTCGTCTATTTACCAAGTAGGATTCAAAAAAGTTTAGGATGTGCTCAGTTAGTTCAAATTTGGATAATTTGTTCAACAAAATTCCGTGGTCTAGTCTGTCGAAGGCTTTAGAGAAATCTACATACGGAACGAAAGTGAGTGCTTCAATTTTAGTGATATGGAAGACTTATAACAGAAAACCTTTTTGAATATAACAGTGATAATAATTTATTTACATCTGAAAGAGGAAGTGTTTATGTAAACAAATTAAGGATTACGTGTAGTAAAGTCTAAATCTAGACTTGATCGTATAAGAATTTTATTGAATTATATTACATTAAAATTAGGATTGGTGGAGCAGTAATATTAACTTTGAAAACAAAAAGCAAAGCTTGTTAATTTTTATTAATGATTTTCAAAAGAAAAACTGAAAGCTTAAAACCAATAACATGTGAAGGGTAACATATACACACAAAGGGGATAATTGCAATTCTAATTTACCTAAATACTTATATGTATCTATTTTTTTAGTGAATATCTTTTGTATATTGTATATACACCCATAAACACGCATATACTCATACTTACACAAATCTCTCGCATATACGTCCACCCATATATCCATTTCCATAAATACGCGCACGCATATACATATACACACATAGATACACATGCATATGTTTTAGTCCCCATATTCAACATATAGTAGAGCAGGTAAAGCTATATGTTTTTGAGGTCAATTTAGGTATGTATTTTGATGCTAGTTTTACTTTTAATCCACTTTTAATTCTTGATTTGAATAACTTTAATGAGTTTATCAGTTCCATGTTCGGTGGCCTAATATTATACAATTCAGGACTTAAAAAAAAATAGCTTCTTTGTGTGATCGTCTTTGATGTTTTGGGCACTCTTGTTCCATGCATTTTATGGCTAGTTTCATAATTGTGTTCTAGATTTATTAATTCTAATTTGTTGACATGGTTTCCCACCATCGAAGAGAGGCAATAGAGCTGCCTGACATCAAGCATTTCTATTTTGTTGAACAACTTCTCAGTTGTATAATAAAAATTTTCGTTATATATAATCTTTAGTAACCACTTTTGTACGTTTTGCGACCTGTCCACGTGATTATTTAATGCGCCTCCCCAAGCATCCCAAGCTACAACTCTATATTCTAGATGTGATTTTTTAGAGCGTAGTAAAGAACTTGTAAATGTTTTATATCAAATACTTCTTTAAAATATTTGAAATTATATAGTAATGATCGTAATTTTTTGGTTACATAATTTATGTGTACATTTCATTGATGATTGTGGTTGTCTATATAAATTCTCAAATATTTGAGGCTGATAACAGTTTGTAATTTAAGAGCGCTCCGGATATAAGCCGGAAAGACGGTGCAAATTACTCTCATATAAATCATTATTTTAAAAAAGGGCTTTCACTAAAAGACATTAAAAACATGTTACAATGTGGGACGATGAGAGAAAAAAAAGTATATATAAAAAAATAATTTTTTTTCTTCTATTATCGACTTGCAAAAATAATTTTTATCGTCCCGCATAGGTATCATTAAAATAAACATTTTCCCTTTTGTAGAACTAAAATAAAATTAGCCCTAATGTCCTCAAATGCACAGAGAAATTTAAAGATTAGGTATAATAAATGTGTCCAATGTCATATTCTACTACATCTCTATCTCTCGCCTTCCAAGCACACCGTACATTCAGCTGCGCCATTTTATTGAAGTGAAGTCATTTACAATTAAAATTGGAAGCATGGATGACTAATACACTCCGACCAACTCTTAACATTGTGACATGAACATGAGTTATTTATCTCTCTATTGTATAATCTGGTAATCCAGAAACGTAAGATGTGAACGACATATAGCATGCTTCGACAAAATTTTCCGTCAACAATTTATTATTGAAGTAATTAATTATTTTTTCCATTTCTGTCTCTACTTTCTCTTTTAAGAATGCCAGTTTGGATCTGTGAAAAATATTACGGTATCCGCAAAGCTCACTACATCCCCATTGGTGATCTGTATAAACAAATCATTTGATTATATAATGAACAATATAGGTCATATTACTGTGTCCTGCGGTACTCCATATTGTACAATTTTAGTGCCACTAAAGGTGTTTTGAATTATAACATTTTGTGTTCTTTCACTGAGGTATCCTCCATCAATCTATTTGTGATGCCCCTAAATCCAATACTTTCTAGGACTTCCAGAAGCTGCTTATGATCAACTTTATCAAAGGCCTGGCCTTTTTTAGGTCAACAAAGACTGCCATAGCTGGTGAACTAGCGTCCAGTATTTTATAAATATTTGTTGTGAGATATGCTATGGCATATCATGATTGGCATGATGATTTTTTCTCTCTAAAACCAAACTGCGTTGCCGAAATTATGGTGTTTTTATCTAGAAAATTGGTTCTTCTGTTTTTTAATACTTTTTCATAGACTTTAGCTAGACTGGATATAAGAGAGATGGGTCTATAATTGGTCATATTTTGCTTGTTGCCACTCTTTTTTTCAATAGTTTTTTTAAAGTTTTCCCAAAAGATGCCTGTTTCAGAAGATTTATTTGTTACATAGGACAGTGGTTTAGCTACTAGGTTTGCAATATCGTTTAATGTGTCACTTGTTATTTCATCGTTGCCCGGTGTCTTACCTTTTTTTAATTCCCTAATTTTACTTATGATTTTTTTTCCGCCCGTGGGATGTAGGATATGGAGTTTCTAACATATACTGTTTTTTAGAGATTTTATTACATACACATTTAGTAACTTCTTGTGCTAAATTTTTACCAATATTCGTGAAAAATTCAACGGAACTGTCTGCTATTTGTTTGCTATCAGTTATTCTTTCCCTATCCCTATCCTTTCCCATTTCTGTTATTTCATATTTTACTTTATCACAACACATTTGACACATATCCATATATATTTTTCGAATTGTTTTTGTCACGAATTCCTTGTTTGTTACTTTAATTAATAAATTTAGATTATTTCGATGTCGCTTATATCTATTAATATTGTGTTCTAAAGGATTGTTGCTCAATAGACTTTATTAGATCATTTCCAATTAAATTATGGAATTTATAATTTGTAATTCTATATTTCTAACGAATTAATAAAAATCCCTGATGTATCAAAAACAAATTTCAAATTCCCCGACTTCTTTAAACAACTTTATCTTCTCTGACTTTTCCAGGTTTTCCAGGATTTCCAGGTTACTATGAACCTGCCTTTTCCACACCACCATAATAATAATAAATTTAATATACCATCACTTTGTATCCTTTCTTCATTCTCCCCTTTAAATGAGAAAACACTTTTAAAAAATGATAACCCATCAACATGATACCAGGAGCAAAATACACAATCCACCCATCACTAACAAGAATATCGGTTTGACATCATTTCAGTACTTGGCTCCAAAATTTTATAACCTACTACCCGCTGAAATCAAGCGGAATTAAATCATTTATGGAAACTTAACAAAACATGTAGAATCCTTATATGCAGTCATTATAACGCCTTTAAACTCCTTGCTATTTTGATACTTAGTAATTTATAAAAAATAAATTTGTAGTCAAAAGAAAATTATATATATTTTTAACATTTCACAAAATAAATCCCTTTTACAAAATAGATGACCTCGAGAATTCTTTCTTAGAAGTTTTCTCCCTCGTAGTATTACATAATAATATATAAATATTTTACGAGGTATGTAAGTTCATTTATTCCAAATTGATGTCATTACGAATCTGGCAGCGAGCTTTGAAAAAATGGCTAACATTCATGCATTGCCAAGTAATTTTATAGCCAAAGTATATTACATAAAAACCTTTAACTTTAATACAATGTTTTATTTAATGCGATTTTATATAATAGTGTAAAAGTTATTTTTATCTACAAATTGCCACTTAATAATTATTAATATTGCAATAACTGTGCAAGGTGTCAAAGCGAAACAAGAAATAAGGCATTGGGGGAAAAAGATTTACGCTCACAAAACCCAAGATGCATCAAGCATTAATTCCTCACCCTTTCTGACGTATCTAATTAGTTTTAGATTTTTTAATCGCAAAAATCAATATTTCGTTGCAAATAAAAAGTTTGTTGTAAAAAGTGTAATTGTTTTTTAAATCATCTGTCATTTCAAATTGAACAACACATATTTTAAAAATAATTCCGACTAATACAGTACAATATAAATAATAAATAACTATTGATTCTTACTTTAGATGGAAAAACATTGACTGCCTTCGATTGGCTCCATGCAGAAATACAGTCTGTTTTGTATGTCTCTTCTGTTATTTCTCTGCAAATGTTCATCTTTAGAGAAATGATATTTACCAATAACAGTTAACCATTGGCACAATATCTATTTCTTTCAGGACTCCCAAATTGACAGCTTAAATTGAAGAAGATTAATATGGTGTCATTGGCAGAAATCTGCCCCAGGCATAGACAATATATCTCAAAAAATATTATAAGGACATTTAACACTGAAGTTTACAAATATACCATCAAACTATACCATATGAGTTTTGTTTGAACAATGAACACATACCTCTTCCCTACAGAAAAAAGAAATGGATTTATTATTGTTATGCTATTATACGATTTAAATTCATTCAAAATAGCCAATATTTCTAATATAGTTATTGATATCTTTATATTTTGTCTAATTTTCTACATACTTTTTATTTTCATTTCTACTTTATAAGAAAAACTAAAATTCAAGAACAAGACTTATTTTAAATAAAGATTTAAACAAACTCAAAAAGTTTGTTGCTAGGGGACACCCGGGTTTGAACCGGGGACCTCTCGATCTGCAGTCGAATGCTCTACCACTGAGCTATATCCCCTATATAAAAGTTAGCTTGCAACATCAGTAACAACCTGAATCTGCTTTACACCCACTAATTATCGAGTTATTAAGTTAATTTGATATATGGACGCCTTCGTCTTCATTTAGTTTATGGTTATTGCCATTACTAAGAAACTATTTCGATGAAATGTTTACGAAAATCGGGAAATACGTCAAGTACCACTTTACCAAGAGTAGTTACATAAATTTAAGGATAGGTATAGTCGGGTACAGCTTTGCTGGGCAGTCAAAAACGCAACAAAAACTTTACGACCTTATTAAAATACCGTTACTCTCTGTACTGTACTGCCGGCAAACTGAATCACTTAACTTTATGGTGTTTAATGTACGTCGGGGGGCGAGCGTAGGTGCGTCTTTACTATGTACATACTTCGGTATGCGATGTAAAGCAACGACAGGCGCAGTTAGTACTTGGATGGGTGACCATTCCAACGGAAACCGCGTTCTCGCCTCACACATCTTCCAGCGGCTTGTATATCAGTGTATGCGCGGAAGTTATACAACCTTAGGCGAGGGTTGTATAGGAGATATACCATCCTTCGGAGGGGATGTAAAGCCGTCGGTCCCTTGTCTATTAAATGTTAGGCAAGTAAAAGATCCCTACTCTTCTTAAGGGAAGAGGTTCGGCAAAATTCCTGGTTGGGGGTAGCTCGACTACAGGCGTCGGTGTTAGGCCTCAGTAGCGGAAATAGGCCGACGTTAAATAAATGTATAAAAAAAAATGTACGTGGGTCGGCTTGTTTGATGGCACGACACCGTACGGACTGGTTCGCCAGCGTTAATAATTAGCTCGTAAAGCTTTTGTTGCGTTTTTTGACTGCCCAGTAAAGCTGTATCCGACTATACATAATAATAATAATGTATATTAATTTTGATTGACAGTCCGTGGTTGACACAAATACAAAAAGAATTCGCATCAGTGGTATACTGTGTTCTGAAGGTCGGGGGTATGCTATTATGATTTCAAAATTGATAATAGAAAAATTGAAAAATACGACGATATTAGATCTTTTTTAAGCAACAGAAATCAATGTATTACGTCCGACAGCATTAACGTTATTCATGGAGCCCCTCAAGGGTCTATACTTGCTCCATTGTTGATTTTCACCACGTTCTAAAAAAAAAATTGCCATGCACGCCTGTGCTGATGACACTAATTTAAATTATACCTCCAACATCGACGAACTAGTAAACATGGAAGCTTCGATCACCAAAGACATAGAGGATGCTGTGAAAAATATCTAAAAATCACTGCCTCTCTATCAACCCCGGTAAGTTACCTGTGATTGCTTTTGGGACGCATTAAAGACCGACAGAGGGCCATAGAGAATATTTCACTTCAAGTTGATGGACATTATTTGTATTGACAAGTGAAATGTTTAGGTTTAATAATTGATTTTAATTTACGATTTGTTAGTCAATAAATTCACTCATTTGTAAAGCTTATGGATTATTAAAAAATGTATATGCTAACAGACATTATCTTAACAAAAAAACTAAAATAATGCTTTGTAACTCAGTAATTTTATCACTGTTCAATTATTGTGATATTATCTATGGCCCTTGTCTTACTTAATAACCTCCAGTAGAATATAAAAGATGCAAAACTCGTGTATAAGACTTTTATATTCGGTTTGCGACATAGGGACCATGTTTCGACTTTTATCAATGAGATAGATTAATTAAAAATGCATTACCGACGAGAGCTTCATACTGGCACATTTATCCACAAACTTCTACTGGATTAAACTTCAACATACCTAGTCCAAAAACTAATAGCTAGACATCGAGTACATTCCAGAAACTTACGATATCTAAACCAATTGACTACCTATACCACAACACATTTTTGCCTTTTATGAAGGCTCCTTCTCTTGCTACTTGATGATACAAAACACCTTTCCGTGAATACGTTTAAAAACAAAACAAAAAAAATCACTACTCAATAAACAGTGACCTTATTCAAATACATTCATAGGTTCGTGTCTACAACGTCGGCGGCGGTTTGTGGGGATCGTTCGAGGTTTGCGCGCGATGGTTTTCTTCGCAGTAAGATCACCGTGCGCGGGCTCCCGAGGCTTATTCAATAATTGTCAAATAAATCATGTACAATGATTATTATTATTATAATTTTTTTTCAGGATGAAATTATTTACTATTGTAGTATTCCTATGTCTTTTGTGTCTTATTTGAAAGCTTGGTTGAGTGGAAGAATAGCTGCTAAACTCCGCCAAGTAAAATAAAGGCCATTTATTATTAATATTATTATATATGCTATTATTTGAGAAAAATAACACTAATTTATTATTATGATTGTTATTACAACAAAACTATCTATAGTAGCAATCTTCTAATTTAAGATTTGTAAACCCAGGTCACCTACCACTTTATTCAAAAAGGCATTTGTAAAATATCAATTTTTTTCTCACAAATACATCAATTTTCTAACCTCTACAGGGATGGAAACCTGAGGTAGGGATGGCTGAGGTCAAATGGTCAATTTCCTCGAAGGACCTTCCATTCTACTAGAGGGAACAACAATTAGTCGAAGAACTGGGGTAAATAAACGGCTTCACTGAAAAGGGGCTTCGGGGGTGGTTTTTTACCAATTTGAGGGGGTTACCGAGGTGGAAAAATTGGTTTGACCGCGGGAATCGATTCAGCACCCTCGAAAACGGTGGAGAGACGTTGTCTACCCAGGCGCAAACATTTTCATAAATTCCGAATCTTTAAATGGACTAATACTATATAGCATTATAGATGTTATCATGTATAAACCATGCTCATAGGGTATGTCTGAGGCCGAACAATCCATTCTATAGTAACAAATTAATAAAAAAAGCTATAGCCGAGCTGAATTATTGTCAAATTCTAGAAATTTGAAACACAGATAATCTTTACTGATTTACTATTTGACTTAAATCGTACATGAACATTTTTTATTGTGTTTTTGTTTTAAAAACTCATACAAGTTGAAAAGAAAATATATCGATGATGTAAGAGTGTGCATCAAGTTATATTGGCGGTGGAAGAGCGTCCCCCTAGTTACCGTTACGCTACGCTAATGTGTAACAAACATTTCACATCTACCAACAATTATGTACCTGTCTCACTAAAATATGCTTATTTCATTCCTAATTAAGTAAAACAATACTTACGTATGCTTTCGTAACGTTAGACGGTCAGATGAAGCTGAAACTAGGTACATGCTTGTTAGCATTTGTTTGCCGCAAGGTTGCACAATTAGTTGGCCGACATTTAGATAAATTAAAACATAATGGTGATGAGCTATTATTACGGTTGTCGCTGCTGAAGTGGAATAAATGTTGCTGTCATAATGAAAATACTAGGTCCGATGGGACTTGATTAAGAATATGATGGCGTGGGTTGGAAGATATTCGTATAGTACAAGATCTTTCTATGTTGGCAAAATGACTAATGTTTGCAAGATACCACTGCCTATATATATTTGAAATTATTTTATTAGTTACCCAAATACCCATGAGCCTTAGAATTCTAGAAGAAAACTGCAAGTACACTGATTTACCTGAAGAGTAGACCCATTACTGGTTGTAAACCTAGGAGATGGTTCGAATAACTGATGATTTGAACCATCCACTGTGTTTACAACAAGACTAGTGCCTTGTATTTTGTTTGCATCTAAGTTCACCACTCGTATAAATAGCTGTAATATTTACAGTAAAATTTCAGAAAGTGATGTTTTGTCTAAAGATTAATATAATATCAAGCATCTTCATACTTCTGCACTAAATTGCACTGTACAATAATATCATATAATATATATCTAAATAACCTAAATTACGTGTACTATTTAATGGCAACTGTTTAAGTTAAACATAAATGACAAAAATGAAAATAAAAATAAAAAAGTAACAAACAGATAAAAAATGAAATAAAGCACATTCAAATATTCTACTATGATAGTAACCACTTGCCCAAACTTCTGGTAAACAGATTTAATGTTCTGGTAAACAAAATATTTCCGTTAAAAAAAATTTTAAATAAAAAGATGCCGATCAATTGGTTTTCCGATTCATTACGCAATAAAAGGGATACCCTATCCTCTGTTAAACTAATTTGTAACGTGGCAAGAAATCCTGCTGATTACTCTATTTACAGAGCTCTGCGCAAGGACTATAATAACGATATTAAGAATGCAAAGAAAATGGCCTACAATCAATTTATCAAAAACTCCGACAATAAAGGTAGATACTATTGGAGAATTATTAACTCTGAAATAAACAACTGTCGGGACAATGTCGTTAATCCTAGTATTCCACCAGATACATTTAATAACCACTTTGTATCTGCTGCAGGGAACCTAATAAATTCACTACCTAACATTAACCATAACTTTAGAACCAACTTTACTCCTAACCAATCATCTAACTTATCCTTTTTCATGCATCCAATAACTGTACAAGAAGTAAAATCAGCTATTAAGTCTCTAAAAAATTCAAACTCG
The DNA here is from genome assembly GCA_963675555.1 of Leptura quadrifasciata. NCBI lineage: Eukaryota > Metazoa > Arthropoda > Insecta > Coleoptera > Cerambycidae > Leptura > Leptura quadrifasciata. The sequence goes on from OY776673.1 coordinate 214,097,518, forward strand.
CTCGATATACATGACCTAAATGCGAAAATAATTAAATATACGGAAGATATTATCGCCGCTCCGCTAGCTGCTTTATTTAATAGATGTATCGCTGATGGTGCCTACCCAGATATATTTAAAATTGCTCGCATTATACCAGTCTTTAAAAAGGGAGATGACTCATTGTTAGACAACTACCGCCCCATATCTATCCTCCCCATTTTTGGAAAGATATTTGAGATTATTTTGACAGAAAAATTGTCAAGTTATTTGGAACACAAGTCGCTCCTTAGTCCTCACCAATATGGTTTCCGTTCTGGACGTTCGACCACGCATGCGGTTGTAAAGATTATGAGAGATATAGTCGGTGGTCTTGAGAGGGGTCAACACACTGCGATTACTCTGTGTGATCGACTGTGTCTCCTACAATAAGTTAATAGAAAAATTGCAATGGTACGGAATTAGAGGGTTACCCCTCTCGCTTTTTAAATCATACCTGCTTAACCGCCAGCAGTGTGTTGTCATAGCCAATGAAACGTCAGGATTTCTAAACAATAATTATGGTGTACCCCAGGGCTCTGTCTTGGGGCCACTGTTATTTTTAGTTTAGATGAACGACTTTCCTCAATTATGTTGCCCAGAAAATCCACTCTGTTCGCCGATGACACCGCTCTCTCGTGTTCCCGTCATAACATTGACAATCTACTGGAACTATCCTCTCTCAATGAACTACAAGCAAAAAATTGGTTCACCTCTAATGAACTAACACTTAATTAGGAGAAAACTCAGAGACTGATAATATCATCAAACAGAAATATATCCAAATGCGAGCACGTTAAACTCCTAGGTATCTATCTAGATCATAACCTTAGTTGGGTAACCCATATTGATCATCTGGATAAAAGGCTTTCCAGCGTAATCGTCCTTTTTAGGAAACTAAAAAGCGTTCTTGAATTCGACCTATTAAAAAATACTTACTTCTCTCTTTTTCATTCTAGACTTTCCTACGCAGTTGTTCTATGGGATAACTCCCACCACGCATCTAAAGTCTTTCGACAACAAAAGAAAATTATACGAGTTCTTATCAACGCTAAATTTAGGGAACATTGTCAACCCATCTTCATTAAACTGGGAATTATGCCACTACCTTCACTTTTTATCTACAACACCCTTATCGAGATTCACAGAAACGCATCCCGTCTCTCTATTCAGTCGGACTATCATGAGCACAACACACGTGCTGCTGGACTTCTTAGAGAACCATGCTATAGGTTAACTCGTGCAAAAAATTCACCCAACTTAAACCTATATAACCATTTACCACATCATATTAGACAGTTAAACTTTAGGTGCTTCAAAAATAATGTAAAACGATTCATTCTTCAATTCTGTTTTTACTCAATTGATGATTTTCTGAGGACGCCATATTTGGTCACTCCACTTTCGGTTGTCTAATGCTCATACTTGCAGAATGTTTGTACTTTTTATAGGTACCTATTTTATAAATTAAATTTTTATATTTTCGTGTTTGACAATGTGTAATCGTTGTATACAGTATTTATATGTACTTATAGATATTTTCTTGTCTAACAATGTGTAAATGTTATATACAGTATTATATTCTTGTTATTGTCCTTATTTTATATATGTATTGTATTTATCAAAACAAAATTATTTTTTTTTTGTAATGCAGCTGCTTGCCTGCTGATTTTCTGACTTGCTGCAAATGTTTAATCATGTGACATAAGTGGTGAAATAAAGACTATCTATCTATCTATCTATCTATCTATCTGTCTATCTATCTATCTGTCTATCTATTCATTCAGAATTTCTTACAGAATACACTGAAATATGTTTTTTAAATTTAGTTGGATTATAATCTTATACTGGTCCGGCACAGCATTATAAAGTTTGAGAAGATTGAATTTAAAACTTCGTTCAAATAAAGCAGTAGAATGAGGAGGGGAAGTAATAGAGTCTCGGACATCAGTCCGAAAAGAAATTTTACCATATTAATCCAGTCGTCATGTACTTTATACCTTCGAAAAATTCCGAACTTAATGAAACTTTGGGATGTTGTTTGTGGGTGTTCAGTAGTGCTACACCCAATTTATCCAACAACAAAAAACCCTGTGGAATTTTGGGGAGGGACGAGAATCCCCAAAATGTTTGCACTTTTTTCGGTTTTTTCGAAATATTTCAAAAACGGTTAATTTTAGTTATACTTCAAATTAATAAATTGTAGCTGATTAAATTTACTGCAATTTGCATGATAAAATGTATTTTTTGACCCATTAGGTACCGAGATACAGAGTTTCGAGAAAGTGCAAAATTTCTTAAAATCGTAAAAAACTGAAAAGGCTGGCTTTCGATATTTATTTTCAATTTTTCAACATATTTCACGGACTTGTGGTATCTACTTCCATTTGCATAGGTTCAACTACCCCCTCCCCTCCTCCCATAACTGAATCGAATCACCACCCACTTCACACAATTCAGTTATGTCCCAACCGTTGAAGGCGTTTGCTCGTTCATTTCAATGTGAATGATATTGGCAGTGAATCGGCTATACGCGTACACGTGACCGTAATAGGATCTCCAATGGCATGTACCACCGACCCAGAACAGTGTTTTATATTTTTTATCAAACGACACCAACAAAAGGAACTTTATCACAATGCTAATGACAGAAATGACAGCCAAGGGGATTTAGGTGAAACAGGCTACTGAAGATGTAGAAGTGATAATAGTACATACGGCAATATCGAAGGCTGCTGAATATGACAGTGTAATTACTACAGGTGAAGATGTAGATCTTCTTGTGTTACTGACAGCCCTAGCCTCCACTTCCCACAAAAATATCTATTTCGGGAAGAATGGGAGATGTAATGCCCCATCATTATTGTATTCAGCAGCTTCATGCGAGATCGGCCCACAAGATATTCTCTTTCTGCATGCAGTAAGCGGGTGCGACACTACTTCAACCTCCTTCGGACAAGGGAAGAGGATCTGCAGAATTTACGAGAGGAACACTTCCCTACATGAACTAGTAGCTGTGTTCAAAGACCCGAAAGCCACCCCCTATCAGATTTCCGAGGCAGGTGAAAAGTTTCTCGTGGCACTGTATGGAGGGAACATGGAAACAGAGACACAACTTCGGATACCAACTTTTTTCTAAATCGGTGGCCAAACCCAAATTCGAATTGGCTAGACTGCCACCTACCAAAGACGTGGCCACCCACCATGTTTTTCGAACATATTTCTAGGTCCAGACATGGCTGGGTAACGACATTGTCCCGTTAGTTTGGGGATGGGCGCTGGCGAGACGAGGGGTCGCCCCCTCCAGGACCACACGTAATGCAGTCCCAGACAACATATTGGACATCGTCTTTTATAAATGCAAGAAAGGGTGTAGCAATGCAGCCTGCAGCTGCAAGAAAGCAGGACTGCGGTGCCCCACCATTTGCAAGAACTGCTCGGGGCATGCTTGCAAAAATTAGCCAAAATATAACTTTAACACTACTACCTTTTCAAATTTGTTAAGCATAAATTAGTAGAAACATATAATGAGTGGCCTATATTACCTGGTTAAAGTTGACAATTACCGAGTATAGTTGTTGATATCGGTTGCCATGAAGACGATGTTGTGACGTTTCATGCGCAAATACGAATTTTAATTGCTTGTGGTTTTTCTAAAAGGATTTTTAAGTAAAGTGGAGCTGATATAGAGTATTAATTAATTTAATACATAGACTGCTATATTTTGTCTTTGGTAATTTCGGAACTAATGAATGATTTTTTGAGTATGTATTTGTGAAAGAAGGTATGTTCATTTTCCTTTTGCAATTGCCTAAAAATCGTTAGTTCGACAAGTCAGATATATTATGTTTTCTCTGATTATTTTCAGATTTCTCAGCCTTTTCCCACTCACATTTTTCACCCTAGTAAATAAGTTAAATTTCTCCAAATTAAACCTCAACTTTAGTAACGTGGAATTTTTATTGGCATAAGCATCCCTGTAGTCAGTGAAATATTGGTAGGCTGTGATTTTCACGTGGTTTCGAGGCAGAGGATATTTTTTCTACCCCTGAAAAACTATCTTGTGTGGATGCAGAAATATAAAATATAGAGGATTTATCGTATTGGTCAGAAATCAAGAATATGAAACCCATCTAAACGTATGTTCGCAAAAGGTTATGTCAGAGCGCTGCTGAATCCCTAGATGTTACATCACGTCGTTAAATGCTTGCGATAAAAAGGTCAGATCCACTCAATAGATCCACTCAATTTTTATATAGTACCGTGCAGAAAATTTCACTACTGTTTCTAAAATATTTTAGACTTGTGTGATCGTTATAATTGAAACCTATAGCAAATTATGTAATAGTTAATAATTTCATATAGTCACATTGTTAAATTACTGTTAATTATATAGATAAAATTACATAAATTTTTGTAATAGTCCCAATAAGACTGGGCTTTAGTTCTGCTGAATTTTGATTTTGCTTTGTCCCTAAGGTTTATAAGATATTTAATGTTTTTAAATCTCTATTAAATAGTTCCTCATTGAAACGTTTAAAATCTCTATATGTGTAGCACATGGGATTGAACTTGGATTTATCTCAATTGATCTTGCAGTATATAAGTTCATGATCTGATAAATCTATTCCACCCATGACACTGGAGACTACGGAAGATGCGTCAGAGTCTCCTTTAGATGTAATATGAGTCGCTTCGTTTAATCTTTCATTATTAGTTGCCTATTCATAGAGTCTAACATTCAAGAATCGTATTTTGTTGATGATGAGTCAAGATCCAAAAAAATTATATTGACATCCCGAAACAGTAAATTTTCTCACCATATTGCATACATGCATGCAAAGAAAATTTGAAAAAAATTTAAAAATTTTACTTTAAGAGTAGTTTTGGGCTAGCTATGTCATTAAGAGGATTAATCTCGTGTGCAGTAGTCGGTTTGGATAATTTCTTAGAAAAAGAAAACCTCACATTCTCATTCGTGGATACAAAAAACCTTAGATTAAGAGGATTTTTAGTAAGTTAAAAATGGTACATTTAGGAAATGTAATCCCGCCAAAATTAGCTTATCCCAAATTTGTTTTAGGTCAAACATACATCTTCCTATATTATTTTCTTCCTAAATCTAAACTGCTTGTTTTGCTTGTAATTACATTTTATTTCCTGACTGATACGCTTGTTAAATGCCATATAAACTTAAATGTGCAGTGAAAGATCTGACATGGCATCACGTAATTTTTCTAAAATTAAATATTACAGCAGAAAATTAACCCATCCCAAATTGCATTATCTTATAAACAAATATGCGTAATGAACGTAGTGACAATACCAGTTAGCGATTGTATAAGGCGTTTGTTTTATTGTTACAGAGCCTAATGGTGTACGTAAAGAGCAGGCCATGAGAAGAATATGTCCTACAGATTACACAACAAAACGACAGAACAATAATAAGTAACGTGGCACATGAAATGTGGGAGGACAAACGTAGACATGTGAGTATGGAATAGTTATTGTTTCCTCGGCTGCCTTGATGTTTGTTGCAAAAGCGACGGGGCGAGTTGACACTTGTGAACGTGTCTTTTCCGCTTTGCTGCCGCTACATTTCAGACGCCAGTAGAGAGGAAGAGGCTGGTGCACAGGTTGACATCCACTGGGAATTTCACTTTTCTGTTAATGAAATATTAGATAAATACATCGTTAATAGGTATTCGGACGTGTGTTTATGCAGATTTTCCATGCACAATAACGCAAACTGTTGACACGTTCACATTTCATTAAAATATATGCGTATTGTTAGGCTTTTACAAAATAAGTTTCTTCCACTCGTAGTATCGACATTTAAAAGTTATTATCCAGTTTTTTAACCCGACGATACCATTTTTATACGAAAAATCAATGGATTAATCATTATTATTTACAAATTTAATATAAATCTCAATATTGCAAATAAAAGTGTTTATATTTGTGGGAAGAGGTCTGTAGATCCCAATAAGTATAAATTTTATTTTACTATAAGTAAATTTACATTCTAAGGTTGTTACCTTGGTAAGCTTTACGACCCTAACATCTGCACACAGATCGTCCCTTATTAAGATGAAGACACCGTCATTTTTATTGTAGTTTGCCTCATTATAGTAGGGTTTGTAGCGTTCTATATAGTAATCATTTATATCTGGTATAAACTTATGTTTCAGTGAGGGCACGTTTCCGGACATCTTTAAGATAAGTAGAGTTTTGCTTATTTTAAGAAAAGGAGAATCCGATAGTCCTGGTCATTATGCCAGTGTTCGCTAAGATTATTGAAATCATTGTAAAAAGGCGTTTAGCGAATTTCTTTGAAAACTACTCGCTCACCCACAAATGCCAATTCGGGCTTAAGAAATCGCAAAGTTGTGAGTGACATTGTCGAAGGCTTTGAAGAGAGTAAATACACTGCGATTACCCTGATAGATCTTAGTAAGGCCTTCGATTGCGTTTCTCATGGTCTTATTAAAAAGCTTAGCCACCGCGGTGTCAAAGGTTCACTATTAAGTCTGCTGGAATTATTATTATCGCAACCATTGTCTTGTGCAAAAATATTTAATTTGGGATAATAAAACACGGGGTACCCCAAGACTCTGTACCGAGTCCACTCTTATTCATTACCTTTATTAATATCTTTTTCCATCTATTTCCAAATAAATTTGTTATATACGCAGATGATGCACCTCTTATACATATAAATAACAATTTAATCACTTTTCAATTAAAACTACTGAAACGCAGAATTCTGCCACAAACTGGTATAATAATAATATGTTGTAGATTGTTTCAGGAGTCGTTTGGCTTTAAGTGGCTTTACTTCACTTCGACCTAAAAGATCTTTTATGAATAACCCTACAACTAGTTATTGCCCAGGATTCCAAGGCTTTTTATAGAGCTTGTAATTTTCCTGGGGGCTAGTTTATGTTTTCAGGTGTCAATTCCACTTGCTCTAGGAACTTTAGACTAGTGTGGATTAATACCTTGCATTCACAAAGTCTATGTTCCGCAGTTTCAGTTGCAGTATCACAATATCTGCATCTGTCGTCTACTGCATTGCCCATGTTCTTGAGATGATATCTCAAGGGAGTAGTATAACAAAGCTGCTTCTGGACCACTGAGTAGAGGAGCACTGGGAGTTCTTAATGACGTCATGAACTGGATGGCATGTGTCCATCAGGAGAGACCACGAGAGGGGTGTCAAGTAACCAGAGGCTGCTGAAGACAGGTGCCTGGCGCATGCGCGAGGGAGAAAAAGTGGTGAAGACAATGACCAGAGGCTGGTGAAGAAGTGTATACAAGAAGTAACGACAATGACCGGAGGCTGCTGAAGGCAAGAAGGGGGGCGGGGGCGCTGGAAACAAGATGGCTGCTGAGGAGGGGCCCGAAGAAGTGTCTACAAGAAGTAACGCCAATGACCAGAGGCTTCACATATGTGGGCGTGCAGAGGGGGGTCGGGGTTGCGGGTTGCGACCCGTGCCCACGTGACCGGAAGGTGTGGTGGAGGCCATGATGGATGAGTCATCATCCTGCACAAACAAGTCTGGACAAAACAAATATGCTTCTTGGAAATGTGATGTAATTTATTGCACAGATGTTTTCAAGGTTAAGACGGTTTACTGAGAATTCTCCTTTGTCGGCACATGAGCAAAAGGGTGTGGTTGAGACCATGATGGATGAGTCATCATCCTGCACAAACAAGTCTAGACAAAACAAATATGTGCTTCTTAGAAATGTGACGCAATTTATTACACAGATATTTTCAAGGTTAAGACGGTTTATTGGGAACTTGTTTGTCTATTGTAATTAATTTTAGAAATAAAAAATGTTTATGAACTACATGGGGGAAAAGATAGTACTTAGTAAGTTTTATTTATAACTTTATTAATACATACAGATAATAAAAAAAATGAGATTACATAGTTTGAGATATAATAGAATATTTATTTTGAAGAACTGGATTAATTATTTCTGCAAGTCGTAAAATTCTCATTTCAAATCGGTGTCGATCGATAGCGTCTTGTACCCAATTCCCATGTCTAGCATTTCGATGTGCATATGTCCAGTGATAAATATATCGTATTTTAACATCATCATTAAAGTGGAGTACTTTCTTTCGATGGCTGCTTTCAGTTATACTACTCAAGGGGCAGTGGCCAGTTAGAAAGACCTGTTATCAGTCTTAATTCGGACTTTTCAAGTTCGAGAAGCCTTGTAGTATTTTTTGTCGAATAAGTTATAAACTTTCTCGCTTGTCTTTGGCCTGGAGTGTTCCTCCAGTAGGACTTTTTTTGTTCCTTTTCCCATTTTTGGATCTCCTCCATTATGTGTCCCTTGGCCAGGCCACAAAACGGTTCAGGTCCAATGAATTGTGCTTCAGCTCCTTTTTTTTGCAAGGCTGTCAGCAAGTTCATTACCTTGTACCCCCTCATGCCCTGGCACTGTTACGTGGCCTATGTCCATTTAACAGTTTTATTTAAAAAATAGTGTTTTGTGGATAGTTAGTACGACCTGTATAACATTTTTTCGATTCTTGTAGGTGAAACTGCTTTCAACTAACAGAATTTTACATGTATAACTGCAAAACCATTTCACACTGTTTATGTACTTAGTTTTATATCTTAGGAACATAGTCCTGTTTTTCTATTAACACCATTATGTGTCTCATATCCGTTGTGATACAGCATAATTATCCCAGGAAACAATTTGTCTACAAAATTTAGTTACATCAGATATCTATTTTTCAATTTTTATATTTTTGTTTACTATGGAGTACATATGGTTATTTTCCTTACCTTCTCTCATTCTATGTATAGTAAATCCTATAAGATGTAATATATTTACTGATTTATCAATACGTTTTACTACTTATTTACATCTGTTAATATCTGTGGTTATGTATAAAATAGAAATTGCAAAGGCAAATCAGCTGGCATGGAAAATAAACTATTATTATAGATTCCTTTTATCGATTATATGCCACTACTTTAGTTGAGTATGAGAATCTACAAGGCAAGTTGGTGCGCTTAACTTAACCACTGACAGATGGCCATACTTGTACGATTTCTATATTTTGATAGCTTTCAATTTCAATAGGGAATTATATTTCTCACATTTTTTTGGTAGCGTTGTTTTCCAGTAAACAGGACAAAAAGTTTACCTTATCAGTAAAACTCACCAGGAAGTCATTTGCTTGCAGCCTTTGTACTGATTCAAACATTATAATTTTTAACTGTGGACTTCAGTAATTGATATTACAATTTTTATATCCCAGTTACAAAGTGTTGAACATACAGGTAATTTCATTTCATTATACTCATTAAAATATTTTAATTAATCTTCAAATTTTGCCTTTGATATAATTTCAATTATTTTTAAAATAAATTTTGAATTCAAAGTCAATTCTTTTTAATTTAATAAGTAGTTAAAATACTATATGTACCACATGGTTTTAAAAATATTTTTCTCTTTCCTTTTAATTTTTTTGGCAATTTATAGTCTAAGAAATCAGCTAACTCGTGCATAGCTAATAATTACTATTGCATAGCTAAAATTACTTTTGTACTGCTAATCAGCTTACGTTTGTATAGCTTAAATTAATTTCCTGCAGCTTTTGTACAGCTAGCTTAATATTTCGTGCAGCTAATTTAAATATATTTTGTACAGCTAACTAGCTTATATTTGCATAGCTAACCTTGCTTAAATTTTGCATAAATAACTTGCATAAATTTGATAAACTTTGGTTACCTTTTCATTAAACCACATAGTTGGTTAAACTTCCTACAATTTTCACCCCATTCATTGAGAGACGTAAATTGCCAAGCAAAATCTAGAATTCTTGCAACAAGAGACGATTGTGGGCCTGGATTGCTGTCCCAGAACCAGTCACCTGAGCCATAAATCATCTAGGATACTGGTATCAATTTGTCTTTTATATATACACATTTTTTTTACATTTCAATTTGTCTCAAACCGATTTGTCTAAATTTTTTTTATGTAATATATTCATTCATTCATTTTACTCTATCTTTTTATTTCTCTTACCAACAATTTCAGTCTGATCTATAGCAGACTGGTTATTCAAGAAAAAGAGACATTTTTGCTTATTTTACTATAGATGGTGCCCAATTTAACATCAATTTTTCTTTGTCTCCTTTTCTCGAAATAAACAGAAATTTCGCTTATGCTGTACATGTGAGAAAGGGTAAGTTTCTCCACTCTTACGAATGCTCTGGACCCACGGCTCTCTGCTTCGGCTTAAACCAGCTAGTCGTCCGCACATGTTGCCTCAATTCTTTCTCAAAAATAAATAATAAGAGAAATGAGGTAACAGCACCCACATCAAGGTAACCTTATTGTTGTTGGCCAGATGCTTTAGGGATTGTTTACATTCCCAGGCAATTTTAGACTCAAAGGTATAGGACCTTAGAGCTTTTAATGCTGCCTGACTATCTGATAGTACATAAATCTTTGCCCTTCGAATGTCTTTATTTAGGCATTCCTGGGCACACAGATCTATAGCATGAATTTCCGTCTGGAAGATGGTTGGGGTATTACCAAGGGCTTTTGATAGCCTATAATAATAGGTTAAAACTGAACAAAGATAAAAACAAAAACAAATTTTCTTGGCTTCAACATCAAGCTACTAAAAATTATCGTTTATGACAACCTTAAATGGGATGCTCGTATTGAGTACATAAGCAACATAGTTTGAGTTATATATTTCTTCTACTTCAATTAAAAAAATACATTAATATAAAAGCTTTGTTATCTGCGTCACATATTATTATAAATATAAACACCTTCCCTACGCATTCAGATTGTGACAAGTATGAGACTAGATCATCTAATTTATCTAAAGCTCCTAGATTTCAATCAATCAGTGAATATATGAGTATTCACATGAAAACATACTATACTATACCCTGTGTTATGAAATATGATCGAGACTTTCTTGTTTTTTTTATCATTATGCAATATTCTAAGATATGATTTTTAATACTTCGACATGTATATACGTATGTATTTCTATGTATATATGTTTTTATATTTGCTTTTATGTACTTTTTATAATTCTTGATGCTGTCTAACAGTCATGTTTTCACTTATTAATACTCACATATTATAAATATACGTTGCTTAAATTTTGCACTTTTGACTATGAACGCAGCCTTTTATAGTCAAAAGTGCAAAAGGCTTAAGGTAAAGCAGCGCCTGTCTATCCATCTATGGTCTGCTTCGTTATTGTCGATGGCAACTGATTACACAGAAAGTTTACGAATATTAAAAATTTTGAAAAAATAAAAATCAACAATAAAGTGATACAGGAAAAGGCAGGGTTAAGTATCTAGGGGTGACCCTAGATACGAGACTCTGCTTTGGACCGCACGTGACTAATACAATTAACAAGACCTACGCAACATTGAGTAAACTCTACCCATTAGTTAATCGGAGGAGTAAGTTAACACTAGATAACAAAATGACCTTATATAAGGCCATCCTAAGACCTATAATGATGTATGCCTGTCCTGCATGGAACATTTCAAACGCGCAGCGCATGAGGCTACAAAGACTGCAAAACAAACTCCTCCGATTATTATCTAATGCAAAGAGATATACACCGATCAATAGACTACACGAGGACCTAAAAATAACAACCATTGACAAATTTATACAAGACAACGCACAAAAATTTTTCACATATAAAACACACCATTCGACTTTGACCTCCGACATGGCAGACAGAACATTACATAATGACCCTTTCCATCGACATAAACTATTATATCAACGCCTCCCTATCTATACCGAAGTTCCTTAACAATAGTTCAAGACATATAAAAATTTATACAAAAAACAAGCACAAGGCGTGATAGGTCTCCAGCTGTCACGACACGTTTGTTGTTTATGGTGTATAATTTTGTGATATCTGTTGGTAATAATAATACTTCAGTTTTGATGCTTTTACATATGTAAAATAGCCAAGTTTTCTTTGCTATGGTAAATGTTTAAAGTGTTAAAACATTCAGTTTGTGGTTAAATAAGTGCTACAAGAATTAAACTATAAAGTTCGGTGTGATAACGTAAAGGCCAGGTTTGCGTGCACTAGCAGATGCAAGCTATTTCCACCGACGGCTATTCGTACTATCACCGGCATTAAATGAAAACAATTTATCATGGATGATCTAACTTGTGGAAAGTGCAAGAAAAAGACTAAAGATGCTAAAATAAAATGTTCTGGTAATTGTAATGCAGTTTTTCATGTGAAATGTGTAGAATTATCGACAGCTGATTATCATACAGCTCAAAATTGCAAAAATGTTAGATGGTTCTGTGATGGATGCTTGTATATCTTAGAAAATATGTGGGGACTGAAAGACGCGATATCACTTCTACAAAGTCAGGTTTTAACCGAAATGTCTGAAATGAAAAAAATTTTTACCAAAAGCAGTGATGTTTCCAGATCTGAAAGGAAAAGTTATGCAAAAGCAGCAGCTGGTGAAGTTGTCATCATAAAACAAAAAAATTCAAGTCAAGAAAGCAAAAAAACCTTAGAAGTCGTACAAAAGTATGTTGATCCTGCAGCGCTGGAAGTAGGCATAAACGAAATTAGAACTGTGAAAGATGGTGGTGTTGTAATAAAATGTAATACTAAAGAGGAAATAAAGAAAATTAAATCTGTTGCCGAAAAGAAAATGGGGAAAAGTTATAAAGTAAATACGCCTGAATTAAAAAATCCAAACATTAAGGTACTAGATATTAGCAGAGAAATGACAAACGAGGAACTTTTAGAGGCAATAAAAAAGCAGAATGTATTTATAAATCACGTTTCCCTACCTATGAACATAAAAGTGATTAAAAAAATGAAAACCAAGTGGATGGCGATTATTGAGTGTGATCCAGTGACATTCAAGAGAATAATGGATGTAAATGGTTTATTCATAGATTGGTCAAGATGCCATGTATACGAATATATAAGTATCTATCGATGTTTTAAATGTGGAGGCTTTGATCACAGAGCCAACGAATGTTCCAAAAATGGTTCTAGATGCCTTCGTTGTGCTGAGGCGGTAAGTGAGCATGATAATGGAGATCAATGTAATTGTGAGACGCTGAAATGTGTTAATTGTATTGATGCAAATGAGGCCTTAAAAACAGACTTTAATATATTTCATTCAATTTTTGATGTTAGCTGTCCTGTACTACTTAAAAAAACTGAAATTCAAAGGAAAAAAATTAAATACTCTATTGATCTAGAATAGCAATTATCATACAATAATAGTGAGTCTTACCGTAGTTTTAAGGTTTATCATCAAAATGTGCAATGTTTAAAAAATAAGATAGAACACCTCGAAATTGAGCTAATGGAAAATAATATTGATATAACATGCTTTACTGAAACGTGGCTTCAACCGCACGAAGCAGATATAGTTAATATCAGAGGTTATTCATGTAAATCAGCCGTTTGTAGGAGTATTTATAAAAATGGAGGTGCTATGATTGTTTGTAAGTCCTCACTTAATGTAAGTATAAAGGAAATAAAACAAGTAGTTAACCAATCTAAGGAAAAAGATTTTGAAGTCGCAGGTATTGAGGTACAATTAAAAAATAAAAAAATCAAAATAATTAATATTTACCGATCACCTACTGGTGATATTAATGTATTTTTTGATACTTTGGAAGAGTTGCTTAATAATTGTTTAAAGGATAAATCTTTACTCATATTGTGTGGGGATCTAAATATCGACTATATATCAAATAATAATTGTAAATACCGCATGCTTGATCTCTTAAATACTTTTAATACAAAAAATCACATAAATGAGCCAACTAGAATAGGTAATAACTCCTCAACTAGTATTGACTATATGTGTACAATTTTTTTAAATATTAACGATCAATTTAATTGTGAAGTAATGTTAAATGGGCTATCGGATCACACAGCACAAATTATATCCTTTAACTCGACAACTGTTCCAATAATTACATGTGAAAAAAAAATGAGCAGGTTATTTACAAAAAATAACTTTCAGTTGTTCAATCAATATGTAAGTAGAGAAAACTGGGTCAATGTATATAGTGCGCAAACTATGAATGCTGGCTTTGTGGAATTTCTTGGTAATCTATCATTTTATGCAGATGTCTGTTTTCCCTTTACAAAGATTAGAACAAAGAACTCTAAAAAATGCTGGGTAACGTCAGGAATTAGAACATCATCTAATAAACTTAAGTTAATGTATAAAGTCATGATAGCAACTAACAATATTGAAGACAGAAATAAGTACCTATCCTATAAAAAAGTATATGATAAAGTTATCAAAGCAGCTAAAAAACTATATAATGACAACATCTACATGAATGCTTCCAATAAATCTAAAGCAGCATGGGCGATTATAAACGAGAACCTTGGTAGTACATCTAATAAATCTAGGATTATAAATCAGTTAAAACTAAATGATAAAACTATAGACAATCCGCAAGATATAGCCGACACTATGAATGATCACTTTGTTAATTTGCCAAATAGGCTTGCTGCAAAACTTAATGATGTAAATGTCAACAGTATTAATATTAATAATGCATTTCCTACAATATTTGTCGAACCAGTTACAGAAACAGAAATTTGTAACATCATTATGGAATTAAAAAGATCTAATTCATATGGTATTGATAATATTAGTAGTAATATGCTAATATCAGTTGTGCGTTACATAGTTCAACCGTTAACATATTTAGTCAATTGGTCGTTATCTGAAGGTGTATTCCCAGAAGTGTTAAAGATTGCCAAAGTAATAGCTCTGCATAAAAAAGGAGACACATCCTCCATTGATAACTATAGGCCCATATCACTATTATCGTCGGTATCTAAAATTTTAGAACGTATAGTATATAATAGAATTGTTACATTCTGTAATGCCTATGCTATTTTGAGTTACCAACAACTTGGCTTTCGGAGGGGTAGGTCTACTCAGACAGCAATACTTGACTTTCTCAATGAACTTTACAGCAAGATAGATAAGAATAAGAAATGTTTTGGTGTATTCATGGACTTGAGTAAAGCATTTGATCTTATCAATCATGCTTTGCTATTAAAAAAACTAGAAAGATATGGTCTTCGAGGTAAGATAGGTAGCTGGCTGAAATCCTACCTTTCCAATCGCCAACAAGTTGTTGAAATAGATAATATTAGGTCTACTCAGTTGGAAATTTCATGTGGAGTTCCCCAAGGATCTGTCCTGGGGCCACTTCTATTTGTATTATTTATAAATGACCTACCCAACGTTGTTGATGAATGTCTTTTATTTATGTTCGCTGACGATAATTCGCTACTAATTGCAAAGGATAACGTACAGGATTTAGTCCAAAATACTCAGCAAAGTATTAATACTTTTGTCAGTAAGTTTAACAGTGATAAATTATTGATTAATGGAACTAAAACGGTGTTTATCCATTTTACTCCACGAATATTAAATTATCACGAAAGTCATTTACTTAGAATCAGTGGGGAATCCGTAAGACAGGTAAAATCTACTAAATTTCTAGGCATATATATTGATAATGCTCTTACCTGGGAAAATCATATTAACGAGTTATGTAAGAAATTGCCATCTGTTTGTTTTGCGTTATATAGATTGAGAAATGTTACTAATAGAAATGTATTATTATCGTACTATTATGCACAGTTTTATTCGAGGATTGCCTATGGAATAACCTTTTGGGGCTGTTCGCATCACTGTGACAGGGTTTTTAAAATACAAAAGAAAGCTATTAGGAATATTGTTGGAGTTTCACAACAAACATCTTGTAGGACATATTTTAAAGAACTAAAAATATTACCTCTGGCTTGCTTATACATTATGGAAATTACTCTAGTTGTTAAATTAAATTATGATAAATTCTTAAGAAATAACCACAATCATAGTTATGCAACAAGAGGTCAAGATAACCTGTTAACACCTGCTTATTCCCTATCACTCTACGAAAAAAATCCATTTTACGTTGGAATTAAATGCTACAATAAGCTCCCTGCTCGAATCAAGGATACTAGTAACATAAAAAGATTTAGGATCGAAGTACGAAAGTTGCTGTTGGAACATATTTTTTATGATGTAAAAGAGTTTTTAGAAGCCATGTTTTAGTGCTCTAGATCCGCTAGCTATCAAGTTTTATTTTTAGTCTCTAAGGCAATCATTAAGTTTATTATATTGTAATCCTACAGTAAGTGCAATAAATGTTCAAGTATTGTAAATTATAAGGTGTAAGGTATTAATTAATGTAATTTTGGACCTGAGTTTTATGATACTAAATATTTTTTTATTTGACGAGTCCGATACCTTTGTAATTATATTGGTCTTATGGACAATAAAGATATTATTATTATTATTATTATAAACCTCTTTTCTAATTCTTTTCTTTTCTTCATTCTTCTATCTCTATTTATTCTTCCTTTCTTATTTCTTGTTCTTTTTTCATTTCTTCTTCAGAATCCGCTGATAAAGTTTATTACACATAAACATAAAACATAAAACCTGTATATATTTATTTAGTTGTAAGTTTTAAAGAAATATATAATGACCATTAAAGTAGGGTTTTTACGAGACTTTCCCTACATATAAAACGAAGCAAATCATGGTTTCCGAAAAATAAGTATATAAAAATCATACTGAACTATAATACATTAATACATATAATGCGCTAAGATCATAATATCAGGAGAGTGGCAAAAATACCAGATCAATTTAAACCTTAACATTTGGGCAGACCAACGGCCACCAGGCTTGAATGGATTGTATTATTGCATTCTAATTCTGGAACTAATCATTATAAAATGAAATAAATCACATAAATAAAATAATTAGTTGAGGTAGAAATGTAAATTATAGGCAATTTACTTTACTTGACTTTATTAATATATATAATTCCAAGTACATATATACTTAATTAAATTACATTTGTTGGTAAAGACCAAAAGAATTTAATATTTACATTCTCGTATGTCTTATACATATACATATATACATACATTAATCAAAGGCAGGTAAAAAATTTACAACTAAAAAAGAGAAAAAATATCAAAGACAGTTTTCTACATATTCTGACATCATCCTGCAATGATACAGCCGCCTAAGCATGCTGTGGCTTGTTTCGCAGAGTATCAATACAGGATAGGTGTATTATCTATAAAGACATGATATATTACATATAGTTATCATCATATTGTCTTTTTTTCTCTCTCTCTCTTTTCCCCTTCTTTGTTGGTTGGGATAACCTGAGACTTAGATTTAAATTTAGAAGGTAGTGGTAGGTGTTTATACTGAATCATAAAATAAGGAAATCGTAGAGATGGTATATAATATTCTGATCTAGCTATCAAGACAAGGCTATAACTATAGTGGTTGGGGCAAATATTTTTATATAAACTGTTGATTCAAAATAATATCGATCTTCTCTTGGTTATCAAGTATAAATTTTCTTAATTCTATTTTATGTTTATTTAACTTTTGTATATTTTTAATATTAAGGGGTAGTATGTTATACAATTTTGGACCATAATAGAATATAAATCTTTGTGTATGTGTTTTTTATATAATGGTATAACAAGATTTTTGTTTCTTAATGATCTTGTTGGGTAATCGTGAGATATATATATACGGAATCCCGTACTTCATAATACCACAAATAAGAATGATAAGCATAAGCATTTTTTACATTAAAGACTTTTGCTTCCTCGTATAGCAGGGTGGTATTATGTAATCTGTTTCTGTTCAGTATTATTTTTAATATACTGTTTTGTGTAACTTGCAAATTGCTTAGAGAGTTTTTAAATAATCCTCCCCATGCTTCTATACAGTAGCTAATAATCGATGCAACTAAAGAGTCATAAACAATGAATACATTTTTTTTGTTTAGTATGCCTTTTAGTTCGTAGAACTTGTGTAAAAGTATTCTAATTTTTTTTTGTGATATATTCAATATGTTCATTCCATCTTAGATGATGGTCAACCATTACTCGAGGTATTGTACTTTGTTAGTTTTTTTTATTTCAGGGCATTCATTTTTATTTTGGCAATTTCTTTTATGAACAGTGAGGAATCCCTTTATTGGTTGGTCATCCGCTGAGAGGGTGAAGGTTAAGAATTTACTCTTATCCACATTTAAGCTGAGCATGTTAATATTTAGATATTGGTAAACTATATTTAGGCTGCTTTTGGCTATAGAATAAACATTTTCCCATGATTCATCCACGAGAATCATAGCTGTGTCGTCAGCGTAAGATGTTATATGACCTCGGAAATTTATTAGACTAGCTATGTTATTAACGTATACAAGGAACAGAATTGGACCCAACACTGTTCCCTGTGGTACGCCCATGGTAATGGTCTGTGTTTCACTCAGGGAATTATCGATTTTTACTTTCTGTGTTCGGTTTGTGAGATAGTTTTTAGAAGATCATAAGCAACGCCTCGTACACCAATATTTTCTAGTCTCATTAATAGGATACGATGTGGTATAGTATCAAAAGCTTTAGCTAGATCTAGAAAAACTGCCAGACATTTCTACTATTTTAATTGGTAAAAAATTGGCAACTTCTTGGGAGTTGTTTCAGTTTCGTCCAAAATTAAAATATATATATTACAGAATTTATTCTATATTTTATTAGCACCTATAAAAATTCATAAAAATACTGCTATGCAAAAATATTTTCGAATTCAATAATAGATACTTCGAATAGTATGCCTATAACAATAACCTGTCATCTTTGATATTTTCATAGCGACTTGAGCGGTAATGTAAACCACTGAAAGTATAGCAGTAGTAAACAAGGCACATGCACAAATTTAAAATAGACTTTTACGATTATTGAGTGAATATTATATGCTAATGTGCCATCAGTCATCAAGTTTCATGGCTTTTGGCTGCAACCATTCGCTAATAGCAAACAGAACATATTCTTAGCATTTAACATAAAATGTAAAAAAACCAAGCAATAAATATCGACCTCAACTTAACCGCACTCGAATTCCTTGTAAATTACAAGTTCTGTAAACTATGCCATGAGATGAAATCAAACAGATTTGATCTAAAATTATCTGAAATGGTAACATATGACGTAAGTTATAAACTTATAAGTTTACACAGTAGTCGGCTTATTAGAATATATCATATTTTTGAGCATTTTTTGTTATTTCTTGAGTTTCAAACAGTACCTACACTTGCTATAAATAATTCAGCGAGGCTCAAGATACGCAAAAGACTACAAGAAACGCTTAATCACAAGAAAAGTAAAATATGTTCTGTTTAAATAAATTATTCCATACTATCTGCAGTTCAAATGTAGGAGAGTATAGACCAGTAAAATTAAGTGAAATATACCGTAAATTCGGGAATAATTTATAACAAGCTGTTTGTTGTGTTAAAATGTATGGGAGGGGGTATTATCTATGTCAATAAAAATCCGAGAAGCGGAACACACTAAAAAATCGTCCGCCATCTTGAAATCCGCGATATGTTTTGTTTAAAGTCAAATAACTTTATTATCTTTGCCATTATCAAAAATTATGAAAATATAAACATGAAACTGCAATAATATGGAAATTATTACAAGTAATTTTCAAATAAGCCACCATTTCTCTCTAAACACTTTTCAACTCTTCTTTTGACACTTTCTGTTGTGTTTTCAATAAATTGGGGGTTCATCTTTTGTCAGATTTCACGAACACCTGCTTCCAAAGCCGCTCTTGTTTCGCGTTCGAATTCATAAACATTATCTTTAATGTGCTGTTACCTCCTTTCCCTTATTACTTTTGGGAAAACAACATATGCGAACAACTAGCTGGTTTAAGTCGGAGCAAAGAGCCGTAGATCCGGAGTATTTGTAAGAGTGGAGAAGTGTACAGCATAAATGGCAGATTTCTGTTTATTTAGAGAAAAGGAGACAAAGAAAAATTGTTAAAAATGTTAAATTGGGCACCATCTATAGTAAAAATAAGCAAAATTGTCTCTTTTTCTCGAATAACCAGTCTACTATAGATCAGGCTGAAATTGTTGGTAAGAGAAATAAAAAGCTAGTTTGAATGATAAAATATATTACATGAATAGATAAATCGGTTTGTATAATGTGAAATTTTCAAGTTACTTAGTAATATCGGCTAACAAAGACTAATTAAAATTTAAAAATATATATATATAACAAATTTATACCAGGATCCTAAATTCCGGGATTGAGTATTGTTGAGGTGAATGGTTCTGGAACAGCAATTCAGGCCCACAATTGTCTCTTGCAAAAATTGAGTCTAAAGGTTTTCTTGACAATTTAGTTTACGTCTTTCAATTAAGTGAAATTTAGAAATTGTGGAAAAATTGTCCAACTATATAAATTTATAACTGATATAAATTTAATATAAAATATAAAGCTTAAATATTATTAAGCATAAGCATAAAATATATAAAATGGAATTTCGAGTTTGAAATATCTATAGCTGCCTTTTGGGTTTGAAGACTATCAAATTTTCAATTTGAAGGAAATATACAGAAGCTTGAATTTTCTATCTGCAGAAGATATACAGAAGGTATACAGAATATGCAGAAGATATAAGCTATACATAAGCTGATTCATAAACTATAAATTGCCAAAAAAAAATGAAAAGAGAGGAAAAAAATATTTTATAACCATGTGGTACATATAGTATTTTTAATTACTAATTAAATTAAAAAGAATTGAATTTGAATTTAAATTTATTTTAAAAAAAATTTAAATTAGATCAAAGAAAAAAAATTGAAGATTACTGAAATTTTAAATTACTAATAAATGAAATTTACCTGGATGTTAAATAAACACTTGTTAACGTGGATATAAAAATGTAATATTAATTACTGAAATCCACAGTTAAGTTTTATATTTGTATGTGTATGACTGATGGTCGAGAGGTAAGTGCACTTGCCTCTCACCCAAAAGTCCCGGGTTCGATCCCCGGTTGTGGCAGTGGAAAATACTGTGAGAGGGATTTTTCACTATACACGGATATTGGGTGTGTGTCCCTTGTCTCTAAATGTGTAGCCCCCTCCCACACAAGGCTCTTCTAGAGCCTTCCGGGATAAAGGGGGTCGTCATTACCTGTGGTGTATTTATTATTTATTTATTATTTATATACGTTCGAATCAGTTCAAAAGCTGCAGGCTTTTTTGTCAAAATTTGTCAATTAAATTCATCCTTCAGTTCGCCATATCAAAATAGAAAAAAGGGTATTCTTATCCAATTAAATTAGTAAAAAATTACATTCTCCAAAATTATTTTCTGAAAAAATTCGCTACACTTCGATAATTCCTAAATATGCCTAAAATAATGTCAAACTCTGTATATCATTCAATATGCCAATTTTAGAACTTCTAAAATACTTTTTTTTTATACATTTATTTAACGTCGGCCTATTTCCGCTACTGAGGCCTAACACCGACGCCTGTAGACGAGCTACCCCCAACCAGGAATTTTGCCGAACCTCTTCCCTTAAGAAGAGTAGGGATCTTTTACTTGCCTAACATTTAATAGACAAGGGACCGACGGCTTTACATCCCCTACGAAGGATGGTATATCTCCTATACAACCCTCGCCTAAGGTTGTATAGCTTCCGCGAATACACTGATATACAAGCCGCTGGAAGATGTGTGAGGCAGGAACGCGGTTTCCGTTGGAATGGTCACCCATCCAAGTACTAACTGCGCCTGTCGTTGCTTTACATCGCATACCGAAGTATGTACATAGTAAAGACGCACCTATGCTCGCCCGTAAAATACTTTTCACACCCCTGGTATAACATTCGAATTCGTTTTAGTAAAATTTTCATTCTTCCATTCTTCGTTCAATTTAAATATCTATTTCGCGTCTTAAATATTAAATTACTATCTATTTTTATACACAACATTTTATACCTTCCCAATTAATATCAATATATAATAAATTTTAAAAAAATTTAAATTACATCAAAGAAAAAAAAGATTGAAGATTACTGAAATTTTAAATTACTAATAAATGAAATTTACCTGGATGTTAAATAAACACTTGTTAACGTGGATATAAAAATGTAATATTAATTACTGAAATCCACAGTTAAGTTTTATATACGTTCGAATCAGTTCAAAAGCTGCAGGCATATGATTTCTTGGTGAATTTTACTAATAAGATAAACTTTATTTGTCCCACTTTCTGCAAAATAATGCCACCACACAAACTTGTAAAAGATATTTTTACTATTTAAATGGAAGACTGTAAAATATAGAAATGGTACAGGTATCTCCATCTGTAAATTGTTGAGTTAAGCGCAACAACCTGCCGGTCTTCTTAGGAAGATGTCCTTACTCGAGCATATTACAGAATCGATAAAAAGCATCTATAACACCACACACCACAGCTCACATAACCAAAAATATGAACTACCGTAATAAATAGTAAAACGTATTGTGAGAATTCGGTGAAATATATTACATCTGATAGGACATACTATATAACACGTTAATTAGAAAGTTAAAGGTAAGGAAGGTAACCACATGTACTCACAGTATTTTACCCAATATTCAATTCGGATTTCGGGAAGGTCATAGTACCACACTCGCAGTAGCCAAAGTGGTGCAAGACACCTTATTAGCTTATAATAAAAAAAATTGCAATGTTATGCTGCTCATAGACATCGAAAAAGCCTATGATTCTGTTTGGCTCAACAGCTTAATTTATAAACTTAAAAAAGTTTGTAAATTTCCTGTGCATATTTTTTCACTAATGAAAAGTTATTTATTTGGTAGGCAAATAAATGTCAGCCGGCGTTCCGCAGGGGGCTATATTATCACCACTGTTATATAATATATACCTCGCGGATACGCCGACAAGTCAGTCAACTGACATAATACTTTATGCCGATGACACGGCCATATACGCTAGGTCCTTTTATGCTGCAACGGCACTACAAAAAGTGAGGTACCATTTAGACACATTACTAAAATTCCAGCAAAAGTGGAAAATTAAAATCAATGCCGAAAAAACTGAAATCATCACTATGCACAGGAAGTTTACAAATATTAAAACTTTCAATAAAATTAAAATTAACGACAAGGTTATTGAGGAAAGGAGCACGGTCAAGTATCTAGGGATAACCCTGGATACGAGACTACGCTTCGGACCTCATATAACCAGAGTAATAAATAGTACGTATACTGCCTTAAGTAGACTATATCCATTAGTCAACAAAAGGAGCACATTAACTAAGGATAACAAGTTAACCCTTTATAAAGTTATGTTTAAACCGATCCTTACCTATGCATGCGCGTCTTGGAACACAATTTCAGATGCGCAATGTAATAGATTACAAAGGACACAGAATAAAATCCTTAGATTACTTACACACACAAATAGGTATACTCCTATAGAAACTTTCCATAGAGAGTATAACATCCCTTTAATTAGGGATTATATAATAGATACTGCACAAAAGTTCTTTAAATTAAAGATACATAATTCCCCGCTAACCACACATATGGTAGACATACGGGAACATCATAATTTTGAGCATACCCATAAGCTCATACATGAAAATCTTCCGATTTATTCGGATAGATAACATTAGATTTAAAACATATAATTTTCTTGCAGGTACAAGCAGAACTATGATGACGTGATTTGTTTCTGAAACATTGTATACATACTTTTTAACATTAAATATTATTTGACTTGTAATTACTGAATAGTTGTTTTATTTCCTGATTTTCTTTATACTACCGATATAATCGGTGTATTTTTATTTGTAAATATATTCTTTTAAAGCAGGTTTTTTCTTGGCAATAAGTTTCCTGCAAGTTAAACACAAAATTGTATATAGTTGAAACAATCTCATTAATTTTCATTTTTTTTTTAACATTTTTGTATATTGCAATCGACATTTAGTTCAATCTGTTTTGGAGGATGCTTTTTATTTTATTAATTTTAACTCTATTTTAATTCATTTTGGCATAAGATCGGCCCCCCGTCTCGCTTCTAAGCTAAAAGCTTAATGTAACGCGTCAGGAAATTATCTAATTGTAAACAATAATATTACGTGATATAAATGAAATAGAGAATGTATTGTATTTAATAATGAATAAAGAATTTTAAATTGTAATTGTAAATTGTACTCACAGTAAACAAAATATAGAAATTGAAATATTGGTATATGAATGTAAATAAATGTTTTGTAAACAATTGTTTCCTGAGATGCTGGAACAGAATAGAACAAATACATAAGTTAATGTTAAACAAAAATATGACTGAGTTCCTAAGATATTAAAATATGTACATAAAACAATGTGAAACGATTTAGCAGTTATACAAAGAAAATTCTGTTACTTGAAAACAGTTTCACTTACAAATACTGAATAAAAAGGCTATACAGATCGTGCTAAATATAAATAAAACACCAGTTATTATATAAAATTGTTAAATGGACATAGGCCATGTAACAGTGCAGTGTAATCTGTCAAATCCACATTTATTCAACTATTTATCTTCGCTACTTCATAGACTGAATGGATGCGCACATTGCACGTGACACAAAGAAGATTACCTTATATTAAAATAAGGCCTTTGTTGAATTAAGTGATTTTCGAAAATATAACATGAATAATTCTTTATGTTAAATCCTCATATGCACATACGCTATGACGCAATCCATAATTGTCATTCATTAAAGGAAAATTATTATCTCAATAATAATAATCCTGTAAAGCTTCAGCGTTAAACTGACAGGTAATCCCCTTTTTCCATCAATCACGAATGTTTAAATGCAATATTAATTTCATTGTCTTATTTTAATTACTACTACGTTGGACGTACTTGGAAATTCCACCTAGAGAGGATAATAATTACCGTCAAGTAATGAGAAATATATAAAATTATGTAATGCCTTTCAGTTTGATAATGCCTTTATATTATTAGATATTTACAGAGTCGGACTGGGCCTAAGGAGCCCGGGTGGCATTATGATTGTAAGGGCCTACCGCCTGAGGGGCAGATGATACTATACACTACAGGCGACGTCCCTCTAAGTACACAACCGCTCATAACTAGGACCGACTTAAATTTTTTTTTGCCCATTTTGGGGTAAAAACGGTTCGGGTAGTGGTCGCGTGAACGTTGGTTGCCGACGTCCGTCAGGTCGTTTGCAACAACGTTGGCTCGACGTAAATGCTATTTGAGATATTCAATACTAAAATGCATCGTATAAGTATTTTCAACAATAAAATAGGAACTACACTTTGGGTATCTCCTGCAAAGGGTATTGCTGCATGGGATCATAATTATTTTGTATATAAACATCATGTCAACGAATTAAAGCTAAAAATGTCTACCGCATAGCTAGCAGGTCAGACCAATACATTATTAAATAATACCCATATCCCTAATCGGAATGTATCTACGCAAGCTGCCTCTTCGTCTTTAACTCCTGGCATAGAAATATATTACCAGAATGTACGCGGTCTAAACACAAAATTGCATGATACGCAGACAATGGCATTTACATGTCAATATGATATATTTACGTTTACGGAGACTTGGTTAGATTCTCACATTTCAAATAGGGAAATTCTGTCCTCTAATTACAATGTCGTACGGTGTGATCGTAACTTTGTAGACACGAATAAAAGTAAAGGCGGCGGCGTACTAATTGCGTTACATAAAAAATATACATATGTTGAACTTGACCTCAAATATATTCGTGACTCTCTTCCTCAAATTGATTTAGTTGGTATTAAAATATCAATTAATTTCCAAACTATTTTTATTTTAGTTATTTATATACCACCAAATATATCCAGAGACTCATATGCAGTGCTGTTTGAGATGTTTGAATCACTTAATTATTTAAATGATGGTGACGTTTATTTTATAGGAGACTTTAATATCCCAGAATACAATAACGCTAACATTGTTTCAAGCATACGTGCAAACTCTCTGCGGCAGTTTTCCTAATATCTTGACATTACGCAATTTAACACTGTTACAAATGTCAATAATGTTACTCTAGATCTAGTATTGTCAAACAAAGACTGCCGTGTTACGAGATCGTAGAGTGTTTACTGACTGAAGATTTACACCATCCACCTTTGGATATATCAATAACAATAGATACTTCTCAGTCTGAAAATTTCCCATGTAACTCAACAGAAAGCAGATTTTCCTCAACTGTACGAGATTTTATTCAAAATAGACTGGTCCTTCTTAAATGAACTAAAAGATGTTAACATAGCATGTTCTGAATTTTACGCAAAATTGACTGAAATTTTTGATAAAACTGTTCCCAAATATGTTCCCAGACAATCTAAATATCCACCATGGTACACAAGTAACATAATACGAGACATAAAGAAAAAAACGTATTCTCTGGAGAAAATATAAACAAAACAAAGAACAGCAATATCTACAGGGAGTTTAGTGACATAAGAAAAAAGATAAATGATGAGTTAAGACAAGCGCATGAAAACTATCTGCTGAAAATACAAGAAAACATAAAAAGCGATCCGCAAAAATTCTGGTCTTATTAGCCGTTACTCGAGTCCGAGTATAAAAATGTTACAGTCGATAAATTGTGTACAATAAAAACAAGTAACAGGTGTAGTTTATTGTAATTCCCATTCATCTACGGTGCACACGACTATGGTTATAGAGGCCAATTCGGGAGAGCACATGTCGACCGCAGTCAGGACAAACATAGACCTGGTTAGGTCTTGGATTCGGCCTTCTTGCAGCAACATTTCCTTGATAGCTGGCCACAACCCCTCGCCATTCGGTTCTGTCCGCTGCAAGTTGTTCCCATTGCTCGTCTGCAATACCGCAGGATTTTAGATTTTCATGGAGAGCGTCTTTGAACCTCTTTCGTTGACCGCCACGCCTTCTTCTATCGCTTAGCAATTCACCATAAAGTGTACATTTAGGAAGGCGGTTATCATGCATACGATGAACGTGACCTGCCCATCTTAGGCGTGCTCTTGAAATAAGCACCTCAATTGGAAGGCTGTTTGCTGTCCTGAGTACTTCCACGTTTGATATATGATGGAACCAACGGATTTTCATCATACTTCTGAGGTGTCTTTGCTGAAAACGTTCTAATTCTTTCACATGACGACGGTAAGTGACCCAGCTTTCACATCCATATAGCAGTGTTGGAATGACAACTGCTCTGTAGACAGCCATTTTCGTTGACAAAGCAAGGTCGTGGTTGTCAAATACTCTCTCTCTAAGTCCCCAGAGTGCTCTAGATGCAGCGTTAATTCTATTGCGAATCTCGCTGTCCATGTTTGCTTTGTCATTAACAACGTTGCCTAAGTAATTGAACTGATCCACCACTTCAAGAGAATTTCCGTTAAGTGTAATGTCTATTTGGTTCACTTGATGAGGAGTTGACATAATCTTAGTCTTTCCAATGTTGATTTTAAGTCCCAAGGAATCATAGCTCTGGGCATACACATCTAAAAGTTCTTGAAGCTCTTCCGGCGTAGAGGCTAAAAGTACACAGTCATCCGCATACTGGAGATCACAAATGAATCGTGTGCGTGTCTTCGTGAAAGCTCTAAAGCGCCCTATGTTAAAGAGACCGCCATCAAAATGGTATCTGAGACCTATTCCTCTGACTGTCAGTTTGTTGTCAACAATAATTGTTAGAGCAGTGGTAAACAAATTAAAGAGTAGGGGTGCTAGGACACATCCCTGCCTAACTCCAGTGAGGGTTTGGAAAGGTTCGGTTGCCTCATTATTATACATAACCTGGGCGTTGTTGTTTGTATGTAGACTGCGACATACTTCCACAAATTTTCTGGGGATACCTAAGCGGAACATTTTCCAGAGCACTTCCCTGTCCACCGAGTCAAACGCCTTGGTTAAATCAATGAAGGCCATGTGAATTTCTCCTTGATGTTCGAGTGCTTTTTCTTGAAGCTGTTTAAGTGTGAAGATTAAATCCGATGTGCCTCGGTTTGGTCTAAAGCCACTCTGTGTTTCAGGAAGTAACTTTTCCATAACAGGTGTTAGCCTATTTGCCATCGCTTTAGTGAGTATCTTCCCTCCAACAGCCAGGAGAGCTATACCTCTGTAATTTCCACAGTCCGCAGCGCTCCCTTTGTTTTTGAAGAGGTTGATTAAAAGTGTATCACGAAACTCCTGCGGAGCTTGACCAGTTTCCCACACGACATCAAACAGTTTTTTGAGGTAGGGTATGAGCTCTGACGACACAGCTTTAAAGATCTCAGCTGGGAGTGAGTCGGCGCCGGGAGATTTGTTATTTTTTAGCTGCCCAATGGCGGTTAAGATCTCTTCCGTTGTTAGTGGCTTATCTAAGTCTTCGAAGGTGTCGTATTGAGGGATAAGATTTATAATATCGTGATGGGCTTGACTTTGCTGGTTAAGAATGTTAGAGTAGTGTTCTTTCCATCGGGCTCTTATTTTCTGGTCTTCTTTGAGGAGATTTCCATTTAAATCTTTAATAGGGCACATATTTTTCCGACTGGGGCCGTACACTGCTTTTACTCCTTGAAAGAAATTCCTGTAGTCGTGTGAATCGGCGTACCTTTGAATTTCTCTGGCCTTGCTTGCCCACCACTCGTTTTTTATTCTTCTGATTTCGCGTTGCGTTTCATACTTAGATTGGGTAAAAGCTTCTGCTTTTGATGAGTCGTTGGGGTGGTTGATAGCGTTTTGGAAGGCAATATGTTTGCGGTCAAGAAGTTCTTGTATAAAAGCTTCATTATCATTGAACCAGTCCTCCTGTTTTTTAGTTGCTACAGTGCCAAGAATTTCCTCACTCGCACTTTTTAAACTGTCTTTAATTTGTGTCCAGGTAGCAGCGACATCTACAGAATTGGTTTCTTCTAGTGCACTCAAATTCTCTTGAACTTTTTGCTTTAGCTGTTCGACGGTTTGTTGGTCACGCAATTTACTAATACAGAGACGGAGTCTACGTTTTACTTGAGTTCTTCGGTGTTTGGGTCTCATAACAATTTTCATTTTAGAGACAACAGGACGATGATCGGTCCAACATTCGCTATCAATGCGCGCCTTTGTAATTTGGACGTCCTTGAGATGCTTCCTACGTACGATAACATATTCCAATAGATGCCAGTGACCTGATCTGGGGTGACGCCAGGTGCCTTTAAATTTATCCTTTTGTCGGAAAATGGTGTTCGTTATAACTAGATCATGTTCGGCGCATTTAGTTAGGAGTAGTTGACCGTTAGCGTTCATGTTGCCCAAACCGTTCTTGCCTATGATGCCTGGCCAGGTGACTGCATCTCTCCCTACTCTAGCGTTAAAATCGCCAAGAATAACGAGTCGTTCCGTTTTAGGTATTCTACAGAGGCTTTCTTCCAGCTGTTGATAGAAGCTTTCCTTGGTTTCGTGACTTGCATCCAGAGTGGGAGCGTAGGCGCTTATTAGATTTACCGCGTTGCCATCTGATAGCTCATAGCGTAGCAGCATTAGACGCTCGGATAGGCCTTGTGGTACTTGTGTTAAGTTGGATACAAGTTGATTCCGAACGGCAAATCCTACTCCATGTTGTCTTCTTGAATTGGTGGGAAGACCTTTCCAATAGAAGGTGTAGTACTTTTCTGTGAGAGAGCCTTCCTCCAAAAATCGAGTTTCGCTGAGAGCTGCAACGTCAACATTGAGTCGGTGAAGTTCTCTATCTATTAGAGCAGTTCTTCTTTCAGGCCGATCGGTGCGAGTGCTGTCGTTCAAAGTACGAACATTCCAAGCGCCGTAGATGAAAGAATTCGTTTTGTTGGATTTAACTTGTCGGTGTTTTTTCGACATTCGATGAGGTGTCCCTGTGGGATCGGGAGGGTATTTTACCTCCGGATGATTTTGTCCCACTTGAACGCTCCATCATTATTTAAAGCCTTAATCGACTGAAAACGAAGCTGCATTTGAAGTTTTAGCTGGAGCAGGTATGCAACTGACCAGCGTTGCGGAAGGCGAGTGGTGTGGTCCCATGGC
Organism: Leptura quadrifasciata; assembly: GCA_963675555.1. NCBI lineage: Eukaryota > Metazoa > Arthropoda > Insecta > Coleoptera > Cerambycidae > Leptura > Leptura quadrifasciata. The sequence goes on from OY776673.1 coordinate 214,127,561, forward strand.
ACAGAAGGAGACTGCGACGATGGGGTAACCAAACGATTCCAAAAGCAACCTTTGTGTGCGGTGGGTTATTTTTACCGCACTCTTCGTGAGAAGGTGGATGTGCTCACGGCAAAAGGTAAGGGTTATTCCGCCCTTACTCGGTCGTTAGAGCCTCGTTAGTGAAAACAGGGTGCACCAAGTTCAAATTGAATTCATCGCGAAGGTGAGGTTAACAATTGAGTAGGAGAGGCTATTACTTGCGCTTCACTACCCCATCACACCCCTGGTCTTACATTAACGGTAAAAGAGGTAGCAGTTCCATTCCCGATGTTATTACATATAATGATACTCAATGTACGAATCCCCAGGATATTGTTAATGCCTTCACTACCTTTTTTCAAACTGCATATTTAAAACCTAACAATAATGAAGATAAATATCACTCCTACGAAAACGCCACTAGTAATAGCATCAATTTGTCTCTAACTTCTTTTTCTGAAACAGAAGTATTTAAGTCATTGAAGAAAATCAAGCCTAAGCTTACTAAAGGACCTGATAACATTCCCGCATTTATCGTCAAAGACTGCGCAACCATCTTCGCCAGTCCTCTCACAACGATACTCAATTTATCACTAAGTACGCGTACATTTCCGGATGTGTGAAAATATTCGCGCTTATGTCCCGTTTTTAAAAAAGACAACAAGTGCATGGCCGAAAATTATAGACCCATTACAATTATCTGCAATTTCGCTAATGTCTTTGAGATTACTTTGCATATGTCATTATCCAGTCACGCACATGGCCAAATTAGTTGCAACCAACATGGATTTGTTCCCGGTAGATCTACTGAAACTAACTTTGCATGTATCACTCAATTCATTTCTAAAGAATTGAATGCAAATGGGCAAGTCGATATTATCTACACTGATTTCTCCAAGGCCTTTGATCGCCTAGATCACTGTACTCTATTAGAAAAATTGGGTGAGTTTGAATTGTCAGGGATGCAGTTAGAATTCTTCTCTTCATATCTAGAGAATAGGCGTCAGTATGTTGAATACCGCGATTACAAGTCGTTTGACATCCTAGCCACCTCCGGTGTACCCCAGGGTTCTGTGCTGGGCCCGCTTATATTTGTTGTTTTTATAAATGATATTGTAAATAATCTAAATATAGAGAGTCTCTTATATGCCGATGATTTGAAAATATATTGTGTAATAGAAAACGAACAAGATTGTGAAAATCTTCAGAATAACCTAAACTTGGTGAATGACTGGTGCCAATCTAATAATCTGCCTCTCAACATATCTAAATGTAACTCATTTACCTTCTCTAAAATGCGTAACCCTATCAATTACGATTATCATATAAACGATGGAATTTTGCAGAGACCGGATACAGTAAAGGATCTTGGAGTTATATTTGATAAGTGTCTAAGTTTTAAGGAACATATTAATTTCACCATCGCATCCGCTCTAAAGAGTCTAGGTTTTATAATTAGAAATTGCAAAGGGTTCAGTAATACTGATATTATGAAACTGCTATACTATTCATTTGTACGCTCAAAATTGGAATATTGCTCGTTGATATGGTCCCCAGGATATGCTATTTACATAAATAGTGTTGAGAATATTCAGCGCCGTTTTGTTAAATATTTGTGCTTTATTGAAGATAATATTTATCTAATAATTGGATATCCGCAAAATGTTATGTTGGAAAGATTTCATATGTCTAATTTGGAAAATAGAAGAATAGTACATTCAATAATTTTTCTTTACAAAATTATGCATAACATGTTTGATTGCCCTCTCATTTTGGAGCAACTTAATTTTCATATACCTCGTACAGCAAGTCGGAATTGTGAAACATTTTACCTTCCTACACCTCGAACTAATTTATTAAAATTTTCCCCTCTATATTTTATGTGTAGAAATTATAATCTACTGCAAGATCAGCTTGATATATTTAACTGTAGCATTCGTCCAATTAAACAACTTGATTTATAATTTATAAGTTTCGCTCTCTATACTAATCTGCTGTAGTTCTGTTTTAATGTGTTTTTTATGTTACTTTATTTCATTTTTTTATTATTTTAATTTGTGTTTTAATATTGTAATACCTGTTTATTGTAATGTTTACATAGTTTTGATTGTAATGTTCCCACCCTGTAAATGGTTACCTGTTGGGTGGTAGTATCCAAATAAATAAATAAATAAATATATGGACTCATCTTCATTGGATTTTTGTTCATATTTACAGAGATAATCAACATAAGATATATGGATACAAACACGGGGACACCCTGTATGCGTATGCCTATTAAATATGCATTTATTATTAAAACTGAAAAGTACCTATTACAAGCTGTATTGCATTAGAGGATGTGGTTTTTTATATAAAAAATATATTATTCATTAAATAATAATATTTCATTTTAATTCATTCGAATGTTATGAAATCACGCAAACACACATATCTGAAAAGATAATCACATGCATTTGTGTATGGAATTGAACTTATAATTTACGTAGGTGTACAAGGCCAAACTGTTTATAGAAAAAAAAACTGTATATAATTGTAGTGGTCAATGCATTAATGCAAGTGAACATCGCTAAATTCTTTGCTAATTCGTTAAAAATGTCCAGGTCAATGTTTATAAAATTATATGTTGTCCGCCAGATCGGAAATTAACGAAAATATTCTTACCTCAGAATTTTTGTAAATAGAATTTCTGTAGTAAATCTGTAAAATATTTTAGTTGTAGACTTCAATCCTAATTGTCTTTCTAAAATGGTTATGTCAGCATCAGCGTGCACTAATAATATTTCCAAAGATCGGTGAAAGAAGCCAGAAGTCCAGTTTGTTGAAAAGGATTTGGTAATTTCAAATCAAATGAATATTGTGCCATGGAAAAGGCGTTAGATACTTTACTATCAGAAGATAATCATCATCCTGCGATCGTGGTATATATTGGTCTAGAAAAATTATAAATATTCAAAAAAATAGTTACAATACGCACTTGGTTTATTGTTTCATTAGTTTTTTTCAGATTTCTTTGACATATGTTTGATAATGGTCGCAAGGTCGAAACATAAGTCAGAAAAATCTGAAAAAAACTAATGAAACAATAAACCAAGTGCGTACTCTAACTATTCTTTTGAATATTTATAATTATTCTATTGAATATGTTTCATCAAGAACCTACCGCAGATTCCATTCAATTAATATTTTGGTCTTACTAGGGAGGAAAAGAAGAATAGACAAATAATTGTCAATGTAATTTACAATTTTCGAAAGGCAGATTTCATAGGGTTGTATGAAAGTTTAACTCATATAGACTGGAGCTTCTTAAGTAGTTATACCGATGTTGACAGTTCTTCCACCGCTTTTTATACAAAACTATGATTTGCTTGATACCTTTGTATCTAAAACCAAGCCTCATAGACGAATATACAATCTTGGTTTAGTACTATCATTATAAAATGTATTCTTCTTAAATATAAGGCCTGGAGAAACTATAAAAAATATAAAGATTATATCGTGTTACAAGAATTCCTATTTTTGAGGCAAAAAATTAAAGCTGACATAAAAAGATAAAGAATATTGCAGTCGTATCGAAAGTAATATAAAAAATAATCTCAAAGAAATATGGCAATTTCTTAACAATTAAAAAAATAATAATGGCATGACAAACAATATGATGATAGTTTGATAAACGACCCAAAAAACATTGCAGATGCCTTTGTAATACGACTTATTATAATATTTTATCTCTCCATTAACACATCTACATATCCCTCTTATTGGAAGTTCTCTAAAGTAATAATTGTATACAAGAAACGAGGGAAAAACCAAATTGAGAATCATAGACCTATTACCATTTTCAATAACTTTTCTAAGTACCTTGAAATGCTTCTCCATGATTTCATCTTTTTTCATTTAAAAAACAAAAACACACCTAAACACGGTTTCATGAAGGGAAGAATCACAACTACGAACTTATTCTGTAGAATGCAAGCTGATATATTTGACATCGGTCATATACACTAACTTCTCGAAGGCATTCGATAGTCTCAATCATGGTATTTTGCTTAACAAATTGGATCTTTTAGGCCTGTCAAAAAAACCTTTAATTTTTGCAAATGTTACCTTGAAGATAAAAAACAATTTGTACAATGTTGCGGTCAAAAATCTACTGAGATATCTGTCACCTCTGGGGTCCCTCAAGGATCTATACTGGGGCCATTATTATTTAATATATACATTAATGATATTATAAATGAGGTGGATGCAAATTGTTTATTATATGCGGATGATATGAAAATATACACTGCTATTAAGTGCTCTGATGACTGTAATAAACTACAAATAGCATTAAACCAAATTAATAACTGGTGTACGTCAAACAGCCTGCATCAAAATCCTTCCAAATGTCACGTAATCTTTTCCTTGAAACACAATGTCATAAAATATGACTATTGTATTGATGAAGTTTCCCTGAATAGACCTAACCTTAGCGTAGTTTTCGATTCTAAACTATCCTTTACTAACCATATAAATGATACAGTAACAAACTCCTTGGGATCTCTTGGATTTGTGATACGGAATACACGCGAATTTAATGATATTAATACCATCAAGCTATTATACTGCGCCCTTGTTAGACCTCGCGTTGAATATGCCTCCATCATATGGTATTCTCACTACAATATTCATGTGCAAAATATAGAAAGAGTTCAGACACGATTTTTAAAATATCTCAGCTTCAAGGATGATAATTTATATCCACCAATTGAATTGCCGCATAAAGAATTACTATCTAGGCACTCGTTCGACGCTCTTGAAAATCGTCGTATTATTGCCCAACTAGTTTTCTTACGCCATCTAATAACGAATGATATTGGCAGCGAGGAAATTCTCAGCCAGTCGAATTTCTCACTTCCACATGTAATCTTACGGCAATCTCCTACTTTCAATCTCCAATCTATTAATGTAATGAAATTCTCACTGTTTCATGACATTTGCAACAATTATAACTCTGCCCAAACCAAGATTGATCTGTTCAACTGCAATGTAGCCTTGATGAAAATCTAAAACTATAGGGTGTACCGACTTTGATTACAAACTTCTAATAATTTAGCGGCACTTAGTTTTTAATTCTTAATACTTTTAGTATTCTCCTCTTTTGTATTTCTTTTGTTACTGATTATTGAGTATTGTTAGTTAGTGTTGTTATAAATATCACAACTATGTGTTGTACCCATTCAGTACTGTTACATTTAACAATATAATTATTCAATGCTTTTTATACTCACTACACACACACCACACCCCCGTCTAATAACCTTTTCTCTAGGGAAATGTGGTATAAGTTAAATAAATAAATAAATAATAATCAGCAGTTATTTCAAGATTTTCTCTCAACATATTATACCTGCAGGTTATTTCTGATCGACATTTCTGTAGAGAAAAGATTATTAGATGGGGGTGTGGGGTGTGTAGTGAGTACAAAAAGCATTGAATATGTATTTGAATTTATTTATGGTTTCCATTGTCCCATTGAAACTTGGTTTAGGCAACTCTTTATGGATATAGCTCGACCTAAATGTAATTTAAATTGAAACCAAGTCGTTTACACCAAATTTAAAGTAAACCACATGTCTCTTGTAAGTATAGATCAAATTTTCTTTGATTAATATATCAACTGAAAACTTACTAAATCGTAGATTGCGCTTCTACATGGCAGATTTTAATTGGCGGTAAAAGTCAGCTGAGCGAATGAAGCTCCTGAGCGATTTGTAGATTGGCCATATGCCATGTTGGAGCATATTTCTTTGACTTGTTAAGTCAACTTATTCATTAAGAAATATTCCCAGAACTAGTTGCAAACGTCGCAGCGATGCGTGAGCCAACGGACAGAGTTTTTACTTTTATCAATTTTGATAATTTAAGGAGGTAGACGCCAAGATCAGATATACGAGAATAATTTTCGTTGCTATTTATTTAATTATAAACGAAGCAAATTTATGAGAGTTTTGAACACTAAGTAATTAGCATCTTAAAATATCGAGATAATCCTGATATTGTGACATGAGGATTATTAAATGTGACACGAAGTAACAACTTTGTTTTGTCTACACAAAGTGTTAACATGTACTATTCGCACATTACGTTATTGTTTATAAGATATGTTGGACAAACGAAACCTCTAATCGTAACTAGATTTAAGGAACATACGGCTCATCAGAAATATGGAAAAATTAAAAATTCTAGTGTTGCTGATGTTGCTCAACATGTCTGACATTAATCGTGGAATAGATAGCTGAATACTTTTGAAAACTCAGAAATTACGAAATGTAAAAATAGTGTGAATAATGAGAAGAGGCCTGTGGCCTGTCCTAAATAGCCCGTTTTATTGATGACACGGTTGCACATTACTGATAATAGTTTACTATAAATTATAACACTCTAAATTAAAGATTTCCTATAAATCAGGACTTAAAACCAATGGTATATAAACATCACGGAACACTGTTCTGTACTTCTCCAAGTAATATCGGATAAAGAGGTTAAAGAAAATCTCACAGAAAATAAGACTTTCTTCCGGTTAACGGATTATAAAAAAATTTGAAAATCTCTTCAGATTTATCTCCTCGAATTCTGTATATGCAGAAAGTGAAATAGATTCTGCTACAAATAAATTTATCAATATTGTCACAAATGTTTTAAATGGCCGTACTATTCTCAAAAGGTCTACTAGAATTTTTTTTTAAAAAGCCATGGTAATAAACGAGCTCTTAAAATCAGTAAATAAAAAAAAATCCATGTTTAAAAATTTGCAAAAAAACCCACAGAACTTTATACTAAAAAATGAATATAAAAATCATAAGAAAAAATTATTAGCTCTGATCTGCAAAACTAAATATCAGTACTATAAAAACAAAATAAATGAAAACATTAATGATTCGAAAAATCTTTGGAAGATAGTATAGAATTTAAGAAAAGGTAACTCTAAAACCGAACACTGCAGTCCATAAAAACTACAAGCGAAGATGGAATAACAGATTTCACACAAATATCATATGAAAAAACAGACACTGTACCGCTAGATGGCGCCTGCTGATTATTTTACATGTCGCTATCCCAAAGATACCGAAATGTACTAAATGGTTAAGCGATCCTCGTGTCGGTCGTCACATGCCTAACTTGCACTGACGAGAGCCAACAGCTCGAAACTGCAGTCTGCAAATGGTGTGTGACGACTGGCACGAGAGCTCCTTTAAGTAGGATCAGTCTTTCGGCTGGTGTTTGTTGCAATCGAAGCATTAGCGTTTTGATGGTAATATGCAATTATTACACTTAACGCGCCAGGCTTGTAACTTATAATTCAGCGCTCGACGGGGCACATAGCCCGGAGAGTAGCTGTTGGTTGGAGTCTGGTTACGTTCCTTATAGTAAAATAAAGATTTTATAGAGAAGTTTGCGACTAAAAATATTATGTTTTAATATTCAGCCCACACACACATTTGAAATATCATATGAATTTGTTAAAACTTTTACAAAAACAGGACGTAATTTAGCCACAAAAGTTAAAGAAGATTTTACTTTTCATAGATATCCGAATCCCATTCATTTATTTTATACCCAACGGCTAGAAAGGAGATACATAATAATAAAGCTTCAGGGCTGGATCATATCAAAGCAGAGGTACTGAAACACATTTCGTAATATATTACGGAAACCATTCGTATTTATAATAAACAAGTGTATGGAAACAGGAGTTTGGCCTTCGGCTTTTAAAAAATCAGGCATAATTCCAATTTACAAAAATGGCGACAAATCTCAAATTAATAATTATAGACCTATCTCCTTAATAATGAAATTGGCAAAAAATTTTGACAAAGTAATTAAAGTTAGGCTCAATTCATACCTTAAAAGAATCAATCTACTCTCTAACAAACAATACGGATTCAATAAAGGAGTATCAACAGAGGATGGATGCAATAGTTGACGTAACAACAAATATCTATTCAGCGTTAGATGAAGGTAAACCATCTTTATGTAACTTCATGGATCTTAGCAAAATTTTCGATATGGTCAGCCACGACTTGTTGTTACACTCGAGGATATTGGAATTAGAGGAAATTGTCTAAATATCTTTAAAAGTTATATAACTGGTAGGCTATAATCTGTAGGAATAAATGATGTATTAAGTAACTCACAAATTGTAGAGTACGGAGTGCCTCAGGGCACTGTGTTAGGTCCGCTACTCTTTTCTATTTATGTAAATGGACTATTTTCCTTGAGGAGTTTAGAGGATATAGTAAGTTTTGTGGACGATACAGCTGTTTTTTATAAAGCCGATACTTGGAATGTACTAAAGAATAATGTTGAAACCGATCTAACCACTATAAAGAATTGATTCGATCATAAACTGTTAACACTGAATTTTGAAAAAACATTATGTACCATTTAGCTGCACTAAAACAAAGCAAGCAATTTATTCTACATAATTTACACATTTGCAGAAATTATTAAATATAAAACACATGAAACCTCTATATCACGTCTTAGTATACGGCATACTACGTTGGGGTGGAATGGCGAAAACACATTTAACAGCATTGAAACTGTTACGAAAGAGATTCTTAAAATAATGTTTTCAAAAAATTACAGGTACCCTTCAGAACTCTTATACTTAGAAGATAAGGCATTCGATATACGGCAAATTTTTTATTATTTCTTCAAATGTAAAGCAACATTTGCATAGCCTTACCAGCATATAGATATGATACAAGACAAAAAATAAATGTTTATATCCACTGATGTTAAAAACGATTGGTCAGAGATCATATCAATTTTTAGCACCTAAATTGTATAATTCAGTTTCAGACGATATAAAAAAATATAATATCAATATATTCATTTAAAAGAAAATTAAAGACTTATTCTTGATGAAAATAGAAAAATATTTACAGATTTAATTGACTTCAAAATTAAAAATTAGTATTAACCTTGCAACTAATACGTTAACTGTGTACCATGAACACAATCTCTTCTTATTCACTTGGTATCTTACTGGTCTATTTTGTTGTTTTCTTTATATATTATATTATAATGCCCCTAATTTTTAACTCTCAATATTAATACAATATATTAATTGTTAAAATGTGCTTTTAGAGGGCGGAATATTAAAACATAATATTTTTAGTCGCAAACTCCTCTATAAAATCCTTATTTTATTATAAAGAGCGTAACCAGACTGCAACCAACAGCTACTCTTCGGGCTATGTGCCCCGCCGAGTGCTTTACAAGTTACAAGCCTGGCTGGCGCGTTAAGTGTAATAATTGCATATTACTATCAAAACGCTCCGGCGGCTCGTGAGTTTTAAAAGTGAGGAAGCAGGAGGGCAGGCGCGTGGTCCGCGCGCCGCAGGCGAAAGTTTTCAGAAAATTCAAGGTCATTGCGTTTCTAGCAATTTAAAAAATATAACGGCATCAATTAATCTCTTTAATATTTCCCTATTTTCACGGACTTTTTCATTAAAATTTTCTATTTCTCTTTTATGACCAGAATCCAAGAAATTTACAATATTTTGATTTTGTTTACCCAACATTTCCAATTAATGCAACATGAAATATGCTTTCTGTGATTTTTCATGTCCTTCTAAACCTCGCGATAAATTTTGCAAATTATTAAACCCAACCCTGCCCCAAATTGAGGATTGATCATTAGTAAATAACAGACATTTCCAACAATATAATTTGTTTCTAACTGTTGATGCCATGAAAAATTCGATTTTTTTATAATTGCTATCACTAAACCCTCTGTTTTGTTTACTACATATGAAAACTAATAACAGCATTGACGGTGTAGGTCTGAGAATTTTTTTTATTTTTTACCTTTTCATCATAACTAAGAGAACTAAATCCATTTAACAACGAATTATCCCCACGCCTGGACAACAAAAGATGTCGAAAAAAATTTTCACTTAGAGCACTCATTTTTCGACCGCCTGTTAAACATTTTATATATGTTTAAGCTGCAAATTGCCACTATTCTAATACTAACAACCGTTCATTCTTTTGTGAAAGAGATGCTCAACTGAAGTGTACATGCGCTAGAAAGAGATGGGATGCCAGAGACTAGCTGCGGTACTGTCATATCCAACATGTCTCTTTAGAGAACGCGCCAAGCATTCAAGGTTACTTATCACATAAGGATAACGTATTGAAATGGAAGCTAAGCTTCTCTAAGCCTCGGGTTCATCTGACCAAACGTGACCCGCAATGAGAGGCCGGGAAATATGCATACATTGCATACGCGGACTGTCCAGATTACAACATTACTATGTTACCTGTTTGTGGATAAGAAATTTCAAAATTTTTTTTGTACACTGAAAATTAATTAATGAATAAAAAACATCGATAATTGAGATCTAAAGCTACGTGTAGATATTCCTATTTGTAAAAAATATTTTCTACTTGTAAAAAATATTAGTTTGGAGATATTCTGCTTTTCCCAAAATTGTAGAGGGAGCTCAACCTTCCCTGCCTCTTCCGACGAGCCGCCACTGAATTCAGTACATCCAAAAATCAATGGCTACAGCTTCTACTAAGTACCGAATTGTTTATCCGCAAATTGCTTTTCCAACGTTTGGTTCGAGAAATCGCACAGGACCTTAAGACTGATTTGCGTAATAGATGGCAGTAATCTAGGTTTGAGGAAATTTAGAAATTAACAAGATAAAATTATATACTGTAAAATATGATAAGTATAAATTTTTGTTAATAAATTAATGCATAAAAATTGTCTTCCAAAGTAACAGTAAAATAAGTAATGATCGAAAGTTCATAATATCGATTGCTTTTAAAATTAATTGGTTGTTATATGTCTGTCAAACGGTAAAGTATATTCACCATTGTTTATTTTTTTTAAATTGAAGTATATAAGAACGGCCAAATTGTAAACCTCTTCCTTGGTTTGAATCAAGAACTCGAAATATTCACGTCGTACATTAACTTGATCAAACGGCAGATTTTGGCAAGTCGGTATAGGTTACCAGATTTTGGATGAAGTTTAACAGAAAACTCAATCAGCGTCTTGGTTACCCATTTAATTGAATATCGATTTTATATCGAATTTATTTAGCAAGTTATCGTCCAATAGAAAATTGGATAAGTCTTATATTCTTTATTTTTTTAAATAGACGCTTGCTCGATCTTAGAGGCTAACTTTGTTATTGATTTTTTGTTATTCTATTGCAAACGATTTGGACAGGATGTTAAAAACAACACCCACTATTTTGCGCATTTCTTTTGGTAATTTTGATATATACTTTGCACTTTGGATTTTGGCAACTAAGCTCTCGAATGCTTATTTTGCTGGGGTATATAAACCACCACGTAAAGTAAGTGATTCAGTTAGTAACCCTTCATAAGTTGCGCCGTATCTGTATCATTTAAATTAGAAACGTCGTTTAGAAATACGTGTAACATGTATGTCGTATAAATTACTCTTTGGAACGTGCAGCAATCTAAAACACCAGTTTTATGCAGCGTATCAATCAGGAAAACGATAAATGTGTTTTCGTGCCAAATGTGCTTTTATTGTTTTACAGTAAAGTGTAACTTATATTTGTTTCAATTACGTACACTTTGTATAAGAGAGGACGCATTGCAGTCGAAGGAGGACTTATAGCAATAAAAATAACATAAAAAATATATCAAGTTACTTATATCCGATGCCACTAATGAAAAAGATACAAATATAAACATAAACTTGAAAATAATAAATGAAATGAGCAATGAATTGCAACATCATGCCGAAATGACTAATTATTGTAAAGATTATTTCATAAGTCTCGGATCTGGAAAGGAAAAAAATTGACATTTCACAATACCCTTTTATATTTGATTTTTATACTATTGATTGTATGTTTTTAAAGTCACTGAAAATTTAATTTTAAAGAAAATTTCCTCTTTAAAAAACGCAACAATACAAGCCCATTTTCAGCGTTCCTTCAAAATAAATGTACGGGTAGCAACTCTAGGAATCAGTTAGTTGGATACCATATGTGTACTGCAGAAGCAAACTATGTTATGTCCAAAAGTAGCAGTGAGTTTTGTTTCGTCGATTAATTGCGTGATCGACAACGAATGTGTTAAAGTCCTTTAATTATTGGTATATAGGTAACATATTTTAACGATTAAAAAATGGTTTTTGACATTTTGACCTCTTCCTAAATTTTCTGAAATAATTAAACTTTATTTGAAACAGTCCCGTTTCCTTCAAATTAACTTCGCACTAAGGTCCTTTTCATTTTAGGTCTTTGACCTTGAAAAATGTAAAATTTTCGCCTGCAGCGCCTATTGTTTTTCTTTCTATGGCCTATGAAACCCCCTCTTGACTTATCCTAAATCCGCCCTTCAAAGTGTAAGTCGTAAAAAAGTGCTTCTACCAGAATTCGACCATAAGTAATGCACGTGTGTGTTGTTATTAATGTTAAATGATTTTTTTGATTGGTTTAAATAATTCTTCATGCAATATGCCAGAGAATTTAACGTTCTGTATGCATAAAAGTGTGCTCTTTTTTTATACGTTTATTTAACGTCGGCCTATTTCCGCTACTGAGGCCTAACACCGACGCCTATAGACGAGCTACGCCCAACCAGGAATTTTGCCAAACCTCTTCCCTTAGGAAGAGTAGGGATCTCTTACTTGCCTAACATTTAATAGACAAGGGATCGACGGCTTTACATCCCCTCCGAAGGATAGAATATCCCCTATACAACCCTTGCCTAAGGTTGTATAGCTTCCGCGCATACACTGATATACAAGCCGCTGGAAGATGTGTGAGGCGAGGACGCGGTCTTCGTTGGAACGGTCACCCATCCAACTACTAACCGCACCTTACGTTGCTTTACATCGCACATCGAAGTATGTACATTGTAAAGACGCACCCATGCTCGCCCCAGTGTGCTCTTTCAAATGACATTTTTTAAAATGGGGGTTGCTGTTAAAAAAATTTATCTAAGACCTAATAACTTTAAAAAAATATGTTTGTAGAAAAAATATGTTTACATAAAAAAAAACTTAGAAATGTATTTAATAACCGATGTGTCTGAGAGAATTTTTGTTACTTGCTTTGTAATAAAGCATTAATCAATAATAATAATAATAATAATAATACACAATCTTTATTTAGTTTTGCCAGGTTACATCCATATACAAACATTATACATTAATATGTAAATATATATATACACATGTCAAACCCTGTACTACACTATTCATAACAAAATCACTTAATATGCCACGTGAACTCAAAAGAGTTCGTCTGTGCCATATACATACATTTTCAATTATAAATATAAATAATGTGCGTGCTACATCTAATTTTATTTTGTATGTTATTGTGTATTTTATGTTTACTAGTCTATTTATTGATAAATGTTATATTTACCTTAATTAGTTAATTATAAACACAAATAATTTTCATTCATTTGAGTACCTACTTAACACAAAAACTATTAAATTATATAAAAAATATTAAAAAGAAATTTAAAAAAATATGAAAAACACCAGATCAAGACTCACCAGAGAAGAAATAAAAGAAAAGGAAAAAAGAAAAAAAAAATTACTAAAAACTACTAGAAACCACGAAAACTTTCTGGAAAATATTAATTATTTATAAATAACGTGTTTATTATATTTTTGTTTTCTTTTACCCACACTTTAATTTTTAAAACAAATTGCTTATACGTAAAATTATTATAATTTCTCAGGTTTTGTGGCAATACATTATGAATTTTAGCAGAGAAGTAAATAAAGTTCCTTTGTCCCAGTGCAGTCCGCATTCGTGGCATATTACAATCCCCATATGTTACTGACCTTGTTACATAGCCATGATCGGGTAGTAGTAATGGCCGTTTTTTAAATAAGTATTTTGAATTCTCAATTACGTAAAGATCTTGAAGATCTTTTAATCCACATTCGCTATACAGTAAATCTGTTGGATAACGAATCGGTTTTTTCATAATAATTTTTATAAGAATTTTTTGGCTTACTACTATATTTTTTAAATGAGTATAAAAAGTACCACCCCATGCGATTATTCCATAAGTAATAACAGACTGTATAAGAGCATAATATGCAGTTTTCAGGAGTGTTCGCGTTAATATATTTCGCAGAGTTTTAAACGTGTAGATTAATTTTCTTAATTTACTAGAGACTGCATATGTCTGCTCTTCCCATCGCAAATGACAATCTACAATAATACCCAAATATTTTGTTGATTTTACTCTGTCAATAAGGACCGAACAAGCACAATTATTTTGTATGTTACAATCAGATTGATGTATACATATTTTGTTATATTGTGGTTGTCCACTTACATTAGATGAAAATGTTAAAAATTTGGTTTTATCGTAGTTCAACTTTAACAAATTATCGTCCAGCCAAGCTTTAATATTTTTCAAACATTGTTCAGTTTTTATCTTAACTTCTTCCCAGCTGTCTCCCTCGATATGTAACGCAGTATCGTCAGCGTATGATACTATATTACATGTATTATCTAGTTTAAAAATACTGTTGATATATAATATGAAAAAAACGGGTCCTAATACAGTTCCTTGCGGCACACCGCATTTTATTGTTAGAGGTTCACTAACTGCATCCCCGTTCTTTACATACTGTATTCTGTTGTCAAGATAACTTTTTATTAAACTTAATGTTTTGCCTTGAAACCCATATAGCCTTAATTTAGAAATAAGTTTACTATGTGACACAGTATCAAAGGCTTTTGCCAAATCGAGAAAAACAGCTAGGGAAGGTTTAGAATTGTCAATACATTTGTAAATCTTTGATGTTAAATGAATAATGGCATCTTGTGTGCTTAAGTTTTGCCTAAAACCAAATTGACAATTTGACAATAAGTTATTTGTTTGTAAAAAATTAATAATTTCATTTCTCATGACATATTCATATATTTTCGAAATATTTGATATTAAGGATATCGGACGATAATTTCCCGGTTCACGTTTATCTCCACTTTTAAATAAAGGCTTGACAGCTGCTCTTTTCAAAATATCTGGAAAGACTCCTTCTTGTAAAGAAATATTTATTATTTTAGCTAAAGGCTTAGATATAACATATTTTACAGATTTCAATACTTTACTTGTTATATTATCCATGCCTGGAGCAGTTGCATTTTTTAAATTATTTATGTGCTTTAAAATGTCATGTTCCGTGACTATATTAAAAGTAAGAGTATTTTGTGTGTTTTCTGTTTCTTGTGGTACACTATTTTCTTCTGGAGGCTGTATGTGTTTTGCAATATTTCTACCTACATTTATGAAATATTTATTTAAATTATTGACTATCTCCCTCTCATCTGTCAAAATTTCACCGTTTTCAGTTTTTAATTCCCTTATTATATTGTCATCATGTTTTTTTCTATTTAATATCTCATTTGTAGTTGCCCAAATTTTAGAATTATCATTAATGTTTTCATTTATTTTTTGCTTGTAGTATTGTTCTTTTGTTTTCTTTATGATCTTACTTAGGTAATTTCTATATCTTATGTACTGGTTTTTTAATAGAGTGTTTCTAGGGTTTTTTAATACTTGTTTATGTAAATCATCTCTATGTTTTATAGATGTCATTAAACCAGTCGTTATCCAACCTTTTCTTTTCACAAAGTAATGTGTTACCTTTTTTTGGTGGCTACAGATATTTACGGCTTTTTGTATAGTGGCTATAAAAACCTCAGCGGCTTTATTAGCATCATTGCAAGGAATAGTTTCGTTCCAGTTAACTGTGGTTCTTAAGTAATTTTCTAGTTGATAGTAGTTTATAATATTTATAACACGTTGCTTGTTTCCAGGCTGCGTGTTGACATTATTATTTTGTAATTTAAGCCTCAGTAACTGAGGGAAATGATCACTAATTTTACTATAAAGTATGACTGGACAATAACTATTTTCATGAATATTGGTTTTGATAAACATATGATCTATACATGATTTACTTTCATTTTCTATTCTGGTATATGTGTTTATGTATGATACGAAACTGTTCTCTGCCATAATGTTTAGATAGTCTTCGGATATTGAATTTTTTGAAGCTATGTCGATATTTATGTCACCACTAATGATTTCATTCTCCAATTTGCAGTAATTTTTTAGGTAACTTGCTAAGTGTCTCTTAAACTCTAAAATATCGTAAGAAGGTGGTCTATAAATTCCAGTTATACCAATTTTTTCATTATGTATTGTTAAAGTTAACCTGAGAAATTTTAAATTTGCAAAAGAAACAATATTTATCTGATGTTCTAGATGGCTTTTTACATACATTATCACACCGTCATTTTTATTTATCATGCCATTGTTATAGTATATTTGATATTTATCTAAATGAAAATATTCTTTGTTAATGAGGTTAAACGTTTCCGATAGTATTATAACATCATATAAATTTTCATAAGCGTTCACAAAAAGTTCCAGTGTTTCGTAGTTTTTTGTTAAACTTCTTATATTTGTATGCATCAAATAAAAAGAATTTACATCTGCCCTATTATTAATTAATAGATAATTTTTGCTATTTTCAATATTATACGACGTAAATGTTGTAATATTATTTATATTTTCAAGATTGTCTATATATTGATTCATTATTTAGTACACTTATAGTAAAAAGAAAGAAAAAATGAAAATAATCTACTCTATAAAATATACAAAGTTTTATCTCACAAAAAAGAAAACAACAGATAAGAGACTTCTTCAGGAATCGCACTAGATAGGTCAGGGCCGGAGTGGAACTGGTGGTTTATTTAAGTTTATGGAGATCTCTTTCGCTTTCAATAATTTCGGCTTTGGCATTTTCAGTTTTCCTTGCATAGATTTTATCTTTACGGAACCAGACAAATTTGTAGTTTTTTTCCCTCGCTGCATGCTTAACCATCATCAGTAATTGTTTATAGTACGGACATATGTGTTCGTTTATATATATTTTTCTTTCATTTGTAGTACCTTTAAACATAATAACATTTTTCACAGCAACAAATTGTTCTTGAATTTTTTTCGACAGGAAGTGAATTATTATTGGAGGTGGTTTATTTTTGTTATTTGAGGGAACCCTATGTGCATCTTCAATGTCCACTTCTTGCAGATTTATTTTCAATTCTTTGGCTACGTTCAGAATAATTTCTTTACAATTTTCATTGGTTGTTTGAGGAAACTCACATATCTCAATATTTTTTTGTCTGCTATATTGTTCCAGCTTGACTATTTTGTAGCTTAAATCCTTGATCTTCTCCTCCTTTTCAACGTTACTCTTTTCCAAAGCTTTTACTGTTTTTTCCATGTCGTTTATTACATTATTATTTTCTCTTAGTTGGATTTGTATGTTTTCATATTGGTCACTAATAAATTTGGTATTTTTTTTAAGCTCCACAATTTCAGATTTAATTTGATCTATATTATCCAGTTTTTTCATCATCGTTCCCAATATGGTTTTGATGTCCCGTACTTCCGATTTAAGAGATTTATCTTCTGTTTCATCTTCATCATTTACTGAATTAGTATGTGACCTCGTTGATTTTGTATTCTGTGCTACCTGGGTACAGCTGTTACATTTCCATGCCTTTTTTTTGGTTGTAGTAAGTTTTTTGTAATTTTGCTCTGGTATTGAGCAGTCAAAGTGAAATTTCCCCTGACATTCACCACATGTAACATACTCTTCTGATTTAATATCTGATTGACACTTGGCACATTTCATCGACATTTTACTACTCAATACGTCCCTGATTTCTCGTTTTTAATTTAGACCTTCCCTAATTGATATTTAGCGTATTTAAATTTTAAATTTGTTCTTACTTCACAAAGTTAATTGAATATTAACTATTTACTTTATATGGCGACTTCTTACACCTTAACTATGTATCCTGGCAATTTTTCACATATTTTTTTTCATTTTATACCACTATTTAAACTATATTTCCTGAGAGACTCTAAAACTGTGTTAACTCGAATACACACACATAGCACATCGAAATGTCCAGTAGTTCTTGAAATTGGCTCGAATGAACAATATATTGCTTCTCCGTTAATCATAATTTTTAATCAAATTTTAAAATGCGGCCATTTTTCAATTTTGTGGAGATGCTCGAAAGTCGGTCCAATTTTTAGAAAAGGTGACAAGTTTGAAATTTCGAATTTTCGTGCTATCTCTATAATTTGCAACTTTGCTAAAGTACTCGAAATTCTTTTGCACGAGGCTATTTACTGTAACATTAGTAAAAAATTCAGTTCATCAACATGGCCTTGTGAGGGGCCGATCTACTACGACTAATTTACTCTGCGTTACTCAATACTGACCTGAATCGTTAGAAGATCAATCACATTTTTCGAAAGCATTCGACAGACTTGACCATGAAATGCTGCTTAACAAACTTTCCAACATCGGACTTTCTGGAAATCTAATCTGTTTCGATCATATCTATCTAACAGTCATCATCACGTTTAAGGGTTTCAAGTCTGCTGAATAGATTGCTACCTCTGAAGTCCCGCAAGGGTCTATCCTAGGTCCTTTATTTTTCATTATATATCGCAGATGATTTGCATAATGTCAGATATTTAATGTACGCTGATGATTTAAAGCTTTTCTGTAGAATCTAAAGCACAGTGGATTGTAGCCACTTGCAAGAAAACATACAAACGATTTTTAATTGCTGCACAAAGTTTAAACTTCCTCTAAACTCCCAAAAATGCTACGTTGTGTCTTACACGCACAAATCGTCTGTTATTTTTTGATTATAAAATTGATGATGTGGTACTGCACAGGCCTGAGACTCTGTGGGATCTAGATGTTGCCTTTGACAAGTATCTGCCATTTAATGTTCACATTAACACTATTGTGTCTAAAGTTCGTACGGATTTATAGTTAGAAATTCGAGTTATTTTTCAAACACTCATACGCTTAAGTTGCTGTGTTGTTATTATGTAAGATCGAAGCTCGAGTATGCCTCGGTTGTTTGGTCCCCACACTATAATATACATATTAATAATTTAGAATCAGCTCAATGCAAATTCTTGAAATTTCTGTATTTTAGAACAGAGGGTAGTTATCCAGAGGTCGGATTTCCAAAGCCAGATCTGCATGATAAGTACTCCTTTAATAGTTTGAGCAGACGTGAGTGTATATATATCTCAACTTTTCTTACATAAGCTAAATAAACAACAGCATTGATGCTCAAGAATTGGTATCTAAATTATAGTTCCAGATTCCAAGAACAACTACTCGTCATATAAATGTGTTCTATCTTACTACACCCTGCACTAATGGATTAAGATACTCTCCTGTTCACACAATTTGCCAAAACCACAATTCAATCTATGGTTTGTGTTTTTTTAACCTCACCACAATAAAATTGTGAGGTTACTAAAATTGGCTCAAAAACGAAAATTGAGATAACATCAAATCTTTACGTTTTGAGGTCCTAGGAACCCAAAAAAGTGGTTTTTGAAAAATGTCTGTGCGTGTGTATGTGTGTTAGCACGATAGCGCCGAAACTACTGACCGGATTGGAATGAAACTTTGCATGTGCGTTTCTTTAGTGCCCCAGAAGATCTGGTTTTGGTTGAGATCGGATTACGTTTAGTGCCGTTTTGGCGCAACAAGTTGTTTATTTTGTAATTATTTACAATGTTCAATCAAATCATTGAAAAGTAATTAAAATTCCAATTTCAACAATATATCACACTTCCACCCTTTCGATTTGATTTCCGTGAAAAAAATTATAAACAAAGCAAATGTGAAGCATAGATCGCATTTCGCGTGACATGATCGATGCGCGTAGCCGTTACGTCGTGAAACTGGTCACGTTACGTGTATTCCTATACAGCTTTACTGTCGCATTTCATTTCAAATATTTTGAATTGGAGAACGGATTTGTATAAAAGTTTGCATGAGGGTTTCATCAATGTTCTAGAACATCTGAAAAGGTTTTGGTTGAGATCGAATTAGATTTAGTGCCGTTTTTTTAGATATATACAGAGACAAATCGAAGAATTACACTACAAATATTTCTCTAAAATCTAGTAAAATTACTGAAATGCAAGCTAACTAATGTTTCTTTAACATAGAGCCATGAGCGATCGGTTTGCAATGAGCAAATTTTGTCGATTGTCGTTTGTTGTTTGTTCTCCGCGCTATGTTTTAGTAGTTTGTCATCCGACACGTTGGTGTCGTGTCACATATAAGATTTCGGCATATTTGCAACTTTTAGTGACTGTACAAGTGGATTGTCACAAACTTTAAAGGTCGGTGTAACAATAGCAATATCATATGCTTTTATTATAGATTATCACCTTACCACTTTTCAGTTTGTTACTTTACGAATCTGTAATGTTTATGGTACCTACCTAACAAGACTTTTTTAGTTGTTCAAGTGATGTTAAACTTATTAATACGATAATAGTATATTATTCAACGAGCGATAATGTAGCAAACTGAATACCATATTTTATCTACGATTATAACAATTAATATTAAATTGCAAGTATAAAGAAACATTATTTCCAAAATAACGTCAACAGTTAAACGCCAAACTAATCAAACATATCAAATCACCTTCCTTTCCTCAATAATAATAATGGACCATTCCATTTCACCGTATCGGAAAGTTGATTGGCTGTATCTAGTGAATTATGCAACTCCCGCTTATAATCCACGCTATTTGTTTATGGATACTATTACTTGTTCAAAAACAGTTGATTAGTGAATATATTATAATCAAATAGATAAAGAGATATAATAGTTTCAAATAGATTATAACCATATTAGAAACTAAATCAGTTATTGACTTCTGGATGTGTGTTAAAGTTAAAGCACAGCCGACTTGTTTTATAAAAAATTTGCTTTTGTCAAACTTTGATTTTTAATGTATATATTTTAAACTGCTGTGATATTTGTTCCACATTTGATTGTTATCATATATTGTTTGTTTTGAGACATTCTAGTTTTATTTCTCTGTTTGTGAGTCTGAAATTTCAGAGTTTAAACCACCAATCATATTCAAATTATTTTAATCTTGATTTGTTGAATTTAGCAGTTAAATTCGCAACTAATATTTATATTGGTTGCGTGACGTCCAACACTATCTTATATTATACCGTTATTTTTGTGTTAACTGCTAGAATCAATCAAATCAAAAGATTTCAATTTTTTTTTCAGATTGCTCACTGAAAGTCTCCTGTTGCCAAATAGTAAGTCATGAGCCAATTTGTTTCGATTTGTTAACTTTTAAAATCTATACTTACTCACGCCCACCGTATAAACCTGAGCAGCCGACAGGCATTAGTACAAATCTATTGTTCTAACTATGGTTACATCCATATGTGTAGGTTGCGTGTCATAATAGGGAACTTTACGTCCTAGAACGCCAAAATTTTACTCTTAGCGGCCTAGCACTGTAAAGTTCAATTTTTTCTTCGCACCATAAATAGTCCAAAAAATTCAACTTTATGAACCAGAATGAAATAGTGTGTGTGTGTGTGTTACCACGATAGCGCCAAAACTACTGAACGGATTTGGATAAAAATTTGCATGAGTTTAATGCTCCAGAAGATCTGAAAAGGTTTTGGTTGAGATCGGATTACGTTTAGTGCCGTTTTGGCACACAATTTAATGCTCTTTTCGGCTTCAAAGATCCAGCGGCTTCCAGTAGCTGCCAATTTTTTTATTGCGTTAGTCTAGTTATACTAAGGTTTTATTTTGTGAACTTCTATTCTTAGTCAGTTAGTTGTACCTTGAATTTTATTTTCATATAAACTTACAATTTCTGTTTGTAAAGTTTGTCAAAAAACCCCTGTCCTGTAATTGGGTTTAGTACCTGTAATAAATAAATAAATATACGGAAGTTTATTTTATATATTCATAAAGGAAGTATTGCAATTTTGTCAATATAATATTATAATATATTCCAGATACATGACACTTACGATTCAAAAACATTATAAATATATAGGAATGTTATGGGTTACTTCCCATGTTTTTACTTTTCAAAGGGGTTTGGCTCGAGTCTCCTATCGTTAAATCTATTTCATATGTGACTTAAAAATTTTAACATGATTTACGTGTTCATGTATATGTTCTTCAATTATATGACTCAATAAAATTTATCCTAAGATCTCTTAGCGCGAATAGTTTTAATATGTTTATTTCTTTCAGAGTAAAATACAAAATGTACTCATTTGCTCTATCATCAATCAGTTTGCACAACGATTTATCTTACTCAGACAAGTGATGGACTCAAGAAATAAGGAATTTGATGAAAAGGAACATAAATATCGTGCCTATCAAACTAGATATCTTCCAACTTTGTTCTATATTTTTCTACATAAAATCACTTTCTCATTTCAGTGCAGTTTTAATAAAGTGGGTTTTAAAAAGAATGAACTAGAATATTTGAAATATAAATAAATTGAATGTATATACTCTTTATTTATGTAGACATACAGTAGAATAAAATATATTCGTTTGGAAAAAGATTTCAGGAATATGTACCATTTTAAAACTGTGCAGAATATTATAAAACCTTTGCATGAGAACTACAAAATATCAAAAGTTGTACTTGAATGAATAATAAGTAAATTTAAACCCAAATAGTAATGAAAACTTATATAATTTATAATATTTAAACATGCCAATCGTAAATTCAGCATAATACTTCATATACACTAGTTATGACACTTAAAATTCAGGAAAATTTGCAATTTTAAAACATACCAATAGACATTTTAAAATTCAGTACAAAAAAATAATTATAAACAAACAAAACATGGGTAAAAATATAATAGATGAATAGAATAGCTTTTATAGAAAAATTTAACAAATAAAACATGAAGGGGAGTAAAGTGTAAACGAATTTAATTGAAACCGTATAAAAACTAAAAGCCGGCAAAAACAGTCGGCATCTCTTTATTGTACATGGGCGGAGGTAAATAGAAATGCTTGTCATAAGGAAATAATAAGATTTTCGGGCGTTATTATATTATCCTCTGTTTCAAATGATCTCCAGAAAGCCATGGTAAATTAGTAAATAATTAAAATATTTTACCTTTTATATAGTAGTAACTATTTATAAATATGAACAATAACTAACTAAACTTCTACGCTTGATATTATAACAGGTATTTACGCACTGCACTGGCACATTAACAGCACAGCAGAAGTCCACCTTTGACTATTGAGACGCGATTTACGATTTTTTTTTATGCTAGTAGGCCTGTCCGTTTTGTTGTCTTTAAACCAGTGCAGTCGTAGATGGTTCATTCAGGCTGATTACATTGCCAGTCTCGGACTCGCCTGCACAGTTTCAACTACCATTCGAATCTTGATACCATTGCTAAATATATAGGACAAAATATCAAGTTCAGTGCGCACGGTCCTGTGTTTTAACACTGACCAGTTCCAATTATCCTCGTATAAAGTATATCTAGTGGTAGAAAAGGGGCACCAAAATTGAACAAGTTTGGAATTTTTCAAAAACCAGTCAAATTTATGTAGTAGATTTAAGTTATTTATAAAAATAAAAGTGGACAAAGTGAGTAAGTGCATTAAGTTTCGAAAGAGGAAGAAGCAGAGAGCAAGTCTAGAGAAGAAAAAAGCAGAAGGGTACAGTTAAAAGGCATAAATGGAATTTGACCAGTTTTGACAATCAATCCGAAATTATGTAACCATGCTAGCGGACAAAAAGGTAGAAAGGAGATGTCAAATTTGACATTCGAAAGCGGTAAAAGTTATTGACGCGTTATCATAGCAATTTTCATTTGCAAAATATAACCTAAAAATGGTATTTTGATTCTATTTGACACAACTGTCAAGTACAGCGTCAAGCAGCTTTTGATAAAAATATTTACTTTAAGTTAGCTAGCGCCAGGTATTAAGTATTTTTAGTAGTTGTACAAATAAAATGATTGACGTAAATGACAGAACTAAAACGTAACTAAAGCACACTTTTCCATAAATACATTTTATTCATTAAATTTGAATGTCTTTCAAAAAAAATTATTGCAATGTTTAACGGCACTTTCCTCAAAAATGGTTGTCGTTATCAAATTCTACCAAGTACACCTTTTATACGTGGAAATAGTGCCCTCATCAGATTTTCTGATCAGAAGTACCACAACCAATAAAAAAAATTCATCATCAGATAGAGGTCCTGCAGCGCCCTCTATGATCTAACGTGATGTAATACATAAATTATTGTTTTTCATAAAAAAAGTTCCCCTAGCAAATTTTGCGAAGGTCAGTCATGAGACTGTTGAGTTATTGCAAAAACAAACGAAAAATTTTTTTTAACGTTGACACCCTGTATACAGGGTGTCTCACCAGGAACTCAATCGATCGATCTAGAGAAAAGTACGCATCAGAAAATTTTGAAAATTTAGGCAATTACTAATGTCGGTGTGGCCAATCCAACTAAAATAATTACAAGCAGCTGGCACTTCCGCTTATACCGGAAGTCGATACCAACTTGCTTATTTCAAATAGAATACCCTATGTCTTTTATGGTTTTCGAAAAGAGCATAAAATTCTGAGTCGAAAATATGTAGCGTATTACTATACTTAAACCTAGCCGTTTCAGAGATATTTGACATTTTATAGAAACTTTGACAGGTGTAACGGTTTGCAAGAACCGTTATAACTTTCTGCGTGTAAAAGAGTCTCATTTGCTTTTTGTCACGTAAAAAGAACACAAGGAGAACTACGTTCTGCAACTGAAATCAATTCAATAAAACCATACCAAGTGTTCCGTTTTTCGGGTTACATTTTGTCAAGTATATTTACGCTTTAACAATTATAACATACACATAGTTTTGTTTTACTTTGCTGAAATAAATATACATAATCTATAAAGTCGAGACTTGTTGTAGATAAGGTAAGATTTGTGCTTAATGTAATATATTATATAAAATATTGCGCGAATGCCTGTACAAAGAATCTCGTGTGGAATAATCTGTCCTCTGCGAAACAGTTTTTGTATGCAGATCTACAGTTATCCTTACATATATACAATTTTTACTTTGAAACTTAATTATTTTAAGAAGAACGTTCATTACGTTGTTATTTTGTTAGATAGTGGTTTATTTTTAACTTAAAAATGCTGTTTTTTTTTTTCGCCTCACTCCCAAATTAACAATCCTGTCATCTATCTTGGCAGTACTTCCTCATTGATCCTTGCTGGGCAATAAGAAAAACTGATGTGGCTGAAGTTTCTGTAAATTTTTATAAATAATTATTTTATAGTTCTGATGTCAGATTTTATATTATTCAATGTTTAAAAAAAGTATGTCATTAAAAGTTGCTTGAAACTGAAAATATATTTTAAGTTCGGTTCTCTGTACTGATATCATTTAACGCCAACGGTATAATAATCACAAGCGGTCGGTCCACTTTACGCTTTTTGCGAACTTTCTGTATCAACCGACAGATATTATTTACCTAGACTACTCGAAAGCTTTTGACAAGGTCCCTAAAAAGTGACTGGAACTGAAGCTTGGTATCCGTGGGCCTGTATTGTCTTGGATTTCGCAATATCTAACAAACCGATCATTCAGAGTAAAAATTGATGCCGCCCTTTCTGCCGCTCACTCTGTTACCAGTGGCGTCCCTCAGGGATCAGTATTGGGGCCCATCTTGGTTCTGTTGTATACTTCCGACATCCCCAGACTACTCAATTGCAAAACTTCATAGTACGCAGATGATACAAAAGTTTACTGCAATCCAAAGATAGATTCTGTCACTCTCCAATCGGACCTCGATAAAATTTCCTTGTGGTGTGATAACTGGCTTATTCCTCTTAACATTGACAAGTGCGCTGTACTCCATGTTGGTAAAGACAACGCCAAATTGTCTTACAATATCGATGGTGTCGTAATAAAATCCGTGTCGTCTCAACGTGACCTAGGAATCATGATCACCGGTACCTTAACTTGGTCTGACCACACATCTCGCTCACATGTAAAAAAGCTAATAGTTTGTTATATATCCTAAAAATAGTGTTCAACAAACCTTCGCCAGATACTGCATGTGCTTTATATAAAACCTATGTGAGACCTGTGCTTGAGTTCGGTTCTGCAGTCTGGTCGCCGTGGTTAGTGCGTGATAAAGAAGCAATTGAAAGTGTCCAACGTAGAGCAACGCGCCTTCCATATGGAATCCAGAGACCGCCTTACAACGAGAGGCTAAACATATTCGGGTTAAGTACTCTCAGGGACAGATTAACCTTATCACGACATACAGAGAGTTAAACGATACGTACTCTTCAGATTTGAGTAATTTGTTCTCTTTAAACAATAATAATAGACTCAGAGGTCCAAGTTACGCCATGAATTCTATAACACCAGATGTAGGGAATTCTTCATTAACAATAGAGTGCGAATTCCAATGCTCAAAGCATTGGAATTCGCTACCAAGTGAAGTCGTTAACGCCCCATCAATAAACGCTTTCAAAAATAGACTTGACAACTTTCTTTCGGGTTCTTGATTTCATTATTCCTTTTTGTGCCATATTATATTATATTTGTTATTTCTAAGTGTTTGTACATGCATATACTTAGGTTACGCACTATATTGTTTATATTTATTGTTTATAATTATGTTCTATCAATTTGCATTATTACTGATATAAGTTAGTTATACTTATTGTGTTTACATTTTTATTGTATGTACTTTGAGCTTAATAGGGCTAGTCCCTCAGCTCTTCTCTTGTGTAATAATAATAATAATAGTAATAATAATAATAATTATCTATGGGCAAACTATATACTAACTTGTCATCTGATAGATTTGCTATTGACGTATTCCTATGATACCATAACCGAGTATTTTATTAAGTAGCAATTCGTCTGTATAATAATAGTAATTCTTTAGTATTTCACATAAAGGGTAATATTTTACAATTTTTGTTGCGCTGTGATGATAAGATAATGAGGCAGGTATTTATCTAATAAAAATAATCACAGTAGATTAAAATCATGTGTTTTGAGGATTACCAACAGCTTTAGTGTTTATTTTAGTACATAATATTTCGCAGAAACCATAAGAATTAAATTAATTTACACTATTTGTGGAACTTGAAGTGGATTAATGTATTTAATAATATTGTTTCAAGTAAAAAGAGACTGGATTATGTTATATTTTAGGTTGCGTTGAATGAGCATAAAATAATGTCGACATTAATACCGATTGATGTAAGAATCATTTTTGATGCTTGACAGCGGCAGCATGTGGAAGGAAATATTTTGGCTAATAAGCAGAGAACCCGTAATTTTATTATGCACTCTCAATTATTTTTTCTCTTTATATCTTTTAGTAGTTTCATCAAAGTTCCGCAAATGATTTTATAGCCTATATCTTAAAGAGCTACGGAACAATTTTCAACCATCTACAAATAATATTAAAAGAGGTATATTGTCAATATTTTCCGTATACAATGAATACGAAAAATATTTTGATCAGAGTGAGAAAAAGATAAAATCTTTCGTTAAAAACCACATTTATAATTTCTCATTGCGACACATGCATTCTCTTACAAGTTTGTTAGTATTAAAAAATTAGGACCCATAGTTATATTCCCCATGGTTCACTGGAACTACTATAAAAGATATCAAGCACAAATTCCATCTATCTGAGGATTTGGAATTAGGGGACTGTATCTCAGTGGGTTAGCGCTCCTGTTACAATAGAATGAAATTATCCTTATTATATTCACCTGTGAATGTTAATAAATGATATATTTAATATACTTGAAATACAATAGCTTAAGTAAATTACATGTGCACATAACATTAATACAGAGTTTTTAATTGGAAATTAATTGGGTTAGCGCGTCTAGCTTTCTCTCTATGCATACCTAGCGAGGTATTAAAAGGTGCGCTCTGAATGGTATTTTAGTTTACAATGAATACTATAAATGCAATAAAGTGTTTGTGGCAGATACCGGTGAAGATAACTACTTTTAAAATAGAGACGTTCCGCTGCTTCGGTGGTATCAGGAGTCATCTGTAGACCTGTTTTGAGCTTTTGGCTCTCGTCAGTGCAGAGCAGACTCGGATAGCACCGATGCTATGGGTTCCTGATGTTACAAATTGCAAATAACACCAAATCGGGGCGACGACTCGCAAATAGTTCAAATAGGTCCCTCCAATGGCATTTGCCACAAACTCTTTAGGCAAATATAACAAATAAAGTCACGTAGAGGAATGATAGATGAATATTGCAATATTGAAAGGCAGGTTTCGTCGTATTCTTCTTGATTCCTAATATTTTTATTAGGCGGTGCGCTTTGAATGATATTTTAGTTACCAATTACTAGAAATAAACAAAAACTGTTAATCTAAGAGAATCCTGACTAAAATTTACTTAAGTTAGTGTTAAAAATATCGACATCATTTGCAATAGTTTCGTAATTACGACAGATAGTATATAGGAGGAAAATATTAAAACATTTGTGTGTGTATTAGGGAAGTAAAACAAAGATGTAGATCTAGTTAATCAAGTAGGTTTGTTCAAGTAACTGCGGACAGTCAATCATGTTGTTTAGAAGTTTGTATAAAAATATTACATTTTGCATCTCTCTCCGCTGCTTCATAGAATTGCATGAAAAACGATTCAGTAGTAATGAGTGATCATATCCTATAGGGAAATATTGATGATCGATTGCAAATGCGAAGAATTTGGAGAAACGTCTTTGAATGCCTTCAATGTTATTAATATGTACGTCGTAGTGGGAGTTACATATCACGCTCGCGTATTCTAGTCTGGATCGCGCCAGCGTGTTATATAGAATTTTTATACTGTAAAAAACATTATTCTGTAAAAAGTAAAAATGTTTGCAGTTTTTTCTTAAACAATTTAATATTCACTAAATCTTTAATATCAGGAGTTAACTTGTCATATAGTGTAATACCTATATAACTAGGACTTTTTTCATACAATGACAAATTATTACCTGGAATTGACAATAAGGATCCCGATCTTGTTTGATAGCTGTGGAAGTTATTGTTCAGTACGAAATCATCTAGATTACTTTTTACATAAATCAATACTTCATAGGTAAATATAGAGGGCAGAGTTAGAAGTTCTATCTTTTTAAAAAATGGTTTACATGGCATTCTTTGGAATATACCGACCAAAATTCTAAGTGCTCTTTTCTATATTTTAAAAACTATATTTAAATGACTAGATGAGCCCCAAAACAATAAACCATACCGTAAACGTGATACGAATTGAGCATGATAAAATGACAACAAAGTTGACTCATTACTAATGTCTTTTAATCTTTAGATGTGCATAACATAAGGATGAAAGTTTACTACAAAGACTTTCGATATGTATATCCCAATTTAGCATGTTGTCTATGTGTGCAATCCAAGAAATGTAGCATTTTGTACTTGTGCTATCGACTTATTGCCAATACGTAACAAATGCTTTCATTGATTGTATATGTTCTAGGTGTAAAACATATAAAGACTATTTTTGAAGTATTGAGACACAATTTATTTTTAGTAAACCAATTATTAAAACGAATAATCATTCCTTACAACTCAGTGACTGCATCTACAATAGACGATTCGTTGCTCAAATAGGTGTTATCGTCAACGAACATAGTTAGGTTGCTTGCACAGTTCCCTATATCCGGGAGATCGTTTATTAAAAACGACAAAGGACCTAAAATAAATTCTTGGGGAACACCACTACTACCTTTAATTTCTTCAGATTAAACGCCATTTAACACGACAACCTTCTTCCTGTTATAAAGATAAGAAGTTAACCAATCATATACCATTCTGTTATTATATATGATTTGCAGGAAACAACTACTCAGCGGGCAAATACCCCGACCTGCATTGAATTATACCTTACAAATAAATCATGAAAGATTGGTAGCCAATGTCATTTCTCAATTCCCTGACCAGACGTAGACCGGTTTCGAACTTATTAATTCTCATCAGTATGCCATAGGTCGTAGAACAGACAAATGACTGATGTAAATGGTGTAGAGGTGTCATTCCAACACTGCTATATGGATGTGAAAGCTGGGTCACTTACCGTCGTCATGTGAAAGAATTAGAACGTTTTCAGCAAAGACACCTCAGAAGTATGATGAAAATCCGTTGGTTCCATCACGTATCAAACGTGGAAGTACTCAGGAGAGCAAATAGCCTTCGAATTGAGGTGCTTATTTCAAGAGCACGCCTAAGATGGGCAGGTCACGTTCATCGTATGCATGATAACCGCCTTCCTGAATGTACAGTTTATGGTGAATTGCTAAGTGGTAGGCGGTCAACGAAAGAGGTTCAAAGACGCTTTCCATGAAAATCTAAAATCCTGCGGTGTTGCAGACGAGCAATGGGAATAACTTGCAGCGGACAGAACCGAATGGCGAGGGGTTGTGGCCAGCTATCAAGGAAATGTTGCTGCAAGAAGGCCAAATCCAAGACCTAACCAGGTCTATGTTTGTCCTGACTGCGGTCGACATGTGCTCTCCCGAATTGGCCTCTATAGCCATAGTCGTGTGCACCGTAGATGAATGGGAATTATAATAGACTACACCTTTTACTTGTTTTTTATTGCACAATTTATCGACTGTAAGATTTTTATACTCGGACTCGAGTAACGGCTAATAATAATAATAAGTGGTGAGAAGTAATTGAATCCTCTCGTGTGGTCAAATGCTACTCTACACCAGACATCACAGATGTCTCCATGGCGTATAGCAACTTGCTATTTTGCAAGTACCGAGAGCGGCGACCTTCAACCCTTGGTGGAGTTAACCTACTATTTTTATATATGATTTGGAAATCTGTGATGTCTGGTGTATAATAGCATTTCACCACATGAGAGGATTTAATTACCTCTCATCATTACACCATATACCCTTCCCCTAAAGCCATAGCTCTGAAGTTTTTCCTTAAGCAAAGCATGATTGACTAGGTCAAATGCCTTGCTCAAGTCCATAAATAAACCTATGCATTTTTTTGTTATCGTCTAGAAACGAATATAATTTTTCGAAGAACCGTGCTATAGCTGACTGTGTATTTCTGCTTTTCCTAAAGCCAAGTTGCGCGTTATGTTATTTAAGTGTTAAAAAATTGACTATTTGGTCAGACATAATTTTTTCCAATACCTTGGAGATGAAACTAAGCTGCGAAATAGGACGATAATTTTCAATATTGGCCTTATCTCCTTTTCTATACAGGGGAACAATTCGTGCTGTTTTAAATATTTCTGGAAAAATACCCTTTTCAAAGAAGAAACTATTACGAAAAGTTAAAGGATATGTAATATAGTTCACAGCGACTTTTAAAAGTTTAGAAGAAATCATATCTGTCCCAGTCGAATTTGAAGTTTTTAAATTCATTATTGCGTTAAATACAATGTTTTCAGATACAGGACGTAAGAACATTTTATTATTTCTCTGATTCAGCGGAAAAGTTGTATTATCGTTAATTCCTCCTTGTACCACACCAATTTTGAATGGAATATCAGCAATGTAATCTACAAATGAGTTCGCTATTATTGCTTGATTTGTAATTTATTTTTAAAACCGTCACGACGTGTCATATTAACCCCATTAATAACATACTCATATTATATTTTATTTAATTTCCCCGTAAACAACACTACATTGCATTTATTTATGTTTAGAGACAATTTGAATTTGTTATACCACTAGTTAATTGTGCATAAGACTGCCTGCAGCTTTTCACAGTCTGATTCGTCGTTGATCGTATAATATATTTTCAAGTCGTCAGCATGTAAGAGAGAAGTACAACTGAGATCGATGGCGATATTGTTTATGAAAATAATAAACAATAGCGGGCCTAATACTGACCCTTGTGGGACTCTTGATTGAGATATAAATTCGATAGACCTATGACCTTGATATTGTACAAATTGACTTCTATTAAGCAGACAAGATTCAAAAAAGTTATTAAATATGGACTCAATCAAAATCTGTCCTGTTATTATAAAAAAAAATTACTTAAGCTATCAGTCGAACTTTGATGTTTTTAATTGTGGAATCTTCAGTTCCTGCTATTTCGCTGTTTAAACTATCTTCTCGTATATTTTGTTTATTATCTTTTTAGTTTAACAGTAATTATTCTCCGTAAAATATTTAGTATTAAATTTGTACTCTGTACTGTGTACATATTTCTGTCTTGTAATTGGATTCATAATTGTCTCGGCAGTTGTATTAATAAATTAAATGAAATAAATCACGAAAATAAGATAAATGAAATAAACGAGATAAATAAGATGCATAAGATCATTAAGTTAAATTAGATAAATGAGATAAATAAGATAAATAAGATAAATAAGATAAATAAGATAAATAAGATAAATAAGATAAATAAGATAAATAAGATAAATAAGATAAATAAGATAAATAAGATAAATAAGATAAATAAGATAAATAAGATAAATAAGATAAATAAGATAAATAAGATAAATAAGATAAATAAGATAAATAAGATAAATAAGATAAATAAGATAAATAAGATAAATAAGATAAATAAGATAAATAAGATAAATAAGATAAATAAGATAAATAAGATAAATAAGATAAATAAGATAAATAAGATAAATAAGATAAATAAGATAAATAAGATAAATAAGATAAATAAGATAAATAAGATAAATAAGATAAATAAGATAAATAAGATAAATAAGATAAATAAGATAAATAAGATAAATAAGATAAATAAGATAAATAAGATAAACAAGACAAATAAGAAAATATGATAATTAAAATAATTAAGATCATTTAGATAATTTAGATAATTAAGACAAATAACATAAATGAGGTGAATGAGGTAAATGAGATATACGAAATAAATATTAGGACCCATCGTTTCGAAAGTAGTTTCGCACCTTCCTCAAATACATCTCTTATAATTTATGAAATATTAAGAGACTAAGTTTCAACTTCATCTGGTATCATAGTATATGTGTTAACAGTCGTTTTGGATATATTCATTTATTTTATTTTTTATTTTAACTCTCAACCAGAACACACAGACAATTATACGACAACCACTCCGTACGACATTGCCATCTGCCGCAACTGAGACTTAAACTCAGGGGGGATACAGTAACTAGCCCTATTGTCTCTTACACAACCCCGTTTAGTCCACTGCAACTAACTCTGTAACATATGAAAAGCACCACTAAACATCCGTACCCTAACCAGGATTCAAACCAGGGACTCCTTGGTTGCAAGCATATCACGTAACATTGAGCTACTGAGCCGGTGTATCAATTTTTATTTTATTTTATAATTTTTTTAAATTTTATTTTATTTTATAAATACACCATCCATACACGTACCAATTTGAAAAAGAATGTTATCTCCAAAATTAAAGACCGTCATTTTTAAGCAGCATCGAAAATCTATTTTTTTTTAACGTGGTTCGTATTTTTCAGGAATACAATTTTTTTTTTTAGAAAGAATGATTTTTCCTCGCAAAGTTAAAAATTCAAGAAATTTCACCTCTCCTCCTTTACCACGGACATACTGTACATATATGAAAATGTATAAATTTAAATTATATATTTGTACGAAGATCATTGAACAAATCCGAAAATAAGAAAAAAACAAAATCACAAAAATAACAAACTTTATAGATATATTTTGCATGTTTTGTATAATTGAAACAAGAATCGTTTATAGGTATTATTCGAAAACTTATCCGAAGATTTGGCATAAAAATGGAACAGCTTCTACAAAGCAAAGTTCCAGAACTTTACTGCATGCCTAATGTGGTGCAATTTTTTTGAAATCGAGCATGTTCTACAGATGTGAATAATAATAAATTAACCTTGTAGTTTCGTTATATTATTATAGGAAATAGTGAAAATACAACATCCTTAGTTTCAATACAGGCTATTGACAAACCAGCTCACAGCGTCCGATTTGTATCTTATGTAAATTATTATTTCCCGACAAATAGGTGTGTTAACAAATTTAACTTGACGCTTTTAAAGACATAAAGACGGCATATTACCAAAGGTTATTGTCGGTCACATTTATTAATTAGTCTATGAGGTAATAAAAAAAATTGCATCCATTCATTGAAACTATTGTTTAACCTCTTAATTGCGTGCATAAGTACCATAATGACCGCAAGGGGGCGATGCAGCGCCAGCATAACTTCTTAGGATGTAATAATTTTAAGTATTTCTTGTTATAGACTCGAACAATAGTTTCATTTAAACAGGTACCAAAATATGTATTTGGATTTGGGGGGTGTAATGGGGTAGTGAAGCGCAAGTTATAGCCTCTCCTACTCAATTGTTAACCTCACCTTCGCGATGAGTTCAATTTGAACTTGGTGCACCCTGTTTTCACTAACGAGGCTCTAACGACCGAGTAAGGGCGGAATAACCCTTACCTTTTACCGTGAGCACATCCACCTTCTCACGAAGAGTGCGGTAAAAATAACCCACCGCACACAAAGGTTGCTTTTGGAATCGTTTGGTTACCCCATCGTCGCAGTCTCCTTCTGTGCCATGGGACCACACCACTCGCCTTCCGCAACCGAGCTGGTCAGTTGCATACCTGCTCCAGCTAAAATCTCAAATGCAGCTTCGTTTTCAGTCGATTAAGGCTTTAAAAAAATGATGGAGCGTTCAAGTGGGACAAAATCATCCGGAGGTAAAATACCCTCCCGATCGGATCTCCGGGGGAGGGTGCCCACAGGGACACCTCATCGAATGTCGAAAAAACACCGACAAGTTAAATCCAACAAAACTAATTCTTTCATCTACGGCGCTTGGAATGTTCGTACTTTGAACGACAGCACTCGCACCGATCGGCCTGAAAGAAGAACTGCTCTAATAGATAGAGAACTTCACCGACTCAATGTTGACGTTGCAGCTCTCAGCGAAACTCGATTTTTGGAGGAAGGCTCTCTCACAGAAAAGTACTTCTATTGGAAAGGTCTTCCCGCCAATTCAAGAAGACAACATGGAGTAGGATTTGCCGTTCGGAATCAACTTGTATCCAACTTAACACAAGTACCACAAGGCCTATCCGAGCGTCTAATGCTGCTACGCTATGAGCTATCAGATGGCAACGCAGTAAATCTAATAAGCGCCTACGCTCCCACTCTGGATGCAAGTCACGAAACCAAGGAAAGCTTCTATCAACAGCTGGAAGAAACCCTCTGTAGAATACCTAAAACGGAACGACTCGTTATTCTTGGTGATTTTAACGCTAGAGTAGGGAGAGATGCAGACACCTGGCCAGGCATCATAGGCAAGAACGGTTTGGGCAACATGAACGCTAACGGTCAACTACTCCTAACTAAATGCGCCGAACATGATCTAGTTATAACAAACACCATTTTCCGACAAAAGGATAAATTTAAAGGCACCTGGCGTCACCCCAGATCAGGTCACTGGCATCTACTGGACTATGTTATCGTACGTAGGAAGCATCTCAAGGACGTCCAAATTACAAAGGCGCGCATTGATAGCGAATGTTGGACCGATCATCGTCCTGTTGTCTCTAAAATGAAAATTGTTATGAGACCCAAACACCGAAGAACTCAAGTAAAACGTAGACCCCGTCTCTGTATTAGTAAATTGCGTGACCAACAAACCGTCGAACAGCTAAAGCAAAAAGTTCAAGAGAATTTGAGTGCACTAGAAGAAACCAATTCTGTAGATGTCGCTACTACCTGGTCACAAATTAAAGACAGTTTAAAAAGTGCGAGTGAGGAAATTCTTGGCACTGCAGCAAGTAAAAAACAGGAGGACTGGTTCAATGATAATGAAGCTTTTATACAAGAACTTCTTGACCGCAAACATATTGCCTTCCAAAACGCTATCAACCACCCCAACGGCTCATCAAAAGCAGAAGCTTTTACCCAATCTAAGAATGAAACGCAACGCGAAATCAGAAGAATAAAGAACGAGTGGTGGGCAAGCAAGGCCAGAGAAATTCAAAGGTACGCCGATTCACACGACTACAGGAATTTCTTTCAAGGAGTAAAAGCAGTGTACGGCCCCAGTCGGAAAAATATGTGCCCTATTAAAGATTTAAATGGAAATCTCCTCAAAGAAGACCAGGAAATAAGAGCCCGATGGAAAGAACACTACTCTAACATTCTTAACCAGCAAAGCCAAGCCGATCACGATATTATAAATCTTATCCCTCAATATGACACCTTCGAAGACTTAGATAAACCACTAACAACGGAAGAGATCTTAACCGCCATTGGGCAGCTAAAAAATAACAAATCTCCCGGCGCCGACTCACTCCCAGCTGAGATCTTTAAAGCTGTGTCGTCAGAGCTCATACCCTACCTCAAAAAACTGTTTGATATCGTGTGGGAAAGTGGTCAAGCCCCGCAGGAGTTTCGTGATACACTTTTAATCAACCTCTTCAAAAACAAAGGGAGCGCTGCGGACTGTGGAAATTACAGGGGTATAGCTCTCCTGGCTGTTGGAGGGAAGATACTCACTAAAGCGATGGCAAATAGGCTAACACCTGTTATGGAAAAGTTACTTCCTGAAACACAGAGTGGCTTTAGACCAAACCGAGGCACATCGGATTTAATCTTCACACTTAAACAGCTTCAAGAAAAAGCACTCGAACATCAAGGAGAAATTCACATGGCCTTCATTGATTTAACCAAGGCGTTTGACTCGGTGGACAGGGAAGTGCTCTGGAAAATTATGTTCCGCTTAGGTATCCCTAGAAAATTTGTGGAAGTATGTCGCAGTCTACATACAAACAACAACGCCCAGGTTATGTATAATAATGAGGCAACCGAACCTTTCCAAACCCTCACTGGAGTTAGGCAGGGATGTGTCCTGGCACCCTTACTCTTTAATTTGTTTACCACTGCTCTAACAATTATTGTTGACAACAAACTGACAGTCAGAGGAATAGGTCTCAGATACCGTTTTGATGGCGGTCTCTTTAACATAGGGCGCTTTAGAGCTTTCACGAAGACACGCACACGATTCATTTGTGATCTCCAGTATGCGGATGATTGTGCACTTTTAGCCTCTACGCCGGAAGAGCTTCAAGAACTTTTAGATGTATATGCCCAGAGCTATGATTCCTTGGGGCTTAAAATCAACATTGGAAAGACTAAGATTATGTCAACTCCTCATCAAGTGAACCAAATAGACATTACACTTAACGGAAATTCTCTTGAAGTGGTGGATCAGTTCAATTACTTAGGCAACGTTGTTAATGACAAAGCAAACATGGACAGCGAGATTCGCAATAGAATTAACGCTGCATCTAGAGCACTCTGGGGACTTAGAGAGAGAGTATTTGACAACCACGACCTTGCTTTATCAACGAAAATGGCTGTCTACAGAGCAGTTGTCATTCCAACACTGCTATATGGATGTGAAAGCTGGGTCACTTACCGTCGTCATGTGAAAGAATTAGAACGTTTTCAGCAAAGACACCTCAGAAGTATGATGAAAATCCGTTGGTTCCATCACATATCAAACGTGGAAGTACTCAGGAGAGCAAACAGCCTTCCAATTGAGGTGCTTATTTCAAGAGCACGCCTAAGATGGGCAGGTCACGTTCATCGTATGCATGATAACCGCCTTCCTAAATGTACACTTTATGGTGAATTGCTAAGCGGTAGAAGAAGGCGTGGCGGTCAACGAAAGAGGTTCAAGGACGCTCTTCATGAAAATCTAAAATCCTGCGGTATTGCAGACGAGCAATGGGAACAACTTGCAGCGGACAGAACCGAATGGCGAGGGGTTGTGGCCAGCTATCAAGGAAATGTTGCTGCAAGAAGGCCGAATCCAAGACCTAACCAGGTCTATGTTTGTCCTGACTGCGGTCGACATGTGCTCTCCCGAATTGGCCTCTATAGCCATAGTCGTGTGCACCGTAGATGAATGGGAATTACAATAGACTACACCTTTTACTTGTTTTTTATTGTACACAATTTATCGACTGTAACATTTTTATACTCGGACTCGAGTAACGGCTAATAATTTGGATTTATATTCTTGTTGAAATTTTATTTAAAAAAAAAAATTAAGCCACTACATGGCAGCAGCTCCTTGTAAAGTCTAGTAAACTGTAACTTGTCAGGTCCAAAGGTCATTTCGCCATCTGAACTAGTATGTATTGGATGGGTCAGAAATAACCCAGTGGTTCTCAAACAGTTCATTAATGATACTGATGCAGTCGGTAAATAATTATAAAAATATTAAAGGTGTTACCACAAAATGTTAAGAAGTACTAATTTACTAACTTCATTGTTTACTATAATTCTGGTAACAAATGGACAGGAATGAAACTAATGACAAAAAATGAATTGCCCAATACAGCCAATAAAATATTAATTATTAGAAAAAAATACTCGAAAAGTAATATTGTTCGAAAACTAACATTGTTGCAGTCCAGCAAGAACCGCGGGGAGGTATGGGCATTTCTTGCCAGGAAAGAATAGGATGGTAATATTAGTAGGAGAAAGGATATTAGTAAAATAAAATATTTCATGTAATAATAAAAATAAATAGGAAATCTTCATTAGAAGTAACGAAAATAAATTATCTTTCTTTTAACGGTAACGAAAAAAGAAAGTAAATATTGTTATGTGCCACCCTCTAATGGAGAGAAGTTGAATCAGTCCCAGGTAGCAGAGTGAAAGGAGGCCTGCCTAGTTGGTCACTTACGTCATCACTGGGCCAACTGGCGAACTACCATTACCACAAACAATTATCACAGAACAACACAAGCAATAAAGCATTTTCACAAACAACAAATAGTATACACTCGAACACTTTATTCGGTGTGTTTCAAGACTGGTGTACTAAAAAATAAGATTATATAAATCCTTAATCACTAATACTGCCATTTTTTACAAACAGCTTTTTTTGGCTTCAACAATCTTTAAAAAATATAAATTAGTTCGTGTGTAAAGTCCTTATTTTACTATAAGGAACGTACAGAGGAGTTTGCGACTAAAATATTGTTTTAATATTCTGCCCTCTAGAAGCACATTTAAATTCATGCTAAGCACAGTCAGGCTATTTATTTTTCGATTGCAACAGACACCGGACCGCTTACTGTTTTGCATGTCGCTATCCTAAGGATATCGACATATACCAAATAGTCGAAGGATCCTCATGTCACGTCGATCGTCACAGACTACCTTGCCTGATGAGAGCCAACAGCTCGAAACTGCAGTCTACAAGCGGTGTAGGACGACTGGCACGGGAGCTCCTTTAAGTAGAAATTAGTCATTCGGCTGGTGTTTGTTGCAATCAAAGCATTAGCGTTCTGTTGGTAATATGTAATTATTACACTTAACGCGCCAGGCTTGTAACTCGTAATTCAGCGCTCGGCGGGGCACATAGTCCCGAGAGTAGTTGTTGGTTGCAGTCTGGTTACGTTCCTTAAAATAGGGACTTTATAGAGGAGTTTGCGACTGAAATATTATGTTTTAAATATAAATTAGTTTACCGCCACCTTGATAGTTTAACATTGACCTTTTAGGCTTAACATTTAGCCATGACCTTCGACATTGAACTTTTGTCCCTGGCTTAACCTTGAACGATTATCCTGGACCTTCGGCATTGAACTTTTCATCTTGATTTTCTTCACCGTCGCCATTGAAATAGTCCTTGATCTCGAAACCGTCCATGACTTGGACCGCCCTGGACCTTAGTCCTTGGCTTTGAAATTGACCTTTCTCCTGTTATTACTCTTTGAGGAGGATCTAGGAACCCCACATTCACCCTACTCACCATTCGAGCTGAAGAAGGAAAAATCTTTGTAGCTCTATCTCTTTGTATCTCTGAAACTCACAAGGCTGAACTAACTCCCTAACTCTCCCCACTCTTGCTCCTACTGGCTGAAATTGTTACCCTCCGCACTTTAACAGACCCCCTACTCGTCACGCTACTCTTCTTATTTTTGCACGATCACAATACTTTCTTTAAATACTACGTATATTGAAAAGTAAAAAAATAAAGGCCATGGATATCCATCTGACAATCAGATAAATAACCATGCCACTAAACGTCGGAAAACAAATTTTATTTACTGAGATTAACTCGTGCGGAATAATAGAAGAAAAATGAAATTTTTAACAAAACTTGCGGCACAAATTAATAAAATAAAATTTTTAGAAGGAAAATCTTTAGCTTTCAATATAATAAAATTTAAAAAAAATGGAAGAAGCCAACAGGATTTGAACTCGGATGTGTTATATTGCTAATTCAGTTCAATTCAATAGAGCTTCATTAACATTAAAAGCATAGAAAACAGTTGCCTAATAAGAGCCTATCCCGAGACCAACCGTGCAACTACTGCGCTAACAGTTGCAGGATCTGGCGGAACAGGTCTGGGTTAGTGAAAATGAGAAATTGACAAAAAAATAACCTAAACCCCTTTAGAACAAAAACAAACAAAAATAGGTAGTAACATTAAAAAATTTCCAAAAAACGGAATCAACAAAACTTAAAACTGCACAACATTTAAAAACACTTATGGGCACAATACAGTTTTTAATTTTGTATGTGACACAGACACCCTAACTTGAACGAGGTGCCTTCCGCGAGATGCGTCAATGCAGGGCTGACCTAAATTTGGATTTTAAAAATTTTGATTTCAACAAAGATTATGATAAAGATTTTAAAGATGAAATGAATTTAGAAACAAAATTGTACAGAAAGAAACGAAGGAAAACAAATGCGACAAAAAGTGACACACAGAAAGGAAGAGGTGGACAAGAAAAATTTAAAAACAGTTAAAGTGTCTTTACATACTGAGCTACAGGAGGACAACAAATTTGCTATAAAATGTGTAATATGTAAGTACTAGAAAATTGTAATGCGTTTAGCGATTTGACAATGTCCGTTTGTTGGATAAATATCCACTATTCAATATTGAAAATAACTTAACTATTTCAAGTCAATTGCAATATGAGACGATCGCAACCTTTGGCCCAAATAAATAACAGTTAATAATAACTATTGGCAAATCTTTAGAATTTGAAAATAGCTGAACATATGGAAGAATATATTATTTACCACTCTCTATTCAGTCATTCAGTGTCTATTTCAAATTTCTCTATCTTTTTAAATAAGAGAGAACATGTGTTTGATGATGTCTTCCGATGGAATGGCAAAATGGTGTGAAGGTCATCGGTTATGCGGACGATCTGGCCATAACGGTGACTGGAAGGTAGACAGTGCACATTACAGAGGCCACCAATGAGACCGTCAGAAAGATCGAGAGATGGCTAGCAAGAATGCAGCTCGAGCTAGCTGCTGAGAAAACGAAGTTCCTAGTTATTACCAGGAAGGGAAACCTTCCGCCCATGAAAGTTAGGGTCTAACGGGTGAAGATACGTCCAAGTGACCATCTGAAGTACCTAGGGGTTTGGCTGGACTCTAAGTTGAACTTTGGCGTTCGCTCCATAAAAACGGCCGAAAAGCAGGAAAGGCAGCGATAGCCATCGGAAGACTTATGGCCAACACATATAGGCCGAGAGCTTGCTAGCTCCTCCTCTTGCTAGAGGAGATTGATGCGTCCGGTCTGGGAAAGTATGATGAAAGGACAGGACGAGGGGCCGGATGACTAGGATCCAGCGTAGCACTGCAATAAGGATGTGCACCGCATATAGAACTATCTCGTACAAGGCGGCGCTGGTGGTTGCGGGAATTCCCCCTCTGGATCTGATGGCCAAAGAGCGGCTGGAAGTCTATGAGGGAGTTGCGAAGGCAGACGCCAGGGACGGGCTGTTTGAAAGGTGGCAGAGGCGATGGGAGGTCGCAGATAAGGGAAGGTGGACCAGACGCCTTATTACAAATGTAAGGACGTGGATGGAGCAGAGGCATGGGGAAGTGGGATATTATCTTACACAAGCTCTGAGAGGACATGGGTGTTTCATGGAATACCTTATTGATATCGGTAAGACTGTTAGCCGAGAGTGTGTATATTGTGGGGAGGCCGACAACACGGAACACACCGTGATCCAGGTGGAGGAAAGAGAGACGACACGATGGGGTACCGTTACTGTCCCCGAATGACATGGTAGAGAGGATGCTGGAGACAGAGGAGAACTGGAGAAAGGCGGAGGAAGCGAAACTCTTATATCAAAAAGAAGAGGATGAAAGAGAGATGTGGCTGACCCCATGGAGGAATACATAACAAACTCGAATGACCAACTGGTTTGAAGATAAGCGAAAGCAGTTCCAAACTAGCCGGAAACACTGAAGAGAGGGAGGGGTTTTAACCGGTTGAAGTCGTAGTGCTAGACACTAAGCTCAGGTGCTCATGACGAGTTTGCCCTTCAAGAAGGAAAAAAAAAGGTAAGCGAACAATATATTTGGGCTATTGCTTTAACTTTGTGTGCAATTGTTTTTTCTTCTTTCATAACACAATACAGAATGAAATACTCAAATGCCCATAGACAGGTCCTCATGTGGACCTAAATTCTCAAAATTCAGAAAATAACCCAAATAAGAACCGAGGAATATTTGAAAACTGTTGTAGTAACATCATGATCAAATTTTTAAAGAATTTATATCTATAAAAAGCCCTATTAGCCTCTATATATGCCAAATAAAATATAGTTTACTAATTGAATTATTGATGAACGTTTATTACTTTTCTCAGTGAGGAAGACACTATAGCTTCTATAACATAAATAAAATAACTTTTGATACTATAAATGCATAATTCACATATATTATTATCAATTAGATCTTCAAAGTTCAAATTATTTAGAAATATAACACTATCTAAAAGTTTCCATCTGTTGAATTTTTTTCACAATTAAAGAGAGTGTCATAATTAAATATAATAAAAAGTTAATTGGGTGTCAATCCTGACAGATATATCTTTTGTATAAATAAAAAACGCATTATTATAACTT
This sequence comes from Leptura quadrifasciata, assembly GCA_963675555.1. Classification (NCBI taxonomy): domain Eukaryota; kingdom Metazoa; phylum Arthropoda; class Insecta; order Coleoptera; family Cerambycidae; genus Leptura; species Leptura quadrifasciata. The sequence goes on from OY776673.1 coordinate 214,170,488, forward strand.
TATTGAACATTTGTGGATAATTGAGGGTATTTGAGGAAAGCTGCTTCGCGCATTTCAGCAGATGAAATAAAAATCATAGCAACAGATTTTATACACTTTCCTAAAACTAATAATCGAACTAATTTAGATACCTATAATATACAAATTATATTTTGTGCCAGCATTATGTTTAAACAGCCACACTGGAATTTCAACTACAACAGTTCTAAATTTAAGTGCTTTCATGGATATTTCTACACATTATTACCAGAGCGTGGAGCATTCAGATTGCTACTTATGACGAATAAAATCACTTGTTTAAAACTAAAAAGCAAACTCTAAAACTTTGCAAGTTTAAGTGGAAAACTTAAAGTTATTTTTGATTTAAATAATACACATACCAAATTGAAATTAGAAACAGATTATAAAATGGAATGGATTCTAAATGAACTGATTTTATTTCACTATTTTCTATTTATTTAAGTTGTTTGAAATTTCATATTCTGGAAGCGTAACTCACAAGAAGGTCGATTTGCAAAAAAAATCTCTAAAGCTATAAAATCTTCATAGTTATTTAACATTATTTATTTAACTACTTTTTCTTATTGCGGCGATCATATGTGTATTTTTACTAAAAAGGTAGCAAAGGCTTTTCCCTAGTAAAAATGTCAATTATATTTCAAATAGTACTTTTAGTTTTCCAATAGGATATTTTTTTAAGGTGGCCACTCTGTATATTTCTCGTTAAAATTTATTTAAAGAATAAAACTAAAAGGTCTTGTATCACTAAATTCTATTTTTTTATGACGACCAGTTTCGTGGACTACAATTTTTTTTTCCGTCATCAGGCCAAAAGACTGAATGAATGTCAGGAAGTTTTCTTGAATTACAATAAAAATAGGAATAGAAATAAGAATTATAAGAACCATTAATAAAAAGGAGTTATTAATATTATGTGTACGATCGTGAGCAAAAAAAAAATAGGACAAGTCTTATAACGGTATTTTGCTAAAATCTAGTTGTGTACATCTAACTTTAATTTTTGTGACATTGTGAGTTAGTTGTCATAATTTATTGCAAGTGTGCAAAAAACTAATATACCTCATATAAGCGATTTAGTTAAATCTGGAGTTATTGCTAAAATATTGAAATAAAGTTTTGGAAATGATAATTAATTTGCCCTGTCTAGTCGATAGCCGAGTGGGTTAAGGCGCGAGGTGGCAATCGCGATTTATCACACGGACATCGCAACACCGAGTTCGAATCCTGGCTCTGGCACTGGCACTGTCGGAGGAAATGGTTGTATGTCCGAGTTTTTTCAATGTATAACCCCCTTCCGCACAAGCCCTGGCTTCTGGAATTGGGGGTTGTCTAATTTCTGTGGTGTTTATTATTTTATTTTATTTATTATCATTTTTCCGGGGTGTCTTCGTCTTATAAGCGATACTCTTTATAATGTAATATCAACTAAAAGTATATTTTGTATAAATAAATAGAAGTTAAATGTAGAAGTTATATTCCATTTCCTTTCATCTAAACCACGCTCTTAGTAAGCTAATTAGGTTAGTAATAATATATTCAATATACACTTTATGCTACATCAAAATTCAAGCATAATTTACAAAATTAAATATCTTGGCGCCTATAACATACACCGCCTATAACATACTCTTTGTATTTAAATTACAATTTAAATTTAAAAGTGTTTTCTTACTGATTTCAAGCAAGATTTCTGTTAGTTGAACCTAAAGTGTTTGTAGGGTTAAATTAGGACTTAAAAATACCATTCCCTTTGAGAAAATCTTTCTACACCATGCATGACGAATATATCTTTTTTTTTAATGATAACTCTAGTATATTTAATTCAGACACGAAAATCGCCTGAGAGATGCGTTTTCGTCAGAGGAATACATATCTAAATCGCCGTCAAATAATAAATATTTGCTGCTCATGCTTGCCATGTTAGTAAATGTATCACAAAGTCTAAAAAGTCTAAAAACTTCGAAATTTTTCGAGTCAAGAAGTGCTTAATTACTAACTTAAAACAAAACAATTTTACTAACAAACGTTGCAAAGTTATGTTTCACAGTTAGTTCAACTTCTCTTGTAATTAATTAATAGTTAACCAGGTATTGAAATAGTGGTTAACCAGCCCGAATAACATGTATTCCATTGCGGGAAGATATCTAAATAGTTCATTAAAGTATTCTCAGGCGAAATAATTTTCTACTAGTATTTATTTATAAATCCTCCATCATCGCATAAGCTTTCATCAAGTCGCAGATAAAAAGGCGTACTATTTTTGTCACAAACAACAAATAGTTGATTTTCTGAAGTTGAAACATCCGCATAGGATTTTGTTTACAAGCACATGAAACTAAAATTAAGCAGAGAATAATGAATCTAGAACAAACGTTTCAATGTGAAACGTCATCAGTCAATTCGTCTGTAATTATCCGCTTTTCCTTTTTAGTTGCAACTTTGACCTTTACCTAGTTATTTTGCACCTAACGGCAGTAATCGAGAATGCCAGTATTGTCGATTGTCTACAATCAGAAATTTATTAAATATGACAATGAGTTTAGTACTAAAATAAAATAAATACGGTAACTAAATTATTGCATTTATATTTCTGATGGTTCTACACCAGAAGGGTACCGTCCTGGAAAAAATATACAATTAGTATACGGAATATCACAGTCTATACCCCCTATACCACCCCCATTGCCACCCCCACTCTATTATTGAAAGGGGTAAAAAAAATAAAGATGTGATTTAGTATATACAAGAACGAAACGTATAAAAAAATTTTTTTGGCGTTAGCTACCCTCTCTACTACCCCATTGCCACCCCCACACTATTACTAAAGGGGGTAAAAAAATTAAAATGTGATTTAGTGTGTATACAAGAACGAAACGTCTAAAAAAAACTTTGGCGTTAGCTACCCCCTCTACCACCCCCATTGCCACCCCACGCTATTATTAAAGGGGTAGAAAATTAAATTGACATTTCAACCAAGGATCTCTAAAATTTATTTTGGCATTAACTACCCCCTCTACCACCCCCACCCTATTATTAAAGGGGGTAAAAGAAATTAAAATGTGATTTAGTGTAAGGTAAAGTGGGGTAAATGCGATATAAAATTTGATGAGTGCAATTTTAGATATCACTGAAAACTTTATTTTCATTTTAAAAATTTTGGAAAAATTACTGAATTATCCTTGATTATTTATAAAACTACGCTAATAATCAAAATAGTGAATTAATTTTTAGGTTTGGTAATATTTAATATTTTTTTAAATGACGTTACTATATCACATTTGCCCCTTGCGTTGGGGCCAATGTGATAACAAACTCTCTCTTGCTGTAAGAATTTTATAGAAAGTATCTGTGGGGCTAATGTAAAAAAGATACATTTTCCATGCATTTTGGTTTTTTAAGCATTTAATTTTGTCTAAAAATAACGGAGTTATAGATTTTTTTACAAATATGTCAAAAATATCAATATCTTGGACTAAATTAATTATATTCTGTATGTTTTATATTAAAATTTAAACAGTTAAAAACACATTGAAGGTAACTAGAAAATATTGTAACCATCAAACTTCACAAAAAAAAGATAATCCCGACCCACGTCGATCTTCTTTGGCTGTGGAAGGATCTTCAGTATATTTGCGCTATCTACCAAGTCCTCATCATCAACATTCGGCCAAATAAATTTAAATTTTTTAAATCTTAAAAATCTGATGAGCCAGTCGTCACACTCACCTTTCCCAATAAATGTTTCAGACTTTTTTTGGTTGCATATTGTAGTGCGTTGCGTAGTGTACTAAAACCCACTTATCAACTTCAATTGTTTGACTTTCTTTAGATTGTAAGTTTTCTTGTAAGTTCTGCATTTCCCGTAAAAATTCTTCATCATTATCTGATTCTTGATAAGGTATCGATTCGTCATTTGATTCACTAGATTCATCAGAAACATTTATCAATGCTTTCTGACTTCTTTTCTTCTGATTTTTTTTCCGATTTGGTATTTCCGCATCCGGTTCCGCATTCGGTTCCGCATCCGGGTTTTTCGGTGCTGTAATAACTTCAGCGCCGGGAGCCATCCTTCTCTTTGAAATTTTTGGAGAGGCTGGATGTTGACGAACACATTGTAGCAAAAGTTTCCCAAAAGAAGGCGCTTCATGTGCAGGTACAATATCATCAGATCTACTCGAAGGACCTGGCATATCCTGAGGTATATTGGGAGCATAGACACAGGTTAGTTTATCTGAGTTATTTGGATGCCGAATTTGTGGAATATTTTCTGCAGTACCATTGCTGGAAATGGGATTTTGGGAATCCCATCGTTTTAAGGCTTCAATATCAAATTTTTCTCTTGCCACTACTTTGTCATCAAATGGCAGAACACCGGCTTTTCTAAAGTCACTTACTATAACATTTGTCTGCGTCTCTTTCCATGTTTCTGCAATAAATAAAGAAAACATCTTTTTAGACAATTTCCGCCTCACATTGTGTCTTTGCCACTTAACCAGCTTCTGATCTCAGGTGTTTTTCACGGACTTAAAAACCGCAAGGTCTAGAGGTTGTAGTAAGTGGCTAGTGTGTGGTGGTACCTTGATAATTGTAATATTTTCTTTTCTTGCCAACTTAATGACTTCTGTGGTGACATGGGTCGAATGCCCATCGTATATAATGAGTACTGGTCGTTGTTCACCTAAAGCAGGAATTACCGTGTTCTGGAAGTGGTTCAAAAAAATCTGTGAATCCATCCACAGTTTCTTACTTGCAGCATATGATAATCTAGGGAAGATGTCAGGAATTTGCCATTGGTCCCAAACATTAGCACCTTTAAAAAAGATTAATGGTAACACGGCAGCAGGGCAGTCCTCGTTTACCAACAACTTTTGTCTTGCTAGGATCAATAGAAAAACTACTCTAATCGAGATTCCAAATTTGGGAAGATTTACCATGAAGTTGTAGTTCATCTAAAGTTTCTTTCAAAAGCTTGAAATATCCATAGATTATAAAAGGGTCTGTGGCTTTTTTCCTAGCGTATTCTACTGATTGTGGTCGTTTGATACTTAAACCATGTCTCTTTTTAAAGCCAAGAACCAATCAGTGCCAGGCATGCCATCTTTAAATGGTGTCTCGATATTGTGGTATTTTATAAACTGGAAAACTAGTTGTAAAACTTCGTTCTTGGGCAATCCAAATCCCCACTTTTCTAAAATAGTAATGCCCCCAGCTAGTTCTAATATATAATTCCAATTCAACGCAGTTAGTCTGCCCTTCTTTTGTTTTTTATGCCCCGAAGACCCCTTAAACGACTGTAAAGTGTGCAATACGGAATTTTATAGTTGTTGGAGGCTTTGTAGAAAGTCATTCGACCAGCTCAAACTTCCTGTAGAGCTACTTGTAGATCTTCCGGGGAATAATGTGGGTTAAATGTAAAATATATGGGGCAAATGTGATATACCGTATTTACAGTTGCCCTGCCCATTAATTTCTTGCGGGGCAAATGTAACACAGGCCAGTATAAAAAAATATGCAATTACCTCATAAAATCCAGCAAAAGCAATCGAAAATGCACAGTTTTTTACCCTTGTTATCAATGTTTTAACAAGCTGACTCTAAAAATCAACTGCACTAATGTAGCTACAAGAAACACCTGTTGCACTGAAATGACAACCTCAAATACGTAGTGACGCAACTTCACAACTGATTCAAAGCGCGGTCCGTAAATTTCGCATTTGAACTAATCCAAACGGTTTAGGGATATCAGTTTTGTCTATGCATTGCTAAAGAAAGCAGTTTTGATAGATGAGATCGAAATATAGACCTGATATCACATTTGCCCCATTTTCACAATTACCCCACTTTACCTTATACAAGAACGAAACGTTTAAAAAAAATGTTTGGCGTTAGCTCTACCACCTTCACTCTATTATTAAAGGGAATAAAATATTACATTGGGATTTAGTGTGCATAAGACTTGGATACAAAATCTGGAGAAAATCTGGTGTGTAACATTTTAAGAAAGTGGAGAATAAACGGTACGATTAATAGAAATCCTGGATCAAAGGACAAAGGATATCCTACTTAACAAGAAAATAACTATTAATATTTCGTTATTGCACCATTTCTATTTATAACTTCTATAAGACTGTTTGGCATAGAATTAAATAACCTTATACAATAATCATTAGTAATAATATTTTCCCATGCATATTTACTATTTCCAGTAATTCGTCGGCATTCCGTGCTCACATTTCGTTTTTAGATACTTCTTACGAGTAGTCCCCATACTTCTTCCACAGGGTTAAGATCTGGACTATGACTGGGCCAGTTAAGAACATCGATGTTGTTATCTTGGAACCAGCTAGTTCCGGCATGAGCGGTATGAACGGCACAATTGTCTTGTTGAAATATGAACTCATTATTAGGAAATAATTATGACACAGAAGGGAGCATAATATTGACTAAAATCCTAATAAACGTTTCACTATTAAATCGTTCCTCAATATGCCACAAAACACCAGGACCACGTGCCGATATCGAAGCCCACATATTGACGGAAAATCTACCACTTTTTTCATTGTTAGATATATATTTCTCATCGAATCGAGTATTCGGAGGGCGGTAAACGCGAATATGGCCGCTGTGTGTTGACTGGAAAGTTTTTTCGTCTGTAAAGATTACAGTGTTCCAAAAATTTACATCATGAGCTAAAAATTCAAGCGCAAATCCTACTCGAGCTTCTTTACGTTCAGCTTTAAGTAAGTATTTCTGTGCTGCTGCATGACAGCGTAGCTCCGATTCTCTTACTTGCCGGCGACCAGTACTACTCGATCCAGAAAAATTAATTTCTTCAGCAGCCTGAATAACTGAGTAAAATGGATTTTCTACTAAAGGATTTACCAATTGCAAATCTTGTTGAGTTGATATCCTTCGTCGCCCTGATCCAGATCCAGGAGTTCTACTAATCGTACCGTTTATTCTCCACTTTCTTAAAATTTTTGTCAATATTATAACGCAGTGCAATTTGTCTCATTGACCATCCAGCTTCTGCTTTAGCAATAACTCCAAATTTAACTAAATCGCTTATATGAGGCATATTAGTTTTTTGCATACTTGCAATAAATTATGACAACTAACTGACAATGTCACAAAAATTAAAGTTAGATGTACACAACTAGATTTTAGCAAAATACCGTTATAACACGTGCTATTTTTTTTGCTCACGACCGTATTACTGGTGTTTAATAACTTTTTATCTTTTCTAATTACACTAAAATTGTCAGTAAATAATTCACTGTCAAATATATTATCCTGCAGCCAAATTTCACACAACAAAGTAATATCAGCATCGCACTGTAGATACTGCAATGGAATTCCGTGGTTTTAGAGCGCAAACCTTGAACGTATTGATAACATAGACTTACAGCTCCCCTTATTCTATTCTTTGTTGGTTCAGACGGTGGTTCAATAAATTATTTTATTTTATTTTCATGTTATATATTATTTATTCCTATATAAAAGTAATAATATATGTTTATTTGTGTTCGACATACTACTGCTTCATAATTTAGTTGCCAGTGGGTTTTTCGTCGTGGCGTTTTATTCTCATATGACCCTCCACTACTGATGCATGATGACGAGAATGATGATGATGATGCAATTCAATGACACTGTCGTACGGTTTATAAAATACATCCATAGGTACAAAATCACCTGGTATAGGCCAAACTCGATCTGCAAATATAAGACACCTAAATTAATATGACACTAATATTAAATGTATTTTAATCGACTTGTGCATTCCTCGAGACAACTCTTTGGGTTAATAATTTTTTTTACTATTTACCAACGATTTTCTTGCCAATTTTTCAAAGGGGGTATTTTTGCATGCGCATGATTAAATTTTTTTCATACCGGGCGGCTAGAAAACAATTTTAAAGTTAATATTATCCCTAAAGGATCTTTACATCAGCAGGTTGCAGATACCTACATACAAAATTGTAAGAGACGTTCCATCCGTTTTAATATTAAAAATTAACTGAATATTGCTTAATATAAATTTATTTTATTGTTATACATTAAGTTGTGTTTACTAAAATAGGTGGAACGTTGTTTTCTTAATATTTTCAAGTTCAGTTCCACATTTAAAAACTATTCTCAATACTGTAAAATAAATGCCTATACACTGTATAAACAGAAAAGTGAGGCAAAGGAATCCATGCAAATGAAAACGTAGGGCTCAGATAGATTTTTTATTTAAATTTGCATGGGCTACTTGACATCTTTTCCTTTACGTTTATTATAAACAATTTACCTTTGTATATGTCTCTCTGGGGCACTGTACGATATAGTTGATAATAGCTTTGGATAGTCTGTGTATATGTTGAGTTTATTATAAACCTCACAAGTTCATATTCTGGTAAAATATTCCTGTAAGGGTCCATTATAATAGCCGCAGTAAACAGTGCAGATACATCATCGCGGTTGGACAGGTGACTTACATGACTTAGTGTTATACTTGAACTTTGCATTCTGTGGTACTAAAAAAAAAAATAATTAAGGTTACACTCTAAATGAGAAAAGTGGGGTATATTTTCACTATTCAGATAGTTGGAGAAAAGTACTGTGGTTGTCGTTCAAAAATTGGTTTAAAATTTGATTCCGTAAGTAGGCCGGTCATTACGCCCCCGGAACATTGTTACTTAAATTAACAAAAAACACAAATTTGTAATAATTTTTTGACAAAAATTCCGAAGTTTATGCAAAATTTGGAGAACATTTTAATAATTATTAGACATCTTCTGTCAAGTTTGCACTCTGCTACGGTGACCGGAGCATTGCAAATAGTTGTGATATACTGTAGTACTGATCCTCATATATGGTATGGACTATGAGGACAAGTTAAAAGTCCGGCCATAAAGTCCCTGAAGGGAGATTTTTCACGGCCAACAAAATATTTTGATCGTCATTTTTTAAAGTTAGTAGTCGTTTTTGGCGGTAAACTTGTTTTCCATCGTATTTGCCCGCATATGGTTCCTCAGTGTTTCGGAATCCATGTCGCTCTTTAACCATGTACATAGTGCATGGTGGGACCGCCTTGACTGAATGTATGAATATGTATATTTCATGGCTTCGACCCAGTATGACTACCCTAGGTTTTCCCCTTGGCGGAGTTGCGGAGAAGGGGTGGAGGGTAGAAATATACTCCCAAAAGGGGTGTTATTGCGGTATAGTTTAGGTTTTAGTTTTAGGTAAGTTTTACATTGCAAATTTATTATGCAAAAACTAAAAGCTCGACCTTGATGAAATTTGTTGTGAAGATTTATATTATTAAAAAGTTCTCTTTAGTCAAGTATAAAGGTCCTACGTATAAGTATTTGAAAAACATTCCATAAATAACTTGCTATTTCAAGTTTTTTTTGCGATTCTTACTATTTTTGCAATAGTAAGAATAAATTTTTGTATTCGCAATCACCTGCATCTTATTTAAAGTTTATTTGCAAAACTTTTTCATTTCTATAACTTTTCTCTAAAAGCAATAGCTACTGAGATATATGAAAAAATAAGAAGAAAAGAACAGAATTTTTAGAAATTATTTTCACATTTTGTTTAATAAAAATTACGCCCACGTTTTCAAACTAGCGCATAGTGAAATTTTTTATGATTTTTAGGAGCGATTAAACCGAAAATCTGCCATACTACCCAATTTACCCAACCGTAGGTGATTTTAATTAGATACCGCCTGAGCTAAATGTCATACTCTCGGTTTCTTTATCTGAACAAGTTGAAATAATAAAAAAATTGTCCTAACCAAACAATTCACAATTTGTATTTTTCAAGTCCTAATTTGACTCCATTACAAGTAAAATATTGAGATATACTTACACTCCTAGCATCATCTTTATCTCTTGATTCTTGCTCCGATGAACTTGCTGACATTTCAACAACAGACCGTTCGACACTCCCATCATGATATGCCCGAACTAATTTATACATCTTTTTGATGCAATTGTAAATGTATCTTCCAGTATCTTCTAAAGTACTATTGGCATTGATGTCTGCATATAACTTTGATGGTCTACCGCTGTATGTCGTCCAACTGGGATGAAACCTCTGAAAACATCTCTATATTAAAATAACAGGCATAGTGGTACCTTTTACTTAAGCGGGAATATTCCTAAGTATCACTTGCATCTTTCATTTTCAAGTTTTATCGATTTTATCATGAAACAAGTGTGTTCTGATAGTGCGCTATAAAGATGTTTAAAAATTCATATCTCTCCCAATATTGATCGAATGGAAATGAAAAATAAAAGGAAATTATTCATAATCGAATTCTCTACAACTTTCATTTGAAACATTTTGCGATCCAAACGACCATTAGATTTTAGCGAAGAATGTCACAAAACTGTCAACATTTCAAAAAAATCTGTCTCGGCTCCAATAAGTTGTACGAAGTAAAAAAAAAAACGGAATTGTGCGGATTTTTATTACCTATAATTTTCATGTGCACATATTTTACAAGTTTTTTGCGAAAAACCGATTTTATTAACCTACATCCTTGCCCCCCCCCCCCCCCGCCGGCGTGTAATGGTGGGGACTTTTTAAAAAGTACCGCAAAATAGACCTGTTCCCAAAATTTCAGCCCGTTCTGAATTATTTCATCCAAATCGACAAATTTCGTCCCATTTTATTGGGCTATTTGTGTTGACTTTAAAAGCAAACGTATATTTCCGCCGAAATCTCTAATCAATAGAGCCAGAGGCGTGCGGATTTACAAGTATTGGAAATTCCCTAATATAATATGTTTATACTGTTACCTAATTATTTTCCTTAAGTTTGGAGAATTTCGACGAATAACATCAATTTCAAAGGAATGAAAGTCCTCGGATTGAGTTAGCTATGCATGAACTACCATATCTTAAATTAAAAATATGCTTAAATCTCCATTCTCCACGTATTCAGCGGTGTTTGGTGCGTTAAACCATTAAAACTCAGTTTAAAATCAGTGTGCATAGAGTGCGGTCGTTTATCAGTTGGGTGGTATCAATTTGTTGTTTATAAATGACATATTTGTGATATCATAGAGCCTTAAAATTTTAATTCGTGTGAATTGTTTAGGAATTAGGCGGCATTAATTTTTGTTTATAAATTATGTACTTCTTCACAGTGCCTTTAAAGTTTTATTTTGTTAGTGCTTTAGTGAAAATAAGCGTAATTATGGGATATCGTAATATTTTTAAATGTGAAAAAATGGAACCCCTAGAAAGTATCCATTAAGCTTCAAGGAGAAGAGAATTATTTTGAGTGTATATCATGCATTGGAGAAAGTTTATCCCATGGTACATAAATCAGGATCAATAGGTTTAGTTAATATGATTTCAAGGTATACCGGCGTGAGTGAGCGGACCATTTACAGAATTTTAAGAGAAGGAAAAAATTAAGAGGATGTTCAGAAACCTAAAGCGAAGTCTGGAAGAAAAAAATAATATTAGACAAATTCCAGAAAATGGAATTCGACGTAAAGTTACTAAATTCTTCTATGATAATGAAACCCCTACTCTTAAAAAAGTTTTACAGTCCCTGAATGATGATGAATACATATTTTTCTATATATATATTCTGTAGATGAATTTTTAGGTCATTGGCTATTTTATTTATTTTATATGTATGTGTATCACAATATCACGATGTACTTGAAAATGTTATGTATGAATGAGTGTATTGTGTGTGTGTTTGACTAGTTTTACCTGTATGTGTAAACTACATTAATGAATAAAGTACTACTTACCTGATTTATGTGATGAACACACAGTAATAACTTCATTGGTCCCAGATTTTCCATATATTCTTTATTTTCTAGCAGTAATTTTAAATGCTTGTTGATAGAATCTTCATCACCCTAGAATTGAACATTTAGTAAACAGTTTTAAAAATCTTGCTATTCGCTTACCTCCACCATGTGAACAAAACATTTAGTATAGGTTAGTAAAAATCCAGATAACGTTTCCAGATGATATTCACCATTTACTTGATCAATAATATCCGAAAAAATATTACACAGAATATCTTGATCTTGCATTAAATTATGTCTCCCTGCATAAATAATTCGGTGTAGATATGTACCCTAAAATAACATATATAGTGTGACTTTTAAAATGAAAAATATACGCCGATTTTGATAAATAAATAAGGGGAATAATTGAATAACTTTCACCCTCTGCAGCAAATAATAGCAAAATCTGTCATATAAAGAGCCTGTTTTGAAAAATCTAAAAAAATAACCGCTTTTACAAAAATGTCAACAGATTCTTTTTAGAATTTTTCTTGTACTTTCACGAATACATTCTGGTATTGTATACAGGGTGGGGAAATAGTGCGTCGGACCTCGATATCTCGAGTTCTACGATAGCTAGAACTCCATATGTCCCAGACCATGTTCCTGCTTCAATTCTAGACCCATCTGCGTACCTTTTGTCAATCGTATCATTTGTAGCACTTTAAGCTACCAGGCCAGGTTTACATATGTAATCGATTAACCTATAATCGTAATATAGAATTAGTACCCCATACCAGGCTTAAGTCTCCAGGTTTTTCCACAGTCTCGTCTAATTACAGATGGAGTAATTTCTAATTTCCATTCTATTTTGTCAATGTGCTGGTTCCAGAATTAAATCAATTATGATCGCAAGATACTTCACATCCCTCAATATTGTTAGATCTTCAGAGCCTTGGAGATGTTAGTCCCTCTAAATTTCTTCTCCTGAGGATGAAATAACGGTGATGATTTTTTGACGGCTTGTTTGAGGTCCCTCTTTCTTCATTCACTATATAAATAACAATAATAATCCATAACACAAAAGGACTCCGCACCTTTCAGGTGTATTTTGGCTTTCACTGGATCAAAGCGAGTTTTTACCGTGCTGTTCAATGTTCTCTATGGGCAAAAAAAATCAATTTTAGGATTTCGAGATATTGGCCATTATAGGTGTTTACTCTTTCGTTCGTTAATATCATTTTTTCCTTATTTTTCCTTCCACATGATTATGTATTACCATGAATTATACCGCACGTATTATCTATTTATTTTTGCATCAGCGGCACTCCAAACCCTGTTATCAACATTGCATTTTCCCATCACATGGGCTGTATACATTATGTATTTTGTATATTTGTGGAAAATAAACCATTGCTAGCAGCTAGTGTTTATATGTGCGGTCGCTTACCTCTCAGGACTCACTCAGGCTCAACTCTCCACTCAGAAAGCCAACTATATACTAAAGCAATTCACAGCTACTAATATTATTGGGCTTCAATGTTTTACTTTTCATAACAATCTGTATATTCATACTACCTACAGGAAAATCAAATAAAAAAACTTTTATTTATCTCAGAACTACTATCTTCCCAGTGAATATTAATGATTCTTGTGTTGAGGGTGAAAATCTTTCTGGTTCATCCATTTCGAGGTTCCGAATCATAAATACATAATTTTAAAAGCTATTTCAAGGGAAAAAATGGTATTGACGAGCGGGAAGAATAAACACCTTCAATGGCCAATGTCTCGATATTTTATCGTTGATTTTTTTTGCCCATAGATACTTTTGAACAGTACTATAATAATTAGCTCTAACCTAAGTTTCAGTTCTCAGGAGTGAAAGCCAAAATACACCTAAAAGGTGCAGGGTCCTTAAGTTACTTCATTTAATGAAATAAGCTTTTTACAGATGTTTTTAGTTATTCTCAAATTCTGTACTTCTGAAAAACTCTTCGGTTTTTCATCCAGGCGACTGATAGGAAATGTCATAACGCCATCGTAAAAGCCATTTAGGATCAAGTGTCTCTTTCGAAAGCACCACAGAGTGACACATGTGTCAAATAGTCAAACAATCTCAAGATGTTTTTTTTTTAACTTTATAATGTAAAAATGTATGGTTAACTCCTTAATTAGAGCCAAGCCAGGACAGACAATATTAATGATAATTAGCTTAACTCTACTTACACGATCGGCTGTTTTAAAGTTTTTCTTTATAACGTCATATAAAGTTTCCCGAACAGGTTCTGGAAGGCCTTCTATATTTACGGCTGACTTTTGTTTCTTCAGTTTTGGGTAGTTTATTTTTCTTTCCAAACTCTTAACATGATGCATTTTATAAAATCCATAAACGCAATTTCGAGATACAGAAATAATTTTTAATAATTATTTTTTATTGAATAATGTCATTATAAATATTGGGCGCGACTTTATAAAAATGGTTACCTAGGCACCTTCTGTCATTTAGTATTAAAATGCATCTATATTGAGTAAGCTCATACTTTGCCATTTCCAAGTTATCTTGATTTTGAAGGAACCGACATCGACAGTAGAAAATATTTAGACGGGAACAGTGTTGAACCGGGAGCAGTTTGACCCAGATATAGAAATTTATGTTAATAAGAAAGAAAAGAAATAACCAGATGGCGCAGAAAGCAGTATCTTGCTGTATATGAATAAGGTTCTGTTTCGCTTGAAAATTAGCTGCGAAACCCGGCCGGGTTTCTTGGTGGTAAAAGATCAGTTTAGTATGACTTGTGAAAATGGCCAAAATTAAATCGGATTTCTTTCTGAAATCGTTGATTTTAGTACAAAAAGCGATTTTAAGTCGGGCGGGCAAGGTTCTAACCCAACCTAACCTAACCTAGCCTAACTATTCCTAATATTTCCAATCAAAGGGTAGGTTGGGTTCGCTAGTGAATATTTCCAATCACAATTAGGTTAGGTTCATTAGTGAATATTTCCAATGAAATAGAATACACGACGTGCGATACATGCGACGTGAATTTGCCAGTGAACGTGCCTAAACGGCTTTCTCTTCAAATGGCGGCCGTGACAGATGGAGTCATGCGAACACCGTGCCGACTCGTCGTAACTTGCTGAGTCGAAGCTTGAGGCATGCTTGGTGTGAAGCTGCAACATGTTCAAGGTTCCCGTATTATTTCAGCCGGCTGTTCACATAAGTATAAAAGAGTATGTTACACCTCGCTGGGAAAAATATAAAATAAATATGTTTCTGAGGAAGAGTACAGAGGAGCAGCTTATTACAAAAATCCTCGCACGCTACTAGACGAGTCGGGTTTGTTAAAAAGGAGGAACTAATTCTAGTGGATATTGTCTGAAAGTTATTTGTGGCATTCTTCGAATATTCTTTCCTATTATTTGGGTTTTCTACCACATGTATTATTATCCTCTTCAAAACAAATCACCGAATCTACAAAATAATAGAATTATTGGAAAAAAGCCTCTGCGCCCGTGATGTTTACGCCAAAGGAAAAGTCAGAGGTTATGTTTTGCAAATAATATAAATCGGAGTAAACACAGAAATAATGTTTAAAAATGGAATTGTGGCCATACTGTTGGATATTTTTTGCTAAAATATGGCATGCTATTTTTTCGTTATATAGGTTACTTTCATCTAAAATTTCATCAAATTCAGTTTAATTTGGGCTAAGTTAGCCGTAATTCAATTTTTGACGTTTTTTTCAGTATATTTATATACACATCGTGGGTGGCGGTGAACCAATTCTCACGAAATTTGAACTGAAGGTTCCCTGATCATCGGCAATAAAAGGGTACCATTCATTCTCGTTTCTTAGCTAGCTTTTTAAAGGTTCCAAAATAAATTAAAACTGATAGACCACACTTAAAAATCGGCAATTACCCCTTTTTCGCGAAAAAAAGGGTTCCCCGACCTACTCGAATCGGAAAACTCAGGGTATTCTTAGTTTCACCAAAACAAACTTTTTTTATGTCGTGTTGCTCAATATAGAATTTTCTCTGAAAATCTAATTTTACTCCCACAAGAATGCTTTTTGCTTTGAAGTGAATGTAACACTCCCATTAAAAATATACATTGATAATATTGCGCAAAACATAAATTATCATATTTGCTATATCTTAAGGTAGCTTCCCACGGCTCCCCGTGTTAGCACGGGCCGCGCCGCGCGAGCACAGACCGACGGGCCGTGGGAAGTCTTAATCCGTCATGGCGCGAGCTGGCCTGCTAGTCCATGAAAAAGTTGAAAAAACCCCAAAAGTTCTGTAATAGGAATGAAACATGGGTACTTCTCCGTTTTGGAAGACGCTGGACACGATGGAGATATTTTTAAGGTTCCCACTCCTCAGAAACTACCCCCTAAACTCCAAAAACCACTCCTATTTCGCGTTTTTTCCATCGTAGGCATACGGATCGGTTCTTTGGGAAGGATTCGAGTAGGCCGTATGAAATTTAACCACACAACATCTTATCCATCCCCGGGGTTGAAACCACCCCCTCCCCTAATACTAAAATATCCCCAAAAATACCAAAATGCATGAAAATTTGTTTATCCCCGTTTTCGAGGGTGCTCAACACGATGGTAACATTCATTTCTTGCGTAAAGCAGAGAATTGTTCATATTCATTTACATTATTATACTTTTTCCATCTCTTACGAGCTTTATTTTTATTTTTAATAAGGATTTTAGTAGCCGCAGAGAACCAAATAGGGAACAAACCTTTCTGAATACATTTTTTAGGTACATAAGTATTAATGACGTTATTAATAATTTCATAAAATGCTTGCACGTCACAATTTACTTTACTATGGTGTAATATTACATTTCGGTCAAAACTGTTTAAGTATTCGTTAATAACAACATAGTCCGCGTCAGAAAACTTTAGCTTATTATATGAATTACTTGGAAGTAATTTTTCGGTTGATGCCATCAAAAGCCTCAATAGCTTTGTGATTACTATCCTCAGATACGAGTGCAGTCGTACAATGATTAATATTGATTTGCATGGAAACAGATAATTAGTACCGACGGGCCTCAAGTATCAACAACACAACAAATATCTCTCGACAGTCAATGAATAACAGCTCTTGTAATCACGAAGAGGCGGATACGAGGACAATGGTGTATGTAGCAGATACTGATTGATGGCCATTCCAAAATCATGATCCGCACCGTGGATACTGATGTGGTGGTATTAGCTGTTTCTTGTTTAAATATTTTGAACACGTTGGAGGAGTTGTGGATTTACATTGGAACAGACAAGAATCATCACTTTATCTCTTGCCATGCCATAGCTGCCTCTCTTGGTGAGTATAACTAAATGTATTGCCCTTGTTTTCGCAACACACTGGTTTAATAGCATCTCTTATTTGGTACAGGGCCTGAAAAAGCATCAGTTTTACCTTTTTCACGTATTCACAGGACGCTATACAGTTTCATCTTTCAGTGGCAAAGGGAAGAAGTTGGCTTGTCAAACGTGGACAGCCTATCCAGCTTTAATAGATGGCTTCAAAGCAGCCGTCGAAGGAAACTTAGATGAAGTTCTACCAATTTTTGAAAAGTTTGTTGTAGCAATGTATGACAGGTACTACAATAAAGAAACTTTCTCTATACGTCTTTCTAAAAACATATCTATACCTTTTGCACGAGTAAAAAGACACAACTTGTAAATTATTATTATTTGGGTATTTATTCGTCTTTTTTTTAAGGTTCAGTACGTGCACGATGGTGAATGAATGTAGAAAGTAGTGATTTACGAAAAAAGACCGTCAACTGGAGAACATACCTCCAACACAGGGAGTCCTTCACCAGCATGTGCTGCGCGCTCTATACGAACGATTTGATGTGTGGGGCACAACAGAACTTGCCAGATCCAGCTCAATGGGGATGGAATAAAGAAAATAATTAGAGGGAGCCAGTGTGGTCAAAATTGTCTGTAGCTGCTGAGGCGTGTGTAGAATTAGTACATTGTAGATGTAAAGCAAAATTTAATTCGACATGCAGTTGTATAAAACGAAGTCTGAACGTGCACTGAACTTTACCCTTTCTCTGCACGTCCCAGGTTAAACTAGATTGTTTGTTTTAACTTTGTTCACTTTTACTTTATGAATTAATTAAATTTTAAACATAAATTTGATAAGGTTTCTTAAAATGTCAAAACTGTTCATTTATGGTGCCCTCACTCTACCATTAGGTACTCCCATTATATAATTATTCAACTAGCTATTCTAATGACCTGTTGTGGTTTTTGCCCAAAATTTATTTATTTATTATAAATTTTCATTGAAATTTGTCTGTCGTTAGGCTACAAAAATGTGCTTTTGCTGAGTTCTAAAGAATTATAAAAGTATCTATTCGGTATTATAGTGTTTTCAATTGGTCTATTAAAGTATTACATGCTATAGAAGTTCTGTATAAAATGTAAAATCAAACTCGTTTATTCAAAAGTACAATTTTTTTTATGTCTTCTATTTATCATTATTAGTGGTTTAGAGTGATAGATATTTATGATATATGATTTCATATCAATATATTGCATTTTAGTGTCTTACATTGTTTTTATTTTTATGTTTTTATTATCTACACTTCATATTCTACATTTTATGCTACCATTTCTATCTTTGACCTATGCAAACATCGTTAATGTATATATAGCATGAATAAAATTCAATTCTATTCTATTCTATTCTGTGATACATTGTTGCTACAAAATGACAGTTAATGAACCGTGTTATAATTTATAATATGAAATGTACGTGCCGTTGATATGGATTCCCATGTATATTACTTTGTAAAAGCTGTTGTGGGAAAGATTGCACAAACTCTGTAGAAAAAAATGATAATGATGAAGACGATATTTTGTGTTATATACAGACTTTTATGATGGAGTGACAGATACACTGAAAATAAACCATTTAATATTATTATAAACAAAAATAGTTAAGGATATTGTTCAATAAGGTTGTGCTCGGCTTATAGGGGCCGTAAAAAAAAATCCAAACAGGATGATTTTTTCAGGGTAGCTTGGGGACTGCCTCCTAAGTAACCAACCAAAAGATCACACTCGAGCTCC
The DNA here is from genome assembly GCA_963675555.1 of Leptura quadrifasciata. NCBI lineage: Eukaryota > Metazoa > Arthropoda > Insecta > Coleoptera > Cerambycidae > Leptura > Leptura quadrifasciata. The sequence goes on from OY776673.1 coordinate 214,189,377, forward strand.
TGGTACGATTTGCGCTATAAGGATGGTTTCCTGAAATTTTTTTTAGAGCAAAATGACTTTAATAAAAGTTGTAGAAAATCAAATTCTGAACAACCTCTCCTTATAAAATTTGTTTGTATCTCTAATACTTAACGAGTTACTGCACATTATATGACAAAAATTGCCCACGCGCTGCAGGGATGGTCTTTTAAACATGTTTTTACAAAAAAAAATGTATAGGGAAAAGTTGTTCAGAGTTTGATCCTGTAACTGTAACTTTTATTGAGATTGCTGCTGGTTCTTTGATTGTTATTTGAAACCGACATGATTTATTGGAGACCCAACGCCGCTGCAAGCGGAGGACATACTAAAAGTTTCAAAAAATGACAATTCAGAAAATGCGAGTGATGAGGAATCCGATGAGCAATCAAGTTCAGATGAGGCTGATGACAATTGATGCGCAAAAACATTTTTTATTTCTAATATGCGCGTTTTCATATGCATGGTAAACTCAACAGTGTACTGGAAATAAATAAAATTGTCAAAATAACACCAAAATACATTGTTTTTTTTGACGTCCTTGACCAGTCGCCACTGCCGATACGCTGCGTCCTTGTCTGTCGCATGGAATTGCGCGCTTATTCCTTCTCACTCGCTCTCGGTAACAAGCGTGAGAATGAAATAATAAATCATTTGGCAACCCACACTGGCAGCAACTTTTACTTTGGCAACTTTATTTCATCGTGTAGGGAAAAATTCGAGCTTCGTTTTGGCAAAAAATATTTGAAAAAAACATATGAGAGTAGATTGTTAATGAAAATTCCACTATTTTAAGCAATCTGCCAAGGGGTTGCAGCAGGCTGAAGGTCGGCAACATTTGTTTTTATGATAGCTCAGACGTTTATCTTCGATATGGCGCTTGAATTAATGAAAAAATAAATAAGGGTAATTTCCATAATAAAATTAATTGTTAAGTAATTTATTAACCTTAGCTGCAGTAGGATTTCGATAGGCAACCTGGCCGCGATGCGTTAACTAATACATGACCATTGATTTTTTTCGCATTTTGATGAAAAAGCAGATGAGAGTAGACTTCTTACAGTGGGATCTCGTACTATTCTCAATAAGATCACCAAGAACTGAGACAAGTCTCTATAACGTTATTCATGTTGATGAAAATCTACATTTTTTACAAAAATGAAAAGAACGATAAGCTAAGATATAATTTATTCCTATATAAAAATAGTATTAAATTATTTATGCATGAGATACACAAATTTATAATTTATTAGAAAACTGTAAATTAGAATCCAGCGGGAGTTCGTCGCCTTATTTGCCTTCCAGATCCTCCTCTACTGGTGGATGAGTATCTCTTGGTAATTCAACGACAGCGTCGTATGGTTTAGAAAACACATCATACGGTACAAAATCACTTGGTATAGGCCAAACTTTATCTGCAAATAAAAAGTACCTAAATTAATACACAATAAAATATCATGTGAAAATTGATAATATAAAATAATAAAATTTACGGAGTTGTAATTTGGAATTGGTTGGGAGCGTGGTCAAAGAGAAATATTTAACCACAGCACTTAAGCCCCATTGGGTCTTACGTACTTCCTCCCTGTAGGCCGACTTTCGCCTAGGCCTCTAACCAACCTAATTTTGCGAAGTAGGTGTCGTTGCTGCCTAGCGGCATCTCCCTTACATCGGCCAAAGTAGGCCGACGTTCTACCAAAATGGATTATCTGATTGATGAGACAGTCACAGAGTACATATTGGACCATCACAACTTCTTATTAACAACCTCTGCAGAGAGATGTTTCGCTCAATCTCATATTGTGTAGATGTTTCCTTAACGGACAGTGTCCAGTAGGTTCCTTCTGGACATTGCCAGATAGTTCACTGCTGTACTCTTATTGAGATATTTTAGTAGTTCCCTAGCAAGCTGCCAGCTGCTTGTTCCATCCCACAGCTTCATGAATTCGTTGTGGGTGTTCTATTTAATTACTTGTGTTATCTATTTAATTACGTATGTTATCGCCGACTGACCTGGTCCAAAGATATTTAGGCCTGCTGCCTTCTTAGTCAGTCTGTCGGATACTTTGAGGCCAATGCAACTGTGCATGTCCTTTCATCTAGCATACCGATATGTTATTCATACTGTAGGCACCCACAAGTGCTTGGTGGCATTCCCATACTGATACTGTGGTAATTTTGTAACTTCTCAGGGCTAGTAGTGATTGTCTACAATCTGTGTAGATCCTGATTGTTTTTCCCGTAGTTTGTCTATGGATAATTTCTTTTGCGGCTATAGTTATGCCCGCTAGTTCCGTCTGTATTATGCTGGCTCACCCATACATAGCCCATGTATATTGGATTTGCAGACACCTGGACCATATTCGACATTCTGCCTCATCCTTCTTTTTGATCTGTCTGTAAAGATGTTGACCACCAACAGCCTCGTTTTCACTATTCGTCTGTATTATGGAAGGTCTGTCGAAGACAAACCAGGGAGAAATGCCATCTGTGCACGCCTGTAGAAGAGGTGACTCTCCACAGGCTACATTTGATTGTATGTGGATTTGAGGCATACCAGTGTTGTCAGAGCCACTCCTCCTAAATATATGTGTAGTGGTGGTAGATACAGTATCACCTCCATAGTTCTCATTCGCGTTGTTTGCGTAGCTCCGCTTATGCTTAGGCGGGCAACTCTCTGTACTTGGCTAAGCTTGACTTAAACTGTATTCTGTTTGCTCTTAGGCCACAAGACCACAGCTCCACAGGTTATCATTGGTCTTATGATGGCAGTGTATATTCACATGATCACTTTGGGTTTCATTCCCCAGGTTTTCCCCATGGTCCGGCGACACTTGTCATAAGAAATGTAAGCCTTCTTTAGTCTTCTATCTAAGTGAAGATTCCATGTTAGTTTGGCATCAAAGGTTGCCCCAGGGTATTTAAGAAAACTATCTTCGTCATCCTGGGATTAACAGACAGGGAATGTTCTCTTCACCGTTTTTCAATTATTCTTAAGGCCCCCCCTGCATTCTTTCACAAAGAACTCCTTCAAATTTTTCGCTAAGCATTATTGTTAAATCATCTGCTTAGGCAACTGTGTGAAATCCTTCTGAATTGAGGCGACACAAGAGGCTGTCAAGAACAAGGTTCCATAGCAGTGGTGGTATTATACTTCCCTGCGGAAAGCCTCTCGCAACCATTCCTCGTACAGAAGCATCTCCCACACTAATTTATACAGCTCTCTCTCCACTAGGGTGGATATAATTTCTGGAAAGGTGGTTTTGTCAAACGCATCTTCTATATCTGTGAAGACACCTAGAGTGGACTCTTTATTGTCCAAGGATTTCTCAATCCGACTCGCGACTGCATGGAGGGCGATGTCGGTGGATCTTCCCAGGGTGAATGCGTGCTGGTTAGGATGTAAATGGAGTTTATGGAGTTAGGCACTTGTCAAGGCAAAGTTCTTGGACTAGTTTTGTTATTATAAAACTTAGCATAAAAGAACCTGAGAAAATTAATAAGAAAACTGGGTTACTACGAATACAATGTAATTTATTTTCCCAAGTTTTGCAAAAGTAGACGATCACGCTCATAGCTAATTTGATTATTTATCTTTACCTAAAATTGAGATAAATAAATGTGGGGAGGCGGTTGCATCAAAATAATAGATTTTAAAATTGAAAAATCGGTTGTGGAAATTATGTGAAAACAATTTTTGTCGGTGCTTAACGAGAAAATAGGTTGAAAGCAAAATCCACTAAAAGAGTTCGGATTCGATTAAGTAGCTTTGATTTTTAATTTGAGTTGTGAGGTCGCGATCCAGAATTTACCATTGTATTTCCCATCATGCCAAAAGCAAATTAGGGTAATGAGGTAATTCCTTTTTCTGTTTTAAACTACTAGGCTACTTTATATCGTTTTTTAAACGCTTGTTACTTATGAACTATTTACCTTTGTATATGTCTCTCTGGGGCACTAGACGATACAGTTGATAATAGCTTTCTAGGGTCTGCGTATAACTTGAGTTTATTATAAATCTCACGAGTTCGTGTTCAGGTAAAGTATCTCTGTAGGGATCTACTATAAGAGCTGCAGTAAGTTGTATACTTACAGAGTGCAAGGACGCAAAACTCATGGTATTATGCATAGATCCAGCCTTTTGACACTAAAATGAAATAATAAAATTTACACTTTATGCATAATATATAAACGTACAAAGGATGCCGCACATTTTAGGTGTATTTTGGCTTTCACTCTCGGGACCTGAAACTTGGGTCAGAGCTAATTCTTACCGTGCTGTTCAAGAGTCTATGGGCAAAAAAAAGTCAACGATAGTATTTCGAGATACGGGTGTTTACTCTTCCCGCTCGTCAATACCATTTTTTCCTTTGAAATAGCTTTTAAAACTAGGGCCAATAATTCGAGTCAGTAAAGGAATGCCAGATGGCCCATGTATAGGCGGTGCGGCACATGCTTTTAGTATGCTTATGGCAGTGCGTGCGCGGCCGTCTTGCTTGTCCTCTCCATTCTTGTTGGTCACAATTACTGACTCGAATTATTGGCCCAGGAGTATGTGTTTATGATTAGGAACCTCGATATGGATGGATGAGAAAGATTTTTACCTCCGGCACAAGAATCGCCAATATTCACCCTTGATCCCTTGATATTTATTAAATGGCATTCTCTTTAATTTCTCACTAATTTGGATTTATTTCTTTTCCTGAATATAATACCGAAACTTTTTTGTTTTATTAATAATCTACATTTTCTTCTGAACATTTTGTTACCCTATATGAAAATTAACGAATTTCTAAATTTGGAGGCTTTACTAACAAAAATCTTAATACTATTGATAAAAGGACACCCTACACCATTGGAAGACAAATCTTATATACTATTACACCTATTCTAATACTTATAAACCTTACAATGGTTTTTATTATGAAATTACTTAACGTTGAACATTTTTAAGCTGTGGACCCTAGAAAACTTGCACTTATCTATGTCCATGTACACTTTTGGTGTCTCAAAATCTTAACTACAGAAAATCCAGCAGAACTACTGTTAGCATTGTACACAATTTCAGTTCAAAATACACACAGAAAGATTCACGGAATGGACTGACCTACCCTTAAAGTGTCTATGCCAACCTTTACACGTGAACAGACTCAGAGCTGTTGTGGTTAGTATTTTCATTGCATTAGCATTAAAGTTTTCCAGTAAACAAAGTTTTATATTTCACACCTTGAAACCAAATATGACCAAATTTATATTTTTAATCTTTACCTTCACGTCATATTTACTAATTTATTCATGCACAATAATGTTCTAGGCTTACTTATAGATTTGATTCTAATATATTTGGTTATTGAAGTTTTGTGAATTTCCAGGTTTGCCGTTACAAAAGCTCATCCAGGACTTGCGACCTTTTGCAGCCATACCTGAGTATAAAATCTTGTTCTATAGCAGTATGGTAACTACTCAATGGATATGGTTTCGTTATAAGTGACTTTATATAGCTTTGGTGGGTGATATGATAAAGTTTATCAAATGTATTTCTGTTTATACTTAATATTATTACATACAATAATTATGATCTAATGTTTTCTCAAGTTATACGATTAACAGCAAGTTAGTTGTACTTGTCAACCAAGTATGCATGCAATCATGCTCTGCTAAAACATATGTCCTAGGTAAAGCAAAAGTGTTTTATTAGATCTAAATAAGTTATGCTTACAGCAAGTTCAACGCCTCCTTGGTCCAACGAGGAAATTGACATGTGATCAGCAGTAGACTCTAGTTCGCTAGCCCCATAATGATAATCATAAACTAATTTATACATCTTTTTGATGCAATTATAAATATGTCTTCCAGTATCTTCTAACGTACTGTTGACATTAATATCTTCGAATAATTTTGAAGGTACCCCGCTATATGATGTCCAACTGTCATGAAATCTCTGAAAAGGATATTAATAGTACGGCACTAAATGGAGGTTTACAATAATTAAGCCTATGGTCTCATTAGTTACACTCATAAGTAAAAGATAATTAAAACGAGTTTGTATGGTAAATATTATAACATCAGTCAGTTCTTATGGCAATAGATCCCTTTGATCCAGTCAATTTGAGGTAGCCTTTTCTCGAACTTTTAGACATATCCATTGTTGTTGGTAGGATTAATACTAGGAGGCTCTAAGGCGAAAAAAATGGGTTCGCTTGCACCAAAGTGCCGATGACTGGCAACCTATATAGGGTTAATAAGAGTAACTTCCTGTTCACGAAAACCCATCTTGCCACCCCCACCACCGCGTCGTTTACCCCTACCACCCATTTTTATAAAAAAAAATCTGTCGGTCGTATCTGAGCAACGGAAACACGTAGAAAAAATCTTTCATCGTTGTCTAGAAGACATCAAACACTAAAAAATGCTATATTGCTTTATTCCATATTTCAAAACTAAACGACTTAAACGTGGAAAATTATACTTTTTTTAAACTATTTTTTTGTGCTTGTAATGGACTTTAATTACATATTAAAATGAGTGCAGAAGTGAATTTTACAAATTGTGTTGTTTGCCAGACCAAGAATAAAGAAAAACTTCTAAGGAATACGTCTAAATATGGTCGTTTGGTGAAGTGTATAAAAATTCACTTAGACCTAGAAAATCCACATTTTAACATCTCAGTGTCTTTCGTAACCAAATAACGTTTTAATAAGGCTTTTGAAAATAACCACGCGGGGTGGCACTCCACCTGCTACAACAATGTGATACATAGGAATAAAATAGAAAGATTAAAGAAAAAAACACATCGAAAATCAATCTACAACGAACGAACCAAAATTGTTAAGATCCGATAACAAAACCAAACAGCTCGCCAAAGAGGAGTTGCAGTTGCTTTGTTTTTACTGCGATAAACCCGAACCGATGAAATTGGTAGAAAAATACAGAACGCGATATATTTGAAAAATTACTTAAAACTAAAAATTAAATTACATGGATTTGTGTTGTAACGAAGCATTTTTCGTTACCGAAATATGTATAAAAATAGCATTATTTTCTGGAAAATATTTTATAGTTCTATTATATTTATATTTGTAAATATACTGTACCGCCGTAGGCGAATTCGTTTGAAATTAATTAATTTCTAGAAACCCCGAGTAGGTATATCAGGTTGTAAAGTACAGATGAACTCGGGTAGGGAAGCGACGAGAAGAGTTTCTACATTTCAGACACGCCAAACCACGCAAGAGTCAGTGCCTTCCCAGCGACCGACCACGTTAGATGTGCAGAGCTCTCCGTCCTGTGGTACCAGAGTAAGGTAAATTTGCTAAGTCCACTCGACGTCACTTATGTGACGTAGTCCTTCAGTACATGGGAATAATTTAATTATTCCGCATTTAGTCTTCTGGCTGCCGTCCTACGAGGTACACGTGCCTGCTGTTTGCTCTGGTGCTGTAACGAAAATATCATAAGTCCACAATTCAGGTAAACATTTATTTTTCGTAAAATCTATATTTGAATTATTTTTCCAAGTCCACAAATCCGTCGTGGACTTATTTTTCTAAGTCCACAAATACATATTTGAATTATTTTTCTAAGTCACGAAATATTCCGAAATAATTTTTCTAAGTCCAAATCTGATTCTGAATTATTTTTCTAGTCCCCAAAATCTTTCAAATATTTTGTCAAGTCCACCTGACGTCACCGTGATCCATCACGCATCTGTTTTCTGCTGTTTCTCCCACTCCTTCATATCTGAAGGAAGTAATTAAATTCATACCATGTAGGCAGTCAGCCTGATTGACTCAAAGCAAGCAGTCCGCTCTGACCGTTCCCGCAAGCAGACGTGCCTGAATCCAGACCAAGGTAGTTTTGTGCTTGCTATCCTTGTCGCCTGAGTCATTTGGTACTAGATTTTTGCTTGCTCCTCCCGGCCTAAGTAACTTATAGATTTTAGTAGTTGAAGTAGCTTTGTACGTATAGGTTTATAGTAATATGCTGACTTTATTGAAATACTCTGAGTTTTATTGTCTGTGTGTGAACGTCTAATTTCCCATATATTGACCCACTGGAATAAACTTTCTCCACTTGAGCTGCTCAGCCTCGCGTACTCGGCTTGAGGGTAGTGTGTCCTATCACTTAAACTAGGACTGGCGCCCGAGTAATTCGAAAACTTGTTTCCGAACTCGTGTGTCAAAGAGTGGCCGCGCCTTTTCTCCGCGTCAACGTGCGAGGTGGAGAAAAACGCGTCACAGTGTTGGAAACTGACGCGAATGGAAACGATATGGTTTATCACAATAACTGTTTTGCTAATGTCAGAAGTGTATTGCGCAAAGTTGATTCTGAATTTGAAATAGCCTTAGACACATTTTTTACAGGGTTACGGTTTGTGTTATCAAAAAATGTTATCACTGATCTCAAAGAGATCCATGACTTATACTTAGAAATTTGCACAAATGAGAATATACCTGAGAGCCATATTATTTCTCGAAGAATTTTTAAGAAATATATTTTAGAATCGTTTAGTGAAGAAGTAAGTTTCTTCAATTCAGCTAAATCGAGAGAAGCTCAAAAAATTAGTTTTTCAAGAGTTCGGCGTGCTACATATGCTACTAGTATTTGTGACAAATCTGCTGAAAAAGATAAAAACATAACAGTTCTAAGCGAAGCAGCTAAAATTTTGAGGAAAACGGTCTTACAAGCAGATATTTGGAACTTTACTGGCTCCTTACAATTAAAAAACAGCAATATTGTTCCATAAAAGTGATCCACTTTTTTTTCATGGTGTATACAAAGAGAAAATTCTCGACCTGAAGAATCTAGTAATATTTCAAATTCTTATGTACGAAATGAGGTCTTTGAAACAGATATACCAAGACAAAGGCCGCAAGAGAAAGAAGCGATGTTATCCTCTTCAAATTACAGCTGATTTAAGTGCTTATCATAGGGCTGGAAGCAGGCAAGAAATAGAAACGTTACATTCTCTCGCTTGCACCGTGTCGCATTCAAAAATAATAAGACTCGAAACTCAAATAGCACAATCAACCATCAAACAGACGTTTAAAAGAGACAATATCTACGTTCCACCAGACCTGGTCGAAAATAGATACATACATATGGTGCGCGTCTGATAACGTCGATTTCATGGAGGACACTTTGGATGGAAAAAAATCGGCAGCTACTGGAAGCGGCTGGAACCTCCCCACTCGGTGGATCTTTGAAGCCGAAAAGAGCATTGAATTGTGTGACAAAACGGCACTAAACGTAATTCGATCTCATCCACAACCTTTTCAGATCTTCTGGGACACTAAGAAAACCCTCAACTTAATGAATTTACAACACTCGCCTGCGGCTCGTGCTGCAAATTTCATCTATGCGAGTTATTACCTACATTATCGTTCGTTAAATAATATACTATTAGGATATTAATAACTTTAACATCACTTGAACGACTAAGAAAGTCTAGTTATCCTAAATACTACAGATTTGTAAAGCAACAAACTGAAAATTGGTAAAGTGATAATCTATAACAAATTCACCAACGAAGGTACAGAAAGCGTATGATATTGATATTGTTACATCTACCTTTAAAGTTTGTGACAATCCACTGGTGCAATCACTAAAAGTTACAAATATTCCGGATGACAAACGATGACAATGACAATCGTCAAAATTTGCTCATTGCAATCCGATCGTTCGCGGCTGTCTTTGTTAAATGAAACATTAGCATTTCAGTAATTTTACTAGATTTTAGAGGAATATTTGTAGCTTAATTCTTCGATTTGTCTGTCTATATGTTTAAAAACGGCACTAAACGTAATCCGCTCTACTTCTAGAGTAGTGAAGAAACCCTCACACGTGAATGGGCCTTTTCAGTGAATTTTTTTTATTGCTTTATGTGATAGTATTTTATAAAACATTTCGCCGTATTTGTTTATATTTTTTTTTGAGCACGATTTCTATCGGAAAAACATATCAATAGTGCGGAAATAAAGCGCGGGCTTTAAACGTGACGTCACGCACCCATCTTAGTGACGTCAAAGAGCCTACGACCTTGAACAGGACATTCGGGTGTATTATTACTATATTGCAAAGTTGGTTACCTGCTTTTTGACAGTTGACGTTAAAATTGACTTTGACACTTTCACAGTCGTTTCTATTGGATTTTTGCGGTTGGAAAATGTTTAAAGAGTGCTTTGTTCCAACATCTACAAATAATAACATAAATTGTCCAAGCAAAATATTCCTTTACGTTCCACGAGATGAAAGCAGACGAAAACTATGGTTTAAAATTGCCAAAGTTGAGAAGAAGTTGACCAAAACCAGGAACACGCACCACAGATCATAATCACAAAACTAAATGTAAACACGTGTCAGCTGTGGTGTGATGTCAGAGGCTAATAAGGCGTTCTGGCAAATGCTGCCAATATAATTCCGGGCGTGTGACGTCACTAAGCCCAAGGTCAAATGCGTGTTCGAATTGCCGTAATAATTGTCTATTTTTTTATTAAACACTGTGAGATTCATATTCGAAACAGAGTTGCACAAGGTGAATATCTATCAGTTAGCTTTCGAATAAACATTTTTGTTTTGAGGTTTAAGAATTTAGTGAAAAGGCCCATTGATACGTGATGTGACGAGTTTTACGACGTAACGGCTACGCGCATCGATCATGTCATGCGAAATGCGATCTATGCTTCATATTTGCTTTGTTTTTATTTTTTTTTCACGGAAATCAAACCGAAAGGGTGGAAGTGTGATATATCATTGAAATCAAAATTTTAACTGCTTTTCAATGGTTCTATTGCAAATTGAGAGTATTTATAAAATAAACAACTTGTTGCGTCAAAATGGCACTAAACGTAATCCGATCTCAACCAAAACCTTTTCAGATCTTCTGGGGCACTAAAGAAACGCACATGCAAAATTTCATTCAAATCCGTTCAGTAGTTTCGGCGCTATCGTGCTAACATACATACACACATACACACACACAGACATTTTTCAAAAACCACCTCCTTCCTTCCTAGGACCTCAAAACGTAAAGATTTTCGTTTTTGAACCAATTTTAGTAACCTCTCACAATTTTATTGCGGAGAGGTTAAAATGCACTTCATGCGACCAGGATGGTGGTTTATCAAGCCATTGAACGTTCTGACAAAAGAAAAACGATGGACCTTTTAAGTAACGCTTCTCGTGATAAAAGATTAAAGGGAATCCCACCAGAATCGAATTGCCTGATGCCATGTACAATTGACCAAAAGAAGAAACCACAATATAACCGTTTTCCATTGACAAAAAACGATAATACCTTGACTTGAATTTTTGGAGCAAAATGTCACGATATTAAAAAAAAATCTAATATTATCTTCGGGTTCAGATATCTCGTTTAGTTTTTGAGATATTACAAAAACTGTTATAAGGTGTTTAATTATCTGTGATACTCTATGTAACGGTAAAAGAATTTTGATCCTAGTTCATTCCGTTGCTGAGATATAGATGAACAAAATTTTAACCATTTAAGGAAGGGTAGGGAGAAGAACGACGCGAGGTGCAAGATGGATTTCTGTGAACAAGAAGTCATCCTTATTAACACCATATGGGTTGTCAACCATCGACAATTTTGTGCAAGCGAATGCCCTAGGGCCTCCTATTATAAGTTTAATAATTATGGTTAAACCAACCATCGTATATATCGACACTGTAAATTCTGTTGTTGGAGTGTTATCTAATGAGAACAAATTTTATCGTCGTAGGATGGGATCACATCGTGACAAGTGCAAATTGCTCACATGAACTAGCTATTTTACCGTGAAAACTTACCTGATCTATGTGATGAACACACATTAAGAGCTTCATAGTTCCCACATTCGACATATTGTCTTCATTTTTAAGTAGTAATTTTAGATGTTTGTTGATAGAATCTTCATCACCCTACAGTTGGCAATCCATTAAGCAAATGTATAAATCTTTTGATTAACTTACCTCCACCATGTGAACAAAATATCTAGCATAGGTTAGTAAAAATCCAGTTAACTTTTCTAAATGTTCTTCCTCATTTACTTGTTGGATAATATCCGAGAACATTGAAGCCAGTATAAATTGGTCTCTCATTAAAGAATGTTCTCCTACATAAATAATTCGATGTAGAAATGTAACCTAAAATAACATATACGGTGGGACTTTTAAAAGGCATTTTGAAACATTCATATCAGTGACTTAATATAATACTGTTCTGTGCTGCCCTCTAACGGAGAGAGATGTAATTAGTCCCTGGTCAAAGTGAAGTGAGACCTGTTGTTTAGTTGACAGTCGGTAGGTTGGCGTCATATCTGGGCCAACTGACCATTTAGAACCTAGAAAAGTACAGAAAATTCCAGCATATTCGATGAGGTTCTGGAAGGAGATTCGAGTACGTTCGAAGTGTGTTATAAAAAGGTGAATCTGACGCACGTGTACAGTTCAGTTCAGTATACAGTACAGTTCTGATATACAGAGTTTGATATGAGATTGGTAAGTGATCAGATATAAATAAAGAACAGTAACAAGTTATGAGTAGTGCATATATGTTAGATTAAAGTTATAATTAGTTGTATTATTTTATGGATTCATTATTGCGATTTAAGTGATTAATAAATCAGTGGTTTGTGAATATTCTTGTTGCAGTTTATTGAACCTATGTACAGGGTGTTTACTGGATATTGTAAACACGGAACAGAAACGGGATTGCAACAGGATTCCGGAAGAATTCGACGAAGTTCCATAGTGTTCTATTCGGAAACCACTGGAGATAGTGAAGTACTTTGAACTGAAAGTGATATAGACATTAGACAAGACTTATTTAGGCTAGCGTGGGGAAATTTTTAGAACATACTATTTAGAAATTAGTGTAGTTATTTAAGTGCTTTCAACTGAGAAGTGATACAGACACTAAATAATACCTATTTGTGACATTTCGATAAAATTTCTAGAATTTCCGGATTTTGTGAAAAATATTTGACCTCTACTTAATATAGACTTTAAATGAGACTTGTTAGTGCTGTTTCAAGAACTTTTTGGATGGAAACAAGGAGCATTGTTGCCGAAAAGCAAATGCAAGATGTGTTCGCGGGATTAGGAAAAATGATGCTAGACCAGAAAGAGGAAAAAAGATGAATTGAGGAGAATGGTGTTAGATCAGGAAAAGAGACAACTAAACAAGAAAAGAGACGTCTGGAAGAAAAAGATGAACTAAGAAACATGATGCTAGATCAGGAAAAGGGACGTGAAGAAGAAAAAGAAGAACAAGAAAGAACACGTCTATATAAGAAAGAAAAACAAGAAAGACGTGAAGAAGAAAAGAAAGAAAACCCCAGGAAGAATTGAGGAAAATTATACAGATGCAATGAGATGATATCCTTTCTGCCACTGAAGACGTCAAAAGTGAAATTAAAGAGGATATGAACAACATACAGGGTGAAAGGCATAAAAGACGAGGAAATCAGGAGAGTCCTTAGACTATCTCAGCATAAAACTAGTAGCGAAGGTAGAGGCTGCTTATATGGATTCCTCATGGCACAGAGTACGAGCCGTATCTGTGGAAGAAGTCCAATCAGAGGAAACGAATTTGGACACCAAACTAAAAGACATACATAGGATGTTTACTCAATTATTGACCAAGACAACTTTTCCAGGAAAACAGGAAAACCGACAAGGAGGTGTAAAGCCTGGAGGAGGTATCCGGTGTTACCATTGCAGCAAATCAGGGCATATGATGCGGGACTGTCAAAAACGAGACCCTGGGGAAGGAAACGCTGCACAAAAAGTAAAAATTCGCTCCGATAAGACGAAATTGATGACTATGCTAAAAGATACAGAAAATGTCGCGCAAATACGGAACGAATTAAGTTCGCGACCAGAGCTGAAACTGGAACCGCAACCGCCGAAATAGGACCCGAAGCAGCAGCGAAGTGGTGAAAGCCTGACAAAAGAAATCCGCTGTTATAATTGCGACAAATTGGGGTGTATCAAAAAGTACTGTCGCCAAAGCCACCCTAAGGGAGTGAATGCCGAGTATGTAAAGAAACAGCAGGATGTAGCAGAAGTGAAGGCAGTTAAGATAGAGGTTCTGAAGGACCGGACAAAGGAAGTTGTAAGGAAGGAACAACTGAATGACGACGAGATTGAACCACTAATGAAGACAAAAGAAAAAGAATCCGCCCGGAATGGAGCGACGTTTCTAGCAATAGTGTTGGACTGAAGGCTTTATGGGCACAATGGGATTCCCTAAGGCTTGAAGATGGACTATTACAGAGAGCTTGGGAGAGCCCGGATGGGAAGGAAGTTACTGCGCTTGGTGGTACCCAAGTGCCGGGTACCAAAAGTACTTATGGAAGTGCACGAGGGAATATTTGGAGAGCATTTTGGCAAAAATAAGACCTTAGCTAGAGTACGGGAACGATTCTACTGGATAAATAACCATCAGGATGTAGAGGCATGGTGTCGCAGTTACAAGGGTTGTGCGGATGTGGCTGCCAAGGGGTAACCTATAAGGAGTGGTGACCGAATGAAGGCTCGATATAACCGTAATGTCAGTTCAGCAGGATTCAAGGTGGGGGAACTGGTTTGGCTGTATAACCCATAACGGAGTTAAGAAAGTTTCTCGAAGCCTCGCTCACCTTGGGAAGAACCGTATTCTGTCATCACTTGGATCAACGGCGTTGTTTACCAAATTCAACGTAGTAAGAAGTCGAAGGTGAAGATCGTGTACCTGGATAAGTTAGCGAATTATGTTGGGGAATCTTTCTTGCCTGATCGGGACGTTCAGGCTTAAGAAGGGGGCAGTTTTACGTGCTGACCTCTAACGGAGAGAGATGTAAACTATAAAAAAAAGTAATGTTCAATTTTATTTTTATAAAAAAACACATTTTCCTAAAATAAATTCTGAAAGAATTCACAGTTACTCGATAATTTTCAAATACTAATAATCCGTCAGCAAATTCACAAAAAAGTTTCAAATATAAATTCTACAGCCCCGACATTATAAAATAATCACCTAAAAGTACCGCCCCCCGTATATTCTCAGATCACCTTTAATATACTCTCCAAACAGCCGGTCAGAATATTTTTTAATTCCTTTCGAAAAGTTTTTACTTGCTTTTCGCCCCCCCGTATATAACATTCGCAACTTTATTTTCATAAGCAATACTTTCTCGTCGCCCCCCGTATACGACTTTCGTCGCCTTTCCCAATTCTCAATTAATTTTTCTCATTCTTACTTTCTCATCGCCCCCCGTATACAACATCTGTACCTTCTTAATTCTTAAAACCAATGACTTCAGAATGTGAAGTCATTGCTTAAAACATAGTTTCCGGTGTCTTCGTCAGCCTGCCGGCACCGGCACGCCAATTGTATCCACTTTAATAGTACGTGAGTGGCTTTAACGCCGCATTACGGGGCAATCCGAAATGTTCACAAATTATCGTATGTATGTATCGTATGTGCTTAGAACCTTTGATAATAAATGGTCAATTTACACTTTATATTACTAGGCAACTACGCCATCGAAAATAATTTACCGTTAAAAAACTATGTACACTTCTGTGCAATGAAATCCCGTACACCTATTTTTCGCTATATTAAACCATTCTTCACTTATTTTCAGTGTCAGCGTCATATTTTCTCAATGCCAAATTTAACTGAACATGAAATTTTTTTTAATTCTCTCTAAAATTGAAGAGGGATGATCTATCAGATCAGTTACTAACCATTATCAATTGAATAAAAGTACTGTTATGAGTGTGAAGAAAAGGTGGGAAGAGGAAAAGACGGGTATTTGAGGGAAAGTCCGTTTCAAACAGCAGGAGATGCTGTGTTCAGGATAAGAAAATCGAAATTAAAAACTGTACCAGTGCCAAGAAGATCATATTATTAGAAGAACAGAAGCAAACCCGCATTCACACATAAACATAAACCCAGTTGAGAACGTCTGGGGTTTGCTAGCAAAAAAACTTCAGACCAAGAAATGAAGAATTGCGGTCGGCCATTGACAATTGCTGGGAGGAGCTAAGAGAAAAAGAAAGCTATTAATTGCTTCTATGCCAACAAGACATAATCACGTCTTAGAAGAATACGGAGCCATAACAAAATATTGGGTTACGTTATTTACACAATAAATACAATCACAGATATGTTCAATCGTATTTGTGAATTTTTTACCATCAATTTTTACATTTGTTGTAAATCGTAATTATTCCCATCGAGTGGTGTAATGAAGTAAAAAACACAAAAACACGTACTATGTTTTTCTTTTAGATTAACATTATTCAAATACCTTACTTATGATGTTTTCACGAACAAATTCCAAAAAGGCTAATTCACACCATTCTGTTAGTAAAAACTGGATTACTTTATTTTTCAAGTGTACGGGATTTCATTGCACGGAAGTGTCCATGTTTTAAAAAATACGAAACAGTTACTTATTTAATGCGATATCTGTCAGGCACTATCCCCTTTTCCGTTTCACCAGCCTATCTTGGAAACATCACAAACTGACATACCTGTCAAACAGTCAACACCTCATGAATACTCTAAAGGGACACAGTAGGTAAAAATTTATGGATAAAGTCCTTAAATAAAGCTAAACCAGGCCACACCAGTATGTTCATGTTAATTAGGTGCGTTTAATCTACAATAATTAGTTTGATTCTACTTACGCGACCGACTAATTTAAAATTTTTCATCATTACATCATATATACTTTCCCGAACAGGCTCTTGAATACCTTCTATATGTATGGCTTCCCTCTTTCGTCTCTTTTTTGGGTAGGCTACTGCCCCAATTCCACGCATTTCTTAAAATTAGCTGATGCAAATTCGAGAAATAAATCAATCTCATGAACTGTTGAAGTTTATGAAATGGTGATCTTGGAAACGGTACCACGGCCGTGTCAAATAAAAATATTGTGAAAAAAAATCTTCCGGGATAAAAAAAGTTATGCAAAACTACAGGCGGGTATGTGACCATATTCTGCCGTATAAACAATCGTTTGCATAACTTTCGCAATTTTTTTTTTTTTTTCGACAAAATATATCAAAGTAAATAACAACTATTTGCAATGTTCTGGTCATCGTAGCAGGCTACAAACTTGACAGAAGATGTCTAGTAATTATTAAAATGTTCTCCAAGGTTTGCATAAACTTCGGAGTTTTTTTCAAAAAATTATTACAAATTCACGTTTTTGTTAATTTAACGATGTTCCAGGGGGCGGAAAAGGGTGTAAATCCTTTATTTTTTTACATTCTCCAATGTTGCCTCAAAATTTTAAAACTTTTTATTCTAATGATTGAGGTAATACCCCTTTTCTATAAACTGTATGTGTAGTATTTATTTATATATATAATATATATTTTTTTTTTAGGTTTTCGCAGATGTTAAAATTCCGGGTGCTCTCCCGTGTCGATGATCCGCTCCTCCCGGAGCCACGGTTGTCTAAACCACGTTTCGGCAGGATTTCGTCTGCCATCTTCAGGCTCGAACTGAACTGAATTCGGTTCTAGACACGAGTAGTGTGAACGATTCACCTTAACACATCTGAAGGGCTTTTATTACCCTTCCTAAAGTGGATATTATATTGTTCATTTAAAGGGTTTGAAACAACTGATTCTTACGAAAAATACAAAAATCTATACTTACTGTTTCTTTTGCTTAACTGCTGTCACTGATCAATCAATTGGACGTCGTAACACTGTAAAGTCTAACACTGTAAATACTAACACTTTCTTAATTAACCTGAAAGGGAATTTTGAAACACAAGAAAAAGACGATATAAAGTTCAAACATATATATTTATCTTTTCAAAAATATGTTTTTACAAAAAACTCAAGAAAATGTATGATGACAATAGTCTGGCCCATGTATAACACAATAGTGAGGAACGGAACGACTAGACAATATCTCCAACGTTTAGTTAGCAAACGATTACACAAAAAGATTCAATGCAAAATTTAATATTTCTGAATTTGGTGGGCATTTGCTTGCATTGTTATTTCAATAATGATTTAGGACATTCCTTAGAGTTTAAAAATGCTTGAATCGCAACGACTTTGAATAATATTGTGGCAATTATATATTCATACGTTCAGGCAAGGCGGTCCCATACACATGTGAGTGCATAGTAAAGATACTTTTCTGCCACCTAATCACTGAGGAACCGGTTTAAGGCAAATATGCGGAAAACCCATCGTTTTTCCGCCAAAATCGACTGCTAAAAAATGAAAGGGCACCCTTGATGCTTAGGGCTATTTTCGCTAAAAACCTCGAAAAATGTTTAACTCGTCCTTTTGTTTAACATAACGCATAAGTTGCAGTGCTACACAATGTGGATTCGTAAAAGGGTTTTTATTTTCGGTTTTCATGATACTTTCTAAAATTTTTGGTCCGAGCGACGTTACGTCCCTGTGCAGTTACATTTAGTATACTGTCTAAAATTACACTCACCAAGAGTTTTTGATATTTCTGCATAAGAAACGCTCCGTAGAGCGAAAATATTTTGTTATAGTTTCCAAAAATTTATCGATGGTTTTGGCGTGTTCTTTAACAGTAGCAGCAAGAACTTGAAGTTGGCTTGTGGGATTCTGGCGAAACATCATTTAGACAGCCGTGGCTCTGGGAGGAGCCGATCATCGACGCGGAAGAGCATCTGGAAGTACAACAACACCACATTTATATATATATTATATATATATGATATGATCATGTTGATTGTGAAATTGGTTTGCAATGTAGCGGTAAGCGTCAAAGAGTAGATTAGTATACTATTGTAATTATGTAATATGAATATCATTAAATACATTTTTTTAATAAGACTACATATAAGCATACCAGTTCTTAAATAATTACTTAAATAACAAAATATTTTTCCCAATACAATTTACACTCAACAAAAACCACCGGACATTGATGCAGCCATTGGTAACTTATTCCATCTAAAGTAAGTGATTTAGCTGATATTTTCTTTAAAAGCCCGATCAAACAAACCCGCGCATGTCTAGGACCAACTGCGTGGAAGAAACAGTGTTTTTATATGTTGGGGGTAGTAACGGGAGGGTAGGGTAAAAATAACACCATCATCGTGATTCCCCCCTCGAAAAGTCATAAGAAGCCTGTTCCGAGCCCGTTTTCCCATCTTCCGAGTGATTTTGGTGTATCGAGTAGGGTAGTTTAAATCCCGGGGGATTGTTTAGGCCAACTGTGGTTGGTAATGATTAGTTTCCCTGATATTCTCATAAAAACCCCGGCCCGAATAATCCCCGCATGCCTAGGACTGATAGCATGGAAACGGAGGTGGTTTATATACCGTGAGGGTAGGATGAAAAATAACACCACCTTCGTGATTCCTGCTTTCGAAATCCATGAAAACCTTGTCGAGTCCGTACTGTTTAATTTTTTGGGGATATTGCTATTATAGGCGGGAGTAGGTTCAACCCCCTGGAGTCAGTCCGGGGTATTCTGGTGTAAATTGACTGAGTTTATTATTATTCGCAAGCCTAAGACCAAGAACCCGAAAATTGGGGTGGTTTTTCCTTGATAGGGGTTTTAGAACTCGAAACCATCACCATCGTTTTTCTCACTATCCAAAATGGGGAGGGGGGAATGTATTGCAAAAGATCCTATAAACTTTTGATGTTCGGGACCTTGTTAAGGAACGTTTTCCTGTGAGGGCTACTCGAATACACTATTCGACTCGCGTTTCGTTATCATGATGACGTCATCAGGAGATGGTGAAAACTGAAAACCACTTTTATTCGTCTCCAGATGATGTTGACATGGTTAACGAAAAGCGCATCGAGTAGTGTATTCTACTGTAGTGTTCAAAAGTTTTAGCGTTTTGTAAAAGTGGTTTTTAGACACCAAACCAACCAAATCCAGACCAAGCATTGGTTTGTGTTCTTAGAGAGGGCTACGCATTATAAGAATTGAAGAATGTTCTCAAATGCTCATTGAAAAATTCCGTAGATCTTGGTATATTAACGGCTGTGACAAATAAAAAGTTATATTGCAAACAAGTAAATAGATAAGAAGAATAAACAGAAATAGGGGGATTCTATTAGTAACAATAACATATTATTATAGTCAAAAATATCAAGAGAGCAAAGTTCTAGAGCATAAAATTTCCTACAAGTTTTGTCTCTGCTTTTTTTCGAATTCCGCATAGTTTCGTGCTTATTTTTAGATTTTGAGCCAAAATTACATGCACTACAATGCATTTTTATGAAAAATTATCATTTTGAATTGAAAAAAAAAAATTGAGAGAAAAACAAAGCTCTAATCTATCTCAGACAATTATGTCATAGAATATCTATAATATCTAAATGAATTATTTAATCTAAGAATTGAAAATTTTCTTTCTTTTTATAAGTTTAAAATTTCTCTTGAACTTCTTTCTTATTACTAAATTCTATCTTCTACTCTTCTTCCTTTCTCTTATATCTAACTCTTGTTCTTATCTTTTTTAAATTAAAACTTCTCTCTTCTATTTCTCTATCTTCCTCCGCAATCTTATATATCCTTTGACTTTGTTTTAAAACTCCCGTTCTACCTTCTCGTTTTCTCTTCCCAAAATTTCTGACACAATCTTTTTTTCTAAATTATCTATATTCTTTTATTTCTCTATCTTCCTCTGCTGTCTTATATATCCTTTGATTTTGTTTTAAATCTCCCTTACTACTACCGGCCATGCTTTCACTGATTTAGAATATTTCAGCTCATATAAAAATTTTCAATTCAACAAAACTTCTTAAAATTATCTAAACTGTATAAAATTTCATCTACCTATTCTAACAATATGCTTAAACGTTTTTTTATAAATGATGACACAAACTATAAACAATAAAATAAATCTAAAACAATGTAACCCATATAATATTTCCTCATTTATTGAAACGTGCATATTAGTGTTATAATGCTGGCTGCACACAAAACACCAAACATCTCACGCAAAAAACATCTTCATATTGAAATAACAAAAAGAACAATTTAACCATTTAGGATAATAATAATAATAATAATAATAATTTTATTAATTTCAGAAAACTACATTAATGGAGTTTAAGAAATTTTGTCCAAATAAATAAAAATATACATACAATAAAATTGTGTTATCTAAAAACTAGTTTTAAAAGTGATACATTTAATTTAAAATTTTTAGAAAGCCTTAAGTACTAAATATATATCCATATAAAATCATAGTATATAAATAATGAAATTTACAATATTTTTATTAGGTATGACTTGCAATAGTATAAAGATCCACATATTTATGTTTTAAGTAGTCGATAAAAATTCATCAATGGTGTAGCAATTTTTGTTTAACAATAACGATTTTACTGCAGTTTTGAACTTATAGATTGTTGGTAGACATTTAACATTATCTGGTAGAGCATTAAAAAATTTACATCCATTAAGAAAAAGACTTTTTTGATACAACGCTGTTTCGTGTTTATGTGGTATAAGGAGATCTTTCTTTCTGGTATTATACAGATGTGCAGCTCTATTTTCAAATAAATTTGCTTTATTTTTATACACAAAACAAGTAAGTTCATAAATATATACAGATATCATAGTCAAAATATTTAATGATTTGAAAGCATCCCTACAAGATTCATTGTATTTTAAATCAGCCATGATACGCACTGCTCGTTTTTGTAGGAGAAAAACGCTATGCGCATCAGGTGATTGGCCCCAATGAACAATGGCATATTTAATGCCAGAATGAAATGATGCAAAATACAATTGCCTTATAATTGATACGCTGCATTGTTTAGATGTTAAAGCTAAAGCATAGCATACTTTAGACAATTTAATACAGACATCCTGTATATGACTAGACCATTTAAGATGACAATCAATCCTTAACCCTAGCATTTTTGAGTTATCAGAATACTTAATATTTGTGTTGACATCTAAAACTAGACTACTATTTACATTTAGACTAGACTGTGAAGTTTTAAAAACTACGACCACTGTCTTTTCACGGTTTATACATAATTTGTTTTTTTCAACCCAATAGTTGATCTTTTTATAGATTGAAATGGCACAATTCTCCGCATCAGACAAGTTACTACACCTAATCAAAATATTAGTGTCATCTGCATATGATACTATTGAGCACAGTGGTTGTTCTAAATAATTTATCAAATCGTTAATAAAAACAATAAAAAGCGTTGGACCCAATATGGATCTTATGGAACTCCGGTATTAATAGCTGCTAAGCTGGAAAGAGTATCTTTAATTTTTACCTGTTGAAGGCGATTTGACAAATAGGAGTTGAACCATTCATGAGCAATACCCCTAACCCCATATTTTTCCAGTTTAGTTAATAGAAGAGAATGATCGACACAGTCAAACGCTTTAGAGAAGTCTACAAAAAGTCCCATAGCCATTTCTGATTTGTCCAGTGCATTTACTATCCCATTTACAAACTCGCTTAGTGCTGAGTCTATACTTTTCTGTTTTGTAAAACCATGTTGATTTTGGGAGAGCATATTATTAATTGTAAGAAAATCTACAAGCTGCATATTAATTGCAGATTCAAAGATTTTTGATACACTGGGTGACAGGCTGATTCCTCTATAGTTGATAACTAAGTTTGGGTCACCTTTTTTGAAAAGAGGTATTACATTAGATATTTTCAATTTATCGGGATATATGCCTTGTTCTATTGATAGATTAATTATATATGTGAGAGGACGAACTATATACACACCAATAGTTTTTAATAATGTATTAGAAATCTCATCAATGCCAGAAGAATTTGAGTTTTTCAACTTGTTTATTAAAACTAGAACATCGCCCTCTGTCATGGCTCTAAGAAACAACGAATTATTACAGGGCTTTATACATGATGCTAGAAATTGATGATCTATACCATTAGATAAATTTACTAATACATTTTTATGGGCAGATATAAAAAAATTATTAAATTCCTCAGCACATTCAGTAGGATTCAAAATTTTCCCATTATCCTCTATTTCAATCTGCAAGTTATTCTTTTTAGATTTGCCTAAACTGTTATTTATTATATTCCACATGGCTTTACATTTGTTCCTCGCATTTGCCACTAACTGATCATTTTTACTTATGTGTGTTGACGATAATAATTGTCGATATTCATTGTTAACAATTTTAAATTGTTCTTTAAACTGAGAGTATTTCCTACTAAGATCAGCAAAAAGTTGTACTCTATTTCTGGCGGCAATTATTTCAGGGCTGTTTTTACTTGCATGTTTTTTATTATTATTATTTTTGTTTATTTTAGTGATAGGAAAACAAAACTCGAAATAGTATGAAATAGTGTCCATAAACGAATTAAAAGCGGTATTACATTCTTGAGTGGCCCAAACCTCGTCCCAACTTGTGTTCTGTAGATATGTACAAAAATTTGCAATATTGTTGTCATTAAAAAAACGTCTGTAGTGACTGGTATTCTCAACTACTCTATTTATAGAAATTCGGATGTACTGGGCAAAGTGATCTGACAAATTATTTTTGGCTATATTGGCTTCAGAGATTACTTCATTGTTATTAACTATAATGTTATCAATACATTTACTAGATGTAGGAGTAACTCGAGTTGGTTCATGAATGGTTAAACACATGTTGTTACAGTTTAGAACATTTAACAGTTCACATAGGGTAGTATTATTTACATTAAAATCAATATTGAAATCCCCACCTATTACTAAAAACTTATTACTATATAAGAATATATCTAATAATTTACCAAACTGTTCCAGAAATATATTAATATCGCCATTTGGAGGACGGTACACAGCTATTACAATAATATCGTAGTCTTTAATTTCTACACCACAACACTCAAATATGTTAACTAAAGATAAGTCTTTACAATGATGTAAATGCATAATTTTAACATTATTTCTGCAAAAAATTGCTACTCCACCATGCTTTTTTTTGGGTCGACAAAACGATGCACACAAATTAAAATCTTGAAGGCTGATTAAGTCTATTTCATCATCTGACTGCCAATGTTCACTTAATAATAATACATCCGTATTATGGTCACTTAAAAAGATATCTAATTGTTGAATCTTATTTGCTATACATTGAATATTTTGATGAGTTATCATAAAAGAGTCTGTTTTTTCTACGGATCTAACTTCAGTTGCGATAACTGTGGGTATAAAAAATATATATGTATATATATATATATATATGAAGTGTTGTTGTACTTCCGGGTGCTCTCCCGCGTCGATGATGAGTCACGGTTGTCTAAACGACGTTTCGGCAGAATCTCATCTGCCATCTTCAGGTTCTCACTAAAAGCTGCCTACTGCTGCTTCTCGTTGCTCGAACTGAACTGACGTTCCCCGCGTTGTGCGGCTCCTTATATATGCTCCAGTCTAAGGCGCGCCTGCGCGTTTGGCTACGTGTTACCGGTCCGCCACCACCTGTGGTAGGCGTAGCGGGCGGCTGAGCCAACCCGATAAGTGGCTTCGCTGAAACGTCACGCTCCACGTAACTTCTCGCCGGTGGTCGGGCATCCTCGTGTCCAATCGGTGCCGTAGAATGCCGTAGTTCTCTTTAATTGGTCCGCGCTCGGCTCTGACTCCTCGTGATAGGTCCATTTCGGGCAGGTTGCTGTGCTTCTTCACTATTTGTCAATATATATTGACAATATATTGTCAGTCAGAGCCGAGCGCGGACCAATATATATATATATATATATATATATATATATATATATATATGGTGTTATTATACATGATTTGCAGGAAACAACTACTCAGCGGGCAAATACCCCGACCTGCATTGAATTACACCTTACAAATCATGAAAAATTGGTAGCCAATTTCATTTGTCTACTCCCTGACCAGACATAGACCGGTTTCGAACTTATTAGTTCTCTTCAGTATGCCATAGGTCATGGAGCAGACAAATGACAGTGGCCAACCTGCTAGTCTTATACAGACTAATGTAAATGGTGTAGTGGTGAGAGGTAAGTGAATCCTCTCATGTGGTCTAATGCTACTATACACCAGACATCATAGATGTCTCCATGGTGCATAGCGACTTGCCATTTTGCAAGTACCGAGAGCGGCGACCTTCAGCCCTTGGTGGACTTAACCTATATACTGTTATTATACATGATTTGCAGGAAACAACTACTCAGCGGGCAAATACCCCAATGCAGGTCGGGGTATTTGCCCGCTGAGTAGTTGTTTCCTGCAAATCATGTATAATAACAGTATATAGGTTAAGTCCACCAAGGGCTGAAGGTCGCCGCTCTCGGTACTTGCAAAATGGCAAGTCGCTATGCACCATGGAGACATCTATGATGTCTGGTGTAGAGTAGCATTAGACCACATGAGAGGATTCACTTACCTCTCACCACTACATATATATATATATATATATATATATATATATATATATATATATATATATATATTGTTATTAAACATGATTTGCAGGAAACAACTACTCAGCGGGCAAATACCCCGACCTGCATTGAATTATACCTTACAAATCATGAAAGATTGGTAGTCAATGTCATTTGTCAATTTCCCGACCAGACATAGACCGGTTTCGAACTTATTAGTTCTCATCAGTATGCCATATGTCATGGAACAGACAAATGACAGTGGCCGACCTGTTAGTTTTATACAAACTTAAGTAAATGGTGTACCGGTGAGAGGTAAGTGAATACCCTCATGTGGTCAAATGCTACTATACACCAGACATCATAGATGTCTCCATGGTGTATAGCGACTTGCTATTTTGCAAGTACCGAGAGCGGTGACCTTTAGCCCTTGGTGGACTTAACCCATATACTGTTATTATACATGATTTGCAGGAAACAACTACTCAGCGGGCAAATACCCCGACCTGCATTGAATTATACCTTACAAATCATGAAAGATTGGTATATATATATATATATATATATATATATATATATATGTTGTTTTTTAGGTTTTCGCGGGTGTTAAATGAAGTGTTGTTGTAATTCCGGGTGCTCTCCCGCGTCGATGGCCGACTCCTCCAGGAGTCATGGTTGTCTAAACGACGTTTCGGCAGAATCTCATCTGCCATCTTCAGGTTCTCGCTAAAAGCTGCCTACTGCTGCTCCTCGTTGCTCGAACTGAACCTGAACTGAAGTTCAGTTTGGGCAACGAGAAGCAGCAGTAGGCAGCTTTCAGTGAGAACCTGAAGATGGCAGATGAGATTCTGCCGAAACGTCGTTTAGACAACCATGACTCCTGGAGGAGTCGATCATCGACGCGGGAAAGCACCCGGGAGTACAACAACACCTCATATATATATATATATATTCACCCTCGTCCTCTACCGGCGAACGAAACTAGCGGAATTCGAAAAGTAGTAAAAAGTAGAAGCAAAACTTTGCTCTCTTGATATTTTTCACTAAAATAAAGAAGGCGAAAAAACGCTAAAATTCATATATATGTATATATTTACAAACCTTTTTCAGAACTGAGGGGGGTGAAAATTATGTTTAGACAAACCAAATACTTAACTTTTCACAGTTCTCATAGCTGTGAGACAATTTTCCATAAAAAACGATTTTTTGACTAATTTGAAGGGTCTAATAATTAGTCGCTGAGAAATATAGACTTAATTTTGTTTTTAAATGTTTGATATGGAAGACTTTAAAATATAGTTGGTACTTTGTTGTATAAATTAGCTGGCAGGTATGAGGGTAATTTTCACTGGGTAGTTCTACGAACAGGGATAATACTATCAACAAATATGAAATACTAATCTACTGTAGTATCACTAGATTAAGAAAATTATGTAGAATTCAAAAATTCAATAATATACAGGGGGTTCTATTTGAAAATCAAGAGTTAGTCTCTTCTGGTGAAACCGAAATTACCTGAATATCTTTCCATGATTGATGATGATGAAAATTTTCAAACTCTATTAATTGCATAACGGATTAGTTGTCGACAGAACACATAATGTAATATTTTTACAGATTATCACAATAATAAGAACGATATGATATTGGTATTGTATAATTTATTCCTATATAAAAATAAAAGTATTAGATTATGTTTGTGTTCGAGATACTAAAAATTTATAATTTGTAAAATTATTTAAGCGTGTTTCTCGTTGTCTTAATTCTTTTCTTTCGTACTCTCCGTTGGTGGTGCATATGCTCTTGAATGGTAATCTTCGGTTCTATCCCTTGGTAATTCAACGACAGTGTCGTATGGTTTCGAAAACACATCATACGGTATAAAATCACTTGGTATAGGCCAAACTCGATCTACAAAACCAACACACCTAAATCAATATACAATTAAAATATGGTGTTAAAATTAAGGCCGATCGTCCACCAGCACTACGGGGCAGCGACGATAACGCTACGCGAGGTATCTTCGAAGTCGCGGGGTTTTAAATAAAGACTTGCCCGCCAAAGCAATGGTGACGCAATACGCGACGTTAAGATACCGTTCTTGCAAGACTGAGCATGCCAGTCTCCTTCCGACCGCGACGATTATGCTTTTCAATCTATTACCAAAATGAGAAAAATAATATTAAATTTGTACAAATAATTGAAAGGTATCCCTGCATATCTAATTATAAATTATAGACCGTCAGATAGTGATAGATTTAGGATTATCATTTCTTATGATTTTTAGGAGCGATTATGTTAAAAATCTGCCATACTATCCGATTCACCAAACCCAAAACAAATACCACCTGGGCTATATCCCCAGCAGCCACTCGTAAATTTCCCATCATTCTACTCAACATCGATGTAGTTTTCAATCTTCTTCGAGGCTTGTATGCGAAAATGGGGCACTATCTGACGGTATATTAGCGGAATATTCTAGAAAGGATGCGACTGAAAAGGCGTGAACGGAAATTGCAACACAAATAAAATCCACAGGTTCGTTATTGGTGATATATGGATGAATTCAAAATCTACGTTCTTTTCGATACAAACATAAAACAACCACGGGTTCTACAACACTCGACATACTGTACCTGACTAGCTTCATAGTGGAAATGCGCCGTGGTCATTCCCATCCTCAAACCGAACAAGAACTCGAAGTTCGCCGGCAGCTATAGGCCCATCCCGTTACTGTCGGCGATCTCCAAGTTGGTGGAGAAGGTCGTCCTAATCAGGCTCGATACTGTTCAGGAGGAGCTTCACATCGACGATGAGTCCCAGTTCGGCTTCAGGAGGGGCAGGAGCATGGTGCAACAGGTCATTAGGACAGTTAACGATGTCAATGTGCAATACAACCTCGGGAAGAACACCGCCATGGTGCTCCTCGATATTGAGAAAGCGTTCGACACCGTCTGGATCCCGAGATTACCCTACAAGCTCCATAACTACAACTTCCCGACTCACCTCATAAAATTTATTCACTCATTTCTGACGAGCAGAACCCTGCAAGTTCGGGTGAATAACAAACTCTCAACACGGCGGGATATTTGCGCGGGATCGTGCCTGTAATCGAAGTTGTACAACCTGTACGTCTCCGACTTCCCGAATACGAAACTTGCCAAGTACGCCGATGACACAGCCATGTACACGCAATCTTACAACGCGCAAGCAGCAAATATGCTGTTGAAGGCGCACGTGGTTCGTGCCACGGCTTATTACGACAAGTGAAAGATTCGAGTGAACGCTGAGAAGTCTGAGGCGATAGCCTTCATGCGGCGATTCACTGAAAACAAAATCGTAACACCCATTTCGATCAGGGGAAACAAAACTACAACCAACGAAGAGATGTGTGAAGTACCTGGGGGTGAGGCTTGACCAAAGACTGACGTTCAATACTCATATAAATGAGACAATACGGACGGTCTACTCCTTGTCCAGGAGTCTGTATCCGCTCATGGTCAGGGGTAGCAGACTCAATAGACAGAATAAGAAACTGTTGTACACGATGGTGATCCGGCCGTCCATCACATACGCGGCGCCGGTGTGGTGCAGCATACCGGCCACGATAATGAAAAAACTCCCAAGTGTTGGAACATAAATTTATGCACCCCATTTCAAATTCAGGAAGATACACCTCCCTCAGAGACCTATACGCACGCTGCAACGGCATAACCCAGATAGCGCGCTACGTCCAGCACATCTCTCAAAACTTCTACTCATTCAAACTGGGCGATAGTCTGCTAACAAGACACATAACGCAAATTAGACAGCATAATCAAACACCCCTTACCGTACCAGACGTTACCGATTTTCCGGTAACCACCATAGCCAAGTTTCACCAACTATACCTTTCACTAATCCTATCAATCTTTCACTAGTATTTCATACCTTTCGCTCATCTTTAAACCTTTCCCGTCCGTCTCTTCCTTTCTATTTGTGTATTTTTGTTGCGTTTGTTTTCTCTTCGTTTCTTTTTGTACATGTTTGTTTCTAAATCCATTTCACATCATTATCCTTTTAAAAAAAATTGAAACCTTTCAAAATCAAAATTTTTTAAATCAAAGTTTAGGCCAGCCCTGCGCAGCCCTGCATTGAAGTGTCTCGCGGAAGGTACCTTGTTTAATTTGTGGTGCCTGCGTTCAGATACAAAAATTTAGCAGTGTTTTTGTGCGCGAATTTTATAAAAATTAGTGTAGTTATAAGTTTCGTTAAGTTTGTTTTTCAAGCATTATTGTTAAAAGTTAATACTTATTTTTATTTTATTTTTGTAAAAATGAGTTTAAGTTAAGTTTATTGTATTGTTGTTTCCGCCCACCCAGGCCTGTTCCTCCCGATCCTGCAATCCGTCACCACGTCAGCACGGTGGTTGCACGATCGGTTCCGGAACAGGTCCTGGTGAGGCAACTGTTTGTAGTGTTAATATTAATAGAGACTATTTGAATTAAAAAAAAAATCACTAGCTTCATAAATATCACAAGAGAACAAATATTAGCGGCGTAGCGGAAGTGTAGCCTTGGTGTGCGAGTTGGTAACCAACTGGTTGCCGACAGGTCGCCGTCATAGAAATATCGTAGCGGTATCGTCGCCATCCCGTAGTTCTGGTGGGCGATCGGCCTAAACTAATCATACTCCCATTATGCGGAATTATCTCTCATTCTTATGATATATCACACAAACAGAAACGTCTCGCAATTAAGAAGTTTTCTCTCAAGAACTTCGTATTTCAAATCAAATGAAACAAACGGCAAGGTAGTAAATTTTGAATAACTGACATATAGAGAGCGATAGTAAAGTGGATTCTGTTGATTCTAAAATTCATTTGAAAAATATATTTTTTTTCAAACGTCAGGAAATCATGATAAATCTTACCCATTTCATGACATAGTAGAGGGGTTAGTGTCACGCCTTGCAGGCAACCTTGCATTTTATCATTAAAGCAAACTATTTCGTACATGCATTATACATGCATCCTAAACTCGAATAGAAGTTGTAGCAACCACCGGTTGTTGTGCGCGGCTAGTATTGTAAGGGTTGCCTTCCTCACAGACGCTGAAAGAGAAATAAGGTTTATAATACTAGTCCAGCGAGGAATTTGCATTATGTTGGAAGCGAAATCCTAAAAAACTTGCATTCTAATAAAAGAATTCGCTTTTTACACTATAAAATATTATAATATTTTTATTATAGTTTTATCAATTGTATTAAATGTTGGAACTGTATATAAGCGTGCCAGATCACCATAAGTGCTCTAGAAACTGAGTAACCGATTTGGTCGAGGTAACCACTTCTAACTTGGTTTTTCTTAAAGTTACATCGAAGAGTACTTACAGTAAAAAATTAGCCAAAGTTAGTTGATCGGAACATATAAATAACCGCAAAAACCTATAATTTTTATATATCACAAATATTGTCGAATTTCATTTTCAATTCGCGATATCTCGATAAATAATGAATATTTTTGGATGAAATTTCAGCACGATATTGTTCAAGTTATTCTTTAAGATATGGAATTGGTCCGAACCCCTATTTATTTCACAGAAGAAAATAGTGATTTTTCAAAAAAAAAAGTTTGTCAAACCTAATTTTTTTTTTCAAACAAAAGTTGTCTCACGAACTTTTAATGCGATAATTTTTGACAAACTTATATTAAAGTACAATATTTAAAGAAGTTTTCTGTAAAGTTTCACGTATTCATATTGTATATATAAAAAGTTATCGCACTTTGAATTAGCGCAGCAGACATGTTGTTTGTGCGCGGCATGTTTCATTGTGGTGATTGCCGTAGTTCAGGCGTTTACTATCATATCAATGCAATGTTTTATTACAAATTCCCTTTTTACAGGTTACTGTAAAGTGGAAATAGGTAATACTAAATTAATTGTTGATACATTAAAAAATACATAATAGATATTGGGTTGCTTTTAATATTTTTAATTTGAATCAACAACATCTATGGGCTGCAACGAGCAATTTGATGTACAGTTACAAATGAGACAGCATTTTATACCAGCAGCGTAGTACGAACAAAATTCATTATCACAAGATGTTTTTTTTTTCATCTGCAATTACAAATATACTTTTGAAGCAGCTCCAAACTTGTTGGTCCTTCAAAATATATTGGCAAAAGTTCTTCATTTTCAAATTTCCAGCCAAAACCAGTCGGATTGAGTGCTTCAAAAATTGGTACGTGAGCATCACACCATTCGTGCACTTGCCAAAAACAACGTTTCATGTGTTGATACAGAGCTGGGTACGATGGAGGTAATTTTTCAACGGAGGAGTTTTTTTTCCGAGCTAAGATTACTCTCACGTCGTTAATATTGTTTTGTTTACTTTTGAAGTCATAAATTCCAATCACAAATTTTGTCCAAGCATTAACAATTTCAGATGTTAATTTATTCTCAATTTGAGACATCTGGAGTAAATGATCTGTGCTCATTTTTTGTGCTACGTTGAGAGCTTTTTTCTTACCAATCCTGTAGAAAGCGGAAGTCGTATCGCATCTGGTTAATGCATGAATTATTGGTAATGCTAAACAAATACTACTTCCTAGTTCTTGGCATCTAATATATATTGGTTTAAAGCGCCGCAAATCTTTGATGCTATTTTTTCCAGTTTGAAACCATACTTGAATTTTTGTATTTCTTTTAAAATAATGTGCGATTAAAAGAATAAATACATCTGTATCTGGAGACTTAACGATCACTATCATATCCTGAGTGTCTAAGTATTGTTTAGAAATGTAGATCAGATGACAAATTATTCGAGAGTCAGCTTCAGCATGATTCGAAAATAAATCTGTAACCTCACATGTAAGTGAATTAATTATTTCTTTAGTTACAAGATGATTTTTGTATCCACCAGCCAAATATAATTTTCTATTATTAATTTTGTCAGAAGTCTGAGGGATTTCAATATTTTTTTCGATGTAGTCGCATAAAAATAGGTTCAAAACATTTTTATTTGCATCTGTAGACATAATTTTATCCCAATCTGGTATAGGTCGACTCGCATTAATATCGTAAGATAACTTTTTATATATACAATATGAATACGTGAAACTTTACAGAAAACTTCTTTAATTATTGTACTTTAATATAAGTTTGTCAAAAATTAACGTATTAAAAGTTCGTCACACAACTTTTGTATTTGAAAAAAAAAATAGGTTTGATAAAAAAAATTTTTGTTTCATCTGTGAAATAAATAAGAGTTCGAATCAATTCCGTATCTTAAAGAATAACTTGAACAATGTCGTGCTGAAATTTCATCTAAAAATATTCATTATTTGTCGAGATATCGCGAGTTGAAGATGACATTCGACAAAATTTGTGAAATAAAAAAATTATAGTTTTTTGCAGTTATTTATATGTTCCGATCAACCAACTTTGGCTAATTTTTTACTGTAAGTACTCTTCGATGTGAACTTGAAGAAAAACCAGGTTAGAAGTGGTTACTTCAGCCTAACCGGTCAGTTGGTTAAAACGAGGGTGATCTGCACGCCTAATACATGGTATACGAGACTATTTAATAATAAAAATGGAAGTATCAGTACCAGTATCTGAAGAATAGTGGAGTTTCCTAAGTAAAATCTTTTCTTGCCTTTTAAGATCCATTTTTTCAAGAACTTTTGTAAAATACATCAATAACTGCCAGTTCTTAGATTAATTTATACTGCACACACGTACAAAACATATCTAGGTCGAAATCTGTTTTAAAAAAAGAATCCGATATAGAAAAAAGTCCTTTATTGCTGTAACACCTACGGGGTAGACAACCGGCGAAACACGAGCCGCGCACAACCTCCGGGTGGCTACAAATCTTATTCGACTTTAGGAGGCACCTATAATGTGTACACGAAGGGGTTTGCTTTAATGATAGAATGCAAGGTGTTTCACACTAACCTGCACACTAACATTAAAGTTTGGCATTTCACGCTATTGTTTGTTGCCATTAGTAACGGAAGTAAAAGTATTTTTTCTTCTGCTCGAGCGGACTTCTACTTCCGTTGCTAATAGCAACGCACAGCTATAGCTATTTGTATGACAAGGGAGGAAAGTGCATAATTTCCTCCCGCGGATAGTTTAATGCCCGGCGCGAAGCGGAGGACATCAATATCCAAGGGAGGAAATGGCACTTTGCTCCTGTGTAATACATATGATTTTTTCTACGACCATTTACAGTGTTTTTACATTGGTTTTACATATATTTTATTATATTTTCTTATGCATGACAATCAAAAAACCAAATATGTCAAAATGTCATAATAGGTAAATATTGTTAAAAATCAAAGTACATGGAACGTTACTAAGGTTGCTTCTTGTTTACTACTTTTACTACTAAATTTTAACAATATTTAGTTACTTATGTTAATTTAAACCTCGATTTAAACTGTTTTCAATTTTTATAAATAAATAAAGCAGCTACTGGAAGCGGCTGGAACCTCCCCACTCGGTGGATCTTTGAAGCCGAAAAGAGCATTAAATTGTGTGACAAAACGGCACTAAACGTAATCCGATCTCATCCAAAACCTTTTCAGATCTTCTGGGGCACTAAAAAACCCTCAACTTAATGAATTTACAATCATCTATGAGAGTTACTACCTACATTATCGCTCGTTAATAATAATATACTATTAGGATATTAACAACTTTAACATCACTTGAACGACTAAGAAAGTCTAGTTATCCTAAACACTACAGATTTGTAAAGCAACAAACTGAAAATTGGTAAAGTGATAATTTATAATAAATTCACCAACGAAGGTACAGAAAGCATATGATATTGATATTGTTATATCTACCTTTAAAGTTTGTGACAATCCACTAAAAGTTACAAACAATATGCCGAAATCTTATTAACATAACATGACACCAATGTTATCGGATGGCAAACTATGACAATGACAATCGTGAAAATTTGCTCATTGCAATCCAATCGCTCGCGGCTATCTTTGTTAAACGAAAAATTAGCATTTCAGTAATTTTACTAGATTTTAGAGGAATATTTGTAGTTTAATTCTTCGATTTGTCTGTATATACATTTAAAAACGGCACTAAACGTAATCCGCTCTATTTCTAGAGCAGTGAAGAAACCCTCACACGTGAATTGACACGTGATGTGACGAATTTCACGACGTAATGGCTACGCGCATCGATCATGTCATGCGAAATGCGATCTATGCTTCATATTTGCTTTGTTTTTAATTTTTTTCACGGAAACCAAATTGAAAGGGTAGAAAGAAGTGTGATATATCGTTGAAATCAGAATTTTAACTGATTTTCAATGGCTGCATTGCAAATTAAAAGTAATTATAAAATAAACAACTTGTTGCATCAAAATGGCACTAAACGTAATCCGATCTCAACCAAAACCTTTTCAGTTCTTCTGGGGTACTAAAGAAACGCACATGCAAAGTTTCATTCAAATCCATTCAATAGTTTCGGCGCTATCGTGCTAACACACATACACACACACACAGACATTTTTCAAAAACCACTTTTTTAGGTTCCTAGGATCTCAAAACGTAAAGATTTGATATTATCTCAATTTTTGTTTTTGAACCAATTTTAGTAACCTCCCACAATGTTATTGTGGAGAGGTTAAAATAAGTAATAAAAATCTCTTTCAAAGAAAAGTATTATTATACATTTTCAAGAAGTTTGCGTATCAATAAAAGAAGTCTATACACTACCATTACAGCTATTTGAAGTTTCTACTTGTTTGCTTCCAGAGGGAGCCAAAGCATTTTCCCCCCTAGGGAGGCAAAGTATTGTCCTCCCGAGGGAGGAAAAGTACTACTTTGCTCCCTGAAATGAGGGAGCAAAATAGTATTTTCTATGTAGAGACTAGAAAAAATCTTTTATCTTTACTTCTTTTATAGCTAACCCACGTCTGAAGAAAAATACCATGTCTTATTCGGTGTAAAAGATACTTTTAGTCCTAATGAAACAATATTCTATTATTTGGATAAATTCTGATTATTTACAGTTTAGATATTTATTTATAGGTTTACTTAAGCTTACATAAATTGCTTACCTTTGTATATGTCTCTCTGTGGCACTAGACGATATAGTTCATAATAGCTTTGGATAGTCTGTGTATAACTTGAGTTTATTAGAAATCTCACGAGTTCATATTCCGGTAAATAATTTCTGAAAGGATCCAATGCAAGTGTAGTGACTATCACACTTGCAGAACGCAAGGACGTATAACTCATTGCTGTATGTGCAGATCCAGTTCTGCGCTAAAATGACATAATGAAGTTTTTTATTATTATTATTATTAGCCGTTACTCGAGTCCGAGTATAAAAATGTTACAGTCGATAAATTGTGCACAATAAAAAACAAGTAAAAGGTGTAGTCTATTGTAATTCCCATTCATCTACGGTGCACACGACTATGGCTATAGAGGCCAATTCGGGAGAGCACATGTCGACCGCAGTCAGGACAAACATAGACCTGGTTAGGTCTTGGATTCGGCCTTCTTGCAGCAACATTTCCTTGATAGCTGGCCACAACCCCTCGCCATTCGGTTCTGTCCGCTGCAAGTTGTTCCCATTGCTCGTCTGCAATGCCGCAGGATTTTAGATTTTCATGGAGAGCGTCTTTGAACCTCTTTCGTTGACCGCCACGCCTTCTTCTACCGCTTAGCAATTCACCACAAAGTGTACATTTAGGAAGGCGGTTATCATGCATACGATGAACGTGACCTGCCCATCTTAGGCGTGCTCTTGAAATAAGCACCTCAATTGGAAGGCTGTTTGCTCTCCTGAGTACTTCCACGTTTGATATGTGATGGAACCAACGGATTTTCATCATACTTCTGAGGTGTCTTTGCTGAAAACGTTCTAATTATTTCACATGACGATGATAAGTGACCCAGCTTTCACATCCATATAGCAGTGTTGGAATGACAACTGCTCTGTAGACAGCCATTTTCGTTGACAAAGCAAGGTGGTTGTCAAATACTCTCTCTCTAAGTCCCCAGAGTGCTCTAGAGGCAGCGTTAATTCTATTGCGAATCTCGCTGTCCATGTCTGCTTTGTCATTAACAACGTTGCCTAAGTAATTGAACTGATCCACCACTTCAAGAGAATTTCCGTTAAGTGTAATGTCTATTTGGTTCACTTGATGAGGAGTTGACATAATCTTAGTCTTTCCAATGTTGATTTTAAGTCCCAAGGAATCATAGCTCTGGGCATACACATCTAAAAGTTCTTGAAGCTCTTCCGGCGTAGAGGCTAAAAGTGTACAGTCATCCGCATACTGGAGATCACAAATGAATCGTGTGCGTGTCTTCGTGAAAGCTCTAAAGCGCCCTATGTTAAAGAGACCGCCATCAAAACGGTATCTGAGACCTATTCCTCTGACTGTCAGTTTGTTGTCAACAATAATTGTTAGAGCAGTGGTAAACAAATTAAAAAGTAGGGGTGCCAGGACACATCCCTGCCTAACTCCAGTGAGGGTTTGGAAAGGTTCGGTTGCCTCATTATTATACATAACCTGGGCTTTGTTGTTTGTATGTAGACTGCGACATACTCCCACAAATTTTCTAGGGAGGTTATTTTTTAAGGTCTATTTAGAGTTGCATATAATTGTATTCAGTTTTTTGATGAATAGTTCTGTACAAATGTCAAGGTTCTCCTCAAGATATAAATTAGTCCAACTATGGAACTAGAAAGTTTTAAAACAGTTTCTCTCTCTTCTTCTATGAAGACTCACACTGTTTCCAAAAGTACGAAAGGCACACTTGTAAATTTTTAAATTTGACAGCGACTTTGGCAGCTATTAAAAATAAAAATAAAGTAAATGAAAAAAACTTTGGTAGATCGTTTATGTATTTGTAAATGAAGATTTAAAACTAAAATTAAGCGGAGCTCAATATCGAATATCAATTGAAAAAACGATATTTCTTAGTAAAAATTCAATTCTCTATCAAAGTTATAAAAAATTATATCTAAAAATCAAAAATCCGGCTCGACAGATTGATAGAGAATTTCAAAACGAACTTTAAAAAAAGTTTCTGATACCTTTGGCGACGTGTAGACTGATTTGGATGGCACACTAGGGCTTCGTCTCACTGTGCTGTGCCTGTGGGGATTGAACACGCAGACACGCACTTAATTTATAGAAGAGTGAAGTCCGAAAGAGTTGTACGTAAAAAAGTTGGAACAGGGTAAATGGCTCACCCTGTATAAGCCCCTGCTGATTGTTTCTAATGTAATTTGTTGGTTTCTGAAGTTAAAATTGCTTTAAACTCAATTTAATTCTTTTTGTCATGTGATTTTCCAACACCCTGTATATAATTCTTAAGACAGAACACTTCTGTGTGCAAGATTTAAGCAAACCCACTTTTGTTTAATTTGAAAATTTTAATGGGGATAACCTGTTATTTTGGAGCACCCTGTATGCAGTCGTTGAACATTAAAACACTCGGTTTCAGAACGAATTATAATATCTATTATTAAAACGAGCACAGGTTTAAATAAAATTAAAATATTTTTCTTTCTTACAGTTACTAATTTGTAACTTTTCGACAACTAATAAATTCCAGCTTGGGAGATTTAATTCGGTGGAGACGATTTAAAAATGTCAAAAAATTCACTTAGAATTAGGTGCGGGTAGCAGAATAAATTATTTAAAAATGTCTGAAAAAATTCACTTAGAACTAGGGCACCAGATGCGAATTAGATTGATGCGCGAAAGCAGATTAATTTAAATAGAAAAAAGTCTTTTTTACTAGTATAGGTTCCGGCCTAGGAAGGAACATGAACACTGATTACACTAACAGACACTGACTTGGGCAGATTTACAACAGAGGTACATGTTGATGCTAACTTTCTGAAAGCGCGTTGAGCTTGGTCTTCTATACTGTTTGGCATGGTCTGTCATGTCCCGTAAGTCGAGCACAAACATTATATTCTAGAAAGTTGGAACCAGACATTCCGTGCGGACGAGGGTGACTCATCGATTGCGCAATATTGCATCATCTTTGTAGAAAATGGAAATTTTTAAATGGCAGTTATACGATTGTTTAGGCAATAGCAAGGAAATGTAATTTATAATTAAATAAAACTTGAATCAGTTTTGGTTTAGGAGATATAGCACGAAAAAGAAGGCTGCAGATATTGAACCGTCCTTGTATGATCATACTTTCCGCACGCACGTAATATGGTCATTGAGTGATGATGTTTCGAGGGGGTAAAATGGAGCTGAAAGTGTATTAGTGCGTAGGAACGAGAATAAGTCGTAACATTACTTTGATAATGTGAATTGAAATGACATAAATAAAATAGTTCTGGACTAATTCGAGGTGATTAAAATCGAATAGAAAAGGAGTTATAGAAAATTAATGAATATGAATTTAAGGTTTATACCAGAGTTACGAAAAGTATGTTGGGTGCCGAATGCTATTATTCGGGGGCTGTATTTTTGAGGTGTGAGTGTTTTGAAAAAATTGTGTTATGAAATTGATGAATGGAATATAAAACGTGTTTTTTATTGTTTTTGATTATTTTGGAATTATCGATATTTCGTAAATTTGTTCAGATTTTTGGTGATTTATTTGTGGTTTTTGCTAGAAATGAAAATAAAGGCGACTTTTTATCGGGATTTGGCCTTTTAGACCGGATGATTGGATTTTTTGACTAATTTTGACATTTTGCGTTTTACGTTTACCTATACTATATACTATATACCATATACCATATACCTTATACCTTATACCTTATGCCTTATACCTTATACCTTATACCTTATACCTTATACCTTATACCTTATACCGTATACTATATACTATTGTTATAGTATGTTCCCCATATTAACAAAATGGCCGAGACCAAAATTTTAAAAATTTCAAAACTAACTCAATCTTCAACGTCAACATGTCAAAACCCGATAAAAAGTCATTAAGACACGCAATAGCCAAAAACCACAATTTTCAAAAAATAATTCTTAGAAAATTTATGCAACATCGATAATTGACAAATAATCCAAATCAATCAACAAAATCATTCAAACATCAAAACTCACCGAATTACAGCCAAAACCTTACAAAAGATTGCCCCAAAAAATACAGCCCCCTCAGTAACTCGATTCACTTCAAAACCACTCTCACAATCCACAGTCAAAATATTATTTTTTCACTTCCAAAAATTTTCTATAATCAAATTTCCATTCAAATTAACTGTAAATCCGATCTTCTATTCGTATCTCAAAACACCCTTCATTCACCTTTCCAATCAGCTCCAAAACATTCGTCCCATCACAAGTCCAATTTACATATTCCCCATCGAGTGCCAGCCACTCACCGCTATCTTCATTTCAATTACCCTAAAACTGGCTCTTGCTCCGTTCAACACCCGCGATGCAATACCCTCAATATGACTTTAATATAACATCAAATATGGATTAAAGTACGACTCACGATGTTACTTCACGGGACCAATTCAATTTAACATCTTATTCAGACAGTCATCGTTCATATTTCAAATGCGAAAATAGATTCCACTGACATTTATATATCAAAGAATTCCATTGTTCATCGCCGTTTTATTAATG
The DNA here is from genome assembly GCA_963675555.1 of Leptura quadrifasciata. NCBI lineage: Eukaryota > Metazoa > Arthropoda > Insecta > Coleoptera > Cerambycidae > Leptura > Leptura quadrifasciata. The sequence continues at coordinate 214,229,363 of OY776673.1, forward strand.
TAATTTTCGATCCAAAATTTCCATTTTTCAGCATTTATTGCGCAATATTTCACAATTCGAGCCCCATAGAGCGGCTGGGAAAAGATCCAGCTCTCATCCAGCTTTCCGCAAGCCAAGTCCCCATCATCAGTATAAATAAGGGAGCACGACAAGTCCCCGGCAAGCTGCGATAACGAATCCAGTGCCCGTGCATCTTCCTAGGCAGATCCTAGTAAAAAAGTACTTTTATAAAATCGCCCCACTGCAATAATTCAATAAAAACAAATCGCCGTCGCTCATGATAATACCAGTGAATTTTCTCAGTTTTATAAAATAATTTAATCTAACAATTTAAGCCGAACCCAACTTAAAGCAAAATTTCAAGTGTCGATAAGTTAAACCATTTTTATGTGTAAGCACATTTTAATTTTAAGTGAAGTAAATAATCAACTCTGTTCGTTACGGTTAATAAATACTTGTTTAGTTTTCGTTTAAAACAAAGTTTTAATTTAAAAACTAGTGCAAAAATAAGCTCAAAGAGAGTATACAGGGTGTAGCCGTTGGCCCTGCCAGCAAAAATAAAAATCATAAATGTGCTATTTAAATTCAATTAAATAATTTCAAGTGAAAGATAGTTCTGAAACAAATACAGGGCGAAGCATTTGGCCCGTTCCAGCCGTTTAAGAGCTAACCACCCCAACTTAGAATTTTACAGAACAAAGTGCACTTACGGGCGGAAGTTCATATGAACTCTCATCATTCAGCGACGAGGCTGATTTTATTTCAACAGGAGAATCTAGCTCGGCACACCCACCATGATATACAGAAATTAAGCCGTATATCTTTTTAACGCAGTTGTAAATATGTCTTCCAGTTTCTTCTAATGTGCTGTTGATATTGATATCTCCGAATAATTTTGAAGGTGTCCCACTATATGATGTCCAACTGTGATGGAATCTCTGAAAGAAATATTGAAAGTAGTGTACAGCACCTTGAGGCAGATTTACAAGTAGGGTATTATACATAATTGCTAAATAAAGATATAATTACATAGATTTCTGTTTAAAACTGTAGAATTTTATACTGCCAAACGGCCTTAAAGATATTCAAAATATTTTGCTTGGCTTATTAGTCATATAAGTATTTAGGAGTTTACACATTTTAAAGAAAAATTACTTAATTCATTTTCTATTTTAAAAATAATAAACACGACAGAAATTAGACAACCCCAATTCCAGAAGCCAGAGACTTGTGCGGGAAGGGGTTACACATTAAAAAACGCGGACATACAACCATTTCCTCCGACAGTGTCAGTGCCGGAGCCATGATTCGAACCCGGTGGCGCGATATCCGTGTGATTAATCGCAATTGCCACCTCGCGCCTTAACCCACTCGGCTATCGACCAGACGACAACCGGCTATAATTAAGATATGTTAGAATTTATTTAAAATATACTTAAAATATTTCACTTTACATTTTTTTATTACACAAAGTAGGTAAGTAAGTGTTATTAAACGAATATATTTGATTAATGAAAAATATTATTAAATATAATGTATTAATTAATAAATAATGCAAATTATTCATAATTATGGATTTTTAGTGATTCATTAACTTTAAACTATGTATTATTTATCGGGACTCACGGTTGACCTTGCATTATGCTATGTATGGCTAAGCGCTGCGTGCTCTCCGCGCTCTATCTCAGAAAAGGTTAAGCGCATAAAAAAACTGTTGGGAACAGAATTTGTACAGAATTTTATGTTCCATAATTTTCATAATAGACGCAAATATCATTATAACCATAGGAAGCGAGATATTTGCGAAAAACCGATTTCTGTGAACTCTGACCTTGAATATCTTAAGACGCGGACACGAGATTTTATGAGACTTTTGAAACAACTTTTAGAATTCCAAAATAAAGGTTTATACCAGTTTACAGCTTATTATCTCTCAATCCGAGGTTGACCCTCTTTTTGGCTTAAGTGACTGCATTATAATTCAAACTAGAGGACATATGTCAAATCATTTAGTACAGTCAAGTTACGTTACGTTAAAAGTCCGGAAAGTGATGTGTTACGGTACGAGTTAGATGTAATTTCTAAACGAGTATTTTAACATCACTTAACGGATGTGCAACGTACATTTTATTTCACACTGTGGCTTTTGATATTCAGCGATTTAACTAAAGTCGCATCATGTCTTATTTCATTTTTACTTTCGATATTCCATGATTTAACCGAAGTTACATTACCTGCTTTTAAAGTTGCATAGCGACTACAACAGTTGACGCTGGTGGTATACCAAAAATTCAATTTTCAAAAAATTCGAATTGTACTGCCGATGTCGTGAGCAAAAAAAATAGGACAACTTTTGTAAATCTGTCTCTATATGTAATGAGTAGCCGAAATAAAACAGATATCACTTTCAATTTATTTTTTATTTTAATGCTGTAGTTATTGCTATAGTAAATGATGGATTGTTAATGAGACAAATTGCACTGCGTTATAATATTAACAAAAATTTGGTGTGTAACATTTTAAGAAAGTGAAGAATAAACGGTACGATTAGTCTAAATCCTGGATCAAAGGACAAAGGATATCCTACTTAACAAGAAACTAACTATTAATATTTCGTTATTGCACCATTTCCATTTATAACTTCTATAAGTCTGTTTGGCATAGGATTAAATAACCTTATACAATAATCATTAGTAATAATATTTTCCCATGCATTATTTACTATTTCTATTAATTCTTCGGAATTCCGTGGTCTCACATTTCGTTTTTGGATACTTCTTACGAGTAGTCCCCATACTTCTTCCACAGGGTTAAGATCTGGACTATGACTGGGCCAGTTATAAGAACATTGATGTTGTTATCTTGAAACCAGTTAGTTACGGTATGAGCAGTATGAACAGGACAATTGTCTTGTTGAAATATGAACTCATTATTAGGAAATAATTGTGACATAGAAGGGAGCATAATATTGTCTAAAATCCTACGTTTCACCATTAAATCGTTCCTCAATATGCCATAAGACACCAGGACCACGTGCCGATATCCAAGCCCACATATTGACGGAAAATCTACCACTTTTTATCATTGTTATATATATATATATATATATATATTATATATATATATTTCTTATCAAATCGATTATTCGGAGGGCGGTAAACACGAATATGACCGCTGTATGCTGACTGGAAAGATTTTTCGTCTGTAAAGATAACATTGTTCCAAAAATTTACATCATACGCTAAAAATTCAAGCACAGATCCTACTCGAGCTTCGTTATGTTCAGCTTTAAATAAGTATTTCTGTGCTGCTGCATGACAGCGTAGCTCCGATTCTCTTACTCGCCGGCGACCAGTACTCGATCCAGTAAAATTCGTTTCTTCAGCAGCCTGAATAACTGAGTAAAATGGATTCTCTACTAAAGCATTTACCAATTGCAAATCTTGTTGTTGAGTTGATATCCTTCGTCGCCCTGATCCAGGATTTCTACTAATCGTACCGTTTATTCTCCACTTTCTTAAAATGTTACACACCGAATTTTTGTCAATATTATAACGCAGTGCAATTTGTCTCATTGACCATCCATCTTCTGCTTTAGCAATAACTCCAGATTTAACTAAATCGCTTATATGAGGCATATTAGTTTTTTGCTCTCTTGCAATAAATTATGACAACTAGCTGACAATGTCACAAAAATTAAAAAGTTAGATGTACACAACTAGATTTTAGCAAAATACCGTTATAAGTCATTCTGTTTTGCTTTAATTAAATATGTCAAAAAAGTTACGTTTTGACGTTTTATTTTGTTAATAAGAAAACAGTCCGGAAAGTTGCCTAACAACCTTTTTCCGGCTCTGGTCCCGTAATAACTCATTTTCCGGACTCAAATTAATGACGTAATCAAACAATTACGTGACAGTATGAAATAAATTAATAAGCATTAGCGTTCCGACAGCCAACGTTAGTTCCCTCCATAGATCTCGTCTTTCCATCTATGACACTACAAATGAGTTACGTTTCTTGGTAGATACTGGTGTTGATATTAGTAAACAAGTGCAGTGACAAGTAGTGAGTTAGAGTGGTTTAAATTTTTAATTAGTGTTGTAATCATAAGGACTAATTATTATCAGTTAATTAATCTTTAAATAAATCAATGGTTAGTGGTGTAAACACGGAATAAATGTTCCAAAATTTCTAATTTTCATTCCTAAATAAAGAAGAAGAAATGAAATAGAACTAATTTAATTGTGATCCGGTATGTTTTTGAAGACTCACCTGGTTTATATGATGAATACACAATAATAACTTCATAGTTCCAAAATTTTGCATGTGATTTTCATTTCCTAATAGCAATTTTAGGTGCTTGTTAATAGAATCTTCATCACCCTAGATATGGTAAATTATTAAACAATTACATAAGTTTCATAATTCACTTACCTCCAATATGTGAATGAAACATTTATTATAGGTTAGAATAAATCCAGTTAACTTTTCTAAATGATCTTCCTCGTTTACTTGGTCAATAATATCCGAGAAAATATTATGCAGTGTTTCTTGTTCTCTCGGTAAAGAATGTTCCCCTGCATAAATAATTCGATGAAGGAATGTAACCTAAAATGACGAATATACCTACAGTGGGGTTTTTAAAGGGAAAGAGATATGCTAGTTGTAAAATACACATTTCAGTGAATTAACTCTTCTGTAGTGGGAAACGAACATGTACGCAAAAGTTATCTTTCTCTGTCGAATACTAAATTTCAAAACCATAACCCTCTGGCAAGAAATAAACTCACCAGGTAACACTAGAAAAACAATATAGTCACAGTAAATTAGGTTTTTTTGGAGAAATTATTTATAAAGTTTTAAAAATTTGGGTGCAGACTCTTAATAAATATCCAAATACAGATCAAAAGAGTTCCCACCTCTCAGGAGGGTGCTTAATCCTCTTTTGCTTCAGAAACCACCCTCTAGTGTAACCTCGCGCTAGTTTTTTATTTTTTCTCAAAAACTGTTAAAGGGACTGAATAGGACCTAAAATTCGGTATAAAATTCTACATCATTTATGTTCCATAAACGTTTTTCTATCTTTAATTCAACTCTCACAAATATAGTTTGAAAAATTAGGATATGTTGCTAAAGTTAGGCAAAAACGAGTAAAGTGACAAATATCTGGAAATACATTGGCTATAGAAAAATGTTACATGCAAAGCAGATTTTCCTATACAAACCTGGCTAAAAGGACAAAAAATATGACTACAGAAAATTTTGTTATTACTATTATGTCTCTTATATTCGAGCCCGTTTCCACACCACCGCTGAGGTAGAACTCCCTGGTCGTTTTTTTTAAGTGGTTTCCCCTTAAGGCCTAATCCACTAAAAACCAATTACTGTTTATTCAATAATTGGATTACCTTCGGGTAACTCTTCCTCTAACACTGAATTAAGACATCCTTGACCATGACAATTGGAGCACATTGTTGAACACTTCAATCTAACCTTAGCACAACCGCATCATTTTTCGCAACTCTTTCTACAACGGCAAGATATTAATTGAAGAATAAAAGTAGGAGCTGCTATCTCAGTTGTAGGAATTGGCAACAAAATTTGGCTGATTGTTTTCCAACCCCATTTGTTGAAAAACGCGATACTAATGTTGTTCTAAAGCAGCACATGTAGTTGGTAGTCTTGATAATATCACTGCTTGATTAGATTGACCAACAAATTTGTTAAATGAAATGAATCTAAATTAATTTAACGATGTAACAGTTCGAGGTGCCTTGTATAAAGCTAGTGTGATTTTTTCTCCAGCTCGTACAATGTCTGGTTTCATCGATGATGGATTATTAAATATATACAAAGCATCGTCCAAGTCCCTTCTAGTATTTATCAAGTTTACAGTTTGTGCTTTTCCTTTGCCAAAATATGCTGATGTAGTATCGCATCCACTGAATGCGTGAGCAAATAATATGTTTCTTGTACAATTAAGAAGGACTTAAGAGAAGTATATGCCCTTTCCTTGATGTTTCCTTAAATATCTCTTAAAAATCGAATATCTTTATCAAGAGGACAAAGAGCAATTACGAGAATGAGAAGGTCAACATCCTGCCCCACCACAACTACCGTGAGATTATTATAGGCTTCCTTAATAGTAGTTTGGACAATTAGAACATCAGCATTATCTGTTGCAGAAAGAGCTTGGATACCGGCATATTCTAATTTTTCCATCAGTTGGTTAATCAAACGTTCTTTATTCGCCAAATGGCTCAGCAAATTTTATTGTGACTCAGGAACAGGCGTCTTTTCGTTGAAAATTATTTCAGCAGATATTTGGTTGTCGTTCAATGCCTTTTGTACTCTCCTTATTTTCAGAATAACGTCAAATACTACGATTACTCTCTGGCCGTACCGTTTTTTAATGAAATGAATGTAAGCGGTGTATATGTCTGCAAATGTACCTTGTTTCGGCCAAATTACTCGATGAATTAAATTACCCCCATCTACAATATATGTACGTTCATTGGGAGCGAAAAAGTTATAGCTATTTTTTTAGACTAACAAAAAGCATTTGAACCTGTGTCACATCGTCCAGCTACTAGACAAACTAAACAAAGTAGGAATCAAGAGAAATGTCTACAATTTATTGAAACAATACTTGTCAAATAGACCACAGCAAGTAAAAATAGACAGTGCTTTTAGTGCAAAGAAAATAATGAAAACCGGAGTACCCCGAGGCTTTGTTTCTGCTAGTTATAGATGATTTACTCAACAAAAATTTTGGATGCAAAATTATATCGTATGCAGACGACACACCGTACTAATTTGCTCGGGAGAGAACTGGATTAGTAGAGAAGTAAAGCTAAAACTTGGCTGGATACAAATTCACTAAAACTGAATATAGCAAAAACTAAATTTATTAGCTTTTCACCAACAAAAGCAGGAATGCCCCAAACAACGGAACCTATACTTATAGGCGGTGATACAAATGATTACATTCATAATACCACTACTATTAAATATCTTGGCGTTGTTTTCGACAGTCACCTGAAATGGGAAAAACCATTTAAATATTTAAATGGGAAGTTAAGGAAATTAATATACAAGTTCTACAACCTGAAAAGTAACCTAAACAGGAAAACACTCTTAATGACATATAATAGCTTCGCGGAATCCATAATTAGGTATGGCATTAGTATTTGGGGCTCTGCGTATAATACAATCCTGCATCGTCTTCAAGTAACGCAAAATTATATATTAAGGACAATTTTCAACATGAGAAGTAGAGATAGTGCAGAAATATATTTGTAGAAAACGAATTACTAAACGTAAGAGGTCTATATATGCACGCCGCTGTAATTTATACTCACAACAAGAAACATACGTTCGGTTCGACAGTAAGTCACCAATACGAAACAAGAAATAAAACTAAAAAATATAGCAAAACAGTCTGTCAAAAATAAATGAAATACAATGGAGTCAAGCTATACAACCAACTACCTGAACAAATAAAAGCCCATGATAAAAAGATATTCAAAAGAGAATGTAAAAAGTATCTAATAAAAAAATATACCACATGTCTCCAACTCTTGGTCTAATAAAAGAAGTCGCTTCCTCTAAAACCACCGAAGTCAATAATGTATACACATAGTAACCCAATAACTATATAAAATCCAAACATACTAGTCTAATTCTTCTTATTGTTTCCTATATTTCTTTTATTGTAAAGGGAAAATTCTTTTAAAACGCAACAACATCGATATTATTATATGTAACGATAAGTGTGAACAATAATGATATTATATTGCTAGACACAACACGAGGTCTCCTCAGGTGTCATAACTCATATATTTAGCATACTTGTATAGTTATCATAAAATAAATATCAATTAAGTATATATAATTTCGACCTATAAGATGTTTTGTGAATTACTCTACAACTGATTATTGCCCAGGACTCCAAAAGTTTTTACAAAGCTTGTGATTTTCCTGGCAGCTAGTTCCAGGTACTTTAGCCTAATTAACATCTTGCATTCCCAAATTATATATTCCTCACTTTCAGTTGCAGCATTGTAATATCTGTATTTATCGTTTACTACCTTGCTCATGTTCTTAAGATCGTATCTCAACGGGCAGTGACCTGTTAGATGGTCGGTAATCAGCCTTAATTCGAACTTTTCGAATTCCAGAGAGCTTGTGGCATTCTTTGCAAGGCTGTCAGGTAAGTCATTTCCTTCTATACCTTCATGCTCTGGCACCCACATTAAGGTAACTTGTTATTGGCTAGTTGCTTCAGATATTGTCTACATCCCTAGGCTATTTTAGACTGGAAGGTATAGGACTTTAGAGCCTTTAATGCTGCCTGGCTTCCTGGTTATCTGAGATATATAGACCTTTACTCTTCGAATGTCTTTATTTAGGCATTCCTGGACACACAGAACTATAGCATAAATTTCTGCTTGGAAGATGGTTGGGGTGTTACTAAGGGTTCTAGGCAGCGCTACGCCCGCACCTACCCTTTCAGCCATCTTAGATCCATCTGTTACCAGGAGGGCAACTCTTTTTCCATCCACAATGCTTCTATCCTGCTCGTTTAATGACTGTCAATCAGCACATCAAAAGGGTACTGGCGTTGAACCCATGGGTTTGTTCATGGGCTCAAAATGGACAAGCTCCAAAATCCTTGAATGATCAACCAGATAGCCTGGTTTGCATTTAAGTGCCTAATGCAGTCTTAGGGCACTAAGTGTTTCCTCACATGCAAATGCGTAGAGGAGTAGTCCCTCTGGCCAAGCGTTGCAACCTCTTGCAAAAACTATGTAAATCTTGCCAATTTGGCGAAATGTCATGAAATATGGAACATATCAAACGTCAACTTAAATGATAGACTATCTTGAAATTGACACATTTGTCAAACAGTTAATACTCGCACCCACTGAAGGAACACAGTACTTTTTTAAATCTTATAAAGTAAAAATTTATTACAAAGTCCTCAAATAAAGCTAAACCAGAAGAGATAAGCATATCAATGTTAAGTAGGTAAGCTTAATTTGCAGCAATTAATCTAAAATTCTACTCACGCGACCGACTAACTGAAAATTTTTCAGCATAACGTCATATATACTTTCCCGAACAGGCTCGGGAACACCTTCTATATGTATGGCTTCCATTTTTTGTCTCCTTTTTGGATAGTTTACTACCCCAGGTGTCACGCGCATTTTTAAAAATTAGTATACGATAAAAAATATAATAAATAAATAATGTTTATGAACTTTTTAAGTTTATAAAATAATGTGATTACCTTGGAAACGATACTGTAAAAATGGTTACCTATAAACCTTAAGGCAAACGCTACAGGCTCAATATTTATCGTGATATTTGGATCACGATGTGCATTGACGGATCACGAGCGATCACGAGTGACACTAGACGTAAAATATTTATCGTGTCAGTATTTTTACTGGCGCTAGCCAGTTCCAAAGTCTCAAAACTGGAGAGAGAAAATCAAATTAAAGCTTGTATAGCTATTTTACTGACATTTTCATAAAAGCGACGAATAAATAGAAAGCGGTGGTCAATGAAATGACTTCATGATCGAGACAAATACGCATATCTTAATTTATTAAACGCAATTCGGTTTTATTATTCCGCATATCTAATGACTGTTCTTCTTGAATTAGTTAGACCATTTTTGTGTAAACAAGATACAATAATCAGAAGGTCAATTTCGGCAAGAGAAAACTTGGCACTGACATTGCATTATATAGCAACAGGAAGATGAATGAAAACACACAACTTTCGGATGTACACTTGATCCGTACCAGCTCGCGAACGTTTTGAATCAAAAATTTTTTTGGATTCCTTCCTGTAATTCGATCTTAAGGATTTTATTTTTTTTAAATCGTCAACTGTTGCATTCTGTTTAATTTTTTTATAAATTAACAACAAGGCTGAGATCTATTCAATTTGTTCGAATTATCATTAGTTGAAGAGTTCCATATTTCTGACAAACTTTCTCAATTCCTAGACCTCACGAAGGCTTTTGACTGTGTGTCACATGACATACTACTTAATAAGCTAAAATACTATGGTTTCACTGCAGAAAGCATATATCTATTAAAATCATACCTGACCGGTCAGCAACAGTACGTACATTACAATAGAACCAAATCTAATCTTCTAACAGTGAAACATGGTGTCTCTCAAGGATCCACATTAGGGCCAATTCTATTTCTTATTTATATATAAATGATCTTCCAAATTCAGTAGACGGAATACAGACTATTCTTTTTGCTGATGATACCAACCTAACTGATGTTGATGATAACTTTGAGGAACCATTAAATGATGTCTTTGACACAGTCAAAAATTCAAAACCGGTTTCTTACAAACCGGCTAAATCTAAACACCTCAAAAACAGAGTTAATGGTTTTTAGTCTTCTAAATATAGAGAAAGTAAGGAACCCTATATCCACTAAATTTTTTTGTATTCATTTAGATCTAAAATTATTATGGAATGAGCACACTTCATATGTCTGCAAAAAAATTTCTAAAAATATTTATTTACTCAGAAACATCGTAGGCAAGATTTCCCAAAATGCATTGGCTGTCACATACCATGGCTTGATACATTCTGTAATATCATATGCTATACTTGTATGGGGCCAGGCGACGTTATCTGCCAATGTCTTTGTTGTATCGAGAAAAGCCATACGTATTATAACTGGACTTAATTTTAGATATGACTAGAGAACAGTTCAAAATGTTAAACATACTTACCTTGTGCTTATATTTTACAATGTCTCCTTTACGTTAAGAACAACTTAGACAAATATTCATTTCGCAATGAACTACATACCTATAATATAAGGAACAAACATAATATTCATCAAAATTTTCTACGCCTTAATAAAACCAGGGATGGCACTGGATATTATGGCATCCAGATGTACAACGCACTGCCTCCTAATGTAAAATTCTTCAATGACTCTAGTTTCAAAAATTAAAGGATAGGATGTGATGTAGAAATGAAAAACGAACATTTTTTCTAAGTGCTTCCCTATAGCTAATTGCAACCATTTTCGTTTTATAAATAAATAAGTGTCAAATTCAAGAATAAACTATTTGAAAAAGAGGTTCCCTCAAATAATTCATTAGAAAAATTTATAAGAGGTGTTCGACGTGTTGCCCATTTTGATTGACACACGCCTTTATGCAATTTTGAAATGAGGCCATTTAGTGGAACCATTATCTCCAATCCATTGAAATGAGTAAATAGTATTTAACCGGTCCTTTACGTAATGTTTTTTGTCATTTTTTGCTATTTTCGTTATTCGACAAGCAGTAAAACCTCAGTTTGGTATAAATTGTCGTGTACAAAAGAGCATTTATCACACTTATCGGTCGTTACAATTTGTATTGAATTTAAAATATTTGGAATTTTACAATATGAATTTTAATAAAGCGGAACTTGTAGACATGACTTTTGTTTTGGGCGAGTCAGACAGAAATTGTTTACTTGCCAATAGAATTTATCACCAACGTTATCCTGAAACAAGCATTCCTGATGTTAGCAGCTTCCAAAACCTTCTCGATAGATTTCTGGAAACTGGAAATGTCGAATATAAAAAAGTGAAAGAATAAATCTTGTTGTGAATGAAGAAAATGAATTTTCTGAGGTGCTTGCAACGGTTGAGGATCCCCATGTTAGGCAAAGAGAAGTGAGCTCATTAGTAGGAATAAGTAGACGGTCTGTGGGTCGAATCTTAAAAACAAATAAGTTGCATGCATATCATATTCAAATGCACTAGGAATTATCTGATGACGATTTGCAAAAGCACCTACAATTTTGTAATTGGGACGGAGGTGAAATGCAACATGATGTCAACTTCTTCAATACTGTTTTATTCAGTGATGAGGCAACTTTTCATAAAAATGGATTTGTTAATAGGCACAATTTCCATTATTATGCTTCGGAAAATCCTCACATTTTTATGCTAGTTGATAAGCAACACAGATGGCCTATAAACGTTTGTGGAGGAATTATTGGAGAATTTCTTTGATGGTACATTGACTGGAGCTATTTATCTTCATTTCCTGGAAAACTATCTGCCATAATTATTGGTAAGTCTCTCTGAAAGAATTCGAAATAGGATGTGGTTTCAGCAAGACTGTGCTCCATCACATTATTTAAATGCAGTTAGAGACCATTTAAATAATATTTACCCTAATCAATAGATTGGAAGAAATTGACTCACTAAATGGCCTGTTAGATCCCCACATCTTACAAAAATGGATTTCTTTTTATGGGGATACGTGAAGGAAATTATTTATAGAGACACACCAACAACAGTACATAATATGAAGGAAAGAATAATAACTGCATTTACATCTATCACACCGGCAGTTTTAGGAACAGTGGGAACCTCATTTCAAAAGCGCAGCGTGTGTCAATCAAAATGGGCAACATGTGGAACATTTATTATAATTTTTTCTACTGAGTTATTTGAAGCAATTTCTTTTTTTTAAGTTTATTTTTGAATTTTGTTATTATTGCTCAATAAAACGATATTTGGTTGCAATTAGCCCTAGGGAAGTAATTACAAAAAAAATTCGTTTTTCATTTCTACATCACATCGTCGAAAAATATACAGGGTGTTCCATTTGAAAAATTGAGAAAATTCAATTTAAAATGTTCTTAATTGAAAAATAATGTTTGGCCACCCTGTACATTTTTAGGAAATGAAAGTGATTCAAAAACATTAATTAGATGTCTTGTAACTGGTATTCACATAAGTTTTTCTTAAAACCCATCATTGTGACTGTGGTGATTTTTTAAATATCCATCTGCAGATTTCATTATTTCAACAAAAAAATTCATTACATCCAAGTGCTTGGGAGATACTCTATTCTAATATAGGAATGAATAGAACCTACAAAGAGGCTTCAAAAAATGAACTGATATACATAGCATTTCATTTTTAAAAAAGCACTTGGTCCTGTAATTTCGTCTTGGCTCGCCCTGTATGTTCGAAAACAATTTCTAATTATAGACTTTTTTATCTAGTTTGCTTGTAATTTTCTTTTAAAATTCTAGCTATCGTAGAACTCGAGATCCGACGCACTATTACCCCACCCTGTATAAAAGCAGGGGAGCATGTGACCAAGATTTTCGACTTATCGCGGCATGAAGATTTCAATGATTTTTCAGTAGTTTATATCTCTCGGAAGAAAAAAATCCTTTACGACTGGCATCTCTGGGGTTGCTAAAGGGGTAAATCCTTTTATTGAACATGCAAACCCCATTTTACGTCCTCAATTCAGTAACTCGTAAAGTTTTCAACGAAATCGGCTAAAGTTCATTTCATGGAGGTTTTCGGGGTCGTTGGTTACGAGTCTGACATCAAAATTGAAAAATTCAAAATGGTGGACCTAAAATGGCAGACTTTAAGAATTAATTCCTGATTTACGCCATTTCTATTGATTTTACTGAAAAATATGTAGTAGAGTAAAAAACTGTTTAGAATGCCATTTCGAATAAGAGCAATTTTGGTAACCACATTATTTAACCCTTTCGCTTCTCTCTCGTGGAAAAGCTCTTACGCCTGACCCTATTTTTGCAAACATTGTGATAAAAACTTTCTTTTCAAGTTTTTTATTATAGTTTGATAATATTGGACTAATTAAGTTGAAATAACAAAAAAAATTAACCCTAATCGTTTCAACCCTTTACTGGGGTGTGAACATAGAAATACGATTATAAAATACGATTTTTACTACAAACTGATGGGGAAAAATAGGGAAATATTACTAGTAGTGTCTATTTTTATCAAATTATCAATAATAATGGATATACACCCTTAAAATAGTTTAAATCGTGTTTAAAGGGAGGAGAAGCGCACAATTTCGTTTCAAAAAAATGTTTTTTGGCTACCAAAGGGGTGAAAATCATTTTTTAAGTCCGTAGAGTTTATACGTAATTTCTATATTGTTGCTGAACAGGTCAGGCAATTTTCAACATTTTATTTCATTTTTAGACAATTTTGTGGAAGGGTTAAATGTGCCCTCATAAACGTTTTTTAAGAACAAAAGATTCTTACGTTGTTTCTATTAATTTTTAAGAAAAATATAATTATTAAAAAAATGTTTGGAATACATTTTTGCATAAGAACACATCATTTTAAAAATATTAGTCCTTAACCCTTTCGTTCTGTCCTCGTAGGTAATCATGGTAGTCAAAAAATTACATTTTCAAAACGCAAATATCTCCATTACTATTGATTTTTACCCCACACACAAGACGAAAAGAAATGATTAGAAAGCCATTTTGTATCAGAATACAAATATCCCTTCCGTTTCCCATTAGTTTTAAAAACAACAATTATTATATTCCATAAGAATATCGCTGTTTTGTCTGAAGGTATAGACGTTGTTGTTTTGTGCCAAATATTACTAAAAAATAGTCTACTTACTCGATTGGCTATTTCAAGATTTTTCTTTATAACGTCGTACATAGTTTCCCGAACAGGTTCCTTAACACCCATTTGTTTTAAATCTGCTTTCTTACTTTTTTTGGGATAGTTTACTACGCCCCTGTGATGCATTTCTTATATTAAAACTTAAATTTTGGACAGAAAAATAACTTTAACGTTTAATTTCCTCAGGAATTGTAATTATTACCTGAGTAACGATACATCAATAAAATCGGTTGCCTAGACAACTTCTTTTGAAATTACTTTCCATTTTAGTATATATAGTCCATTGAAATGGTACATTTTTTTAGGCTACGGTAACATTTTGGGTAGGACGCGATTTCTTTGTTTGTTGCGGAGGGGAGCCGCTCTAAGTTTAAAATTGAGTTTCCGGAGTCGTAAGCCGCCCCATTTGTCCGCCATCTTGAAAATAGGGGTGCAAAAATTTTGCACAAAAAGTTTGCAAAACTGTTTCTTCTTGAGAATCGAATTCTCTACAACCCTACATAAGTAACTTTCCGTTGAAAATTTAATAATAAAAAAGTATTATAAGCCAAAGAAGATACACGTTGGTTAAAAAATTATACGGCTATAGTGTCTAGAAGATAATTTTTGTTACCAATTTCAATTTTCTTTGGCGGGTAAAAAAAATATAAAGCATGTAGCGCCTGAAAGATAATTTTTTTAACCAAATTAAATTTTCTTTGACTTATAATTTTTTTATTATTGAATTTATGACTAAATGTTACTCTTGTACGGTCATAATATACGATTTGCAGGAAACAACTACTCAGCGGGCAAATACCCCGACCTGCATTGAATTACACCTTACAAATCATGAAAGAATGGTAGTCAATATCATTTGTCAATGCCCTGATCAGACATAGACCGGTTTCTAACTTATTAGTCTCATCAGTATGCCATAGGTGATGGAACAGACAAACGATAGTGGCCAACCTGCTAGTTTTATACAAACTATAATGAATTGAGTAGTGGTGAGAGGTAAGTGAATCCTCTCATATGGCCAATTGCTATTATACACCATAGATGTCTCCATGGTGCATAGCGACTTGCGATTCTGCAAATACCTAAGAGCGGCGACCTTTTAGTCCTAGGTGGACGTAACCTACTGTTATAATATATGATTTGCAGGAAACAACTACTACACCTGCATTGAATTACACCTTACAAATCATGAAAGAATGGTAACCAATATCATTTGTCAATTTCATGACCTATGGCATACTGATGAGAACTAATAAGTTCGAAATCGGTCTATGCTGTATAGTAGCAATTGGCCATATGAGAGGATTCACTTACCTCTCACCACTACTCAATTCATTATAGTTTGTATAAAACTAGCAGGTTGGCCACTATCGTTTGTCTGTTCCATGACCTATAGCATACTGATGAGAACTAATAAGTTAGAAAAAGGTCTATGTCTGATCAGGGAATTGACAAATGATATTGGCTACCATTCTTTCATGATTTGTAAGGTGTAATTCAATGCAGGTCGGGGTATTTGCCCGCTGAGTAGTTGTTTCCTACAAATCATATATTATAACAATAGGTTACGTCAATCTAGGACTAAAAGGTCGCCGCTCTCGGGTATTTGCAGAATCGCAACTCGCTATGCGCTATGGAGACATCTATGGTGTATAATAGCAATTGGCCATATGAGAGGATTCACTTACCTCTCACCACTACTCTTGTACAGTTGTTAAGAATACCACTTTTACTTTTCCGTGGGCGACCAAATTTTAGATTGTATATAAAGCGCAAGCGTCAAAACATTGTGTAATATTTTATGCCTTATGCAGCCCAGTTTTATATGTCTCCAAGCGGAGAGACACGTGAGAAGTTCTGTCTGTTACAACCATCCCAAACTCATTACTGTCCGAAACAAGTTCGGTCAAAGAAAAGTTTAACCCGAAGAAATTTTTTAATAAATATGAACTTGACCGAAAATTAAGGTTTTTCCCATCTTCACATTCCCACTTTAATCTGTGCAAAAACACTGTAAACAATTGACACATGTAGACAATATTGTCTCCAAAAACACGTAAAGATATGAAATTTTTTTAAAATTTAATTTAATAACAAATAAATAAAAAGTAACACTTCTCTAATATAAATTATAAACCCATAAAATTACATATATTGTAGTATTTTCTCCTGGTTCTGGGATTTTTCAGACAGCTGTATAAATCGTTGAGTTTCAGACAGTCCCCTTTGGACATAGCTTTCCTTTGGCCGAGGGTTTTCACATCAGCGTTTTTAGGCGTAATTGTTGGTTTTCCTTTTTTCTTACTAAAGAAAAACTTCCCATAATGCATGATGGAATCGTAGTCATATTCAAAACTATATGTTGTGTTTTCCAAACTCTGTTTATCAAAATTTGATTTATATCCTGAAAAAAAAGTACATAGTTTAGTAGCATATTGTACAGTAGACATATAAAGGGGAAGTTATATATAAAATAAACAACGGGTTTCCTACTAAGCACAGTGTTTGTTACGTGGTGATAAAACATTCGCAAGTCAATGGATTTTCATTTTTTTTTACGTACAGTGTCTCATTTTTCATCACTACACCCCAATATAGTCAGTATACTTTAACTTAGCGTGTGTATGTATGAGTTAATATTTCCGTACGATTTCATTTTCTCCCATATTGTACACAAAGTTAAAGCAATAGTCCAGAAACATTGTCTACGTGGACAATATTTCTGGATCTTTGTGTACAAGAGAAAATGAAATCGTACGGAAATATTAACTCATAATAATAATAATAATTTATGGGAATTATGAGAAGTACATTCTTAAAGTCCCCGGAGTGATCGATGTGTGTAGAAAGTGTAAGGCAGTGGGTGAAACTATCGAACATGTCACAGGAGGCTGCCCCGCTTTGGCTACGGGAATGTATTTGGGAAGGCACAACGAGGTGGCGAAAATCATCCATAGAGAATTGGCACTTAACTTAGGACTCATTACTAGTCCACCGCTCTTCTATAAATATACACCTCAAGCTGTTTTAGAAGACGAGGAAACATTTCTTTACTGGGATAGACCAATACAGTCTGATAGAACCTTGGATCACAACCGCCCTGACATCCTGGCGATCAAAAAGAAAGACAAGAAAGCCACTATTATTGATATTGGATGCCCCCTAACCAGCAACCTGCAGAAAACGGAGGTGGAAAAGAGAAACAAATATCAGAATTTGGCTATAGAACTTAAACACGTGTGGAGATTAGAGGAGGTTCGAATTATCCCGATCATAATTTCGGCTACAGGCGTGGTGACGAAGAAGTTCTTGAATTATTTGGAGAAACTTAATCTACCTAGAGGCCTCGCGAAGATTATCCAGAGGACGGTGATTCTCCAGACATGCCATATTACCAGAAAGTTTCTGAACGATGAAGGATAGAAAATCGAAATATCCACCGGATTAATGGGACGTGATGAATTTCATCCCCGTTAACCGAGCCGATCCCCAACAGCAATGGGCCCGGGACAGGCCCGGGTCCCCACAGAGCCGAACCCCAACGGCGCGCGCGAGGGGTCGGTGAATTTTTTCCGGCTCCGGCCGAGAAAGTGCACGGCTTAAGTCCATAATAATAATAATTTTATTTCATCCACAAAGATCAATTACATGACATTGGATAAGTCAGATAATATAACAAACATACAAAAATTTAACTAACAAACATTTAAATGTATAAACGTTAAATCAAAATTACACAAATATAAAACAAAATAATTATGTAATAGCTTGATAGTAAATTATAATATTCAGATATGTCATAAAAACATTTAGTTACAAGATAAACTTTAACTTTTATTTTAAATACATTAAAATTTTTTCTTCCTTAATGTCAAGAGGCAAGTTGTTCATAAACTTTACACCCATATATGAAGGTGACTTTTCATACAAACTAGTGCTATGGTGTGATATTCTAAGAAGATTACCATGTCTAGTTTCATAATTGTGTGCGTCCGAATTGCTTGCAAATAAACTAATATTTTTGGCAGTTTTAGAATACATTTATATATGTAAATACAAGGAAATGTTAATAATTTATATTTTATAAAGTACAATTTGCAAGAGTCAGTTTGTGTAATATCGAATAATAAACGAATGATTTTCTTTTGGGAAACTAGAACTCTATTGACACTGAAACTACATGCATTACCCCAAATAACAACATTGTATGATAAATGAGAATAGATTAGGGCATAATATATATTAAGAAGATGTTCAGTATCAAATATGGTTTTCATTTGTAGTAAGGCATAATAGCCACTGTTAATTTTTTTGCATATATAGTCAACATTGCTCTTCCAACTCATATCGCAGTCTATAAAAGTACCTAAGAACTTCGTACAACTTGACATCTCAATTAAAGTGTTATTTACGATAACACGAAAAGGGGTGTTATTGATTTTACGAGAACCAAATTGCATGACTACGGTTTTCTCAGCATTTACTATTAATGCATTATTATAACACCAGTTAGTAAAATCAGCAGATATAGTGTTCAGATGGGCTTGAAGTTCGACAGGACTATCTGCAACTGTTGCAAGTGTAACATCATCTGTGTATAATATTGTATAATCAGTGCTAACATAAGATGGAAGATCGTTAATAAATATAAGGAAAATAAGCGGACCAAGTATTGAGCCCTGTGGAACTCCCACATCTACATCTTGAACGTTTGAGATATTATTATTTAGTTTTACATAAATTTTTCTATGCTGAAGATATGACATTAACAACAATAAAAAGTTGTCTCGAAAACCGACAGCATACAATTTTTCTCTGATAAAATCAAGGTCTAAGCAATCAAAGGCCTTAGATAGGTCAAAGAAGAGTGCTCCTACATATTTACCCTTATCTAGACCTTTATGTATATATTCAATAGAATCATAGGTGGCGCTTTCTGTTGATTTATTTGGGCAAAATCCATTTTGGCAATTAGAAATTATATTTATATTTTTTCATATATTATCCGCTCCACTACTTTACTTAATACAGTTGGAACTGTAATTCCTCTATAGTTGTCAATGACCAGTGGGTCGTTCTTCTTAAATATTGGAGTCACAACCCCAATTTTCAAATTGTCAGGAAAAGTGCCCTTTTCAACAGCTAGATTTATGATGTAAGACATGGGTAGAGCAATTTGAGTAGATATTTAATGATTTTTGTTGATATGCAGTCAATGCCGATAGAATTAGTGTTTTTTAACTTATGTTTATAACATCGTTACCCTCAACATTTCGGAAGAAAAATATTATTGTTATTTGGGTTGGCTACTGTACACTTAGTAGAAATGTTACTCCCAAAATTACTTTGTATGGCTAATTTAGCAGTAGTACTAAAATAATTTACAAAAGTATTAGCTAGAATGTATGCTTCCTCAACAAGGCAGTCATTAATATGTAGCCTAATTGGTTTATGAATTTTACCCGTTTTTTCAACTACTAAATTCCAAACATATTTTTGTTTTTGATTTGAGCTTTTATATTCAAGTTGTTGTTGAAAAAACTATTTCTTAGTAGTGTTAATTTTTATTTCGTATTCTTTTTTGAAATTTTTATAATATTTATCGAATTCGATATTTTTTAAATTAATTTTTAGCCAAAATAGGTTCTTTAGTTTATTTCCCATATCGATGATGTCATTACTAACCCATGATTTACTATTACAATGTGTAACCGTCTTTGATATACATACATACACACACCAACCGAACCTTTCCAAACCCTCACTGGAGTTAGGCAGGGATGTGTCCTGGCACCCCTACTTTTTAATTTGTTTTCCACTGCTCTAACAATTATTGTTGACAACAAACTGACAGTCAGAGGAATAGGTCTCAGATACCGTTTTGATGGCGGTCTCTTTAACATAGGGCGCTTTAGAGCTTTCAGGAAGACACGCACACGATTCATTTGTGATCTCCAGTATGCGGATGACTGTGCACTTTTAGCCTCTACGCCGGAAGAGCTTCAAGAACTTTTAGATGTGTATGCCCAGAGCTATGATTCCTTGGGACTTAAAATCAACATTGGAAAGACTAAGTTTATGTCAACTCCTCATCAAGTGAACCAAATAGACATTACACTTAACGGAAATTCTCTTGAAGTGGTGGACCAGTTCAATTACTTAGGCAACGTTGTTAATGACAAAGCAAACATGGACAGCGAGATTCGCAATAGAATTAACGCTGCATCTAGAGCACTCTGGGGACTTAGAGAGAGAGTATTTGACAACCACGACCTTGCTTTGTCAACGAAAATGGCTGTCTACAGAGCAGTTGTCATTCCAACACTGCTATATGGATGTGAAAGCTGGGTCACTTACCGTCGTCATGTGAAAGAATTAGAACGTTTTCAGCAAAGACACCTCAGAAGTATGATGAAAATCCGTTGGTTCCATCACATATCAAACGTGGAAGTACTCAGGAGAGCAAACAGCCTTCCAATTGAGGTGCTTATTTCAAGAGCACGCCTAAGATGGGCAGGTCAGGTTCATCGTATGCATGATAACCGCCTTCCTAAATGTACACTTTATGGTGAATTGCTAAGCGGTAGAAGAAGGCGTGGCGGTCAACGAAAGAGGTTCAAAGACGCTCTCCATGAAAATCTAAAATCCTGCGGTATTGCAGACGAGCAATGGGAACAACTTGCAGCGGACAGAACTGAATGGCGAGGGGTTGTGGCCAGCTATCAAGGAAATGCTGCTGCAAGAAGGCCGAATCCAAGACCTAACCAGGTCTATGTTTGTCCTGACTGCGGTCGACATGTGCTCACCCGAATTGGCCTCTATAGCCATAGCCGTGTGCACCGTAGATGAATGGGAATTACAATAGACTACACCTTTTACTTGTTTTTTATTGTACACAATCTATCGACTGTAACATTTTTATACCCGGACTCGAGTAACGGCTAATAATAATAATAATAATAATAATAACACACACCAAGTTAAAGTATACTAGACTATATCTCGGTCATTTGTTGATCGATTTAAATCAAATTTAGTACACTTCTTGTGTTTTAGATTGTGATTAAAAAGTTATTGAAAAAATTTTTTTTTCGAAATTAAATACGCCTACTATGATCAAAAAATTTGGCAAAAATTAGGAATTTATATTAGCGATTGAGATAGGGTTTTTGTTTTTACAGAATCTTGTTCGGCATAACCTAAAACCTCTGTATATCAAATTTCGTTAAAAAGTATCCATTCCTTTACAAAAAAAATCATATCTAAGATTTCAAATTTTAAAATTATTACTTAAACAAGAATATAACAAAAATAATAAAAATGTAGTAAAGTAAAAATACCTACTACGAGTCCAATATTCCTATGTTTCCTTTGAAAGGAAATCGATTCATTGCCACCAAGCACGGTGCACAATGTGCGCTTTCGAATCAATTGAAAATAATGTCGCAAATAATTTGCGATATAATAATAATAATAATTGATTTTATTGATAGAAACCAAATATGCAAAGTAAAAATTAATAAAAAAATATAATAGTGGATCTATCAAAGGGCAGAGTTCGCTGTTACCCAGAGTATGAGGAACTACGTCTTCAATTGGAAAACGCATAATAAAATCTGATTGCAATAAGCGCCCAGCAAGGAGATTAATCCTAAAGAAAGGACTCCAGTGCAAGGCCGTTGTGCATCGCCAGCACTAGACTAGTTTCGAGCTTGTTAGCTCTCATCAGTACGACATAGGCAAACGCACAACAGTACTTCACTGGTCCGCTAGTAATCAGTTTACAGACAGGAGGTGTCCGCAACTTACCAATAGCTCCATCACACAAAAATATAAATTTAAAAGTAAATATTATATACAGGGTGTTCCACTTAAAACTCCCAACGCCAATTAGTCGAAAACTAAAAGAGGTAGTAAATTTCTGTAAATGGCAGATACTTGGTGTGATTAAATGCTATATTTCGACTTATAATAGATGCCGGCGCCTTTGACGGTTTAAGCGTCGCGACGACCGGAACAAAATTCTCGATGGCACGAGTTTGGAAAACGAAAGATACCAATAGCACTTTTAATTCTGAAGTTTTTTTATTATTACAATTTTTTTTTATTTTTCCGTTCGTTTTGAAGTTATTTGACACAAAGTTTACACTTTATTAAAATTTACCAATTTAATAAATTGTCTGTATCTACTATTCTACTACTACTATTCTCTTAACCCAAATTTTAACTATAAAAACAGTTGTCATTAGTTAAAAACAGTGTTAATTTTTTATTTTGATGTTTGTTTTCAAGTAGTTTTTTTAATTGGAAAAGAAATGGTCAATACACGAAACAAGAAAAGCTAGACATTTACGGTGAGTGTAAGCGAAATGCATGATAAGCGAAAAGTGTTTACGCACAGCGTTATCCTGATAGAAGAAAAAAGCCAGATTATAAAACAATTTTGAATTTATGTAGAAATTTAGTGAATTTTGGTGCATTTGAAAAGCCAAAACGAGAACGATCAAAACCAGTAACAAATGATTTTAACGTTGCATTGGTTCTCCAACAGACTAATGATAATCCGAAGATGTCTTTAAGATAATTTAAGAGAAATATTAATATCTCAATAACTTCTACCAGGAGAATTCTTAAGAAAAATAAATACCATCCGTACAAAACGAAACTTGTACATGCGTTAGAGCCAGGTAACCCTGAAAGGCACATTAAGTTTCTGGCAAGATTTTATTATTTATTTTACCGTGATGAAAATATCTTTAAAAAAATACTTTGGAGCAATGAAAATAGATTTTACAACAATGAAGTTGTGAATAGATATAATTTCCGTTACTGGGCACAAAAAAAATCCCCGTTGGATTATTGAAAGAGGTAACCAGCGCGTTTCTTGTATAAATGTATAGTGTGGTATACTCAATATGGTTATTTAATAGCACCCCAGTTTTACGAAGGCACTTTAAATGGTGATCATTATGGGAGTTTTCTTCAAAAAATATTACCTCAACTATTAGAAGATGTCCCGATTGAAACTAGGAGGAACATTATTTTTCAACAAGATGGGGCCCCACCTCACAATGCTCAAATTGTAACAGATTATTTAAATGTACTGTACCCCAATCGATGGATTGGGACATACAGTCCACTACAATGGCCAGCACGGTCACCGGATCTGACCCCTCTCGATTTTTTCTTTGGGGTCACTTGAAAGGCACTGTATATGCAGAGCCTATTGAGAATATGGTGGATCTCCAAAATAAAATAATTGCATCTTGTGCTGCTATAAATAAAAGAATTCTATTAAGAACTGCAGATTTTAATTAAGACGCCGGTATGACTGCTGCGTTCGGGCACGTGGAGAAAATTTTGAACAATTGCTATAAAATATTTTATTTACTTTACATTTTAGAATGAATGTTTAAAACACTTGTATATTTTTCTGTTTAAATATTTCAACGATACTGTTCTACTTATGTAAATAAAAGTCATATTCACTACCTGTCCTTTAATCTGTTGGTTTTGATAGTTAAAATTTAGTTTAACAGAATAGTCACATCCTATTAGATGCAAACAATTTATTAAATTGGCAAATTTTAATAAAGGGTATTTGCGCTTTCAATGTTGAGTAACTCCGAAACGAACGAAAAAATAAAAAAATTTCTAATAATGAAAAAACTTCAGGATTAAAAGTACTATTGGTATCTTTTGTTTTCCAAACTCCTGCATCAAAAATTTTGCTCCGGTCGTCGCGACGCCTAAACCGTCAAAGGCGCCGGCACCTATTATAAGTCGAAATATCGCACTTGATCACACCAATTATCTGCCATTTACAGAAATTTACTACCTATTTCAGTTTTCGAGTAATTGACGTAGGGAATTTTAAGTGGAACACCCTGTATAATCTTTCCTACATTGATTCTTATACATGTTTCAATTCTCTTCTTATTATTTTTAACAACATTTCTTAATTCTTCAACTGTTACTGCATTACATGCTTCTCTAATTCTGTCACATAGTTCCGCTCTATTTCGTGACCTATTTTTATAGACTTTATTTTTTATGGTACTCCAAAAATAAAAATCCATAGGGGTGACCTCTGGTGATCAAGATGATCACGCAATTAAAGGACTATTCCAACGCATAGGGAAGTTGTTATTTAGCCAATTTTTTTTAACTACTACTGCATTATGAATGGAAGCCCCATCTAGTTGGAAAAAGAGGTTTTGTTGTACGGTTAAAGGTAAATTTTGATCGGCATCTCGAAATTCATGTATTAAAAAATGTAGGAATCTCACACTATTTAATGTGTCATCAAAGAAAATGGTCCAATCAAGATCTCATTTAAAATTCCACACCAGACATTTACTTTTTCGGAGTATTGCCGTTTACAATTTATAACCCAGTGTAGGTTTACCGTTGACCAATACCTTGAGTTTTGCAATGAGACCACGTCATTTGTTGTAAAAGTAGCCTCATCACTGAAAATAATTTGTGAAATTTAAAAACAAATCCTGTGCCCAGAAGCAATATTCCAATCTCCTTTCCGCGTCTCCTTCTTCCATAGTGTGGAAAAACTTGGGCTTATACAGTTTTAAATTATGACGTATAAGGCACCTCCAAATTTCTACATCTACATTAAAGTTTAGAGATATATCTCTGACACTAACACGTGGTTCAACATTAACAGCATCTAATATTACTTTATCCAATGGATCATCGGCAACGTTGTACTTTTTGGCCCTAAGTTTGGATACATCTCCAGTTCTATTAAATATTCTATTAATTGAACCAACTGTAGTGTAGTGAATCTGTGGGCGTTCTGGATGTCTCAAATTGAAGATACTGGCTGCATTTTAATAGGAGTGCACACTGTCACCAACAATCCAGTAATTCTTAATATTTCAATTTTATCAGCAATACTTAATTGTCAAATACATTCTAAAGCATTCCATGTTAACAAAGATATTGGTATGCCGAGGTTTTAAAAAATTAGCTACCAATGTTTAAATATTCATTTCACAATAATGTTTTGGATGAAAAATTTGTCCTAATGTTTAATTAGCGTCATTATTACACGACTACCAAGTTTTGTAAATATCCGACAATAAGTAACTCGAATAGTAGGATGAAATCCATTCATTAGGAACTTTTTGGGATTGGAATTTGGGCGCCACCTTTCTAAGATGCCGGCGCGAGCGGTGGTCACTAGAACTGGCAAACTTAGAATCACGTTTAGGCTCCCCCAAGTCTACATCCCTGCCAAGTTTCAAAACTCCTCAACCTTTTGCACCAAAACACCTTTTTTATGTATCTAATGACATAATCAAAACGTTATTTGACAAAATCAGCTTGTGTCACTTACTTGATATAATATTATCCGAATGTATTTTAACAAACTTGTCCCTGTCCCATCTGGATTGCTCGTGGAAAACTCCAAGGGCATGCATCAACTCATGGATAGCTCTTCCTTCTGTACCAAGACAATTAGGTCCTTTATGATCTGGTGGTTGTAAACTTACTATCTGGGCACCACCATATCGTCCTACGAAGGACCAACACCCTTTGGGATATTTTATAGGCCATATTAGCACGTAGTCCTTGCTTTTGCCGTTCCACGGAACAAACCTCACACATGTCATAAAGTTTATGATCCGAATGGCTTTGATAATTGTTGCTAACTCGGAAGGCTCTAAAAGTGAGACATTTTTGTGTATTTTACTGATGAATAATAAATAAACATGGTAATAATAGCGCATCAAGGGTCAATCAAAGAAACGCATATTGGTATCTTATAAATAAACTGCAACCTATTTTGCGAGCATTGTGATTAAGTTTAGAAGAAGTGGTACATGAAAAGTTACTTGAGAATACGATAACATTCATTTTGATTCAAATCGACTTACCATACAAAGGACTTATGACGTACGGTACTGTCCCGTTTACCCACAACTTGTGAGGAAAAACGTCCCATCTGATGCCCACTCTCCAGTAGTTGTAAAATTCATTTGTCAGAGCCATATCGCCCTCAAAAAGACCGGGAGATTCTTCTGGGTCGAAAAGATCCTCGTCTAGGTCTGCTGTTGTGTTACTAACTTAAATAAAATAATTTGAATTTGAGACAATATCTCCTATGTTAGACAATGGAGAAAATAGGGAAATATGATCAGCTGGATAAAGATGGAAATATAATAGAGAAGAGCGAGGAAGCTAAAGCAAGGTGGTCACCGAACGTAATCGAGAAAACAATACTATAAATATTATGTATCTAATTTCAATAAAAGTTATTTCACTGAAATTAAATTCTCGCAGGCCTGCATCATGTATTGTACTATCATTATTATATAGAAATTTTTTTGGTTCTTCGATAAACTCACTATCAGGGAACTTATCAATAATATTCTTAGCAATATTTGCAAAGGAATTATTGAAATCATCAGGACTTATGATTAAATCGAGATTCGCCACTGAGAATTGCCCAGCTAGATCTACGGATCTAACCCCATTGGATTATTTTTAAGAGGGTTACTTTAAATCCAAAGCTTATTTTAATAGATCGAACAATGTTGAGAATTTAAGAGACTTAATTAGTGACGAAATTTGATGAAT
This sequence comes from Leptura quadrifasciata, assembly GCA_963675555.1. Classification (NCBI taxonomy): domain Eukaryota; kingdom Metazoa; phylum Arthropoda; class Insecta; order Coleoptera; family Cerambycidae; genus Leptura; species Leptura quadrifasciata. The sequence continues at coordinate 214,256,434 of OY776673.1, forward strand.
TGGATCCGAAACTAATAACTAACATTTAATTTAATTATTTTTTATTGTATTCATTAATAGATAAATTCGTCATGCAATATACCATAGACGCGTACTGTATGCAGAAACTTGTGCTCTAAAATGACATTATTAAAAGTGGGGTTGCCGTTTAAAAAAATTGCCTATGACGTCATAAGTTTTTAAAAAACCTTTCTGAAAAAAATTTACATATATAAATTGAGAAATGCATATAAAAGTAGACGTTCTGAGATTTTTTTGTGTCCCTTACTTTGTGACGATTTTAAGGAATTTTCTCCAACTTTTACGTGCTCACCAGTGAGATCAGATTTTAACGTAAAGTTTTTAATAACCGTAATAGCTTCAAAAACATGTAAAAAATCCTAACTCAAGCCCTATGCACACCGTCACACAACACTTTCTTTGACAGTGAACACAGTACATAGTTTAGATGTTAAATAACAATAATATGTAAATGTTTGATATAATTGACTTTTCTTATTATTGAGTTAACAAAAAAATTTTATTCATTTTTATGGGTCCCTTAATATATGTCTATGAAGAATTTTTGTTTTATTTTGAGGTCCTTCAATTAATGTTAGAATTGAGCCGAATAATTTTGTAAGACCCTGTATATCACAATATTGTTAATTTACTGCCGATCAGGATTATACACGAGATTTTTTTTCCTACCGTAGCTATGGTAATCGCCGCAAAACATAAAATTTTATTCTAACAACTACTTAGCTTACTAACCTACATAACTGAATGCGAAAAAGCGAAGAGTACATAAGTACTAACTAATGAATAAAATACATTTGGAGATTGTTAAAAAAGGTCCTCTAAAAACATTTGTTTTATGTATGGAAGTACTTAAATAAAAGCAGAGTTAATAAAAAATTCAAAAATATTAACGCATTTTTTTACCCAAATTTCATTGGCGTAAAATCAACTAACCATGATCAGGAACAGGGGGGTGGATAACATCAGGGACACGGGGAAGTATAAACCTAGCATATCCACAATACTGCAAACAACTTAACACTAGAACACACCATGACTTGTGCATCTTCCGACCCGCATGAGGAAACTGACACACTAAGACTTAAGACCATCAACACTTTCTTCGTTCCGTGTACCACTTAAATAGACCGTTCTTCTGTCATGAACTAATATTATTAACTGTCCACATTGCAATAATAGGCGACTGAGAGGAATTCACGACAAATTCTTTCTTACAACTAAAATAACGTTGGTTTCGGCGTGGGTCATAATGCGAGCGTATTTATTTATTTAATGCATTCTTTTGTAAACTTACTACACATATAATATTTGACTAGTAGTTCTAGTGAGTTGTCTTAATAAATTGTATAAACGTATTTCATTTTCTTCTATTCCACAGATTGGTTGTAGTAGGTTTTTATTTTCTGTAGATAATAAGAAATAATGAAATTCTTTCTTGAAGGATTAAAAATTATTTGCGCTAGCGAGCGAGTATTTCGTGACATGCGACATGGTCGCTAGAATGAATTGTGGATTTGCATATGTTGCAAGGTCTGTGGATTGTTGGTTCAGCTAGCCAGTCGGCAAGGTCACAGAATACGGAGGATAAAGGGGTTGTCTCTGGGATAAAGTTATTTATAGGATGACTAGTAACTAGTGCTATTAGTGTAACGACTTATGGTCGGAGAGACTGAAATATTAAACGCTGACTGACAATATTCGAATAAACAGTTGCTAAATATAGAGTAATATACTGAGTGATGCTTAAGACATATAACTAATTGCTTAACTCACCGGGTACTGAATCGATCGATATAGAGAAAAGTACGTATCAGAAATTTTTGAAAATTTAGATATTACTAATGTCGGTGTGGCCAATCCAACTAAAATAATTACAAGCAGCTGGCACTTCCGCTTATACCGGAAGTCGATACCAACTTGCTTATTTCAAATGGAACACCCTATACATTTTAAGGGTTTTCGAAAAGAGCGTAAAATTCTAAGTCGAAGATATGTAGCATATCCTATACCTAACCGTTATAACTTTCTTCGTGTAAAAGATCCTCTTTTGCTTCTTGTCACATAAAGAGAACACAAGGAGAGCTACGTTCTACAACTGAAATAAATTCAATAATATCATACCAAGTGTTCCGTTTTTCGCGTTACATTTTATCAACTTCAAACCGCGAAAACTTGTTTAGGTCAAATGGAACATTCTGTATTTTTTTACGTGAAGTTGTGTAAAATTGAATTCCCTTTTTTCTGATATTAGCATTGTGGGGATTAAAGTTACAACTTTTTGAAATATTTGCGATTTTATTAGAAATTCATGAATTGTTGTAATCATTTCATCAAAATGGCCATGATTAGAAACAATCAGTCATTATCTTATGTCAAAAAATGCCAACACGTTTAAATTATATCAACGAAAACTTTTTAAATTTGTTTATTATTTATGGAGAATGTGATAAAGTAATATCAAGAACCGTTGCACCTGTCAAATTTTCTATAAAATGTCAAATATCTCTGAAACGGCTAGGTTTAGGTATAGGATATGCTACATATCTTCGACTCAGAATTTTATGCTCTTTTCGAAAACCCTAAAACATATAGGGTGTTCCATTTGAAATAAGCAAGTTGGTATCGACTTCCGGTATAAGCGGAAGTGCCAGCTGCTTGTAATTATTTTAGTTGGATTGGCCACACCGACATTAGTAATATCTAAATTTTCAAAAAAATTTTATGCTTACTTTTCTCCATATCGATCGATTCAGTTCCCGGTGAGACACCCTGTATATATAATGAATGACAAGTAGACGGAATACACCTAATACACTTGCGTAGGATACAAGATCTGTGAATTTTTTTCTTGGTGTTTACCTTATGAAATGCTGAAATTTGTTAGCCCCATTAGATCATTCATTATAATGCTTCAAAGTAATCTTCTACTTTTTGATAATGTAACAATAAAATTGAAGCAATGTTAACTTCTAATTTAATTTAATAACTCATGTGACTAATGTTACTGCCGTTATGTTTTATGTTTGCACTTTGCGAAGTTGAGAGAAAACTTAATTCGATATTTTAATACCTACTACTTGATATTAATGAAGAGATATTTTAGCCAGTAGTTTACCAAACGCCTACTTAATTTATGTGTTTACATGCAAATTTATTGATTCGACACTGAAACAGTACCGTAGTTAGAAATTTAAAGAAGTAAACAATTGTGGATTAATTTTATCTGAAATAAAATCAGAGAAACATTCACATTTTAGGATTTTTCACTTAATGTCTCAGATATTGAAGCCTTGTTAACGACGTCCACGAGCTTACAACACGATACCAAATAATATTAAGAACATATTTTCTTTATATAGCGCAAAAGTCAAAATTAAACAATACGTTCTAGAAGCACCTAGGGATGTAATAGATGAAATCAACAATCTTAAACAGTATCTCAATGCATTATTTTAGGTATCCGTTCCATTTTAGATGTCAAATTAAACGGTGTATTCTTTTGTCTACAAAATTATTGATTTATATTTATGACTTCAAATCAAATCAAATTTATTTATCATTTGGTGTGAACATAGGTTTAACAGATATATCATCAAAAGAACCAAAAGAAATATTATAATCTAAATCTAAATCTGTCTGTATATTTAATAGTTACGGGTATATACACTCTAGGCTAGAAACCTGTGTGTGTATACTGTACATATCGCATAGATATTATCTTTTAACAATATGTTTTATGAATGAAATAATATAATTTTATATAAATATTCTAAGCATTAACAAGAATTCGAATAAAAGCAGATTTATTTTCCTCAATAAATGTGTTTAACCTCTTGGAAAACAACTTGATATTGTTAATTTTTTTTATCGTGATTGGGAGGAGGTTGTAAAATTTAGGGCCATAGTAAATAATTGATCTTTGGATGGTTGAGCGTGATATTTGGGGTAGATTGAAATTTAAATTTATTTTATTGCGGGTGCTGTAATCATGATTGACCGTGGTGTGTAATAAACTTTTATTTCTAAAAGTAAAAATGAGGACACTTTTCACATACAACATATCAATGTCAAAAACTTTGAATTCATTAAATAATAGATCGGAAGGGTATTGTTTGTTTCTTTTAAAAATTACTTAATTAATTAATTAAATATTTCTGCGAAATTTTTAAGGGTTCTAAATTAGAGCGATAAGTTCCTCCCCATATTGTTATCCCGTAGCGGATTATAGACTGGGCCAAGGCATAATACAATGTTTTTAATATGTAATTAGGCATTATATTTCGGAGATGGTAGAATTTATATATTAATTTTCGTATTTTATTGTTTAAGTTATTTATTTGCTCATTCCATTTTATATTTTTGTCTATAGTGATTCCCAAATATTTTATGCTATCTGTTGCTTTTAACTCACCAGTACAGTCGCAATTGGTTTTATTTTGTAAGAGACAATTAACAGTATGTAATTTTAATGTATTAATATTGGGCGAATTTCTATCATAAATGCTGAAACATATAAATTTTGTTTTATCAAGATTAATTGTTAATAAATTTTCTGAGAGCCATTGCTGCAATGTTGCGAATTCAGTTACGGTTTCTTCCATAGCATTTTGCTAGATATCTCCTTCAACCAGAAGAACAGTGTCATCGGCATATGCAATAATTTTACTATTGATGTTTAGAAATAGCATTTCATTGACGTAAATGATGAATAGGAGCGGTCCAAGGACAGTCCCTTGAGGTATGCCCATGTTTATTTCCCTTAAAGAACTATTTTGATTTCGAATTTTTACACATTGTCTCCTGGATTTGAGATAACTAGCAAATAGTTTATTAGGTACACCTCTAATACCATAATTATCCAGTTTCTCTATTAATTGACTATGTGACACAGTATCAAAGGCCTTGACCAAGTCTAAAAATACCGCTATTTGTTTTTCATTACTTTCAATTGACTTATATAATGTTTGGGTGACCTCGTTGCATCTTCTGTACTTTTTTTATCTTGAAAACCATACTGCTTATTAGATAATATTTTGTTATAGTTTAAGTGTTCCACCAATCTACTCTTGATACACATTTCCAAGATTTTCAATACCCTCCAACTTTAATTTCAGGTTTAAATTTTTATGATTAATAATAAATTGAATTAAATTATAACATTATACTTTTTCTGTTTCTATTGTTATATAAACTTTAAGAATATTATATATTGTTTTAGATTGTTCTCTATCTTCATGCACAGTGCTTGTTCTGCACTTCTATGAAGTAGCTAGTTTATTTACAAATCTATATTAGTATTTTACGTATTTACTCTGTAATCATAAAATTACTTTCCTTCGTAAATAAACTTATTATTATTATTAATAGTTCGTTTTGGAATTTCTTAAGTAGACCATATTTTCCACGGCCCCTTTTTCTCCTTCACATTCTTTTATATTTTTATACACTCTTAAAACCATTCTTGAGTCTATGGGTGTAAATATTGTGCAGAAACTTTCTTTGTAATTTGCGAACCATAACCATCCACCACATCTTCCTGACATTCTCTGCTGGTGCTTGGTTGTGGATCTACCCAGGGCCTAAACAATAATATTTTACCATACTCATATTTTAATGAGGTCGTAAAGTTTTTGCTGCGTTTTTTGAGTGCCGAGAAGCGCTGGTCTCGACTATACATATATTGTTAGGAACAATAGGCGGAGACTTTAGAGAAATAGCGACGTCAGCAAAATTAAGAGAATTAGCGATTTGCCTGGATGGGCGCGTATCTACTGTCTACACTCTATACTATTATACAGAACCCTTGCGCTCTAGAGACTAGTTCAATGTTGAAGAGATAAACTAGTATTTTTTTCATATTATATTAATACCCAGCTTTAATTAATTTCACATTACGCTACGCTCAGTTACACAAATGCAAATAAATATTATGTCAAGATATTTGTGTGTGGTAATATGTATATACTTAACATGATTAAATCATAACGCAGCAAATAGTGCAGAAAAATAGTTATTATTTAATATGACAGCATGTCATTGAGGGTATTCTTAAAAGCCAATTATAATACATTTACTTAACGTCGGCCTATTTCCGCTACTGAGGCCTAACATCGACGCCTGTAGACGAGCTACCCCCAACCAGGAATTTTGCCGAACCTTTTCCCTTAAGAAGAACAGGGATCTTTTACTTGCCTAACAATTAATAGACAAGGGACCGACGGCTTTACGTCCCCTCCGAAGGATGGTATATCCCCTATACAATCCTCGCCTAAAGTTGTATAGCTTCTGCGCATACACTGATATACAAGCCGCTGGAAGATGTGTGAGGCGAGGACGCGGTCTTCGTTAGAACGGTCACCCATCCAACTATTAACCGCGCCTTACTTTGCTTTACATCGCATATCGAAGTATGTACATAGTAAAGGCGCACCCACGCTCGTCCCTAAAAGCCGCTTTACAGTCTACAACTTTCTTGCAAGCAAGATGTTGCAGTGGCAATTTTTTGCAGGTAATGTTTCTTGACGGTACGTTTCACAGTCGGTAATTTCTGTAATTGCAATAATATTGGGCAAGATTTGTTAATTTTGTAAAAATAAATTGCACTTTGTCTAACAAATTAAATAATAATCCTAACTTATTCTGCTCGTTTTAGTCGCTGAGAATATTCATATGAATACGCTTTTCTACTTTTATAATATTTTAATCGGGTCACGCGACATGAAGTAATATTCTAGTACTGCTGGTAATTTTTTGTTTGTATTGGTAACATGGAAAACACTAAATTATCCACCAGACTTACACATAAGTTGCAAGAAAAATCGAGCAGAACCGATTAGCTGCAAGATGTTGAAATGTGCAAGTAAATTGTCAAATTAATGTGATCAGCTGGTTCTCAATTGCGCATGCCTCTGATCAAGATTTCTTGAAATTGCAAGAAAATTGCAGACTGTAAAGCGGCTTTTACTGATCTAAAGCATTTACGTTTACAGATAATATTTTCATTTTTTGATGGTCGCCCGTATGAAATCACATCGACAAATTTTAATGAATACCTACTCACATCGCTAATGGTAAAACTTTGTTATTTACTCCATTACATAATTTTTGTCACTTTTGAAGAGATGAGTGATTTTCGCCTATACGGCAGTCAGTGTCAAATTTTATATCAAAATATAGGTGAGGATAGAATTTTTGTAGCATGGAAATGGAATGAATTTAATTTTTATAAAATTATTTGTTAAAAGCTTATTATCAAACTAATCTAAGACAAATATTTTTATTTTCAAACCTGACCAAACGTTATCATGTTAATACGAAACCAATTTTATTAAATGTATCCAAAGGAAGAAGATACGGCTCTGCACACAAGGAAAGTTTATTAGGTAGCACTTAAATATTATTACAGGTATATCCTTTTAATTTTATAATTCATCATTTGCAAGATAGGTGGTAATTTCTGATCTTAATATTCCACAGTAACCTATATATCTTAAATATTAGTGGCCCACATAAAAAAATTTAATTTAAAATTTTGATGATCAACCAATTGAAAACAGTTAGATTCATGATTAATTTATGAACTTATTGGCACAGTATTTTTTCTTAGCCGGTCACTTCGTGTAGGTAGCATATAGATATGTGCGTCTGAAACTACTGAATTACATTAAAAAATAGTTCGTGAATTTTTATTTATTGGGGCGTTTATGCCTTTTCTAAGTGTAAATAAATCTGATGTATTATAAGCGACAAGCTAGCGTATTCCATAGTATTTTACCAACATTCAACTAGAATTTTGTAAGTCTGTTAATTTGACGATATCTGCCATGCGGACCGAGAGAATTCGTCCGCGGGATATGGTTTACCTAGAATTTATGAAAGCGGGAATGTTTCTTTATTTCAATGATCAACAAGCTTCGAGTTAATTTTTCATTAATTCCAGTGACGTTACAATTACAAAAATACAACTGTCCGACCGGGGTTGTACGTGTCTGTCGCTTTAATTTCGGATATTTTAACTTACAAAGTGACCAATATCATCCTAATTTTTGAATTATTTATTATGTACCTAGGATCATGAAAGTAAGGCAGAACTGCTCTAAATGTGAATTATTGTTTTTTTTGTACTGAAAATACTTCTGGGTGCGTATTGGGAACCGTCTACTGAGAAATGGAACAACATGTGACAGATTTATCTGCAGGCCAGCACCAGCGGAGAATGAAGGAATACCAGATACACTTCAGTCAGCTCCAACGTCATTGGTAGGTTGTTATGGTGCATTCGTATAATTTATTGTCAGTTATGGACTGTATGTTACGAAGGCGTAGAAAGGCCACTCTATTATTTTTATTGAAATTCCGACTTTAAACTCGGAATTCCTACTTTGAACTCGAAATCTAATCTAGCCTAACTTAAACTAACCTAATTAAAAACATCGGTAGTAGTACCTATATACAAAAAAGGAGACAAGTCTGAAATAAACAGTTATGGACCTATATCGGTAAAGAAGAATATAGCAAAACTTCTGGAATATAGTGTAAAATCTAGATAGATTGAACATCTAATCTATAACAAAATTTTATCAGACAAACAATATAATTTTGTTGAAGGTAAAAGTACAGAAAATGCTGTACATGCGGTAACAAAAACTATACAACTCCTTTGACGATAATAAGAAAATAATTTGTATTTCTCCAGATTTAGCCAAAAAATACTCCTGAACAAATTGGAACTTTATGGTACATTTATTATAATTAACTGGTACAGAACAGTTGCCTAGCCAGGATCTGCCCCGGGGCCGATCGTGCAACCACCGCGCTGACGCGATGGCGGATTGCAGGATCGGGCGGGAAAGTCTGGGTCGGCGAAAACAATAATTGAGAACAACTAAATCTAAACTCCTTTTGTACAATGGACAAATAAAAAATAGGTAATACAATTTAAAAAATTTAAAAAAAAAACAGATTTAACTAAACTAAAAACTACACTACATTTAGGGAACTCTCGCACAAGACACTTTTTAATTTCGTAGTTGACGCTAACACCTCAAATTAAAGCGAGGAGCCTTCCGCGAGGTTCGTTTTTTAACTTTATACGATCTATTGGAGCCGAGATGACAGTTTTGCGACGCAACGGAAACGCGCGCGTTATTCGCAACTTCGGGGGTTCCCCAAGGATCTGTTCTTGGTCCCCTGCTATTCAACATATTTATTAACGATATCGTCATAGATTTAGATGTGAATTGTTTTCTATATGCTGATGACTTAAAAATATTTGACGTAGTTAGGAATGTTGAGGACTGTGAAAAAATTCAGTACAATTTGGACAAAATTTCTAACTGGTGTCTATTAAATAAATTACCACTTAATCCTCAAAAATGTAAGGTAATGTCTTACACATTAAAATCTAACACTCTAATTTTCAATTATTCTCTAGAAGGTACAACTCTTGAACATCCTAATATTTTTCGAGATCTTGGAGTCACTTTTGATAAGAAACTGTCATTCAGTAATCATATTGAGACCTTAAGCTATATTTTTGCGCATTAGACGCGATAAGCGGTGCCATTCGAGCGAATAAGTCATGACGTCACGCTTAAAGCCACTTGCAGCGGTATCGCGCGCTTTCAGGAGTACGCTAGTAAATTACGTCACGCTTCAAGGCGCTTAAAGACATTAGTGTAAGCCGCGAGATCGCAAAAATTTAACTTTAATTTGTGAAGCAAACAAATCACATGGCTTTATAGCACGTAATAGCAGGGATTTGGCGGATATTAACACGATTAAATGCTATATAATTGTTTTGTTAGATCAAAACTTGAATATGCTGTAATTATATGGTATCCGCATTATAATGTTCACATTGATAACCTCGAACGTGTTCAGCGCAGACTTCTTAAACTGTTGTGTTTTAAATCTGACGGCATGTACCCGCCTATAGGCGTACCTCAAAATGCACTGCTTGAAAGGCTTTCAATGGTGAGTCTTATTCAGAGGCGTGAGTATCACTCACAAGTACTTCTGTTTAAAATCATTCACAATAAAATTGACTGTCCACATATTGTAGCGAAATTAAACTTTCATGTCCCTAGAATAACTGCAGGGGATAACATAACTTTCTATCTCCCCACAGCGCGTACAAATGTTCTTCAATATTCACCCATATTTATACAATGTGTAATAATTGTACCCTAGTGGGAAGTCGGTTAGATATATTTTCTTGCAGCCTTAATAATGTAAAGGAGTTGTACTTGGAATGATTGTATTGTTTTTTTCTTTGTCTACTTATAGATTTGATATTGTAGTGATATATAGCTGTTTTTCTATACTTACCTATATGTTATTATTAACACTTATATTCTTCATCACTTTCTTACCATGTTATTTATAGTTATTGTTTATTTTTTTATCATACCCTCCTGTTCTGTAATTGGGTATTACCTATAGAACAGTGTAATTGAAATCAATAAATAAATAAATAATCTAGAATTTGGATATTTTCTCAACGCTAATACTTCAATCTACATATCTAATATGCGAGAAAAAGTAATAGTAACGAAATATATTATGAATAAAAAGTTATTACTATTACTCTCGGAAATAAAATAATTTTTCAGATGTGCATGGCCGTTACCTTCTTCTCATTAGCACTAAAGCGACGTAAATTGTAAGCAATCTCAATCATCTATAATCTAAAAAATCCTACATAGGTGAACATTTCAAATAACAAATTATTTGCCTGAATCATTTGTAACCAGATATACATTGTAGGCACCTCTGACGGATGTTGATCAAACTACCGACACCTAGTGGTGAGTAGCTCAATTAAATGTGAAATTAAAAATAAATATCTTTATTTTTTTAATTCCTGTATGTAAAGCACGGTGTGGTTAAGATATTTGTATAGTGAATATGACCAGAATTGAAACCGTATAAAAACTAAAAGGCGGCAAAAACAGAAGGCAGCTCTTTATTGTTTTTCTTATGACAAGCATTTCTGTTTACCTCCGCAACAGATGCAGACTGTTTTTGCCGGTTTTAAGTTTTTATACGGTTTCAATTCTGGCCGTATTCACTATACGTGGTGTAGCCAGGTAAAATACACTACCGTTGGGATAAGTTCTGGGAACATTAAAACTGATTTTTGACAGCAATTGTGGCGCATCAATAGTGTTGTTAATTAGTATATTAGGTGATGCGACAAGACCTGTACGAATGGCTTCGTAAGTGTTTAGTTGTGTGTAATGCAGGAGATGGTAGGACAAATAAAGTCTCGTCGTTACTTATGCATAGAAATACAGTTTACATGCATACAATAGTTAATGCTCTGTAGATTTGTTTTATTTATATTTAAAGAGCCTTTTAGTTCATTATTTTTTGTCTTAGTTTTGCCGTTTATTTGTGTATATATGCAACACTACATGCATCAAAGGAAATCCGTCTATCTATGCCTAGTAATGGGGAACATTTTCTTTTATTTTATCCACCAGAGTGCACCAGCTGTACTAGGTTGTTTGTCCGTCAATGTCAATACGAAAGAATATGTCTTTGAATAAACACAGTTAAAAAAAAAAGTATATACGATTGGAATTGAAACCGTATAAAAACCACTGAACTCTATTACAGTAAATGGAATGCCAATACCCACAAAAATTTCTACGTACAATTGAATATCGCGCAAATCGCACTATGAAATACGTCAGGGCCGGCCTTATTTTTATTGTGTGTTTCATATTTTTAACTTTTTTTAGAAATCGCATAAATAAATATAACAATTTATTTGCCTTGATAGTTATAAAAACAATCAAAGTTATCGTTATTCCCAAAACAATCATTTTATTTTCAATTTCTTGTAGCAAATATTGAATATGTATGATCATAAGTTCAATATATAGTTCACAAAAAACAGTCATATATTTTCTATCTCTGGGGTCGAAATATGATTTTAAAATTAATAGAAGCTAACATTGAGGACTGAAAAAAACCTATACTTTTTTTCTACGATCAATCAATAAATATATGAGTAGGTACTAGTGAATTTTTATTGAAAACTAAAATCATGCATTTTATATTCACATGTTTGAATTGACAAATGAAATGAAGAAAATTAATAATTAACTATTTTCAAATACTTGGTGTGGTATTATCATTTGAATTTCAAGATAACTTAGCTTTTTTGTTTAAGATCAAATGCCTTGATATATAAGTGATAGATTGTTTTTACTCGTTTGTTTATAAAAATATGACATACTCATGAGACAATGACAATAAAAGAATATGTAAAGGTGTTTACGTAAAACTTCCTTCTCTATTTGCAAGAGAAAATTAAAGTATAATGTCCATTTATATTTTGACTAAAAGTATGTGGTTTCATCCCCGGTAGTAGTGTACATATACCAAATGTTTACTTGCTACATTAAATAATTTTTTTGACAAAGTAACTGAATAACTAAAATTCGTAATATACTTCGTCTGAAACGTGGAAAATCTGATAAAATCTTGTACTGTACTTTTGACAAATGCAATGTAAACATGAATCAAGGGAAGCAACAATTTTCTTACTTTTTATTAAGTATTTTGCTCTGAACTCTATTGCTTTATTTTCCTTGATTTTTTTAACATCGGTCTATTTCCGTTACCAAGGGCAAGAACCAATACCAGGAGACAAGCTACCCTCAAACTGGAAATTCTAGAAGGTGAGTCAAGATTGCTGCGTTTCTCTGAAAGTCACCCATTCAAGCACTAACTGCGGCTCCTCTTGCTTTATATTTAGTATCGCAGTACAATGCCATAAAGACAGAGCTGCGCTCGTCCTTAATTGTTTTGTTATAATAGATTTCAGTGGTATCTTGCCATGGTGTGCAAAAAAATATTTAAAAATTTTAATAAATGAAACTTCTGCTTAAAAATAGCAGAACTTGGTTTTTGAATATTACAAAATGTCTCGCTAATAAAATATATAAATTAAAACAAAGTTTTTAAATAAATTATTACATAATTAAAAATATAAATTAGTTATATAATTTCAGGAAATTCTCTTTTTATTCACAAAACGCTTTGCTATATGTCAAACATTGTCATTCTGTTTGTATTTCCATAAACATTTGGCACATATTTGCATTATTTTTAACCGACTGCGCTAAGCAAAGGAGGGTAATGTGTTCCTTATTTATTTTGCATAATACACAAATAATTGAGATGCCGCACTCCATTAACTTACTAGTAATATACTTGAGTGTTCCTATTGTCAACTTTACCACGTTGGCTGACTGGACTCATATTTCACGGTTTGAACTTGCTTGTTTCATAAAATTGTAATATTAATTTATAAAAAGTATGATAACATTATGTGTTTTCAAAAAGATCTTGGAATCAGTATTGTTATCCCGAATATGTTGGATACGTATTTATATTAATACTATTTAGGTACTTAACAATTCACAAATAATAAACTTAAAAATCGCAGCAATGAAAAAATGTGAGGTTACAATATTTTGCATCCTGATATCTCGGGAAGTATATACAGCCTATTTTTAATAAAAATTCGTGTTTAAGTAGGCAAAAGTACTCATTTTAAAAGAAAAAAATCCAGAATCGGACTGTCTTGCCAATGTTTAGATGGTAGCTTATATTAATACAACAGACAAAAGTTGAGTAGGTATACATACTTAAAATAAACAAACCCGGGATTTCGCCCCGGTTCTTACAAAACAGTACCATACAAGTGCGCACCTATTGTCTTAATTAAGATACACACTGTTTATAAGTCACAAAATTATATACAAAATAACCAATATATCTCACAACTTTTCGCAAACGAAAGGATAAAATCACGAAGACCGACTCTGTAATTCGCATTCAATTTAAGAGCTACGCTTTAGAAACAAATAAAACATAAACTTGCGTCAGCGCATAACTTCCGTACACAGCTGTTTGAGTCAAGCTCCGACATATTTTTAAACTTAGATTTCCTACTGCGTCGGCGCTTGTCTGTGCATTTTAAATCGCATGATTATCACATTTTGTTTACGCGCATATGCCTATAATGGCGTCTCATTTACTGTAATAGAGTTCAGTGATAAAAACTAAAAGCCGGCAAAAACAGTCGGCATCTCTTTATTGTACATGGGCGGAGGTAAATAGAAATGCTTGTCATAACAAAATGATAAGATTTTCGGGCGTTATTATATTATCGTCTGTTTCAAATGGTCTCCAGAAAGCCATGGTAAATTAGTAAATAATTAAAATATTTTACCTTTTATACAGTAATAAATATTTATAAATATGAACAGTAACTAACTAAACTCCTACGCTTGATATTATAATAGGTATTTATGCGCTGCACTGGCACATAGACAGCACGATATTAGACTTCCACGTTCCAAGATAAAGAAACGATTTACGAGTTTTTTTGTGCTAGTAGGCCTGTCCGTTTTATTACCTTTAAACCAGTGCAGTCGTAGATAGTTCATTCAGGCTGATTACATTGCCAGTCTCGGGACTCGCCTGCACAGTTTCAACTACCGTTCGAATCTCAATACCATTGCCAAATATATAGGACAAAATATCAAGTTCAGTACGCACGGTCCTGTGCTTTAAAACTGACCAGTTTGAATTCCAATCGTATATACTTTAATTAGGATGTAAAATGAAAACTTGTACGTACCAAAGTGCTCTAGCACAGTAGGACATTTATTTCCTAATAATGACCGTTTCCGACAACTATATGATAAATCTGGTGTTTTAAAATTGTAATCTATATATCTTCATCTTAAGTGTACTAACTAAAATATTGTCATAATTGATTAATCTAGAATAAAATAGGATTTATAAACAAAAAATTCAACAAGTTCATAAATGTAATTATATATCTTTCAACCAAATCAGCTTTTTTTCCATGAACTCTATAGCACTTCTTTTTCTCAGCTCCGCTTTTAAAGTTTTAAACGATAGATACTTTAGTTCGTTCGAACAAACACAATCACTAAACAGCCAATTAATTGAGTTGAGATATTTTTCAAATTCTTGATTTCTATTAGTTGCTTACTAATCACAATCACTAAGGCTCAAGACGAACGAAAGCAGCTGATTTAATGACCAACTAACTACTGTAATACTTTTTATCAATTTGGCTCATTTCTACGAATAAGAGACTGGGGAAACTTTCGGAAATCGGGAAATTTAAAGGCTATATATATATATATATATATATATATATATATATATATATATATATATATATATATATGATAGAAGTTAAGAAAGACATTAAACCCATTAAACCGAGTACGCATAGCGTCATCTATTGGATATATTAGGAACTGGCTTGGATTATTCCTCATTCTATTTATCAATTTGACTCATTTATACGAAGAGAGATTAGGAAACTCCCAGAAATCGAAAAATTTAAACAATTTAAATCGTTTAATGTCATCCTCAATTTGTATCATATATTATATGATACAAATTGAGAATGACATTAAACCGAGTACGTATGGCATCATCTATTGGACATACTAGAAACTGGCTTGAATTGTTCCCCATTGTAGGGGTATATTCCGGGCGCCATCTACTGAATTAAATAGAAACCAAGCACTTATGAAGCCGTCGATTAACATGGCAAGTGCAGTGTGTCGGACCACCTAATATACTACACCGGGATGTATCGTATTTTTCATTGAATACCATATTTTGATATTTTGCGCAATATGGAAATGCAAATTAGCAAAATACCTCAAATTTAACAGAAATTTGTATGTTAAAATGACGTTTCACTTTAATAACTTACTGAGGATAGCAATACTAACAGTATTATGACTTGTTTAATGATTCCTCTGACACCGACGACCCTAGCATTTTTAAAATTTTTCTTTTTCATCTAATATAACACATACTTTTTATCGACAAAGTGAAACTTAAAAAACTCTGTTGCGAGATAATTGATAGTGATTATTAACGGTTTATTCCGAGTTGTTACCAGTACAATTTTATAACTATCACACAAGTATTCCATAGTTATCATACACGACAACATACGTAGGTATGGGAAATAAAAAAATTATTGAGCGCTATTGCAGTGGCAGAATATTTCAAGAAATACATTGACTTTTAAAACATATTGCTTCATTCATTAGTAAATGGAATGTCTTTATTGGGGGCGAGCATAGATGCGTCTTTACTATGTTCATACTTCGATATGCGATATAAAGCAATATTAGGCGCGGTTAGTACTTGGATGGTGACCGTTTCAAAGAAGACCGTGTCCTCGCCTCACATATCTTCCAACGGCTTGTATATCAGTGTATGCGCGGAAGCTATACAATCTTAGGCAAGGGTTGTATAGGGGATATACCATCCTTCGGAGGGGATGTAAAGCCGTCGGTCCCTTGTCTATTAAATGTTAGGCAAGTAAAAGATCCCTACTCTTCTTAAGGGAAGAGGTTCGGCAAAATTCCTGGTTGGGGGTAGCTCGTCTACAGGCGTCGGTGATAGGCCTCAGTAGCGGAAATAGACCGACGTTAAATAAATGTTAAAAAAAAAATGCCTTTATACACTACAAGTGATCACGTAGAATTGCACCAGAAATTAGAGGAAATTTTAAAGTCAATGTTAGTTATCTGGTGCCAAGAAAACAGGGCATTGAAGATTTTAGCCCCATCAAAGAATGGTCAGTATAGTGTATTGTATGAAATTAAAACAAAATGGCAACTAATCGAAACTTATTTTTAATATTTTAGTATTACTAACATGTAACTAGTTTTTTAACAAAAAAAAGCATTGGCTTTAAAAAAACAGCAGGATATTTCGATTTTACCAGAAAGAATATTTTGTTTCTAAATTATAAAAATATTTGATACATGATTTTCATTTCAGAAAATACTAGTACTCAACCAATAATTAAATACATTTTATCTATATGTCTATACTTACAATATCTCTGCTTATAACTTTAACGCATCTGTCTGGTTGCAGAGAAGCTCCTGACACAGGTATAACGGCAAATAGTATACACGTGAGGATATACAGACGACCTCAACACTGCACTGACTATACCAAATGGATGCTGTGTTATGTGGTAACCTAAATACCTTTTGATCTGATTTCATAAAAATGAAAAATGGAAGCAATGGCTAAATTAAGAAAACTACAGAGACTGTAGCCTACCTGTCAACAAAATGCATGCCACAACCATAGAGGTGCTGCTTTACCCAACTTCAGTACTTTTATGGCATCGAAGAATAAGTAAAGCCCCACTCTTACATTTTATGTTCCATGTGACAAAAACTTGAGACTTTATGTGTTACTATAAAAAGAGGTCATTTGGAGCCATATTTGCCGGCATGGTAGATCAATCGGCACAAGTGCATTATGTGGCAAATTCGTTCTGGTGTGACTCTGCTATATTATGGCTTCAATCCCCAGCATTCTGGTGGTGGGTAATGGATGTTGTCTGTGTTTTATCAAATGTGTCACCCTCTTTGTTTATATCAGGAGATCGAGCCGGCCATGAGATGGTTCCTCGTCCGGTCAATTTATCGCGGATTTTGACGTTTACATTATCTTATCTCTGCACATAGTAATAAATTTAAAATAAAGTATACTGTGAAAATAATTTAATTTATAATCTGATTGAGATGAGATAATGTCCTACAATTACAAAACGTGTGCAGTGGCATCCAAGTGTGGATTCCCACAACATCTAACTGCCACGTTTGTGCGTCAGAGAAATCTGTCTTGACAATTAGTAGTATAAAAGTTGTATTTTTCTGACTACCCCTCCTTTGATTTGTGACCATCAAATTCAAATTCACTGCTGATAAAACTCAATCCTTAATTTTCACTCTCCGCAGTGAGCATGAACATAAAAAATCCGATCCTTTTAAATTCCTAGGTGTCTACCTAGATTCCAAACTGACTTGGGAGGAACATATATTACATATTTCTCAAATAAACTCTCTAAAAATATCTTTCTCTTTCGACGTGCCAAAACAGCATCACAAAAAACTTTAATAACTGCCTACTTACGCCAGTCGTCAGGGAGTTGGGAATGCACAAAGACTGTTTTAAATCGGATAAGAAATTTTACTGTTGGAACCACTTCATTATAGTCCTCTTTTAAACATACTAATTTTTCATTCTCGCCCGCCCCTCAGAACACCCTCAATTTTGGGGCAATATTATTATATCTGTAATTTGCCATTACCAAAATGCATTGTATGCAATGCAATTAGACATACACCGAAGCCGTAGACGACAAGCCGAAAATATGCAATTTTAGTGCTTTGCGCTTGTTGCATATGCAATCCGCCTCACACGTAGCCTGCATGACTTCCGCATGTGGGTACACTTCCCTTTTGGTTCACATGTCTATAGAGTATATGTGCCAAGCGGATTGCTTTAATGATGATGTAACCGGCCAATGAGGGCTGTGCAAAAAAAAAATGCTCTACTTAGAGTGTTAGTTCAGGGTTTGGTGATCCCCCCTGTATAGTCACCGGCCATAAAATTTTATTATAGTGTGCCTGCTACGAGCCCTGAGAGTTTACGTGGAGACAGGCACACTGGCTAGCTGTTCCCGCGGGGGTCGTGGTTCGTTTTGAGGGTGATTTAGGGTAGTGGGTGGTAATAAGGAAAATCTACGAAGTAAAATACAAATAGCCAAATTTATTACACTGTAAAATATATAATAAATAAATAATATATAGGACGCAAGAGTAAAAACAATTAACTAATATTATACAAAAAAAACCCTTGGTGGTTGACGCTAAAAATAAGGTTTGCCGCCGGTCGTGATCACGTCTGGCGTGCCATATAATTCTGGGCACTTATACGTACTAGCCTAGCGTAATAATGACTTTGTTAACCACTTAGAATTATAAAAAAAAAAATTAAAAACTATACAAAACGAAGAAATGCAAGGGCTAAAATCGGTTGCGTAACCCAAATAGTGATAGCTAATATTTTAAAGCTCCACTGTTACAAATTAGCAAAAACAATAGGCAAAAATATTAGGTTATTAAAAACAATTCTGTACAAGGAAAAGAGTTCGTCCGCAGATGGTGGAAGTGAATTGAATCAACTAATATATAAAATATTCGACACTGACAACTACTTGTATAAGATGAAAATATTAAAAATGTTTCTCCAACTATGAAGTTCAGTATGAAAATATTAATTGTAAAACGATACGCTTACAGTTGGCTGCCGGTTGGTGATATCCTCGGCATGCTCCACCAATCTGGATTCCGCTCTCACTGCAAAACGAGCCCTACTTCTTAGCTGCCCCTCGTATATAGCCACAGCAAAATTGGTTGGCGATAAAGCTGATGACAGGGGTTGATTATGTGAACTGATGATAAGAATCAATGCTAAAGCTGGTTTTAAAAAGCCCTACAAAGGAGAACAAGTCTTAACACTATTTCTCGCCTGTAAAAAAAATGGATGATTTCGGGAAATAAAAATAAACTGAATATAAGAGAGAAGATAAACTTACTTGGGGGTTGTTTATCGGCTTAAAGTAGCCTTCTCGTTCTACCAGAGAGGTATAAATGACGTCGCAAAAACTTCAGCTGGAGGCGGCTCGGGGCGGCCGAAAGTAAGGAAGAAAATTCATCAAAACTGCTCCCGTGGCAAGAACAATAAAACAAACACACCAAAGAAAATTAGGTCGTTGTCACTTAAAAAAAACCTTTCCACCATAAATCCCCAAATTGGATAAGCACAAAATAGCTGCAGAGGCAAAGGTCTCTTCCTTCTATTTACGAATCGCCCAAACTGCGTACCCCGCTATCAAAATAAACGGGACTCCAATAAAAACCCAGGGAATTCAAAAAAACTTATCAGCACTGTGCCAAACTCAACGTATTTCTATAGCCGTCGCTTCTCTGTAAATATCCACTTGTTAAAATTAGATGACTAACTATACCTATAAAATCAAATGGTAATAGTATATTTCAATTATGTTGCGGGGCCATAAAATGGACCGTAACAATGAAACGCAAGGTACCTCTCATTTTATGACAGTAACGGCTCTACTATTATAAAATATTTGCAATCCAAAGAAAATGCATTAGAATAATTGCACAAATTGACTACAAGGAGTGTTGTCGAGAATACTTCATAAAATTAGGTATACTTACTTATTTTCCCATGTGTGTTCATTTTGAAATGCCTCTTGTTTATATAAAAGGGAGAATTCCAATATACAAAATATAAAGAAGTACACGATTATTCAACCATAAATAATGATAAAATTCTACCTAATTTCTCTAGATTGGCAAAAACTAGAGATGGCCATAGTTACTATATGAAATAAAATTCTTCAATGTCCTACCAGATCCGGCAAAAAATCTAAACTTTATCTCGTCCAGACATAATTTAAAACAATATTTTAAAAAATCCTTTTACAGTTTTGATGAGTTTCTTAAAAACAACTTTGTTGATTGCGCTGATTTTTCTAGATCAATTTAGCTGTGGATAATTGTATAGTATTGCGTTATTAAATGTTTCTATATTTTTTCTACTGGACTATAAACTAATTAGAAATAAATTTCATAAACTATGCCGCCAACATTTTCTTATAATAAAGTAAATAGGCACTGGTATTTGTGCAGTGTCAACAACCTCATTTAGAAACTATTGTGACTGTGCAACTGAAAAGTTCAAACAGCTTTGCCACCTAACCTAACAATAAGAATGTCATGCTTTAAAGCTAATAATGAAATTTTTCCAATATTAGCAAATTGCTTTCCTAGAAGGGTCTACAAACTCACCTGACCTTAATCCGACGGAACATTTTGCGCCTAGAATGTTATTTGCTACAAAAACTATAGGCAGCAACATTTGATAATAACATAGATTCTGCTCAAAATACTTTTAGTAAAATTTACTGTATTCCAGTGGCACTGTAACATTAACCCTCTTGTTGCCTCCAACATGGTTCCGAGATATACTAAAACACTTGAATGCACTAACCGACATGCTTCTTGCTAACTATGTAAGCATCGTCAGATGATTAATATGTTTTAATCATCTCATACACAAATACACTTCTAGACTTGTGATTCACTATCTGGAGATGATTAAACTGTTTTACTCATGCCATCATAATCGGTGATACACGTGTCGAACAGAGTGTGTATTCGAGTGCAGTGTTTAAGTGGATTTGCTGGCATTTTAAGAAGCTAATTGCAGTTAATCAGACTTGCAGAAGGTTGCAACGTTTGATGTGCTATATACAGTGAAGTAGTCTACAAGAACATCGGAGTGCTGTAATTGGCACTGGTTTGGCGAAACCAGCACCACTCTATCTAGAAACAACAAATAAAATTATGTTCTTCCCCTGATGATAACTACTTCATAAGTGAAACATGTGGTAAGGGAGAAATAATTCGGGGTTTGTAAAAACAACTTGCATTAACAATTCAAAAAAGAAAACTACTATATTTATTATAATTAAAACGAATTTAGTCAAATACAATACTATGTAAAATACAATAATTATGTCAAGTCAATTAAAAAATATTGGAACAAATATGAATGTTAAAATTAAAATATGAATAACATACGTAGTAAATGAAAAATTACTAGCAGGAATAATATATTGTAATAAGTGTAATATAAAATAAAAACAGCTACTTAATATACAACAATAATTATCTAGTAGCTTCATAACCAGGGAACAATAACTTCAGTATTTTTCCTAATGTTTCATTTGCTTCCATTTTGTAATTTTTACCCAACTCGTGTCTACAATATGGGCAAGTGTAGATTTCAGATGAAAAAGATCTCTTCAAGCAGGCCTATAAAACACAATGAAGAATAATGAATTGAAGAAAATTTCATACATCATTAACATTAGATGCATTAAAAAAAAATTATGTATTATAGTAAGGAATTATTCATTATTTAATTGGCATGTTATATACAGGGCGACAGTTGGGAACCGGATGTTTTAGCACGTATAGTACGGAGCTTAGCGTGGTTGGAGGAAGGCAAATGCGATGTTACTACCTTTGTAATGCTGTACCGTTTCAGTAACAATGAAGCAGTGGACAGTAGAGTGTCGAATGATTGCATACAACACGTTTATCCAAAAGGCGAGTCAGTGATAACTGCACAGCGGTTTTTTCGCTGTTCCGTCTCGCAACACCATCATAGAATGGGTCAATAATTTGAGAACAACTGGCAGCATAATGAAGAAAAAGTCACAAGGTTCACAACATGCTGTAAGAACCTCTGAAACATAGAACAAGTGAGTTGACCATGAATCGGGAATCGGTTAGGAAAATCTTGCACATGAATTGAAAATTCCAGCCCTACAAACTACAGATTGTTCAGCAATTAAAGAAAAGAGATTTTGACACTCATGAGGATTTCACTGCGAGAATGCAAGTGATTTTTACAGACAATTTAGGTCTGCAGCTTCTAGAAGCTCAGTTTAATTTTGATGGAGCAGTCAATAAACAGAACTTTAGAGGTACTGGGCTCCTGAAAATCCACATCACGGTGTGATGTGCCATTGATCCTACTTGCATTATTGGTCCCTATTTTTTTGAAGAGGCCAGGTGTACCGTCACTGTTAACTCTAACCGTTACGATCAGATGATTCAAATTTTTTTATATCAGAATTACGCAGAAAACAGAATGGAATGCGTGGTTTCAGCAAGATGGTGCCCTGCACTGCCAACGCATCAATGAATGTTGTTCCCAACATGTTCCTAGGAAAACTCATCTCACATTTTGGTCATGTGCCATGGCCCCCTAGGTTTTCAGACCTGTCAATTTGTGATTTATTTCTGTGGAGGTATTTGAAGAATCGTGTATATGCTCACAAGCCACGTAATTTGGACGACTTGAAGAATAACATTCGTCAGGAAATCATAAGTATTGATCGAGCGATGTGGGAACGTGTTATTATTGACAATTTCATGAAGAGGGTCGAAAACTGTATCCAACGTGACAGACATCATCTCGACGACATTATTTTCCATACTAGATAGATATCGTAAATGGTATTGTGTAAGCTTCATTCTGGTGTTAATAAAACCTTATTGCACAGAGGAAAACATGCACGGAGGATGTGCGCATGCGGTATATGTGAAATGTGGAAACTTGTGTAAAGTTATTACACAAGCGAAGGACATCTCAATATCTAGTGAATTTGAATATGCTGCGGTAGAGCTGTGCTGTAATACTAAATTAATTGTGGCGTCAATTTGCAGACCCCCACACAGTAATGTGAGGATATTTATGAACATAAAGGAGGAACTCCTGGCACTGTTTTTTTTTTTCATAAAGATACATTAATTATAATTGGTGGGGATTTCAACGTAGAAATGTATGATGATAATCCAATCAAAAGTGAACTGTTCTCTTTGATCAATTCATTCAATCTGTTCTCAATGGTTAGTGATTATACTAGAACGACAACTAATAGTAAGTCTTGTATTGATAATATTCTTTCTAATATAGGATGGCCATTTCAAATTGAAGTCGTACACTCCCTAATTTCGGATCACACTACACAAAAATGAAGCTTTTGCATATCAAAAAACATTAATAACCAACACATTTTAAAAAGAATCTGTAGTAATGATAACAAGAGTTATTTCATTAACCAATTAAAAGATTAAAATTGGGACAAAGTTTACACAGTAAATACAGAGGAAGTTGATAGGCAGTGGCACATATATATGAATATGTTTCTGGGCATATTTAATACAAGTTTTCCTCTTAAAAAAATTTCAACAAAAAATCATAATAAAGAATACACAATGCCAAACGATCTTGAGATTGTAGAATGTAACAAACAACTTGACATCCTGTATATTGCAAGTAGCGCAGATCATCGTTACTCTGAACAATATAAAGAAATGAAAAAGAGGTACAATCTTCTACTAACTCAGTCTAGATCAACAAAAATTCAATAAATTGGATAACAAATTTAAGACGTCTTGGAAAATAGTTAACGAAATAAACGGGAAAAATAATGACAACCTAGACATACTAATTAACGGGGATACACATACCATTGCAAATGATCTTAACATAGCACCTCAATTAGTCTCAAAATTAAATGCACTCACTGATTCACCTAACGTTAATTATATAGAAAGTACTATGTTACTAAGGCCTGTAGATTGTGAGCAGATCATAGAGATTGTAAAGAATTTCAAGAATAAACATAGCTACGGAGAGGACGAAGTTCCAACGAGCATATTAAAAATATACATACAATTTATAGTAGAACCTATATGTTACATTCTAAATAATTCACTTAAATATGGAATATTTCCTAAAATTTTGAAAATAGCCTTTGTTGAACCAGTTTACAAAAAAAAAGGAGGGACACAAAATTTTGAGAATTATCGTCCCATAAGCCTGCTATCACCATTTTCTAAATTATTTGAGTCAGTGGTCTGCATTCAGCTAACCGATTACATAATCGCAACTAATCTATTAAATAAAATGCAACATGTATATTTAAAAGGAAAGTGTACTCAAACAGCAACATTTCAATTCACGAAAAAAATTTTATCTGCTCTAGAAAATGATAATCTGGTTTTAGGATTATTATTAGATTTGTCAAAGGCTACGACATTGATCATGAAATTATGGTGAGTAAATTAGATCAGTATGGGGTACGAGGAAACGCACTTCAGTGATTTAGCTCAAATTTGTCGAACAGGCAACAGATGGTTTCCATTTCAAAAGCAGGGATAGAGACTAAATCGGGCTTACAACCAATTAAAATGGGTATTCCGCAGGGGAGCACCTTAGGTCCGTTATTGTTTATGATATACGTTAACGATCCTACTTAATAATATTTTAAAGTGTTACAAATCATCTTTTCCCTTGAAGCAAACCAAAAAAAGAAAAGGCAAATGCAATTAATAATTCTACACGACGTGAGTAAAGAATATCAAAACTTCAAAGAACCTTATAAATAATACAAGGAAGAGTACAAAAAGGCATTAAAATTAGAAACAATAAATCACAATACTCGAGTAATATTAAACTCAAATAATAAACAAACAACAGCCTGGACTGTCTATCATAAATCGGAATAAAACCAAAAAGAATTATGATTCGGAGATCTCACCTGAAGACTTAAATATATTTTTTGTAAAAATTGCGGACAAAATTATAAATAAAATCAGGACAATGCGGAATATCTTGAATCATTACGGAAAAACTGGGTGACTTTTTCGTTCTACTTATCACCAGTTACGGATACTGAGATCGCAAACCTAATTGACTTACTAAGTTTGTCAAAATCCAGAGATTATTATGAATTGAATAGTGACTCACTGAAATTACCAAAAGATGCACTACTAACTCAAATTGCTTATTTTATAAATAGTTGTTTTGAAAATGGTATATATCCTGATAATCTAGAAATATCCAAAGTAACTCCTATTTTCAAAAAAGGAACTAAAGATTCAGTCGAAAATTACAGACCTATATCTATAACCCCTATGCTAGCTAAATTGCTAGAATTAGCTTACAAGATCCGGTTAATGGAGTACTTTGAAAGGTAAAATTTAATAAATCCAGATCAATATGACGATAGAGGCATTAACAAACATAATAATATCGGTAACGGATGAACTTGAAAAAGGAAATATGTCAGTAAGCATATATCCAAGGCCTTTGATTGTGTCTCACATGACATACTATTATTAAAATTAGAGATGTATGGTATCAGGGGACCAGCTTTGTGTTTTATAAAAGACTACATATCAAACAGATATCAATGCGTAGAAGTAAATGATCAGAAGTCATCTCTTAAGCCACTTAATCATGGAGTGCTTCAAGGGTCCATTTTAGGTTCAATACTATTCATTCTTTATATGAATGATATTTCAGAGTTTCTTGAACCTAGATCTATTGGATATGCTGATGACGCAATCATACTATTAGTAAGTAATGACATGAGCTCTCTTATGCACGTGTCTGAGAAAATGCCTTGAAAAGTAAATGTCTACTTCAAAAATCTTAAATTATCTCTAAATGTTGAAAAAACACAAACTGTAATTTTTTATTTAAACACGCACTTAAATACCGACACACATCCTGCAAAATGTCTAGGTGTATTTCTTGATAGCAAGTTAACATGGGAGGCACATTCAGAATATTTACAAAAAAAACTATCAAGTAGTGTATATCTGTTAGAGTCTCACAAATCTCATAAATGAAAATACAATTCTGCTAGCCATTAATTCAATATTTTACAGTGTAATGTCATATGGTCTTTTATTGTGGGGTGGCTCAGCACATGTTGTGAAAATATTGTGTATCCAAAAGGTGGCGCATACAAATGCTAAATATGGTGAAAGTGTCGACCGTTATTCAAAAAGCTAGAAATACAGTAATAAATCAATATATTTGCATGTGCTGAAACATATTACCCATCGAATGAAAAAAGTTACCACATCATAAATTTCAACGAAAAATTAAGACTTTCCTAAAACAAAATGTGTTTTATGAGATCCAAGAATTTATTGACCACTTTAGACTGTCGTTTGTATTTAATTGAGAATTAGTAATAATATTTCAATGTAGTTTTGTGTACTTCAGTTAGGTGCTATCGTTGTTTTCTTTTCTTACAGTTTTATAACATGTAACATTTTATTTATATCATATTGTTATGTGCTGCCCTCTAACAGAGAGGAGGGTTGTAATTACTCCTTGGCCAGAAGGGTGGCGCCATCTGTGGGCCAACTGGCGAACCACCATTTAGTAGTGCCTAAGAAAATTATAGAGAATTCCAGTATCTCTGGAAAGTTCTACAATGATATTCTGGACATTCCAAGTGGGTATATAAAGAGGTGAAGCCAGCAGATGGGGAAACAGTACAGTTTAGTGAAGTATAAGGAACAGTTCAGTTTAGTATCCAGTACAGTAGTGTTATTACTAAGTTTTTAAAAGTACCAAGTAGTCAAACAGCGAAAAACAAGGATTTCTCAATGCACATAATGTGGGGCCATGGCCTGTGTGTTATTACTGGTAGTAAATGTTTTATACATATTTGGGCGGA
Organism: Leptura quadrifasciata; assembly: GCA_963675555.1. Taxonomy (NCBI): domain Eukaryota; kingdom Metazoa; phylum Arthropoda; class Insecta; order Coleoptera; family Cerambycidae; genus Leptura; species Leptura quadrifasciata. The sequence goes on from OY776673.1 coordinate 214,283,492, forward strand.
ATCCATAGTCTCCAAAACAATTTAAAAAACACCAATCATCAGCAAAAAATCACAAATCGAATGTCTGCAAAAAGTGGAAATACTTTTATTAAGGTTAGTGAAAGTATGGCGTATCTGTGAACAAATAGGATGCGCTCAACCCGAATGCTGTCAAACAGAACAAGCAACAATCACAGACAACGGATTTTGAACCTAGGAGGCATATTTTTTTTTTTTTGAGTTCTGCAATAATTTGTTACTGGTTAGGGAAAACAAGCATTTTTAGTGTCCCTGTATGGACAAATAGAAATTAGCTGTTTGGGTCCGTATAACTTTAAAATTTATGTTACAATGCACCCAAAAAGACAATACTTGTGCATGTTAAACTGATGTTGAAACACTTTGAACATTTATGGCCACAGGCAAGACAATGCGGTCCAAAATATGTTTTGACTGGTTCATTTACAGAGTTAAGGCATTAAACAAGTTTGACGGAAAACCGTTGATCTTAAATACTCTTAAAAATCTCAACAATTAAAGTTGCAAATGGAGCAGGAATATTATACGGCTTGTTTCAGATTATTTTAAAGTCTAGTTTACACTTCCCTTCTCATTTGAACTTTTTCAGCAAACAACTGTCTTGCTGTGTTGCTACATCCGCCACGCTATCCAGACTTGACACTATGTGATTTTTTGAGTTAAAATATTTGGAAAAATGTCAGTTTCAAATAATAAAAAGAGAACAGAACATACTGATTTAAAACAAACTACCAAAAGAAGGACAGACACCAAGGGGACTCCTTTGAACTTTATCACTTGCCAGTCAAAAGAAGATTAAACCAAGAATGGCATACAACAGAAATGCTTAGAGAAGAATATTGAATTACATTCAAGCATTTAAAGATTTACTATAAATTAGCTTTACTACTATAAGTATAAAAATACCTTGCAAATGTTGTGCTTGCATACAGTGGTCACTGGCTTGAAAACAACCTCCTGGCAGCAAATGCACATAAAAGCTTCCTCTACATTGCTCAAGAACCTCTGCTTTCCCTCCTTAAGAACTCGCCTGCATTCATCCCATAACTTCTCATTTTCACTATCTCCTGATATCAATTTCACTAAATCCGAGGAGAGTTTGTACTCTTGCAGTTTTGTCTTCTTTGGTGTACTATTGAAATAATCGGTTAGGGGCTTGGAGGAAGTCTCCAGTGACCTTTTTGAGCCACGCTTGTCCGGTGATTTTGTGTTGTTTTCCTTGTTCTTCTTTTTCCCTTGTTCTTGTGCTTCTAAATAACCAGCTGGATACTGCAAACACAATTATATTTAAATACAAATTTGACAGATCGAACGGGTACTTATTTGTGAGAAATATACACAAAAAAAAATATATTTTATTTAAATGCTCTAAAAAGTAGAAAATAAACTTTGAAGTAAATCAAACTCATCATTTTGTTACATTATATAATTTTTTTTTGTGATATAAAAGCTTGTCGCGAGATTTTCCAGTGTAAAGGAGATTGCTCGTGACAAGCTTTTATATCATTAAAAAAATTATATAACAAAATGTTGAGTTTGATTTACTTCAAAGTTTATTTTCTGCTTTCTAGAGCATTTAAATAAAAGCTTTTTTTAAAAATAGATAGATAGATAGATATGTCTTTATTAGCTCATGTAAAAGAAATTACAAAAAAACCCAGAGGGTGTAGAACATGTCACAAGATGAAAAAAAAAAGATAAAAAATGGTCATTTATATAAATTTAAAAAAAATAGTAATAACAAATAGTTAAAATAATGTATAAAGTATAACAAAGACACAGGAACATTAATTATATATTAAAAAATAACAATTAAAATTATTATAAAATTATTGTAAATACTTAAGAAGGATTTAAAGTGTACCACCAAAATACTCATCTAGCGTATAGTATGCTTTTACCAGAAGAGCGGCTCGTAACTTTGCTTTTAGATGTTTTAGGGATAGGTTTTTATATGTGTCTGGAAGTTTATTATAGACTTTTATTATGGAAAACGGTATGTTTCTTTGTACATATGTAAAGTTTGCTTTAATATTTATCAAATCGTCTTTATTTCTAGTGTTATATAAATGAACTCTATCATGGTCTGAAAACAAAGACATACTTTTTACTACAAATATTATAGCCTCATAAATATATAGGCTTATTAAGGTAAGTATCTGTTCTTTAAATATAGGTTTACAGCTAACCATTTGTTTGATATTCAGTAATCAGTATTGTAACGTGTTTACAATTTTCAGTAAACACTTTGTGGATTCCAAATAACTTGCAACAAGAATTTTCACAAACCACTGATTTATTTAATCACTAAAATTACACTAGCAAATACTTAAAAATCACACAACTAATAATAACTTAATCTAATATAATTTCACTACTTTTAAAACACTAAGCACTTTACTTTTCTTCTTAAACTTGTCAACTCTTGTCTAACCTAAAAACTCTCTTGTCTGTTTCCTTCACTGAACTGCATACTTCACTCAACTGAACTGTTCTTCTACAAACTGTTTCTGTAACCAGAACCACAGATTACCCAGAACTGTACTGGATACTAAACTGAACTGTTTATCCTTCACTAAACTGTACTGTACTCTTCTCCCATCTGCTGGCTTCACCTCTTTATATACCCACTTGGAATGTCCAGAATATCATTGTAGAACTTTCCAGAAATATACTGGAATTCTCTATAATTTTCTTAGGCACTACTAAATGGTGGTTCGCCAGTTGGCCCACAGATGGCGCCACACTTCTGGCCAGGGAGTAATTACAACTCTCCTCTCTGTTAGAGGGCAGCACATAACACTGCCCCCTCCTTAAGCCTGAACGTCCCGGTCAGGCATTTCAGATACCCCAGTATACTTTGCCAACCTGTCCAGGTGCACGATCTTCATCTTGGACTTCTTTCTACGTTGAATCCTATAAACAACGTCGTTGATCCGAGTGATGACAGAATACGGTCCTTCCCAAGGTGAGCGAGGCTTCGAGAATCCTTCTTCACTCCGCTGTGGGTTATACAGCCAAACCGAGTCCCCCACCTTGAATCCTGCTGAACTGGCATTGCGGTCATATCTAGCCTTCATTCGATCACCACTCCCTGTAGGTGACCTCTTGGCAGCCACATTCGCACAAACCTTGCAACTGCGACACCAAGCCTCTACATCCTGACAGCTATTTACCCAGTAAAATCGCTCCCGTACTCTAGCCAAAGTCTTATTTCTGCTAAAGTGCTCTCTGGATATTCCCTCGTGCACTTCCCGAAGTACTTTTGGTACTCGGCACCTGGGTATCAGCAACCGCATGGTAGCTTCTTTCCCATCCGGGCTCTCCCATGCTCTCCGTAATAGTCCATCTATAACCCTAAGGGAATCCCATTGCGCCCATAAAGCCTTCAGTCCAACACTTTTACTGGAAACGTCCTTCCATTCAGGGCGGATTCCTTTTTCTTTCGCCTTCAACATTGGTCCAATTTCATCGTCGTTCAGTTGTTCCTCTCTTAGAACTTTCTTTGACCAGTCCTTCGGAACCTCTATCTTAACTGCCTTCACTTCTGCTATATCCTGCTGCGTTTTTACATTCTCGGCATTCACTTCCTTAGGGCTCCTCTGGCGACAGTACCTCTTGACATGCCCCAATTTGCCGCAATTATAACAGCGGATTACTTTTGTCGGACCTCCAGCACTTCGCTGCTGCTTCGGCTCCTGTTTCGGCGGTTGCGGTTCCTGTTTCAGCTCCGGTCGCGAACTTAATTCGTTTAGTAATTGTGCGACCATTTTCTGTATGTCTGTTAACATAACAATCAATCTCATCTTATCAGAGCGAACTTCCTCTTTCTTTGCAGTGTTTACTTCCCCAGGATTCCGTTCTCGACACTGCCGCATCATATGTCCTGGTTTGCTGCACTGATAACACCGAATCACCTTCCTTGGCTGTCCATCGCTCTGTTCTCTTTCCTGCTTCCTTGGAGCATCTGGTTTGTTCATCAACTGGCTTATCATTTTGTGCAGGTCAGCCATCAAAGATTCCATATTTGATTTTTCTAAATGGTTCTCTTCTTCTACTTTCATGGCTCGTACTCTCGGATGTAGAGTCTCTTCATAAGCGGCCTCAACTTCGAGGGCATGGATCAAGGCTTCGCTACCAGTCTTAGCTCGAGTTAATCTAAGGACTCGCCTGATCTCCTCATCTCTTATGCCATCGATGAAAGTACCAACTGTTAATTGTTCCTGGAATTCTTTGGGTGCATCCGGGTAAGCCAGATATGTCAGTCGCTCAACAGCTGCTTCAAAATCTTGTAAACTTTCCCCAGCCTTTTGTGTGCGTGATTTGAGCTGAGTGCGGTATACTTGGGCGAGGTGTTGGTCGCCATATCTTAAATCTAGTGCAGCCTCCAAAACTTTAAAATCCCGTTGCTGCATTACTGGGATAGTCTGAAGCAACTCTGAGGCTTGACCTCTTAATGCTAGCACCAATGCCATAGCTTTGTCTTCGTTACTCCAATTGTTTGCGTATGCCGCTGCCTCAAATTGTCTTTTATAGGTTGACCAAGAAGTTTGACCATCAAAGGAAGGCGGTTGTAATCGAGGACCTGACGATGATAATACCAGTTGGCCTCCTTGTTCTCTTAACAGTCGCTTAAGTCGCTCTACCTCTCCTTCAACTGCACGAAATTTTCCTTCTATATCGGTAACTTTCCCTTCAACGCCAGTAACTTTTACTTCAACGCCAGTAACTTTTTCTTCGACACCAGTAACTTTTTCTTCGACGCCAGTAACTTTTTCTTCAACGCCAGAAACTTTTTCTTCGACTGTAGTCACTTTTCCTTCAACGTCGGTAACTTTTCCCTTAATGTCACTAATTTCTCCTTCGACGTTACCAACTTTTTGTTCAACTTTATCTACTTTTTCCTTGACTTCATTAGTGGCTGACAGGATAGCATCTTGTTGCACCTGTATAATTTTTCTCAATTCTTCCTTTTCTTCTTGACGTCTTCTTTCTTTTTCTTCTTCACGTCTCTCCTGTTCTTCTTTCTCTTCTAAACGTCGTTTTTCTTGTTCTTCTTTTTCTTTCTGACGTCGTCTTTCTTTTTCTTCTTGACGTCTTTCTTGTTCTTGTTTTTCTTCTTGGCGTCGTTTCTCTTGTTCTTCTTTTTCTGCCTGACGTTTCCTTTCTTTTTCTTCTTCGCGTCTCTCTTGTTCTTCTTTTTGGTCTAGCATCATTTTTCTAAATTGCTCGAACATGTCTTGCATTTGCTTTTCGGCAGCCATGCTTCTTGTTTCCATCCAAACAATTAACTCGAAACAGCACGAACAAGTCTTATTTAAAGTCTATATCGCTTCTCAGTTGAAACCACTTAAAAACTACACTAATTTCTAAACAGAATGTCCCAGAAATTTCCTCACACTAGCACAAATAAATCTTGTCTAATGTCTATATCACTTTCCAGTTCAATTCACTTCAATATCTCCAGTGGTTTCCAAATAGAACACTATGGAACTTCGTCGAATTCTTCAGAAATTCTGTTGCAATTCCGCTTCTGACACCAATTGTTACGTGCTTACATTTTCAGTAAACACTTTGTGGATTCCAAATAACTTGCAACAAGAATTTTCACAAACCACTGATTTATTTAATCACTAAAATTACACTAGCAAATACTTAAAAATCACACAACTAATAATAACTTAATCTAATATAATTTCACTACTTTTAAAACACTAAGCACTTTACTTTTCTTCTTAAACTTGTCAACTCTTGTCTAACCTAAAAACTCTCTTGTCTGTTTCCTTCACTGAACTGCATACTTCACTCAACTGAACTGTTCTTCTACAAACTGTTTCTGTAACCAGAACCACAGATTACCCAGAACTGTACTGGATACTAAACTGAACTGTTTATCCTTCACTAAACTGTACTGTACTCTTCTCCCATCTGCTGGCTTCACCTCTTTATATACCCACTTGGAATGTCCAGAATATCATTGTAGAACTTTCCAGAAATATACTGGAATTCTCTATAATTTTCTTAGGCACTACTAAATGGTGGTTCGCCAGTTGGCCCACAGATGGCGCCACACTTCTGGCCAGGGAGTAATTACAACTCTCCTCTCTGTTAGAGGGCAGCACATAACAGTATGTTCCTGAGACATCATTTCTGCAATACAAATATTTTGTAGATATGATTCGTGCTTCCCCAAAAGACTAAACCATATCTAAATCTCGATTCCACATAGGCATAGTATGCCATATATGCTGCCTCCGCATTAATATTTTGAGATATTACTTTTAAGACATAACAATACTTGGCGATATTAGTTGTAAGCTGGTCAGTATGGGACTTCCAATCAAGCCTAGAGTCTATCGTAATACCCAGAAAGCATATTTGAGACACAGTATTCAAGGTAGTGATACCATTTGTAAAAGTTTTATTATCATTAGACTTGCTATTTGAAAATGTTATAGCTTGTGTTTTAGCTTTGTTTAATTTTAGATTAAGTGGGGTATAATATTTTTCTAGCATGTCTAGTGCCGAGAAAACCTCTTGCTTCAAGACTATTGGATCTGGTGAGTGAATAATTAACGAACAATCATCTGCATATTGAACTGAGTATTCATCAAGGGCCATGGATAGGCCGTTAGTATATAAAATATACAATAATGGTCCCAATATTGATCCCTGTGGTACTCCTCTCTTTATTACCATACTTTGTGATTTTAATAACTCTCCATTACTATCTGTCTCTACAACATACTGCGTTGTGTTATTTAGATAAGATTTTATTATTTGCAACGTGTTACCTCTAATTCCATACTTTTCGAGCTTCTCTATTAAAACATCATTGTCCACACTATCAAATGCTTTTGATAGGTCTAAGCTTACAGCAACTGTGTGTTCTTTATTATTCAGTGAATGGATTATTTCACAAAGTGTTTGGCAACCTGCTCTAATTGTAGATTTGTTTTTTCTAAATCCATTTTGTGTGTTATGTAATATCCCATAATTTTCAAGATAATTTATTATTCTAGTATATATTATTTTCTCAAAAATTTTACTGATGTTAGAGAGTAACGCTATGGGCCTATAGTTGTTTATCACATTTTTATCACCTTTTTTATATACTGCCTTTACATCAGCAATTTTAAGGTTTTCAGGATATATACCAGTATGGCGCTTTGCCAGTTCCCATACTGCCTTGCTTTTATTAGTAGCTGTATTTATGTATGAGATGCTTGACCGGTTTTTTTGCCCAGGATATAACTTTTTTTAGTATATTACGATAGGTATTATAAGTAACAACAGATATTTCACCTTTTATTTTTTGTTTATATAACTAAACGAAATCTATAGATTTCGTTTAGATTTGCAAGATATTTTGATGCCTTTTGTGATCCATGTTTTTATTTTATTTGTTCTTTTTATTGTTTTTAATGGAAATAAAATATTTAAAATGTCTTTAATTTTATATATAAATATTTGATAGGATTTATTAGGATCTCTACAATAAAAATTTTCATTCCAATTTATATTTTGTATTTCATTCTTAAAAGTCTGTAGTTTTGCATCTGAGAATATTCTTTGTTTGCAGCCATTTTCAAAGTTTATTTTATTTTTTACAGGACATTCTATTTTAAGTAATTGAGCCTGATGGTCAGATAGAGCTGATGTAATTACCTCACCCATATGAGTATTTTCAAAATTAATAAAAATGTTATCTAGAAGTGTAGCTGAATGTTTTGATATTCTAGTTGGTTCGTTTATTTTTTGAGTCAAATTGTATGTTTGCAGCAGGGTAAAAAAAGACTGAATTTTTACATTATTAATATTAAGCAAATTTACGTTAAAATATTTTTTATATAATTTTATTTCTTACTTTTTAGTCTTTTGATATGCTGTAATCTCTAGATATCGATTTTGAGATGAATCGGATCATAAACCGTAAAGTCGTCCGCTATCTTGAACTAAATTTTTGGCTAGAAATTCGTAATCCGCGACCCCGAAAACCCCCAGATATCGATTTTGATCTAAATGACAAAAGTCGTCAGCCATATTGGCGCCGCCATTTTGAATTTTTGAATTTCGATCAAGAATTCATAATTGGCGATCTCGAAAACCCCCAGATATCAGTTTTGAGTCGAACCGGATCATGAACATCTTGAAGTCGCCATCTTGAACTACATTTTTTACTAGAAATTCGTAATCCGCGACTCCGAAAACCCCCAGATATCGACTTTGATCGATTTGGATCTAAATGACAAAAGTCGTCCGCCATATTGGCGCCGACATTTAGAATTTCTGAATTTCGACCAAGGATTCACAATTGGCGATCTCGAAAACCCCCAGATATCGATTTTGAGTTGAATCGGGTCATAAACAATAAAGTCATCCGGCATCTTGTTTTTTTCTTATATGAAAATGTTAAAGTGTATTGTCACCGGACTTATACACATATGGAAAATTTCAAAGCTCTAGCTTATAGAACTAATCGAAATTTTGATTGCAAAATTTGACCTAAACAAACTAACTAACTAATTAACAAACAGCAGGTTTAATAAACAAGGATTAAAAGGAATCACAGAGACCTAAAGATATTGCTATGTAAGGAGTATTCATATTTGAGGAGAAAACTATAAAACAGTTTTAGCAGGTTACATATTGATACAAATTATTTTTCCAAAATCCAAATCGATGTACTTTGCAATAATAAAGAAATATTAAGAACGAGGCCTAACACTGAATTATTAAAAACAAACAATAAATGCGAACTTGTACTCAATAGATAACCTGCTAAATAAGCATGTAGTAAATTGTAAATAGTAATTTTATTAAGGTGGGCGACAGTCGAATTCTTAAGACAGTCCTACTCTGAAGTGTTAAGAAGTGCGACTCTCCCCAAATCAGTGATATTGGTAAGAGCCCCCTATTTATTATAATTGTTGTCTATTTGTCCTTGCCTATTTGTTGTTACTTTGATAATAAATTATATTTGTTTTAAACTCGCCTTCTACTTTGACTACTCAATCGCCCGAGGGGGTCGTGATATCACAAATTACAAGTATATTAATCAACATAATGTTTCTAAGAAGGCAATAAGATACACTATAGTTATTATTATTAACAGATCCCACAATGGTTTATAAAAAATTGCCCCATTTTTTGTAAAAAAAAATCTAAAAAATATTTTGCACATAAAATACAATGTTTATTATTTCAATAAACATCAGATGTAGAAGTTAATGTCCTATTATCATATTAAGCATTTATTCAAATATTTGTACTTACAATCATTTCCAGTTCCTGACCGCCCTTCTCCCAGGGCGCCGGCGCTGGGTCGTCACGTCTCAGGAAATATTTCCAAACGATAAAACCGGATTTTCCTTTTTCGGGGTAGTATTTCACCACTTTGTAAAGGCCGTCGTACCTATTGCCATCTTTGGGAGCAAATTTGGAATGTTTTGCGCCTTTGTAGTTGCGAACAACTCGGACAGGTTTACCTTTTTTCCAGTCCACAGATTCAGCACCATCTTTATCATTGAACGGGGCATTACAGTTCATGGCCAAGGCTCTTAAAGAGAAAACGAAGTTAAAAAGTTGTCATAAAACAGTTGCTTAAACGAAATTGATCCAGCAGTTACAATGGTTCTCTTAAATACAAAACTAATACTCATTCTGGGTTTTGTGCAGTTGATTTATTGAATATAAATTATGTTATTATAACCTTGTACAGATATCCAGTGGCCCAGTTGTTGAATGTTGTGACATCCAAAAAAATTTCAAAATAGTTGAAATTTTGCATACTTCAATAAGGAATAAAATATAGATAGGACCGTAGGCATAATTATAACCCAGGTAGAACACAATATTGGCTGGACCATGGTTCTATATTGGATCAATATAGATACATTGAAATTGTAAAAAAAATATTGGACTAATATTATTAAATACTGGTATTAAAATATTTACTGTTTATTTATTTATTTACGGGCAGGCCCATTGCTAAAATACAATTTAAAATAGAAAATATACAACTTGAAATTTACAATAGTGCATATAACATATAAGAAAGAAAATAGCAGTAATATTAGTACATTTCTAGGGTAAACATACACAAAATAAATATAACTACATATACATGTATATGTATGGATGTCAGTCATAAAACAAAAGAAAATAATATGAGAATATGGTACACTTAACGTTGAGGTTTAAAAAGAACAGTTTGCTAATTGTAGCGAAAAGGTTGATGTACTTGTGAAGAAGTCGAGATAATCACTGTGGTTGTTGGCTAGCCTAGAGGACTTTGCAACAAATGAGTTGAACCCGTAGTTGGTTCGATGAGCTGATTCGTGAAACGTAATAGCTGAATGGGTAGTTCTTGATGGAATATGAATGCCAAATCTTTCCAGCAAATATGGACAGGAAACATTAGAATTAATTATGTTAAATAGTAATTTAATATCTCTGTGTTTCCGGCGAACCCTAAGAGAATCGATATGAAGATCATTTTCAAGACTTGAATAATCAAGATTTTTATTCGATTTAAAAGCGATGTAGCGTAAAAATTTATGTTGTACTTGTTCTAAACTCTGGATGTGTATATTATAGTATGAAGTCCTAACACATGAAGCATATTTTAAATGTGGCCTTACAAGTGAACAGTAAAGTATAGTTTAATAGAAGATATATTAGTAAAATCACATGAAGTTCGTTTAATGAAACCTAACCTTTTTGGTAACAGTTTGAGAAATGTGAGATGTGAAAATTAATGATGGGTCGAGTATTACACCCAGGTCTTTAATAACAGAAACATTTCAAGGGATGTGTTATTAATGTAGTAGATATATTGAAGAGGATCCCTGTTGCGATACAACGACATAGAATGGCACTTACTTGCATTAGGTTCTATACCATTATGGTGACACCATGCGATAAGGCAATTCAAGTCTGTTTGTAATTTATTGCAATCTTCAGTGGTGGTTCTTTTAGAAAACAATTTAACATCGTCGGCAAATAAGAATTAATAAAACACTCGTGAATGTCATTAATAAATAAATTAAAGAGCAAGGGTCCCAAGTGAGAATCCTGTGGTACGCCTGACGTGACATGAATCTCTTTGGATTCTGAAATTGTTTACGTGAACGATCTGTGTATGGTGAAGTAGGTAGCTTTCGAACCATTTCAAAAAAGAACCATTTATGCCTACCAATTTCAACTTGTCCAGTAAAAATCGGTGGTTAACTCTATCAAAGGCCTTTGCAAAGTCTGTATAGATGGCATGAACCTGGTATCCATTCTCAAGGGCTAGTGACAGAAAGTCAGTGTAAGTGAGTAAATTTAATTCTGTGGATGCCAAATTGATTGTCAATGATGGCAATGTCAATTTGTGGTGTCAAAAAATCAGTAACGAGACTTTGGAATAATTTTGGAATAGAACTCAAAATACAGATGGGTCTGTAATTAGTTACGTCTCCTTTATCTTCAGATTTGTGAATAGGCGTAATAACGCTGACTTTTCAGAATTCTGGACATTCACCAGTTTCAAGGAACAAGTTAAGCAAGATGAATAAAGTTCTAGCTAGGATAAAACGACATGATGATACGGCGGTAATTTACAAGTCTAATGACTGGACCAACTTAAAACATACTGCTGAAAGAGACCTAAAGAACATCAAGAATTGGTTTGATAATAACCTGCTAACGATAAATTACAATAAGACTGAATATCTGCCTTTCACTTCGAACCTAAACAACCTACCTAATCTGGGCCCTCTAGTCATTAACCTAGGACTTAATAACACTATAAATATCAATGAGGGAGACTCAGTAAAATACCTAGGTATAATAATAGATAAGCATTTAAGATGGAACCTACAAATAAATAATTTAATAAAAAAATTAAGAACACTCTTGCCAAAATTTAAATATCTTAAGCAGTTCTTAAATGTACCACAGCTTGAAATATTGTACTACTCACTGGTCCAAACCCAGCTCTCCTACGGCATAATTGGATGGGGCGGAGTAAAAAACTGCTATTTGAAAAATTTGAACACAATTCAAAAATGGTTCCTAAAGACAATTTACGGGAAAAGCAAAACCTACCCCACAAACGAACTCTTCACACTATCCAAAAAAATGGACATCAGGCAACTATTTTGCCAGAGAGTTCTCCTAGATCTGTTTAAAAACAAGAACAGAATAAAATATAATACCCACATATATAACACAAGGACAAAAAATACCGTAACAACTAAAACAAAAATTAATAAAACAGTGGGAGAGAGAAATTATATTAATATAAGCCTAAAATTAATAGATAAAGTACCACCGGATATAAAAAATATACCGTACTTCTTAAAATATAAGAAAAAAGTAAAGTCTTGGATCCTCGAGACACCAAGATCACTGCTTCATGAAATAATGAAATAACTAACTTATTCAAAGATTAACATGGATACCAAAAAAAGGGGGGGGGGGAAGAGGGGGAGAGAAAGAAAGGAGGGTGGAGAGAAAAGGGGGTGGGAAGGAAAATCTATCCCTATTATTTCTATCAATTTATTAGAATTCCACAGGTAACTAACACCTCCCTACACGATTTTCAAATTGCCTGGCCCACGCTCAAATACTTTGTATTTTAGTGGGATTCAACAGGTTTTGTTTACTAGTGAACTGCGTATTGTATTGTATTGTAATGTATTTACTGTTATATATTATAATGTTTTGTAATTATTCATAATTTTGAGTAAATAAAACTTATTATTATTATTATTATTAGTTAAGGATGATCGACGGTATGTTGTCAGGTCCAGGGCTTTTATTGATATCCAAGTTACTCAATGTCTGATAAATGTTAGATATACTAATAAAGCAATTTGAAATATTCAAGGTGTTAGTTGAGAGTAGGATCATAAGAGTCTCATTAGACTTTTTCGAGTAAACAGAGGAGAAATATTCGGCAAACATATATGCTTTATCAATCCCGGAACTACTCGTTAAGTTATAATAAGGTGGCTCATTAGAAAACACTAGTTTTGCGTTGTGAATTGACAAAGTTTCAAAAACTCTTGATATTACGATGTGTAGTGTTTATTGATGCATTTGATACCATACAGGATCATTACAAATATATGGACAATAATAGCATGCGATACAATGAATTTTAATATCCGCTACCGCATATATAATTTCACAATTCACCTCATGAATTTCTTGCAAAGGTAAAAGAGAACAACCGTTACATTGTCCCTGATTAAAGTACTCATTTAATAATTTCATCATCATGTCTTCGGTGATAATTGACAGTGAAATGCTGAACGTTGATTGCGGCTACAACTAATGCTTGTAATATTCATTTGTAAAACGCATCATTACGCTTGGAACTTCTGCCGTAGCCTCAGCAGACGTTGACTTTCTGTTATTTGCATCCTATGCGATTTGTATTTACAAAGATAGAAGAATCGCATGTCGTTGATAAGTACATAAATTAATGACGTGAACGAAAACATTCGTGATTTCAACTATATGTAAAGAAGAATCCGTTAAGCAAACATAGTCATTGTAACAATTTATAGTCAATCTTTTACAAGTTGATCACAGATTAGCAAAAACATTGTAGTCTTCAATGGAACGAGTTATTTTATATCGCTTGTGCGACTTACTTTCTTAGCTATAATGTTAGGCTGGGGCCGTTACGGATTTTTAATGCTGAAAAGAAAAAAATTAATAGCAGGCAACGGACGGCTGGAATATAAAGTTGAGGTCATAAACAATGAAAAAAAAAACTTTGGAACTTGAGATGAAGGGAAGTAGTGAAATCGGGTGCTATTTAAGGGATGAAAACCGTTTGTCGTGATTTGTGGCGAAACGTGACCTCCTAGAGAAAAGTGTTTCATACAAAAGTTGTAGGTAATAAAAAAATCTAAAACTTTTATTTTATATATTTTTCGACATAACCTCAAAGTTTGCGAGAAAATTAGGAAAAACCGATTTTTCTGTTTTTATTTTTTTTCTCGCGTGAAAATTATTTAATTTAAATGAAACTTTGTGAAAGTACGTAATGTATATGTATATGTCTTATATTTTAACTGTATGTATTAGTTTAGTTTTAGTTATATGTATTTTTTCTGTATTTCCTGTTCTGTAATTGGGTGTTTACCTGTTGAACAGTGTATTTTAAATAAATAAATAAATAAATAATAAGCATGAATTTTTTCTATTATGGGAAATAAATATTTTTCGAGATTTTACCATTTTTCCGAAAAAACATCCCTATCTTCGGCGAACAACTTTATTGATTTTTTTTTGGATTTTGATGTTCTACTAGTGCTCATTTTTTTCATCGAGATGTCTACTTTCAAATGGTACGTCGATGTTAGTGATTTATTGTCATTTAGCAGCTTAAAATTAAGGAAAACCGAAAAAAAGAAATTTTTAGAATCTCGAATTTGTCGATTTTTTTCATTATTTTCAATTTTTTAGCATATTTATGTTAATAATTCATAATATTTTAGTGAAAAAACTTACTTTGGTATAAAATAACTAAAGTTGAATGAATTTAGTTATTGGAAACCACTCTAAAATTGAATACAAACAAAAAAAATACTGTTACGTATTCAAACAAAAAAAAAAAAATTACAAAATTTGAAATTTGTCAGCATACAGGTATTTGAAATGCCCGCCCAAAATGACTGAAGGTTGGGGGTAGAGAGGGGTAGGACAAAGTGAGCCTGCACAAGAGCAGCAGAGCTCGTTCTGTTGTAGTAGTAAATCTCTATTCGTCTAGTTGTGTAAAAGTATTTTTTCAGTTTGTGATGCGTCCTTTGTAAATGCACGTGGTGATTGAGTTTTCGATTAAAATTAAACGATTACCCTTTTCACAAGAAAAATTTTTATCAAATCAAAATAATAAAAACAATTTAATTATCACAATATCAAATAAATTTCAGTCCGAGGGCTTTTTGTGTAAGCAAGCTCCTGAAGACGCCGACGCACTGATTGTTAATACTGTGATCCAATTAGCTAAACAAGATGATAAAACTGTAATAATCGTGGGTCAAAACATCGATTTACTAGTTCTTTTGCACCAATTAAATTCGAATGGGCTGGATATTCATTTTCACAAACCAGGTTCAAGCAACGTCAAAGATTCATTTTATATATCCCATTGTTTTAAACAGTAAACACGAACCATACACAAGTGTAATAGCGTTTCTGCATGCTTTCTCTGGGAGTGATACAACTTCAAGTTTTGCTGGAAAAGGGAAAAAAACAATAGTAAGATCTTTATTGGACAATAAAAATTTATTAAACCTAGCCAGTGTTTATTATCAAAAAGATGCAGACCACATAACCACAGCAAAAAATGGATCTCAACTTACAGCTAGTATTTACAAAAGTAAGAAAATTTATAACTCATTAAATCAATTACGATTTGAGCTGTATCAGCAAACTGCAAACAAATCCACTTTTAAATTGGAAAAACTCCCTCCAACTGAAGAAGCAGCTGCACAACACTCCTACAGAGTTTATTACCAATTGCAAACTTGGTTGGGTAATTTTGACAACGATCAGGACAACAAAAAAGCAAAGGACTGGGGCTGGAACGAAAATGTAGGAAGACTCGTGCCGAAATACATCTCTGACAGCTCCGATTTGATTCCCGGAAAGTTGTTAAAAAGCGCTAGCTGTACTTGTCAAAGTGGATGCAATAGTCAAAGGTGTGGCTGCCGAAAACACGGCTTAAAATGTACCAATCTATGCAATACATGCACTGAGCACTGTTCAAATAGAGACAGAGAAGTATTTGTAGATTTAAGTGATTCTGAAGATATATTGATGAAGAGCCAGCAAAGAATAATGACATCGAAATTGAAGAGCCTGAAAATGCCAATGATTTTGAAGATAATATAGAATTTGATAGTTTGATCGATGAAGAAAACGAACCACAACAAAAAAGGCCTAAAATTGATTAGATTTTAACAATCATTTTATTCATTTTTCTTTTTATAATCTATACACAACCAATATTAATAAAGTAAATATTTGTAAATAAAGTAAAGAATTCGTAGCCAATATAAATAAATTGTATGTTTTATTTTATCATATGTATTTAGAATAATTTAATATGCATATAAAGTTTTCTAAACTTAACTGTAGCTTATGAAAATTAATAAAGTACTATTGATTTCCATGTAAATGTTAAGTTTCATGAAGTTTTCCCTACCTTTCCGTGATGAAATACATTCAACTTTATTTATTTTGTACCAAAGTAAGTTTTTTCATTAAAATATTATGAATTATTAACATAAACATGCTAAAAATTGAAAATAATGAAAGAAATCGACAAATTCGAGATTCTAAAAATTTTTTTTTTCGGTTTTTCTTCATTTTAAGCTGCTAAATGACAATAAATCACTAACATCGACGTACCATTTGAAAGTAGACATCTCGACGAAAAAAATTAGCACTAGTAGAACACCAAAATCCAAAAAAAATCAATAAAGTTGTTCGCCGAAGATAGGGGTGTTTTTTCGGAAAAATAGTAAAATCTCGAAAAATATTTATTTCCTATAATTGAAATTCATGCTTATTATATGCAAACAATTACGCACTTTCACAAAGTTTCATTTAAATTAAATAATTTTCACGCGAGAAAAAAATAAAAACAGAAAAATCGGTTTTTCGTCATTTTCTCGCAAACTTTGAGGTTATGTCGAAAAATATACACAATAAAAGTTTTAGATTTTTTTATTATCTACAACTTTTGTATGAAACACTTTTCTCCAGGAGGTCACGTTTCGCCACAAATCACGAAAAATGGTTTTCATCCCTTACATAGCACCCCATTTCACTACTTCCCTTCATCTCAAGTTCCAAATTTTTTTTTTGTCATTTTTTATGACCTCAACTATATATTCCAGCCGGCCGTTGCCTGCTATTAATTTTTTCATCTCAAAAAGGTAACGGCCCCAGCCTATGCGGCCTTTAAGCTCAGTACTGTACCAATGAGGAAACTTTTTTGATATATTCTCTTAAGTGGAACAAATAAATCAAATGCAGTGTACATTATTTCATAGCATATATCAACCATTTCATTAAGGGATCTATGGTAAAATAACTCGTCCCAGGAAAATAATCATTCATTGCATTGAGATCTGCTGATTTAAAGCCACTATAAAAACCATCAGCGAGGATATCATTCTCATCAGAATCGTTTAGGTGTTTGAGGACAACGTATAGTGGAGGACGATAAACATCAGAAAGTATTAAGACTTCATCAGATAGATGAACTGTGGTTGATTCATCTTGAGAGAGAACTAAATCAAAGGTAACAAAGGCAAAACATGCCTTTAGTAATTTACAGATGGTGTAGTGTATCTACCATATTGTTACGTGTCTACAGACTTCAGTAAACACTTTGTGGATTCAAATAACTTGCAACAAGAATTTTCACTAACCACTATTTTATTAATCACTAAAATTACACTAGTAAATACTTAAAAATCACACAACTAATAATAACTTAATCTAATATAAATTCACTACTTTTAAAACACTATGTACTTTACTTTTCTTCTTAAACTTGTCAACTCTTGTCTAACCTAAAAACTCTCTCTGTATACTCCACTGAACTGAACTGTACTGAATACTTTACTCAACTGAACTGTTCCCATCTGCTGGATTCACCTCTTTATATCCACCAATAGAATGTCCAGAACCATATTCCATAATATTCTGGAATCCTACAGAGTTTTCTACTATGTGATAGATGACTGTTCGTCAATTGGCTCATAGATGGCGCCACCCCACCTACTGGCCATGAACAGAATACAGGTTTCCCTTCACTTTGCCCAGGGACTTAATCACATCTTTCCCCGTTAGAGGGCAGCACATAACAATATATTAACTATATCTGCAATCACTTCTAGATTTTGTTATGGAGGTTTTTAGAATAATATTTAATTTAATTTTAATAAACCATATTTTCCATATTTTGATAAATAAGGGCATTTCAGGCCATCTCAAAATTTGTAATAACATTTTGGAGGTGTCATAGTTGTGACATGGCAAATATGTTTGTCAATTTTGTGATTATAATGCTGAAACCTAGTTAAAATAAACAGTTGAATGAAAAGGGTTTCATTATGGTGCAGACTTTTTGGCGGGCACTGTAGAATAAAAAATAATACATCATTATCACTTACTTGTTCATTCGAGTTAGCTTTTGGTCGCAGCTTTGCTCGCTGCAACGTTTGTTTCCGGAAAGATCGCGACCACCAGATCCTGTGTAATAGAATTCCTTGCCATTATCAACGTCATCCTCATAACCTCCGCTCAAAACCAAGCTATAGGCACCATCGGTTTCCCTGCCATGGATACCAGCTACGTGGGGTCTGTGAATACCAGCTTCTGAGACCTTAAAGAAAAACGTAGTTACTGTTTTTGTATGCGCTTATTAATATTTAAAATATGCCCTTTAAAACTCCCATGAATAGAAATAAACTACTGTTGAAACGATTCTGACATAAAAAAAGTGATTTTACCTCGGCACCTAGTCTAACAAATAATTTGTTTGATGATGAAAATACACATGCAAAAATTGAACGTCTTGAAATTAAATTCATTCTATCCCTATAGCTTTAATGTTTACGAAATTATGAGACAATGTCTTGTATTTGGAATCTTAGAATTTTCAGAGCATCTGAAAACATGTATCACATGGACAGCAAAAAAAACCCTTTAAAAATCTGATGTCAAATTTCAATTCGTATTCAATAAGAAACATGGCCACTCCGATCGCCCCCAGCTAAGAACCCTACTCCCCTCTGCAAATACACAGCAAAAAGCCAGCGAGACATTTTTGCAGTGGCATCATATGGTGTACTATGAATCCAATGGTCTAATCTATGGTGCAGACAACTTTTTTTTGTAGGTCTGACCGATATGTCCCTACAGTTTTGATGAGTTTTTACTGAATGCCAGAACATTTCCTTAATAGTCCTTATATGGAATAATGATTAATTTGTCTCTGCAGAGTTTTTTTTTATATATATATGTATGTATGTTTTTTTATTCCTTTTAAATATTTATGTATATATATTTTGTATGTACCGTTTTCTTTTTATGTATTATATATTCTGTGTGTTATCTATGTTATATACATGACAATTGACAATTCCAATACTTGTAAAAGTCTGATGGAAATAAAGATTATTATTATTATATTATTATCAAAGATTCCCAGATTACGTAATTATTTAAACTATAACTGTCTACTCTATGCATATGCATTAATCTAAATCTAAACTAATTCGATTACTTACTACTTTTTTATTATTCCATTAGGAAATAAGAATTATTATTATTTGTTTTTCGATTTTCATGAAATGAAATTTTGTAGAAAGTTAATGATTAATTTAAATCCTCTTAAACTGCCTTACTTATACATACTTGTAATCTGAATTTCCAACAGGTTCCAACTTCAACACCAGGCACTGGACCCATGTGGTCCTTTGGGACAATGGTGCATTCTGTTGTTCTTCCGACGCATGCCATCCCCTTACCCCAGTCTCTACTGGATTCTCCATCTTTACTGACCCGTTTCGAATTCTTTTTCTTGTTGCTTATTTTTAGTTTCTCTCCAGCTTTAACGATTTCACTGTCATCAGTTTTGCACTCTGGGCAATACCTTAAAGAAACACAATATAATACAATAAATTGAGGTATACTGATTTAACATTGTGATAATCAAAATATTAGAAATACTCATACCATTCATCTTCTTCTGGCACAGAGTCAAGGGGAGGATCTAAACAAGCAATATGAAAGCCGTAGTCACATTCGTCACATAAAATTATGGTGTCACAACTTTCTTTTCCAGAGCAGATTCTACACCCGCATTCTCTGCATCTCTTGTTAGGTACATCCCAACAATTCCGACAATTGTATGGATATTTTCCTAAAAAAGAAGAGATATTAGCTTAGATAGCAGGGAAAGCTAGAGGAATAATTTCTGTTGCGTCTTTTTTTAAATTAGATTTTTTATTTGCTTTTTCTTTTAATTTAAATTCACCACATTATAAGCTACAATTAAAATACACTTAATTATCTTTATTTTTCTTGACTCACTGTGTAACCTTTCGCGATTCCCAGAAATAATTTTTTTGTGATCACACCGCACTGCTGTTTGAAGCTATTATTATTCGTAAAACCATAGTGTTGAAAACACTGTCGCATATATGTTTATTTCTAACCCGCTTTTAATTGTTTTAATCACCTGCTAATAATTATTAACTTTCCCACCTAATTTCTGTGTGTGCAATGATTGAAGTGGATCTATCTGGATGCCTCCGGAAGGAAGTTGGACTTGGAAGGAGACAACATCTGGGAAAGGTAGGATCCATTAATCTTTTTCAACGCCGCTATACAGTCCACTCTCTTTTTCTCATTTAACAATAAATAATATTTTTTCCCCTGCAAGTTCACGGATGCTCTGTCGTTCGTGTACAATCTCATTACCGAAAAAATTCTTACGGCACCATGTATTTATATATACAAATGTTTAATTTATGTCAAATGTAATATAAAAAATTTTGAAAGTCTTTCTGAATATCATGTTTATAATACAAGTCCTTAAGATTTGAAAAATATATTCTAGCATGTCCAAGGTTTTCGAATGCATAGTGACTGATATTATGTTTCATTCATTTAAGAACATCATAATTCTAGAACATGGCTTCTACCGAGAACGTTCTACATGCACAAACCTAACATCCTATAGTACTTATATATCAGACACAATGAGCAAAGGGTTCCAGGTGGACTCTGTGTACACTGACTTTAGTAAAGCCTTTGACAGGGTAAACTACCACTTGCTTATAAGTAAATTGGAAAGTTATGGTATAACTGAGAAGTTATTGTCTTGGTTAAAATCTTAACAAGTAGTTAAAGTGGGAGGTTTTTCCTCCTATCAGTTTGCGGTAACTTCGGAAGTGCCTCAGGGGTCTCATTTGGGCCCCATACTCTTATCTATATTTGTCAACGATGTCGCTTTGGTAATTCAGTCCTCTAGATATCTACTGTTCATAGATGACCTTAAACTATTCTGTCACAATATTGGATTTAAAACCTTACACCAAAATTTTAAAAATGAATTTTTTAAGAGATATTTCACCTATCAGATATGTAAGATTTGTAATTTCTTTACACAGGGAGGTATAAGTTCAGAGTGAAATTATTGTAAATGCTCTGTTATGTTATGCTGTTTTCTTCTTATTTTACATTTCGTATTTTATATATTATATGTGTCTTATTGGATAATTCAAATTGTAAGGGTAATTTTTTTAGATTAACTTGAAGAGCACCTTTTTAGTGTTTCTTTTTTCGCAAAATAAGTTGAATTTGTTTCTACTTACTTTCGTACATAACGTATAACTATTTCTTCTTTAATTTCTTTTTCTCAATTGGAAATAGTAAAGAGGTTCATTACTAAATTATTATTAACTTGCAGTACGCAGAAATACATTAAGCAGATTAATGGTAACTTCATACCTTTTTATAACTATATTCATAATTTTTTCCAGAACAACCCCTTTCAATAGATAAGTATAATGCTTTACATTCCCTCTGATGTAGTATCCACAAACACTAAACCACTTTGAATACACTATCAGACACGAGTTTCACTAATTATGTTAGCATCATCAGCAGATGAGTAATTATTTCCTGATCAGTTAGCGAACAGGAGTTGAGCAGGTAATGCATTCGGATCTAGCTTTCAAGTGTTTGTAAAAACCATATCAGAGGCAGCACAACATCAAAGGTTCAACCCCTCTCAGGACTAAGTAATAGAACCCAGGATTTTACATTCCAGTGACTATTTATTGTAATGTTCAATATAACTTACTCTGTGTTGGCTTCTTCACGGCATCATCTTCTCTTTCAGATAACAAGACTGGATTTTCCGCTCTCATAATTTCATCGATAAACTTAATCGAACAATTTTCTATAGGAGCTTTGTCTTGACCTACAAAAATTGTGCCCCTTACTGAAGTTCTGGAAACTTCCTTTACTTTAAAATCGTACCTGGAAAATGGAAATTGATTAGTGCTTAAGAATCTGTACTGTCGTGAGCAGCAAAAAAAATAGGACAACTTTTTTTTTCTAATGTAAATCTGTCTCTATTTGAATATGTAATGAGTAGCCAAAATAAAACAGATCACTTTTAATTTATTTTTTATTTTAATGCTGTAGTTATTGCTATAGTAAATGATGGATGGTTAATGAGACAAATTGCACTGCGTTATAATATTAACAAAAATTTGGTGTGTAACATTTTAAGAAAGTGGAGAATAAACAGTATGATTACTAGAAATCCCGGATCACAGGACAAAGGATATCCTACTTAACAAGAAACTAACTATTAATATTTCGTTATTACACCATTTCTATTTATAACTTCCATAAGTCTGTTTGGCATAGAATTAAATAACCTTATACAATAATCATAGTAATAATATTTTCCTATGCATTATTTACTATTTCCAGTAATTCTTCGGCATTCCGTGGTCTCACATTTCGTTTTTGGATACTTCTTACGAGTAGTCCCCATACTTCTTCCATAGGGTTAAGATCTGGACTACGACTGGGCCAGTTAAGAACATTGATGTTGTTATCTTGAAACCAGTTAGTTACGGTATGAGCAGTATGAATGGAACAATTGTCTTGTTGAAATATGAACTCGTTATTAGGAAATAATTGTGACACAGAAGGGAGCATAATATTGTCTAAAATCCTAATATACGTTTCACTATTAAATCGTTCCTCAATATGCCACAAAACAATTGGACCATGTGCCGATATGCAAGCCCACATATTGACGGAAAATCTACCACTTTTATCGTTAGATATATATTTCTCATCGAATCGAGTATTCGGGGGGCAGTAAACATGAATACGACCGCTGTGTGTTGACTGGAAAGTTTTTCATCTGTAAAGATTACATTGTTCCAAAAATTTTCATGATGCGCTAAAAATTCAAGCGCAAATCCTATCCGAGATTCTTTATGTTCAGCTTTAAGTAAGTATTTCTGTGCTGCTGCATGACAACGTAGCTCCGATTCTCTTACTCGCCGGCGACCAGTACTACTACTCAATCCAGTAAAATTCGTTTCTTCAGCAGCCTAAATAACTGAGTGAAATGGATTTTCTACTGAGGCATTTACCAATTGCAAATCTTCTTGTTGAGTTGATATCCTTCATCGCCCTGATCCTGGATTTCTACCAATCGCACCGTTTATTCTCCACTTTCTTAAAATGTTACACACCGAATTTTTGTCAATATTATAACGCAGTGCAATTTGTCTCATTGATCATCCATCTTCTGCTTTAGCAATAACTCCAGATTTAGCTAAATCGCTTATATGAGGCATATTAGTTTTTTGCACACTTGCAATAAATTATGACAACTGACAATATCACAAAAATTAAAGTTAGATATACACAACTAGATTTTAGCAAAATACCGTTATAAGACGTCCTATTTTTTTTTTTTTTGCTCACGACCGTACAAATTTATATACACATTTGATTTATTCACAAGCAAATTTTTAAAGCATGATCATATAAAATTACAAAATGTAACAATTAGGACTATGGAGCAAATAGCATAATAGAGCATAAATTCATATTTTTATATTATTAAAAAGTCTCAACACCTGATTGTTATTATCATTTATATTTTATAAGCTTTGGTTATTTAATGATCTCAAGAACATATAGGGCAACTCATAAGTAGTGGATAATAATAATAATAATGATGTTTTATTTTGAAGAATATTAATAATTAACAACACACCAAAGCAAGTAACAGTAAAACAAAATACATGCATACCTACGTACAGATTCGACAAAAGTAGTTTTAAAACAACAAAATAAATTTATTGAATCAACTGATTCAACAGAACCGAGGTCCTTCTGCCTATTGGTACAATATTGTTGATATAATTTACAATTCAGTAAATTTTGTTGAAGTGAATGCAGTATATACAAAAAATAAAAAAATATATGTATACAAAAGTACTTAAAATTTCACAAAAAGATACTCGACACAAAGACATTCTGAGATATAACATTCACAAAACTAACATAAAGAAAATGAACGAAAACATGTTTGCATACCTAAGGAAATAATCTAATAAGGAAATCGACAAGCAATGCATATCAGAGTTTAATATCAAATTAACATCACAAATTTTAGAAAATACACCCAAATCTAAGTACCAGTATTATACACATAAACTGCCACCTTTTATCATATGATTAGTTAAAAGGAAAAGATAAATGTACCGTGAATACCGAACTATTGAAGATGCTGTTATGAAATCCGAAATCAATCGATTTAACAAAAATATACAACAGCTAATTCAGGAATTTAAAACCCAAAAATTTTCAAGCTCGGGAGGATATAAATGAAAAAAAAAAAAAAAGGAAAAATCTACTGGCAAAAAATTAAGAAGTCCAAATATAAAAATAAACTTATTAGTAATAAAACTCTCAAGAAAAACCGCTTAAAATATGAAACAGCTTCAAATAAGGCAAATATTTTCACTCAACATTATGAGAAAACCTATAAGGTATGCATGCACAGATAATAACTTTGATGACAATTATTATCAACATGTAACACATTGGTATGACACGTTTCTCGAGGATACACTTCTAGACGAGCAGCATCATATCAAAGAATATGAATATTTCGAAATACTCAAGCAAGGAAGAAGTACAAGCCCGGGACATGACTACATTACTAAGAATATATTGAGAAAACTGTACAAAAGAATTCATCATATTATTAACCTCTATGAATTTTGTTTGACAACACAATATATACCTGCCGAGTGGAAAACGGGAACTATAATCACCATCCGTAAACTCAACTTAGACCACACTAAGATGTCTAATTATAGGCTGATTGCACTGTTAATACCAGTTCTAGGTAAAATTTTTGAAAAGATCATCAAAAACAGAATACAGCAATCTATAAGAAAAAAAAAAGAACGGAGATCAGGATTTATGGAAATTAGACCATGTCTATCATAACCGATAGCCGATAAGGCGTGAGGTGGCAATCGCGATTAATCGAATGGGTACCGCCTACCGGTTTCGAGCCCCGGCTCTGGCACTCTAGGAGCATATGGTTGTATGTCCGCGTTCTTCAATGTGTTACCCCGTTTCGCACAAGCCTCTGGCTTTTGTAATTGGGGTTGTCTAATTTATGTGCTGTTTATTAAAAAAAAAACACTTTCAAAGTGTGGCACACAAAAGAAATGGAATATAATTCACAAACTGATATGCCGTCCTATGATTGAATACGGCCATACTTTGTTTTTAAACTGCAAAAACCAAGCTTTAAAAAAAACTGGAAGTGGAAGAAACATCTGCAATCAGGAAAATAACTAAGATATGATATCCCAATAATCCACTCCATATCCACCCAATGCCCTTCTTTACCAACTGACCAGTATAACATCAATCGAAGAACGACTCATGAAATTGTCTACAAGATTTGCCCAAAACCCTCAAAACATACAAACGCTAAGAAAATATTGTATTAGAAGAACTCCAGGAATCAGAACAAGGCACAAACATCCCCAACATACCATCCTTAAGTAGTTTTATATATCCTGACTTGACATAGTTAACAATTTAACGTTTAAATTCTGGTAGTGAACTGGATTCTTTTACATGATTAGGTAACCTACTGTACTGATCTAGACGTTATGTAGCAAAATTGTCATAGTTTGGCTTAGAGTTTGCCCTAGTATATAGAATTTGTTGTTTCTTGTATTATTGGATGCATTTGGTTGGCAAACGATATAAATTTGTTTAGATATTCAGGTATTAAGTTATTCAACAGTTTGAAAATGATAACCATGACCATGTAATCTATTTTTTTACAGACATCCACTGAAGCGAAGAGATATATTATGTTGGATTGAAGCATATCGATTGCATTTCAAAATACCTCTCATTCCTCTATTTTGCAAGTTTTGAAGGGCATTTACTTTGTTTAAATCCAAGGAATACAACAAATAGACTGGCACAGTAATTGAAATGAGGTTGGATAATGGTGTTGTAGATGGTAATTTTTGTCGTCATTGATAATTTTTCAGATATTCTAGAAAAGAAATATTTTTTTTGCCATTTTTTCTTGTATATAAAATGTGCATTGACTTGTAAATCATTACCTAATACAAATCCTAAGATTTTACTTGAGTAGCCGTATCTATTTTATCGTTATCAATTTTCAAGCTAATTAGGTTAGTGTTTATATTTTTATTTTTATATTTATACGGTGTAGTAATAATCATTGCTTTGGTTTTGGAAATACTTAATTTTTAATTTATAATTTTTGAGATACTGAGACGCATTTTTGAGTAAATTGCTCATTTTATTTATTATTATGTCTAAATTAATATTGCTTACCGACAGCAAAGTATTGTCAGCAAATAAATTTATAAAATCAAAATCATGAAACTCATTGATGTCCTTTATATTGATAACAAATAATAAGGGACCCAAAACACTTCCCTGAAGTATTCCGTACTTATTAACTACCGAAGATGATACACTGTCACCAATTTTCGTTACTTGTTCCCTAGCAGCTAAGTAGTCTTTTAACCAGTTTAAGACTTTACCTCACATATCAAACGTGGAAGTACTCAGGGGAGCAAAGAGCCTTCCAATTGAGGTGCTTATTTCAAGAGCACGCCTAAGATGGGCAGGTCACGTTCATCGTATGCATGATAACCGCCTTCCTAAATGTACACTTTATGGTGAATTGCTAAGCGGTAGAAGAAGGCGTGGCGGTCAACGAAAGAGGTTCAAAGACGTTCTCCATGAAAATCTAAAATCCTGCGGTATTCCAGACGAGCAATGGGGACAACTTGCAGCGGACAGAACCGAATGGCGAGGGGTTGTGGCCAGCTATCAAGGAAATGTTGCTGCAAGAAGGCCGAATCCAAGACCTACCCAGGTCTATGTTTGTCCTGACTGCGGTCGACATGTGCTCTCCCGAATTGGCCTCTATAGCCATAGTCGTGTGCACCATAGATGAATGGGAATTACAATAGACTACACCTTTTACTTGTTTTCTATTGTACACAATTTATCGACTGTAACATTTTTATACTCGGAATCGAGTAACGGCTAATAATAATTACCTCGAATACCAAACATAATAAGCTTTCTAATTGATATTGTACAATCAATGGTTTCAAAGGCTCATTTTAAATCTAGAAAAAAATTATGAAGAGCACTGGACCCATTATTGACCCCTGTGGAACACCATATTTATTGAGCATTGTATCAGATTTTTTACCTTTGCACACTACATATTGATTTCTCTGAGATAGGTATGATTTAAACCATTGCAAACAGACTCCCCTAATACCCAGTAGTTCAAGTTTGTTTAATAAGATATGATCCACACAATCGAATGCTTTGGATAAGTCTACGTAACTTGCAAGAACCTCATTACCATCATCTAGATTACTATAAACTTCATTTATGAACGCAATTAGTGCTGTGGTAGTTGATTTACCCCTAGTAAAACCATGTTGATTATCAGATATTATTTTACTTTTATTTAGAAAATTCATAAGTCGAGCTAGCATGGCCTTCTCTATTATTTTAGATATTACCGACTGTAAAACCACTGGCCTATAATTATCAACTGTCTTTTTCGACTTTTTTATAGACAGGTATAACTTTACTTAATTTAAGGATGTTAGGAAATATACCGTGTTTAAAACTATTATTAATAATATAAGTTAGTACCTCAGCGATATGTACTTTGGCGGCCTTTATAAACTTAGTTGCAAAGTCATCAGGACCAGTGGAGTTAGTAGTCTTTAGAGAATCTATAATGTTTATGATCTCAGAAACTGGGACTGGGTTAAGAAATATTGACCCGTTGTTGCAATATGGAACGGTATTTTCTTTATTGACGCGAGGTAATGATTGATGGATTAAAAGTGAAGTGTCGATAAAGTATTTTAAGAAAGTTTCGGCAATTTGCTTAGGATCTAATACAATGGTATTGTTGATAGTTGAAGTGATTGTATCTCATTTGATTTTTGTTTATTATGGCTTGTGTTGTTTTTATCACATGTACATATTTTATTATCGTTAAGTCCCTAATCAGTAAAGTGTCCCTGATAAAAATATATTCTCTCTTGTTATTATTATAATACGTTATCTAAACTATTTAAAGTCATGTGCGAGTTTTGGGTTACTGTGAGAAATGCAAACGAAGTTAAAATTTAGTTTAATCATTATCATTGTCAACTCAACATTTCAAATATTATAAATGGGACTGAATAGCATATGCTCTTCAGTCTCAGTCTGAGATATACTAATCTTCAGTCTGCAATAAAGTCTGAGTCTGTTATTGTTGAACTCAGTGTTCTCGTATCCGAGATACACACACATTTTAAGTTAACTTCTAAGTATCAAAACTCACAAAGCTATACGCTCATATGCAACTAGTAATTTAAGCGAATAATCATTATGAAACTACAACATAAATAACATTTGTAATTTTAACTAAATCAAATCTAACATACATCGTCATTTATGTGATCACAATATTATCATTGAAATATTTGTCGATCGAATAGTATGCTCTTTCAGACAGAAATATTTTTAATTTATTTTTAAGAGTTACTTTAGGAAAATTTCTAACAGCTGTCGGTAATTTATTATATATCTGTATAATGGAGTGATAGATATTTTTTTGTATATTAGTGTAAAATGGTGCGTAATATGTTAGGTCATCTTTGTTCCTAGTAGTATATTTATGATTTCTACTGCAATCTTTGAAAAGGGTGAAATTTTCAACCACAAACATAATTGCTTCATATATACAGGGTGGGGCAATAGTGCGTCGGGCCTCAATATCTCGAGTTCTACGAGCTAGAAATTTTTTAAAAAATTGCAAGTAAACTAGATAAAACAGTTTATAACTGGAAATTATTTTCGAACATACAGGGCAGGCTAAGACGAAATTACAGGACCAAGTGCCTTTTTTTAAAATGGAATGCTATGTATATCAGTGTATTCTTTTGAAACCTCTTTCTAGGCGCTATTCATTCCGATATTAGCACTGAATATCTTCCAACCACTTGGATGTAATGATTTTTTTTTTTTTTGTTCAAATAATGCAATCACCACTGTACGGTCACAATTATGGGTTTTAAGAAAAACTTATGTGAATAGCAGTTACGAGACATCTAATTAATGTTTTTGAATCATTTTTAAATCCTAAAAATGTACAGGGTGGCCAAAAATTATTTTTCAATTAAGAACATTTTAAATTCAATTTTCTCAAATGGAACACCCTGTATATTTTTCGACGATGTAATGTAGAAATGAAAAATGAACATTTTTTGTAAGTACTTCCCTATGGCTAATTGCAACCATTTTTGTTTTATAAATAAATGTCAAATTCAAGAATAAACTTAAAAAAAGAGGTTATTCCCTCAAATAATTCATTAGAAAAACTTATAATAGGTGTTCGACGTGTTGCCCATTTTGATTGACAGTTTGGTGTAAATTGTCGTGTACAAAGGAGCATTTATCACACTTACCGGTTATTGCAATTTGTATTGAATTTAAGATATTTGGAATTTTATAATATGAATATTAATAAAGCGGAACTTGTACATATGACTTTTGTTTTGGGCGAGTCAGACAGAAATTGTTTACTTGCTAATAGAATTTATCATTAACGTTATCCTGAAAGAAGGATTTCTGATGTTAGCAGCTTCCAGACCCTTCTCGATAGATTTCTGGAAACTGGAAATGTCGAATATAAAAAAAGTTAAAGAATAAAACGTGTTGTGAACGAAGAAAATGAGTTTTCTGTGGTGTTGGCAATGGTTGAGAATCCCCATGTTAGTCAAAGAGAAGTGAGCTCATTAGTAGGAATAAGTAGATGGTCTGTGGGTCGAATCTTAAAAACAAATAAGTTGCATGCATATCATATTCAAATGTCTAATGAATTTGATACAATTCCAAGTGCGTAGCAGTGACGAACTATATTTAGTGATAGTTTTTGAATTTGTACTTTCCAATCTAGTCTAGAGTCAATCTCTATTCCTAGAAATTTTACACTGTTTGACAGTTAACTGTAAGGCTGAATCACAAGAATGATTAGCACGGAATCGACATTGATTTACAAGGAGTAAATTAATATTATTATTAAAATAATCCATTAGCTGATTATGTACTACTATTTCTAAAAGCTTTTCAGGGCTTGGTAGCGTATTAATTGGTCGAAATTCGCATGACTTATTCGTGTTGGTAATTTTCATTGGGTATAACTGTGCTAGTTTTTTAACTCATCCGGAAACTTACCAGAATCAACAGATGTGTTTATGAAATGCAGCCAAACATGACCAATAACTTGTGATGTTGTTTTAATTAATCTATTACTTAGTATGGCATTTGTAGACCCTTTATTTTCTAATTTGTTAATCATTTTACGTAGTTCTTATAAGTTCATTATTTTGGAATTATTTGAATAAGAGTCAGCATATATTTGTCAGCATTGGCTCTATATTCCTGACTACCAATGCTATCAACAATTTCTCCAATGTTACGAATAAAATAGTTATTAAAATTTTCAGCAATATGTAATTCGTTTTTACAATACGTTGTTTCGCCATTCAGTACAAATTGTAAATAACTTCAAAAACGTTCATGTATCATGTCTTGTCACGTTCTGACCTGCATATAACTGCGTTCCTGCCAAAAGTCTTCGTTCGTCGTCGATTCGGTCGTTTTCACCACCACTCGAGAGAACCTGTCTGGGGACGGCTTAACGCGCAGAATTTAAATTTAAAATAGCAACAAGCACTTTGGTTTATTCTTACTGCAGCGTATAGCTTCCTCTTCAAAAGCTTCCATGAATAGATTGGCTATCACAGTTAAAAGCTTTTGACATATAAAGCAATGTAACTACTGTTAATTTGGCATTATCTTGGGGTTTGAGAATATCACCGGTGATTGTTAAAAGGGCTGTCATTGTGCTGTGTTGTTTATGAAAGCCGGAATGATTTTCGGGCAAGATATTATTATCATTGAGATAATCGATTTGCTGCCCATGAAGTGCTGTTTCCACTATTTTAGATGCAACACGTAACAAACTTATATTTCTAAAGTCAGAAAATGAGGCAGGTGAGGGAAAAATTCCTGGATCGGGCTATCTACACCTTGATCTATGCACACATTTTTCCACTTCAAATGTCTGTAGACGAAAGTGTATCAAGTTTCATGGGGTCTGCCCACGAAGACTTTTATTTGGGGTGAGGAAAATAGCATATTTCAGTCCCAGCCAATTTAACTGAGGACCAATTTAAATAAGCAAAAATAATAAATGTGCAGTAAAGTAAATATATCTACTACGAAAGTCTAGTATTCCACTGTTTCTATCAAGGTGCACAATGTGCATTTTCAAATCAATTGAACATAATCTTTTATAATTTGCAACATACATCTTCAATCGGGAAACGCAAAATAAAGGCCGATTGCAACAAACCCACAGCAGGCAGATTAAATCCTAAAGAAAGGACAGTGTAGGGCTGTTGTGCATTGCCAGCCATAGACTAGTTTCGAGCTTGTTAGCTCTCATCTCATTTTGTTAAATTTAAATAATATCCACACGGAATTTTTTTAACGCAGAATCCTTTTGAACAATATTATTTCACGTTTTGATTATTTTATTTGCACATTTATTTCAGATATTATTCTTATTTGCACTGACAAGTTCATTTAAACCAGCTTTAAATGAAGATGAATGATACATGCATAGTAAAACATTTTTCAAATTTTACCACGGCAGCTCATAGAAGAGAGCGTAAGCATGGAAAAAATAATTAGCGGTATTCTTGGCGGTAGTGGTTTCTCGATTGCATCATTTAATTATGCTTTCACGCGGTATTTGTGTGCGTTCTGTACATGTGGACATTGACCAAATGTCACAAAGGAGAAACTGTCACTGACACGACATGCAATTTAGTAGAAATTTACAATTTATTAACACAAAAATGAAATTAAAATAACTACTAACCATAGACCTCGGGAGTCTGGCTCCTCTATATTATAGTTTGCTAAGACTACCATCCCTTCCTTCAACTCGGATCTTTTATAGGTGTAATATGATCTAGGCCTAATATTGTCAAACTTCACTTCTTCTTCAAAGCACCCCACGTGATCAGCACTAAAACATTAAGTTTTAGAAGTATATCTACAACTGAGTCTACGTGTATATTCAAAATTTACGTACTTTTTTACTACAAATGTTAACGTATTTTCATCAAAATCTTTCTGGTCATTAATCACAGGTCCCTTTTTGTAAATCCGTATAATAACTGTCTCATACCATGCCCCGTTTTGTACTATCATAGCATCTACGGGATCACCAACCCTATAATATTTGCTTTCGACATCTGTTATAACCTCCTTATCATTGTTCGTTTTATCCTCCTCCGTCGTGGTATCTTTCTTATCTCCCTCCACCGCTTCTGTTAACCGTTTTGGCGGCCTTACTATCAACTGCACAACGTCGTTTAACTTAATGCCATAATCCATTACTCGATGATCGTCTATCAACTAAAGAAACAAAATTTACAAGTTACGATTTTATATTTTTATTTCATTAACTTATATTACCTGTTTTCCTTTGTACAGCAACATTTGTTGTTCCATCTTAACCTCTATTTCTTTCTCTATTATGTTTCTTAGTTCTTGTATCATAGCTATTTTCGATATATTTACTACGGTGTCACCTTCACCTTGTAGGGCACCTAATTTTCTAATTTTAATATACATGTTCCAAATTATTTAAAAAATATCAACTAAAGCAAAACAAAAACTGCGAACGTAGACAAGACACTTAAATTCACACACAAATTCGCATGGACTTGCTAGCGATTCTTCAGGTAAACAAACATTTAAATAGGCGGGAATGTTCGGTGAATTATCGAACACCAACATAAGGAAGTGAAAATAACAGAGTGCGTTCACAATAAGACAGACACGGAAATGGAAGAATTTAGGGCTGCGTTAAGTGAGCGGTTCGACCGGTCGAAATTGTTAAGTGAATGGTAAAATTATAAGGTCTGACCGATCAGCTGATTGGGTGAAACGGTCGGGTTTTATTGTTGGACTTCCGCGGTCAAAAGCGTTAAGCGAACGGCCGAGCATGTTGTAACGTACACCATAACCAAACAAAAATGCATTAATTGTTTTTCGGTTTTGTCATTGTAATTGTAAATGAAAAAGATGCAGAAAGTTGTTATTAAGCCAAAGAAGACTTACGTACATAAATCTTCTTTGATTGAGCACCCAAGCAGTCAATGTTTCAACATATTTTTAGGTAACTGAGATTGAGAGGGTTGAAAATGATAAATAGATTTTTTTGCAAGATCCATAATTCATAATCAAATATTTTGTTTGAAAAACTGATTACACACAGCACACAAAAACCCACCATCTATAAAAATTCAAAAAACTGGTCTATCAAATTTGAAATTGCCGCCCAATATTGCGCCGTCATATTTATGGTCAGACCATTGGTAAAATACTGCTTAACGGTCTTACCAAAAACGTTAAGTGACAGGTCGGACCGCGGCGGTTAGTCGGACTCGTAGCTTAACGCAGCCTAAGTCAGTGGCCTAAGTACATCAGTTATACAAGGAGACGGTTGGTTTGTTAGGTTGAGAGGGACCCGAATTTAACCAAGTGTTTTATTGTTATTTGTATAAATATATATGTTTTTATCATGAATTCTAAATCGACTATCAAGCGATATATGACATTTGGATTTTTTTCTCTGCTAACATGGAGGCTGATAAAATAGCGACGTGTATAAAAATAAAACTTGAAAGATAAACAAGTACACTAAAAACTTTCAAGGGGCGATATCCTATTATATAAATCAAGTAGTCTGTGTAGCTGTATATGTGTAAATGTCAAATGAAACAATGGGTACCGGGTATCTATTGTTTTGTTTGATATTTATCCTCTGGTAACGAGTTAACCTTGTATTGATAAACCATACCTAAAATGAATATAACATTTAACATAGGCGGTGTCAGTACATGGCCCATACCTGTCGGGACGCGATCTGCGACAGTGCGGCATGCCCATGACACTGCTCTACAGTAGGTCCTATATAACTATCTAATCTATGGTAGGTACACAGAACGCGTTCCTGCCAGCCGTTACAGCACAGTTCTCTACTGTGGTTACAGCGACTTGTTAAAGTATATGCTTATACGTAGTTCGTTTCCAAAGTAACTTTATTTTGAAGTGGTATTTTCTATATATGTTATTTTTCTGGAGCGAACGCGACTGCAACACTCAACGCAAAGAAGAAGGAAACGTTCTTCACATCAATAGATTCTAGTATATTATACAATTCAATGGTATTACTTGCAAACAAGAAACAAGTGAACTCTAAGTATAGAGCAATGAACTAAAGGTCTATCCCAAGGTTTGTAAAGTAAGATAGGTAGCATGGTAACTTGAACGGAATGGAGGGGTTACGATGAAGGCGGCCATCTTGCGCGTCATCGTGCCTACTGAAACTTAATTGTACGTATGCATTTTTTGAGACGTTGCGCTTATTTGTTGAGTTATTTCGAAATATTTGTTGTCTTTGTATTTATAATCGTGCAGTTATAGTTATTTAGTGTATAATCTAATTGACAATTACTGTTAAAGAGAAAGACTCATGGTATATAGAAGTTTGTAACCTGTAAACAGTTTTTATTATTTTCCGTTCATAATAATAACAAATAACAATGTTACATACAATTATTAGATGACTGGAGGAAAGGTTTGTAGTGTAGCTGTTTGCAAAAAACAACTCAAAAAAGGCAAAAGAGAGTGGTGAGATGTTGATGTTTTTTCCCTTCCCTAAAGACCCTCTAATAAAGAAAAAATGGATTAGAAAATGTCACAGAAAAGACAAATTTTTCGTTAGAAATAAGAGAGTTTGCAGTAAGCATTTTACGATCGAAGACTAATGAAGATGCCATGAAAGCCAAATTAATGGGTACTTATCCTAAGAAGTTAAAAAAAACTGGTAAGTAGTATATTGATGAACACGTTTCTACTTCCTCGCTGATATCGTTATATCATACAGTACCTAATAAGTTATAATTTACTTTTTCAATTTCCTAGACTTTGAGCTTTATGATAGGTACATTTTTGTGTTTTATATTATATTGATTATTATTATCAGTATGTACTTTTTAAAGTTTTTTTTTTCTCTTCAATGAAAATTTTAATGACCTAAATTTATATTTTGTGATGTTTAAAATAAAATTAACCTTTTAATTTCTAATGTTTATGATAATGATTAGAATAATTGAGAAATTTATAGTATTTTTTATTTTCAGCAATACCTTCATTGTATCTGCTTTCTGGACTAGAAAACGTTGCACCTAAGATAACTGAGAGAACCAAGAGAATCCAGGAAAAGGAAAAAAAGGAAATGATGGAAAAATTGATACTCAGCCGTAGTCATCTTGATAAACTCCATACCATATAACTTCGGCAGAGATGGAGAACGTTCCTGCAAATGTAGTAACGGAGTATGAAGTTCTTCACGATATTTCAACATCACATAATAAATTGGTAGAAGATAACTTAAAACTAGAACTTCAAAAATTACAGGAAGGAAATGACTTTTAAATACTAAAATTCAAACAATGGAAGCCAACGAAACGATATTAAAACAAAAATTATGTGAAATAGAAAAACTACTAAAAGAAGCAGGTTTGAACTTCGAAAATAAGGTTAAGATGGCTTTCAAAGACTTATGTATTGTAATATTTTTAGAAATAAATTACTTAATACAGGAAATAAAATTTATTTTCATATGATACAAAGAAATATTAGAAAAAACCAATGAGTGATTTTTTCTTATTAATTGCTGTGTCTAGTATGACATGATAAAATTTAATGGCCCTCTTGTTAAATTTTATTAATAAATTATTGTATGCACATCTAATTCCAATAAAAAGTTTGCATTAAAATTTTTTAATACTACATAATTGTAAAGGTTGGCCTGGGGAAAAATTTCTACTCAGAGTGTATGTCATAAAATAAGAAATTTTTCTAAGTAACTCTTTTCGTTAGGGCGAAAATTAGTATCATGTATGTTTCTTCATCTATCTTATAACTTATTAAATTCGCTAAGAATTATATAAAGCAATGAAATCAAGACTGAAATCTCGGGCAAGAAATTGCACACAAGATTAAAAGAACCTACTTCAGTCTCTTGATATAAAATGTACTTCTTTAACTGCATACATTAATTAGTTATAAATTTGATATATTATAGTAATGTCAATTTTAAATTTCAAGGAAAACGTTATCGATGTTAATAATCATTAATCAAAATAGTCAATTTATTAATTTGTGCTTGTACATTAAAAAATACAAAATACGGAATTCAAATTCATAACTAATTATGCTTCTATACTAATGGTTTGAATGTCAGAAATTCGAATGTGCAGGCAGAGTGACGCGTTCCCGCATTTTAAATAGTAATCTCTGATTGGTCGAAAGTTACCATGCTACCTATCTTA
The DNA here is from genome assembly GCA_963675555.1 of Leptura quadrifasciata. Classification (NCBI taxonomy): domain Eukaryota; kingdom Metazoa; phylum Arthropoda; class Insecta; order Coleoptera; family Cerambycidae; genus Leptura; species Leptura quadrifasciata. The sequence continues at coordinate 214,320,163 of OY776673.1, forward strand.
CTTTACACACCTTGGGTCTATCCCCTCTACTTCATTGGTATGGAGTTCACTGCTTGCAAGTTGGCAACTCTGTCCATTAAATTCCCCTAAAACCTCAAAACGTTTTTAATAATTTCTACTTTATCGACCGCACAAGTAACGTAACGTACGTGAAGTCAAATTTGACAATTTAAATTTGTTGACAACGTTGATTTGACGTTCATTCTTCATTCATAAATTAACGAGAAAAGTAACGGTTTTCGTTCATTTGTGCATGTTTTGTAATTTTTTTAAAAAGGATCTTCGTTTGTGAATAATTTAATTGTTTTTTTACGTTTTGATTAGTGTAATATTCTAAAGGTAAGATAGACTCATCATTTGCGATTAAAATATATAGGATCTACTTTGGTCCCAGTGTTTAAGAATTGTATTACCTATACCTAATTTGCCTGTGCTGAATACAATTTGCATATTTAATCACTGCATAGGGTTTGTAGTTGATTTTGAGTTTATAATTTTTCAGAAAGATGGGTGATGTAGAGTATGTATTGAATTTAGTAAAGGGTTGCTGGCCAGATTTCAATATTACAAAAGAAAATTTGCTGCACCCAACTCCGGAACTAGTCCTCAATTTTTACAGCTGCTTTGTGAATGAATACAATGATACAGTCCGTTACTTAACTGGCGTTTCAGTAGCAAATGAACCCATTTCAGTGGACTTGAAGCCAGAGGAACGCCTTTATCAACAGTTAAGTAAATTGATGTTAGGAGTTCAATCTTTTAAGTTTGCGTTAGCAGACATTTACGCTCCAACGGCAATAAGGACAAAAAACTTTTTTAAGCTGTGCAGTCATTTTGTAGCTTTCATGCAAAATGTAATATTGAATGAAGCAAGTATATTAATAGAAAACGAGGTTTTCAAAACAAAAGAAGACACAAGATTGCTCCTAATAGAGCAAGAGGAGCTCTTAAAAGAAATCAATGAAAATGCAATAAATAAGGAACTTAATGAAAGAAACAAGAACTTTTTAGAACAGGAGTATAAATCTACCAAGAAATCCTACAAGGAAATGGAAGAATTAAAAGCTAGGAAAGAAAAATTATGTGCCGAAAAGAAACAGCAGATAGAAGCTCTTAAATTGGAAATGCAAAAAGAGGAGCACGAATTAAAGTGCCTGGAAGCCGTAAAAAAGGATCTTTTGCAGCAAGGTATAACCGAAAGAGATTACCACAACATTCTACAGACACTTGAAACTTTAAAGGCTGAATCTGAAATGTTAGGCAACGACGATATAAACATTGAAGATGGTTTGGTACATGAGAATGAAGTATTACTGCATAGTGCAAATTGTTTTAAAAAACTCAGTCAGTTTGGTTTTAATTTCAAAAATGTAAAGGACTTAAAAAACAAAGAAGATGAGTTGAAAGCTAAAATGAACAAATTGGAAAAGTTAAATGAGAACAAACGAAATTTTATAGAGCGGCAAAAACCAGAAGGCGAAAAGAAATTGTTGGTGTTGCAGGAGAGCTTTGCGGATTTGCAAAACGAGCATAAGGATATTAAAGAACGTTATATGCACAGTATAAATCAGTTTTCTCAGGAGAAGGCAGCATTCAAAGGCAATATGGAAGAGAAGTCTCAAAATAATGGTAAGATAATTTTACAGCATAAGGAAGATATTAAAAAATTTGAAGAAGATCTGGAAAAACTAAAGAAGACTTTTACTAACCAATATATTAGAGTGTCTAAAGTTGAGCGTAGAGTTGTGGACAATTTTAAAGATATGTTAGAGAAATGTAATTCATTTTAGTTCCATATTATTAGTAGAAATATTCTGATGTACATAAAGTTAGCAAAACAACTTGCTCGAATCAAAGAAGTGGCCTACTGATAATGTGTCGCTAATTTGCCGTAAATTAAATGTAAAAAAAGAAAATTTGCCGTTATTCATTAACAAATAGCGAAAATGTAATTGGGCACAATATCGAACTCACCTCTCGTGTGGAAGTTTCTTCATCTAAGATTTCAGAAAAATTGTAACTCCATCAATAGAAATTCTTTAAACCTCAAAAATTAACAATGCTTTTCAAATTTTATAAAAATAAATAATTAAATTACAAGATGAACGTTTTTTGGTAATTTGTGGCAAAGCACCCACGATTGTAGGGTAGGGTTGTATGTTTTTTATTCGAATTCATTATGGGAATTTGCCGTGTGGGCCAAGTGAATTAGTTGTGGCATTGCAGATTTTGCCGTGGCAAAATTCTGCGAATTATTCACGCAGATGTACATTTTTCGTAAATATTGATTGTTAGTGGTTTTTGGTGGAATACCCCCAATAAAAAAGTAGGGTTGCTCACTTCGAGTTCGCTTGAGTATGATCATTTGTATGAATTGTGGTTGGAATAATTTCTATCGATGGAGTTACCTAACAATTTTTCTGAATTCCTAGACAGAAACTTTCACACAAGGGGTGGGTTCGATATTGTGCCCCCAAATATGTATATGATTTCATCATTTCGTTGAATGGATTCATTGTAGGTCCCCGTAACTGAACCGTATAAATTTTTTAGGAACTTTTCGTGAACAATGACATATTCGCTATTTGTTAATGAATAATTGTCATTAATAAGAACAAGAAAAGCGCAGATGAATTTTGTGCATAGCTATTCTGTCACGGCAAATTAACGGCAAGTTCCTATAACATGCACGTGGTTGTTTAAAATAATTTTTAACAATAATTACATTAGTTGTTTACTTTATATAACGTTAACAAAACATACAATAGTTTTTTAAAATAAAGAACGGCAAATTTTCTTTTTTCACATTTAATTTACGGCAAATTATCAGTCGATTACTTCTTTGATTCGAGCAAGTCGTTTTGCTAACTTTATGTACATAATATTCTGTGTAAAATGTTTGTCGTTAGTTATGAAATAAAATATTTTTTTTTCTCTCCACCAACAACTCTAGCCATGCTAGGCATACAACAACTTTTACTAATTATATTTTTCAAAAACGTGACAATCTTTTAGTAATGTATTTAATAAATATTCAGAAAGCCTTGAGCTTACTTCAGTGTAAAGGTCATAGGAGGATAAAATGTAATGCTGATTTATTTTTTATAAATAGCTTCCTATGCAAACTTTTCCATCAAATATCAACTTTTAATTATAATAAAAACTTTGTAACTTTTTTAATACACTATTATCGTTGATCATGGATAATTTATTTTGCTTTTACTTTATTCCGTAGAAAAGGTTACTTTACAATAATTTTAAGAAATGATTTTATAAAGAACAATTAACATGTTTACGGACACTGAACAGATTCAGTTGCTCACTATGCTCATTTTACTTACTGATATATATATATGAATGAACGCAGCTAGCTATGTTATTTGTGTCTGTGTGTTCAATTTACACCGGTCTCACACAGCTGCACTTGGTGTAATTTCTTGGTTGTTATTGATCTGAGAAGTATTAATTTTGATTCTGTAGGAAGCATGAGACGCAAAGGAAGTTTATATACAAGAAAACTAATTGTTTGGGATTTAATGACACAAAAAACCAAATTTGGCTTAATAAACGGCTTCCCTTCAATAAATGGCCTTTTTGAGTCACCGAACAATGCTAAAATATCATAATAATGTTAATATTGTGTGACATAAGCGTCTGAAACCTTGGCCGCAACTGTGATCCCAGATGCGCACGCTATTTTAAAATACTTAATGCAGTGGTGCAGTCTAGTGGTAACAATTGAATGTCTGCATCAATGATCAAATGAAGTAATATAATCTTTGTGTTGTATTTGGTTTAACTGGTATTTCTATGCAAATTCAAATTTTATTAATCCATTTAGTAAAAATTTAATCATGAAAGAACAATTAAAAGACGATGTTATTTGTGTGGAGTGTAAAGGAAAATTCAGCAATTCCTTAAATCTCAAGAAGTACGTGAAGAACTTCCATTCTGAATATCTAGCATCCTTGCAAAAGACAAATAATTCAAGTTATCAGTTTTCCTGTAATCAATGTTGTAAAAATGGTAATCATTCACGTAATTTAAAGTTTCACATGAGAAAATACATCGTGGAGAATATCTAGACAGACTCATAATTATGAACAAAGGAAAGCTTTGTAAAAAAATTACAAATCGATCTTGTTATAAGGTCAGCATTAACCTGGATGCAAAGGAGTCCGCAAACTTCTTATGGAAATTCGGCTCCCGTTAATTTTGCTCATTTTTTGATATGATATTCTACGCATCATCCAGATCAAAAGTACCAATTGGCAGAAAGTCCTAGGACCCCAAGGTTCTGTGGTACAGACCTTGATCGGTATTGTTAGTGCTGCCCTCTAACGGGGGAGATGTGATTAAGTCCCTGGTCAAAGGAAGGGTAACCTGTTATTCTGTTGATGGGGGTAGGTGGGGTGGCGCCATCTCTGAGCCGATTAACGAACCGCCATCTAGCACATAGTAAAAAACTATGGAGGATTCCAACCTATTCTAGAATGTTATGGACTGGGATTCTGGTACATTCTAAGGGTGTACATAAAGAAGTGAAGTTGAGCAGGCAAGACAGTTCAGTTGAGTATACAGTACGGTTCTGGTATACAGAGAGAGTTTTAGGTTGACAAGTGATTTAAAAGTAAAGTACAGTTGTGATTTAAAAGTAGTGAATTTATATTAGATTAAAGTTATTATTAGTTGTGTGAGTTTTAAGGATTAACTATTGTAAACTAAGTGATTAATAAAATAGTGGTTAGTGGAGATTCTTGTTGCAAGTTATTTGAACCTACAGAGTGTTTACTGAAGACTGTAAACACGTAACAGTATTTTAACCATACGCTAACATACGTGCTTGAAACAGGACTAAGTAAAGACAGCATGGTAGCCTATCCAGGACATTGTACGGTAATTAAAGTTTTTTTTCTAATAATACTTTAATGTATTTCCTAGTGGTTTAACAGTACTCGTAGCGGTACTCATGGTAGTACTTATAAGAGTACTTTTTTGAGATTTTTGGTAAAACATTTAGTGGCAGTTTAGCAATTCCATTTTAACAATACTATTATCAGTTTTACCACGGAACATCATACGAGAATCTTCGAGGTACATTTGAAAGTATTTTCTGCGAACCCTCAACTGTGCTTTTACAATAAGTATGAAAACCTATACTTCTATAGTACTTCGCCTTAAACTTTGGACACTATCTAATACTTTTTATGAGCAATGTGATGCCATCGGCGTCAGCATGACCCAAGGTAAACCATGTAGAGGTTGCGTGGTTGGTCTTATACCTCGTTTACTGTCCGTCTGTTTAAGTCGTTTCAGTCATTCGATCAAGTTTCATAAATCATGAAATCAATGTGAGTATGTCATTGCTCATAAAAAGTATTAAATAGTGTCTAAAGTTTAAGGCGAAGTACTATAGAAGATGTATAGTTTTACATACTTATTGTATAAGTACAGTTAAGAGTTCACAGAGAGTACTTCTAAAGATACCTCGAAGATTCTCATATGACGTTCTGCGGTAAAACTGATAACAGTATACTGAAAAAAATGATTAAAATTTACAGTGTAATTATAACATGGCCAACGAAAAAATATACTATATGTTAGAAAAATATTACCCTTACTATGGAATTACAAACATACCCTGTGTAAATTTACATAAATCAGATGATATTTCATGTACAGTGATAAATTTTCCATACATCGTGTAAATATAATGGGTGATATTGCATATGGTAAGTTGAGAGATTAAAAATTCGCTACTGTTTGGTGTAAATATCCACACTTGTGGATCCCCCGCCATGCATGAATGACTCGTATGTATCTACAATAGGTTGGACGGCGTATAAGTGCATCTCTGATTGGATTGTTGTTGTGGAAAATTGCTTAGTTTTTTGTGTATATTCGTGTTTAGTGTGCTCCTTCTCTGAAAAACAGTAAGTACTCATAATTGTATTTGTATATTAGATGAAATAATAACTAAAGCGCCTATTCATAGACTTTAGCTGTATGATTTAACCTAAAACTATTGTATTGCTAAACTGCAGCTAAAAGTTCTACACAAATCCCTTCAAAGGTACTTTCAAAAGTACTACTAATAAAGCCACTTGGAGTACTGCTAGGGATAACATTAGAAAATATAGAGAAATATTACCAGTGTAAAAAAGTGAATGTTGCACATTGTCCTATATCGAATACCCTGCACTTTTCATTCAACCGCGTTAAAAGGATATACGTAATTACAAGAGTATAGATAAGAGTACTCAGAGGGTACTGCGGAAAGTACCTCAAAGTTACTTGCAAAACATTCCGTGATAATCTAAAAAAAAGTACTCTTATAAGTACCACCATGAGTACCGCTAAGAGTACCGTCAGTTAAACCACTAGAAATTACACTAAAGCATTATTAGAAAAAAATTTTAATTGCCATACAATGTCCTGGATAGGCTACCTCGCTGTTTTTACGTAGTCCTGTTTCAAGCACGTACGTTAACGTAATAATAATAATAATAATAATCTTTATTGACCATTTATGATACTTTACAGTATATATGGCAAGTCATTAAAAAAAAAAAAATTCATATATATATATATATATAAATACAACATAAACACATTAATACTAACAATATTAAATAAGACATTACAATAAATAGACAAACACATATAAATACAATAGATATAAGGACATATCAACTGGTCAAGTGATATTATAAAATAATAACATTAAGAGCACTCCGGATATAAGCCGGAAAGACTATGCAAATTACTCTCATATAAATCATTATTTTAAAAAACGGCTTTCACTAAAAGACATTAAAAACATATTACAATGTGGGACGATGAGAGAAAAAAAAGTATATATAAAAAAATAATTTTTTTTTCTTCTATTATCGATTTGCAAAAATAATTTTTATCGTCCCGCATAGGTATCATTAAAATAAACAATTTCCCTTTTGTAGAACTAAAATAAAATAAGCCCTAATGTCCTCAAATGCACAGAGAAATTTAAAGATTAGGTATAATAAATTTGTCCAATGTCATATTCTACTACATCTCTATCTCTCACCTTCCAAGCACACCGTACATTCAGCTGCGTCATTTTATTGACGTGAAGTCATTTACAATTAAAATTGGAAGCATGGATGACTAATACACTCCGACCAACTCTTAATATAAATAACATAGAGATAAAATTATCCGGATGCAAATTTGTCCATGCTATAAAAAGCATTTTGTAGTAGAAAGTTTTTAATTTTTTTTTTTAAATAATTTGGGGCAGCTTATTTCGCGTAAGTGTTTAGGTAACATATTATATAAATTAACGCAATTGTATTTTGGAGAGTGTTTAAATGTAGATGTTTTGTGAGTAGGAATTCTTAATAGTTTGCCATGTCTTGTATCGCGCTCATGTGTATCGGAAACTTGTCTAAAATAACTTATATTTAGTTTGGTATACATTACACATTTAAATATAAATATACATGGCACAGTTAAAATATTTTTTTGTTTGAAGTTTATTCTACAAGTTTCTCTAAAATTAATATTAAAAATTAAACGCATTAACCTTTTTTGAAGAATAAACACTCTACCTTTGTCTCTTCCACATCCCCAGCTGAGTATATTTAATGAATTGTGTGGGTAGGCCAAGGCATAATAAATGTTTAGCAGACCACATTCATTTAGAGTATCTTTCATTTGCAGAATTCCACAGTATGCTTTATTTAGTTTTTTACAAACATTATCAATATGAATATCCCACGATAACATAGGGTCGAGAAAGTTACTAAGAAATTTAATTTCATGCGATATTTTGATTTTAAATATTTTAAAGTTTAAAAGCAAAGGTTTTCTAATATAAAAGTTCATAATAACTGTTTTGTTTTTATTCAGTATTAATTTGTTTCTGTCGCACCAAGCACATAATTGATTTCTCTCTCAATGCTCTCTGCTGAAACTGAAATAGTTGTATCATCAGCATACATGGTCATGTGGCCGTCTATAACATTTGGAAGGTCATTAACGTATAACATAAACAATAGCGGGCCCAAGACAGAGCCTTGGGGGACTCCAAGTTTAACATTGTATATAGTTGAGGTTATGTTATTATAATTTACTGTTAATGTCCGTTCCTCCAAATATGACTTTATCCAAGTTAGAGGTATATGCCTAATTCCTAGATTATATAATTTTTTCTTTAGAATGTCACTCTGCATGGTATCAAAAAAGCCTTTGACAGGTCAAAAAACATGAAAATTACATAATCGCCGGAGTCTATAGCTGAATAAATATAATCTAACAGATGGTAAGACGCAGTCTCAATTGATCTACTTGATCTGAAACCATGCTGAGATGAAGATAAAATACAATTTTTTTCCAAATAATTAAAAAGACGAACTTTGAAAGCGTTTTCTATTACTTTTGATAAACTGCTTAATAAAGAAATTTGTCTATAATTATCAATATCTTCAGGACATCCTTTTTTGAAGAGAGGAATGACTTTAGCGATTTTGAAAATATCTGGGAAACATCCCTGACAAAACGATTGATTAATTAGGTACACTAAAGGCAATGTAATATTCTCACTAATATTTTTGAGAATAGAATTTGATAGGTCATCTACCCCAGAAGAATTTTTATTTTCTAATTGATTTATTATGTCAGTGATTTCTTGTACAGATACAGGTTCTATGAAAAATTCCGATTCTGTGTATGGCTAAAATACCGATCTTGGAAGGTCTGTACCACAGAACCTTGGGGTCCTACGACTTTCTGCCCATTGGGACTTTTGATCTGGATGATGTGTAGAATATCATATCAAAAAATGAGCAAAATTAACGGGAGTCGAATTTCTATAAGAAGTTTGCTGGGTCCTTTAGTAACGAAATATGGAAATAGGTGAAATGTTTATTCAGAGAAAGTAACTGAGTTATATTTTATTCAAAACGTGAGTGATTTACTGATATATGTTCAGAATGCAAAATTTGTATATACCAAAATACTTGTGCCACCATTACTTTTGATAATATAGATACCTATAGTTATAAAAGGAAATGATATTCACACTTTAAATATTGAATTGAAAGGTATTGTGGTCAAATTTATAGTGCTGGCTGTAAAATATGTCATTCTTGCTATTGTTCTCCTTTTAAATATTATTATTATTTAATAGAGTTGAGAAAAAGACAAAGTAATAAAATCAGTGACTGAACTCCTACAAAAGATTAATTTAATGATATCTCATGCAGCACTTAATTGATGCGGTAAAAAAAGTATTGCACTTTACCCACATTCTACCAGCCCTTAATGGAGCTAAAAATATAATTTGCAAAATTCCATGAATAAAACTGCCCATAATACAAAAAATTGACATGCACAGAGAAAGTTTTCTTCCACGAGAAAGAAGAAAAAAAAAAATCGATCAAAAGGCCATACCATAGAGTCACATAACATAGCGTTATCACTTCTTCATCCTGTGAATAACAAATTGTAATTTTGTAAATAATTATAGTTATTGTAATGTGTTCAAAATATATTCATTTTTGTTTTAATACCTCTGACTATTCGTTCCCTCTATAGATTGTAGATTGTTTTATGGGGTCGTTTGGCTTCGAAGAGCCTTACTTCACTTCGACCTAAAAGATCTTTTGTGATTTACCCTACATTTAGTTGTTGCCCTGGATTGCAAGACTTTTTACAAAGCCTGTGATTTTCCTGGGGGCTAGTTTCTCTGTCTTTAGGCGTTAATTCCGCCTGTTCTAGGACTAACACCTTACATTCACAAAGTATATGTTCCGCAGTTTTAGTTACAGTATCGCAATATCTGCATTTGTTGTCTACCGCCTTGCCCATATTCTTGATATGATATTTCAAGGGGCAGTGGACAGTTAGAAGGCCTGTGATTAGCCTTAATTCGGTCTTTTCAAGTTCGAGAATAAGTCTTGTGGCATTCTTTGCCGAATAAGTTTTAAACTTTTTCGCTTGTCTTTGGCCTGGAGTATTCCTCCAGTAGGACTTTTCTGGTCCTTTTCTCATTCTTGAATCTCCTCTGCTATGTGTGGCTTGGCCAGGCACAGAACAGTTCGGGTCCAATGAATGGTGCTTTAGATCCTTTTTTTGCAAGGCTGTCAGCAAGCTCATTTCCTTGTACTCCTTCGTGCCCTGGCACCCACATCAAGGTAACCTTGTTGTTGTTTGCCAGTTGCTTCAGGGATTCCTAGATACCCAGGCAATTTTAGACTCAAAGGTATAGGACCTTAGAGCTTTTAGTGCTGCCTGGCTATCAGATAATATATAGATCTTTGCCCTTCGTATGCCTTTATTTAGGCATTCCTGGGCACACAGACCTGTAGTGTAAATTTCTGCCTGGAAGTTGGTTGGGGTGTTACCGAGGGCTTTGGATAGCCCACATTTAGGCCCTGTTATGCCCACTCCTATCCCTTCAGCCATCTTAGATCCATCTGTATACCAAATGAGTGACCCTTGTTCCAGTTGCAAAGCCTCTATCTTGCTCGTCTGATAGCTTTCAATTAGCATGTCAAGTGGGCAGTCAAAGTCTTGTTTGATTGGCATTGAGTCAGTGGGTTTGGTCATGGACTTCAAATGGATTAACTCCAGAATTTAAGTGACCAACCAAATCGCCTGGTTTAAATTTATGTGCCTGGTGCAGTCGTAAGGCACTGAGTGATGCCTCCTTCCTTACATGCAAGTGCAAGTGAAGTAGGTCAAGCATAGCCTCCATAGCTGCTGTGGGACACGAGTGCATTGCTCCTGTAGCCCCTATACAGGCAAGGCGTTGCAGTTTCTGCGACTTTCCCTGTGCTATTTTTTCTTCTGTTTTTGGCCACCATACGCATCATGCATAGGTTACCGTAGGTCTGACAACCGAAAGATAAGACCAATGTGTCATTTTCAGTCTTAGATCCCAAGTTTTACCAAACAACCTACAGCACGTCCATATTGCCGCTGCTGTTGCTTTAGTAAGGGTTCTTTCGAGATGTGAGTTCCAGTTAAGTTTTTGATCCAGGATTACTCCTAGATACTTGACTTCACTGGAAAAATTTAGTATTGTTCCATTCAGTACAGGAGTTCTCAGATTGAAATTTCTCCTTTTAGTAAATGGGACAATAGTCCTTTTGTTCGGATTGACATTAAGCCCCTCTGACGAGCACCATTTGGATATTATATTTAAGGCAATTTGCATGAGGTTGGAAATCATGATCTCATTTCTGCCTCTCACAGTGACGACCAGGTCATCTGCATATCCTTGGATGTTGAAGCCTGAATTACTCATTTTATGTAGGAGATTATTGACCACCATTGACCACAGCAAGGGTGATAGGACTCCACCTTGTAATCAACCCCTGACTGCAGTCACCGTAGCTGACTCATCCCCCACACTTGTGGTAATAATTCTGCTTCTGAGCATGGATTGTATTCATTTAATTGTAGGAGACTGTATTCCCCTTTTGTCCACTGCTTTTTGTATGGATTCATAGGAGGTGTTGTCAGCTAATGAGGTTTCTTACCTCTTCTGGGGGTGGATTGCGTTCTTCACCGTGGAAATAGGCGGAGGCCACTACGACCTGCCTTTTTCCCCTTTCTGTAGGCACTTCCACAGCTGCTGCCACTAAGTCCCTCGTTATGAACTCTGAAAGGAGAACAAAGTTAGTATCCTTGTCGAATAACAGAGCTGTTCTAGGGTAGTCATGCAAGGTCGAATAAATTAACTTGCATGATTGTATAGGGAGTCCTTTGATACGTCCTCCAAGTGCCCAGGGCTCTTGGATTAGCCCTATATTTAATATCCTCCTAACAAATTTCCTGCTGAGCACACTCGAGGCTGCTTTTGCATGGTGATTTATTTGGAGGCACTTCAGATTATTTAGGGCCATTATGACGGTGTGGGGCCATTTTTGTGGCCTCTTTTAGCTGTCTTTTTGCCCATGTTATTGGCAATTAAATTGGGCTTCATAACACTCCCACGAGTAGCGGAGGAAAAGCGGTTTACATGAGGCAGTGCCCCGCATACCACAGGCAGATATTTATTTAAACCAGGGTGCGTCACGTGCCCTGGAGTCCGCATAATAGCGACTAAGCTTCCCCTTAGCCACGCAGTCATAAGCTTATGCTGTTCCACCTTTGACCTGGGGGGAGCTTTATTGTGGCTCCCATCCACTTGGTCGTCTGGTTAAGATAGACCCCCACGTGGAGCAAGCAATCCTCAACAACCACCCACTTGCTCCACACGGTTTATACCAGGCAGGTTTCCATGACAGAGCTCTAGCCCTCCATAGATATAATGGTTTCTAATGAAAAAGTTACATTATATTTGTTGAAATAAATCATCTGATCTTATCCAAAATTAGATCCAGCTATTTATTAGACACTGTATCATTACTATTAATCCTTTTTTATGATTAAAGTTATTGTTTTTTACATAACTTTAACTACTTTTAATTATTAAGATGTTAATAATTTAAATAACAAAAAAATGATTATACAACAATTATACAATATATCCCTGCATTGATTTTCCAAGAAGAAAATTCTTTTTCTTTTCAATTTTACAAAAAAATAGGCCAAAGAAATAAGTATTTCTTCAAACGTCAGAAAATCATGATCTTACTCATTTAATGACATTAAAGTTTGACATTTCAACGGAAGTAAAAGTACTTTTCCTTTTTTTTTTTAATATATATTAGGTTTAAAACCTCATGAATTCATACCTATTATAGGTACCTATACACATTTCCAAATTTCGGATAAGTTACGACGGCCATGTTGAATAACGCAAGCGTCATCTGGTGGCCATTGACTACCCGAATATTTTTGTGTTACAGAAAAGTAGAAGAGAAGATTGAAGTTTAACATGGATTGGTAAATTCGACAGAAACCCATAAGATGGCGCCACATTAAATTTTAACCCCAACAATAATAATTATGGCGGCAATGCTCCAGTTGAAATGTTGAAAATACATTGATAGGATTTACATTCCATTTATTCTGGCAGCGTCGGTATTATATTTGCGTCTACCAACTTTGGGTGGCACACGGGCAGAAATTAAGGTTAAATTTGCATAAAAAGGTGACCTTAGACTTCAACAAATCTCTCCCAAGAGCAAGAGCACTAAACGGAGGTAAGGAGAACCTATCCCGTAGGTGGTGGATGTGAAGTACGAGCAATTTTAACATTGAATTTATTAAAATAAATCTAAAAACTAGAACACTCAACCGTGGGGCCACAGAACATACATGTTCTCTGGTGGGGCACACTACGAGTACCGTTCGACGCCTTATATTCTATTGCTGTATAGGTATTCATTCGCTCTCATATTTACAACTAGGTAGGCATTTTGTCTTGTATCTATTTTAGCAATTCAAACTGCAGTTCTCTGCCTTGTTTAGGTACGCCACTAGCAGAAGTATATCTTACTTCCCAATCATGATTATTAATATTTACAAACATTCACTGAAGATGTCTAACTTACCGAAATTTTCTAATCGCTAAAAATTTACTAGAAAACCAAAATTATATTCTGGTTGCTATTGGCCACAAGATGGCACTTAAGTTTGTGAACAGTTTTGATTTTGAACAAGATGTTTTCGATTTCTATAAACTAAATAGGTATATCCTTTTGTTCTCTTATAACTTTGCTCAGAAAATTATCAAGAAAAGGGTAATTTTCGAAATATGGTCCTGCTTACCTGTTCACTACACACTTGTATTCATTATCAGAACTTTAATGCATCCGATCATCGCATTCAGCTTTTTATTTTACATAAAAAATGTAGGCCTGTATTTTGTGTTTTACATTGTGGTACTGATTATTACTCGTTTTCCAATATGTATTGCATAATGTACCTATTATATTACCTATATAGAATAAAATTTTGGAAATTGGTAATTTATTTGACAAATCGAAGCGCCACTCTGCGTCCACCGGCGGTCCTAGCATTTGCAGTTTGTTAAACACATTCTACGTATTTCCCCACTTGATCTATAAGGTTTTTGTATAAAATTCCGGATTTTGAGTTTAAGTCTATGCGACAGAGTTGTCTCGTTCATTGACCAACAAATAATTCGCGAATAAATCTTCTTATCTCGTCTGCCTTTGATTTGAGGTAAACTATTTCAGCTACCTTGCCTTCTATGATGCGCATTCATTGTGTATCATAAACAAAAAACAAAAAGAAAGCAATGATATACCTGTTAGCAGTGTTAGCATTCATCTTGTAGCAGAAACGGCCGAGAGATGGCAGAACTGATAGCTTTACTATACGGCCAGATAAATAAGATAATCTTGCCAAATAAAATGATCCATTAGAAATAAACGAATAAATGGAGGGCGAAAGAAATGGCCAACAATTATTTTCATACCCAATGATTATTTCCACCTACATTGCGTTAAATAACATATCATGTTAATCATGAAAATATAAGCTTCCAAGTAACAAATCTAAGTTTTTCATGAGAGAAATTTTAAAGTTAGTATATTATTAATCTATCTATCTAAAATCTATCATGCAAAGTAATTATACCGGGTGGCCCAGAAAGTGCCTACCACCACACTTTTTTCTACAGTTTTAAAAATAAAATTCTGAAATTTGAGAAATCAAATATAGGGTATCAATGGTCACATTTTTACCATTCGGTGGTCAAAAAAATCACTTCCGCTATTGTCGCAATTTTCTTATTTTAAATAGCGTCCTGTATATTTAAGTCACTTTTATCATAAGACTGTAATTTCTCTCTCCAACAATTTTTTCAGAATTAAAACCGGATGAAAAATAACCTTGGGAATGGCATTTATTTGCAATTTCTACTATTTAGTTGGCTTTGGAATTCAGGAACAAATGAAAAAATTTTGAAGTAGACTTTGAATTTGAATAAAACGGTATTTTTCAACAAATTAAATGTAAAATTGGACTATTTTGTTTATTTGTTTGAATTAGAAATGTTTTTCCCATTTTTCCATTTCATGGAAATTCAGTTTTGTCATAACTCCAATTTTTCAAATATGACATGTTTTATTTTTTTGTTAGATAGAGTAGTAAATTTGCTTTAGACTGGTTTTTCCCGATTAAAAATTGAATATAAATTAAAATAAATATAAAGCTTTTTGTATAAGTGTTTCGAATTATGTGTCCATCTTATTGTAGTAAGCTATGAAAAACAGATCAGTTATTTGTAATTAGAGAAAATTTATTTTGATAAATATAACAAAAAATTTGATGAATCATTAGCAAAAAAACAAAAATTCACAAAATCAAAACCAATTTATAAGTTATGATACCTATTTGGACAGCAATTTACTAAATTTATAAATATTATAATTAGAACGCCTGTAGACGAGCTACCCCCAACCAGGAATTTTGCCGAATCTCTTCCCTTAAGAAGAGTAGGGAACTTTTACTTGCCTAACATTTAATAGACAAGGGACCGACGGCTTTACATCCCCTCCGAAGGATGGTATATCCCCTATACAACCCTCACCTAAGACTGTATAGCTTCCGCGCATACACTGATATACAAGCCGCTGGAAGATGTGCGAGGCGAGGACTCGGTCTTCGTTGTGAACACGGATACGGCCCTGGGTTTAATATTTAAGATCTACGATGGGCGTCTTGACCACGTGGTTGCCTCTTGTAATTAGGAAAATAAAAGAATTTGGGCTGGCTAGCTTAGTCTGAGACTCCCAGAGTCCGTTCGTGCACTTAATTTATTTGAAAGATGGGTTGGGGTGGTATGTCCCTAAACGGAAGGAGTTCCCCGAGAGATTCACCCTGTATATGTTCAGAGGCTTTTTTATTTCTTGGTGAGGGTCCAAAGCTTCACCCTGTATAAGCTTATCTAGCTATAATTCCCTTATTGGGTTCTGGAGTAGGGCCTTCTTGAGTACCCTGTATATTCTTTTTGTTCAATAAACACACTTTGGTTTGAAACGAATTTACAATATTTTATTTAGTTAAAAAACACAGAGTTAAATGATTCGGTTTTAAAATTAACAAAATTTTCTTTTGGTAACTTGTCGATACGTATAATTTTGCCTTTAATCGTTGCGTGGTTCGTTATATTTTTAATCAGATCTTTTTTATTTAATTTACTATAAACTAATGTCGCGAAGACGGATTTTTATTCACTTAAAAACTAGGGCCGCGTAGGCGTTAAACAAAAATTGCACTTTGGCTTTTATTCACTTAAAACTAAAACACCGATTTTTTACTAGGGGAATCCTAGGAAGAGGCACGGGCACACTTTGGGTTTCGTTACTTAGCCGGAACACTGATGCGGGAAGTAAGAACTTAATCGTAGATACCGGAAACACAACTTGTCGGAGCCTCGGCACGCTCCTCCTTTTATACAGAACACGGGGCACGACGTAGCCGAGAGCTGGATGAAAGCTGGATGGGAAATAAAATGGAACCGGCCATTCATTTGGGCGAGGATTGCGAAATATTGCGTAATGTGGTGCAATACTTTTTGAAATTTATGAATTTTGAAATAAATTTATATGATTGAATGGGCCGTGAAAAATGTAATTTATTAATATAAAAATGTTATGGGAATCTATTTTAATTTAGGAATAATTGATTATAACTGCGAATATGACCGAGGTCTGGAAATTGCCCCGTAAGGTAGCGTTGGTAGTTCGATTTTAACTTTTATTTATGGCTACATTTTAAGCGTTACGCTTGAGGCTGGGTGTGGTCATAATAATTTATTTAGGGTAACGAAGTGAAGTTGGCGACGGGTTGCCAGCATGAAAAGGGAAATAGTAAATTTGACTTATGGTTTTGAATGAAGGGAAAGTTGAATGTAGAATAATAAAACGAAGATAGGAACGAGTGACCAGCAACTCACGGGAACGTATAAACTGGTCTGGATTTAAAATGATTTATTCATGGGCGGTTCGTAAAGATGATTAAGAGGGGTTTTGAGATAATGTGGGGAAATTGAGATTGACGTTAAAATTAATATACGGGGGCTTGTAAAAAGTATTGTGATTGAATTAAATTTTGATAATTAGAGATTGGAAGAGTAAATAATGTTTGAAGATGTTGAGGGGGCTGTATTTTTGAAGTGACTCTTTTGTAAAATTTTATTGATAATTTGATTAATTGAGGTGTTTTAGCTAAGTTGATTTTTGAATTTTGATTATGGTGAATTATCGATGGTGCCTTAATTTTATTAGATTTTTCGTTGCTAAATGTAGCTTTTCGATGTGCAGGGTGTCTTAAGGACTTTTTTTATGGTATTTGCCAGGTGGGCCTGGGCAAATGATTTATTTAGCAAATTTTAGTAATTTTTTGGGCGGCCATATTGGCGGTAAGGGGAATACTACAACAGTTGGAACGGTCACCCATCCAACTACTAACCGCGCCTTACGTTACTTTACATCGCATATCGAAGTATGTACATAGTAAAGACGCACCCATGCTCGCCCTCACCCAAACCCAACTAGAAATAGCAAATAAATGTCATTTCCAAGGTAATGTTTGATCCGATTTTAAATCTGAGAAAAACGTTGGAAAAAGGAATTACAGCTTTATGAGAAAAGTTACTTAAATATACAGGGTGCTATTTAAAATAAGAAAGTTGTGGCAATTTCCGGTCATACCGAAAGTGACTTTTTACCACCGAATGGTCAAAATGTGGCCATTGATACCTTTATTTGATTCCCAAATTTCAAAATTTTGTTTTTAAAACTGTAGAAAAAATTGGGGGGGGGGGTACTTTCTGGGTCATCCGGTACTGGCTGCTCAGGTATACCTATCGTTAACTTTAGGTGAAGATACGCAGATATGTTTTCTAAAGCAACTAGGACACCTTGAGGATGCATTATCGCCGAGGCCATATTTTTGTTTAATATTTCAAGAACCTTTACTGCTACAGCGATGAGATTTACCTAGTACCAAAATAGTTCTATAAATTCATTGAATTGGTGAAAATGAAATTGAATTAGAGGTATATAAAGCACGAGGGTGACTCCTTTTGAACCTTTTAAAATTTTGGAATTTGGTTCTATGATCAATGCCTATTACATAAAAAATGTTTTCTTTGTGAAATACAGTAGAATCAACTCTTTTTCATACAAAACAGTTTAAAATAGTCGTTTCAGTGTCATTTGGGGCCCAATTTGAATTATGATCTAAATATTTTATACAGCACAGTTCATGTAACTAAATTATTCGGTACCGATCATACAGAATATGTCGGAGCCAGAGAAATTAAATATATAGGGTTACTGGTAATTCGATACATTCCTTTGGAGATGTAATGGGGCATGAGTTAAGGAGTAAATCTAGCCCTAACATACATTATGCAAAACTCAATAGTTTTTGAGATATTTCAATTTTTTTGTTTTTCTCAAAAAAGTAGATCTTAATGTCTTAAAAGTTAATTTCCGAAAAATCTACTTGACATTTTAAAATTTTTTTTACTGGATTACTTGTCCAATATTATAGATATCCGTTTGGAATGAAAAATATCCGGAAACATTTCGATCATGTGAACATTTAAAATAAAAACTTGTAAAATTTTTTTTTTTAAATCAGTTATGAAATTTACCTATTAGGTTTTTCAAAAAAATATTAATGTAGCACGCGTACAAATTATTATAAAAACTTCCTTATTTCAATAGCTATCTAACTAGGTAGAAATGTTTAATGTACCCTTGATAGTTCTAATAAAAAATTAGTAAAGATAATGCTGGTGGCGGAATTTATTAAACGACTAATCGTTCATTTTCATTTAAGTCAGTCAGTCCTTGACTTTGACGTTTGCGCATATATGTCATTAACTGACATTCTTATCTCCGTGTCTCTTAAGTTTGTTGGTCTTGTTAAATTAGTTATCGAAGATTTTGATTTTGCTCGTACTTGTTGTTGTTAGTTGTTATTGTATTTTCTGTGCCATGGTCGCGTATGTCAACGCAGAATACGCTGATATCTTGTTTGTCTATGGATACTGTGGCGGCAACGCTGCTGAAGCTCGCCGAGAATATGGTCTTTGGTGCCCTAACCGCCGCTTACCAAATGCACGTGTATTCAGTACGGCATATCGAAATATCGCTGAAACTGGCTCCGTGAAATGTAGAAGAAGTGACGCTGGTGCTCCTCCCGTTTATGAACCAGATGATGAGGAAGAAATATTGAGGTATTTTGAGGAAGACCCAACTATTTCAACTAATAAAGTCCCAAGACTAACCGGAGCGTCACAATGGTCTACGATACGTAGAGTTGGATGTCATCCTTACCACTATACCCCTGTCCAAGGCTTGGAGGAAGGTGATCCTGGAAGGAGAGTGGAATTCTGCCGTTTTATGTTAAATTCAGATGCAGAAAGTGCACATTTTTTAACAAGTATTTTATGGACGGACGAGTCGAAATTTAATCGCGAGGGTATAACAAATTTCCACAACCTACATTATTGGGCAGAGGAAAATCCCAAGTTAACACGTGAAACTAGTTTCCAAATGAAGTTTTCTATTAATGTGTGGATGGGAGTCATTGGCCACTATTTAATAGGGCCACACTTTCTTCCTCAAAATTTAAACGGGGAAATCTATAAAAAATTTTTAAGAAATGATCTGGCAGTGATTTTAGAAGATGTTCCTCTCGCCGTCAGACAGCGAATGATGTTTCAGAACGACGGTTGTCTAGCACATTATCGGCTGACAGTACGACAGTTACTTGATCAACGTTTCCCTAGCCGTTGGATTGGAAGAGCGGGCCCAATACCTTGGCCAGCGCGAAGCCCTGACTTAACACCCCTTGATTATTACGTATGGGGTCATATGAAGGAGATGGTCTATGCCACATCAGTCCATACTATAGAAAACCTTAGACAAAGGATAGTCGATGCTGCCCAACACATAAGGCATAATCTGACAACCAGAGTAACAAGGACGGAAATAGGAAGACGCTGCCGTGTCTGTATACGGAATAGGGGCTCCCATTTTGAGCAAGACATATAAAAAATAAAGTACAAGTTTGAAATTAATGAAGAAATTAAACTCTACTTTTAAAATGTTTTTTATTGTTTACCTAAAAATAAAATTCGTACTACTTGTGTTATTTTTACTAATATTTTCTTAGAACTATTAAGGGTACATTGAACATTTGTACCTTGTTAGATAGCTATTGAAATAAGGCAGTTTTTATAATAATTTATACGCGTGTTACGTTAATATTTTTTTGAAAAAACCTAATAGGTAAATTTCATAGTTGATTTAAAAAAAAAAAAATTTTAAAGTTTTTATTTCAGATGTTCACATGATCGAAATGTTTCCAGATATTTTTCATTCCAAACGGATATCTATAATATTGGACAAGTAATCCAGTAAAAAAAAATTTAAAAATGTCAAATAGATTTTTTGAAAATTAACATTTAGGACATTAAGATCTACTTTTTGAGAAAAACAAAAAAAATTAAATATCTCAAAAACTATTGAGTTTTGCATAATATATGTTAGGGCTAAATTTACTTCTTAGATCATGCCCCATCACATCTCCAAAGGAATGTATCGAATTATCAGTAACCCTGTATAGAAAATTAAATGTGCAATCGAGTAATACAAATCACAGCCCGGTATCTCAACATTCTCAACGCATTACCGAGGTATAGTAGCTTCCATAAACATGAAATCACAGCCATAGTCAAACGATTTCACACCCAAAAACACATAAAACTTCATGTCCATTAAATTTGACGCTGATTCTTGGTAAAACTGTTTTAGTTTGTGGCATACTATGCAAAATCCTCTGCATATTTAATGTATGCAGTAAAAGCTATTATGAAAATAGTGTCACTTGGATTCCTCTGCTTTTCAGCCCATGATCTATTATGTATGGGTCGGTTCAATATATAAATTTATAAAGAAAGTAAGGCAAAATAGTATTTATTTCGATTTTATTGTATTTTTTAGTTGGAAATACATTATCTACTTTGTTTTCTTATTAGCCTTGGAAATACTTCTCTTAGGCGATTTTGATTTCGCGCTGCCTTTTTTCTTTGATTTGCTCTTGGAACGAGACCTTCTTTTTACTTTTCTCTTAGTTTTTTTCCCCGATTCCGGTGACAATATTTTTTGAGAAACTTGTGGAACTTCTGGTATCCTCGCAAAAGAGTCGTATCCAAATTTGTTGCAATTCTTACCTAGAAAACAACACAGAATGCAAGAGATTAAATAGTAAATAACAATATAAACATCACAAACATAACCCCAGTACCCCAATTTGTGAGGAGGGATATGCACACCCAATATCTGAGTACCATAATAGGGATGGGGTCATTGATTTAAAACGGACCTTTGACCTAGAAGAAAATTTACAGCGACCCCGACGGTATTATATTTACTTCCACCAACTTTGAGTGACACACGAGCAGAAATAAAGGTGAAATTTGCATAAAAAGGTGACCTCCCACTTCAAAAAATTTCTCGCAAGAATACTAAGGGGAGGTAAGAAGAATATATTTGAATTTTAGAAAAATGTCATATTCTTCCAAAATTAGATTCTAATTATGTTTCCCTCTATAATATAAATTTTATAAATATTCAAAGATTCAGATAGATAAGGGAAGTCGAACTATATTACTTTTAAATTAAAGCAAAAAGTGCGTTTAGGAACCTATATGTTAAGCAAAGTCACAAAAAAAGTCAGTAATATTCGTGTAGAAGCGAGATGGTCCATATGTTGTTTCAATATTGGTAACCCCTGAGACGTACGAGATAAGTTCATTGTCCCCAGCTGAAATTATTGGTAAATCTCATGTTGCCAATATAACCGCATTTTGTGAACCAGACTATTAGGCTTATCTAGTGCTAACTCCATTGGTTCCCAAGAAGAAGGAAAACCTTGTGTTCCCGAGTAGTAGTGTGCGCGGTAGGTGCAAACTATCTATATATGTAAATTATCTATATAACTACCATTGCAAAAATCTTCTCCACACTCCGAACAGGAGATAATCCGCATTTCAACTACACCAGATTTGTTTTTAATTTTTCTAATTTGAGGATCGAGCTGAAACTGCCTTTTCTCTTGTGCTCTACTTTTGCTTTGCAGTTTGCCAAGTTCCACTAACCTGAAAGTTACACAAATATTATATTTTCTATTTCAGTAGATGGATATTTAGCTGATTTTACCTCGAGAAGTAGTTCTCCTCCACTTTACTCTTTGGACGGAGGGTCGTCAACATTTTCCAGTCAATTGAAACTGCCACCAAGTCTTCAATTTTCAAGTTTTTCATTTCTACCGGCAAAGGATCCATAAATCCATATCGCTCTTTCATGACTTTCAAGTCCTTTTTTCCCGACTTGAATTTGAAGTTTTTATCTTTTATTTTTATTTGTTCGGGAACAACTCTTTCTGGTTTTATCTTAAAATCCGGGACTTTTTCCAGTAATCTTCTAAATTCCTCATTGGATTTTACGGTGGCTTTAGACAAGTCTAAAATGGGAGCAGTTTCTTTCTTCTTGCTTAAGAAATCGTCCATACTTTAAATCTACGGTAAAGTTACATGTAAGATATTCAGTACAAAAAATTATAAAACGTGGTTTAACTCTACATCGTTAATATTGTCCCGTGTTTGCATTCAGAAAATTGGACCAAAATAATTAATATACAATTAGCTAGCTAGTGCCTATTTGACGGCGATAAAGACGGAGTACTTGGACAATTCTCCCACTGTTCTTGCTTTAATAATAAGCCGTTATGTAAGGATGATAATTTGTCTAAAATATTACTACTTGAATCATCATTGCAATCTGGTAGCTTGTCATATCTCTCGATCATTCCTGATTTATACTGTATATTTTCTCTTGGCGAAGTATGTTCAACTTTCAGTATATCCACCTTAATATTCTCCCTTGAAGCTTTACGTTGTTCACATCTACAAACACAACAACAGTCATGGCTTCTGTAATAAATTTGATCCTTGTCTGATTCAAGAGGAACAATTTCAGTTTGATACATTCTGATATTTCTGGTATACACTTGGTCGTTTTTTCTCCAAAGTGCCCTCGAATGCCTCTTTTCCGCATAACCCTTCTTCCTATAAGATCTAGGAGTAGTGGCCGTTTGACTTTCATCGCTTGAATTCTTGTCGTCGTATGTTTTGTTGTCTCTCATTTTCTGCCTCAGTTTCCTTCGTTGATATAGAGGATCTTTCTCGCTCTGCTTTAAATACCTCGTCGGTGGCCTATTTGCACCCCATTTAGGTCTCTCTTCTACACTTTCGCTTCTACTTCTTCGTTCCTTTCTGTTTCTGTTGTCATACGTTAGCTCCAAATTGGTCAACTTTTCCCTGATATACTTCTCTTTATTATCGGCCGTGCCAGCCCTGCCAAAATCTGAATCTTCTGTTTGGGTGCTGCTGTCACATACTCCTCTGTTTTTAATCCTATATTGAGTTGGGGTTAATATCCTGTTCTCTGTACGCGACGTATTGCAGCCCCGATCGGTCTGAGGTACGTTGATGGGGACTGCAACAGGAATATTATGTGGTGTTGCGGGCACCAAGAGAGCGTATTGTACGTTTTGGAAGGCATCCAATGGCGTTTGGATAACTAAAGCTAAATTATCAGTCCTGGGTGTAATCAGTGGGGTGGACGCAACGTTATTGTTAATAATGTTATTATTGTTGTATATTTGGTTGTTTAAATTGTCTTTAGGAGTAGGAGCACGGGGAGTCGAGGGCTTATTTTCAATTGCACTTTTCTTGGGAGACGTAGGAGAGTCCGTAGTCTTTCCACGTATTTCCAGATTGTTGTTAATTTCATTATTTAGTATTTCGTTTCTGGGCGTTATATTTCTAGTGTTATTGAGCTGATCGCAATTGTTGGTCTTCTTTTCGTCTTTTTGATTGTCAATTACTTCAGCTTTTATAATCACTTCATTTTCGTCCGAAGTTTTATCTTTTTCAGTGATATTTTCTGTAATATTCTTGTCATTGTTGTTCGCTTGCTTATTCATTCTTTTAGTTTTCTCCAATTGTGCCGCCTTTTGGGCCAACTCTATTGCTTCTTGAATGGCCTCTTTTCTTTTTCGTTCCCTCTCCTGCTTCTCTCTAATTTTTTTTAGTTCATTTTCTTTCCTCTGTCGTTCTACTTCTTGTTCTCTTTCGATTCTCAATTCCTCTTCGTGCTCCTCCTGAATTCTTCGTTGCCGTTCTTCACGTCGCATTCTTTCTCGTTCCTCTAACTGCTGGCGTACTGCTTCTTGATGAGCCATGGCGACTTGCCTTCTTCTTTCGCGTTCCGCTAGTTCTACAGAATCTATGGGAATATTTTGCCCCCTGATATATGTATTACTGAAAGCAAAAGAAAAAATCATATTACTGGACTGTTTTTTTAAATAAATTAAAAAGTAAATATACAGGGTGGGCCATTAATAATACACCATAGTTCAGGGGTAGATTCTTTGGGACAAAACAGGAGGATATAACCAAATATGCTTTAGTAAAATGTTTATGTGGAAAAAGATACAGGGTATCAAAGTTCAAATTATCTTTTCGTTTTTTTTGCAATAACTCAGCAGCCTTCGCCAAATTTGCTAGAGGAACTTTTTTATTCTAAGAAACAACAATTTATAATATTACATCACGTTAGCTCATAGATGACGCCGCTGGACCTGTATCTGATGATGAATTTTTGAAGAGGATAATACATGTGGTAGAAAACCCAAATAAAATAAAAAAATAATCGTATATGAAAGTGCCAGGAGCGTCATAACTATTAGTACTTACCGATGAAGTGAATAACTTGATCCGGTACAAGGTCTCTCTGGTTCGTCGTATCTCTGCTCTGGAGACTCAGCAGGCGATGTATTAGACACGACAATTTCACCATCCTGCAATCCCCGTTTCACCCAATTGGGTGGTTCGTTCATCTGGTTTTCGTCGAACGATTCCTCCTTAGGTTGCCAAAATTTGCCCACTCCGACTCCTTTGTCCCCCCATTTAGGCCTGTCGTCCCTGCTGGAAGAAGATTCATAACCGGATTGATGCCAATTTGACCGAACACAGTCTGGGGTTTGATTGGGATTATCACTTCCATAACCGGAAGTTTCCCCACCCAGTTCTTTATCTCTCTCATACCTATCGTATGAATTGAACTGGTTTTTGTACAGTGGTGGCAAACTGCTTCTTCGATTATTTTCCCGATAAGTCCTCTTAAAGCGATCGTTATTAACCATTAAAATTTTAGGTGCATGTCTACTTCTGGAAAAATTAATTTAGACTTTGCTTTAATAAGATAATTTTCCGTTACCTTCCTAATTGTTGTTCAAAATTTTGGTCTGGAGGACCCCAAGGTGCGCATAATGAAGCAAGTTCTTCTAAAATAGTGTCAGTTTTAAGAATTAGTTTTCGACAGTTATATCGTTATTACCTCTTTCTTTGGCCCACTGCAGTTTTTTTCTTTCTACCAAAGACATGGATCGATCAAATGTGGACATTTCATTTTATTTTGGCACATCTGCTTAGCAATTTATTACTATATATACAATAACTGTAAGCTAAAAAATTTGTTGGAACGTCAAAGTGTATGATAATTTTAAATTGAAAAACAGAATGGTAAAATTCTGGGGGTTAAAATATGAAAGAATATCTCTAAAAAATGAGAAAGCTATAAAACGAAATTCTTTTAGACTAAATCATAATGTACGTTGATTCTAGCCCAATAAAAAAACACATTTGCAAACAGTTTTTGGGGATCTCGAGATTCGGTATTTACAAACAGAAAATATTTGTACAAACATCTTTGAAAGTTTACTTCCAAATTCACGCCGAAGTTAAAAATTACAAGGTTTTTGTGGAGCCTGTTAATTTCCATGAAAATTATCGAGTACAACGACTTTCAATACTTTTCAAGTCAGACATTTTGATATCTCACACATTGAATTTGGTAGAGAAATAGACGAGATTCGATTATTCGAAATTTGGCAATTGTTCAGCCCTCTGAATAGAGGTTATTTTTGAGATTTTTGCGACTTACTCAACAACGATGCATCTTTTTAAAAAGTAACATTTTCATCTTTTCGATAGAAAATTTAATTACCCACAATTTACTTTCTTTTAAATCTTCATACGACCAAAATTGGATAAGTTATGACCAAAGAGGAGGAACAATATGTATCCACACAATCAAAATATTTAGTGCAGTGGCGGCTCGTGCCTTATGTACTTGGGAGGGCGCAGTGGCGGCTCGCGGGTATCAAATTAGTTGGGTCAATAAACAAAAGCATTGCAGCCGAAACATTATTGAGGTTCTAATGAAATCATTAAAAAGCTCGCAAATATAAATTAAAGCGATTAATTAAGTACTCACCATTGTTTTTTGAAGTGAAATTCCATTCTTCTATTTTTGTCAGAGATAAACTTTTCAATAACTTTTTCATTAAAATTTGGTACTTCTCGTACCATTGACTTTTCAATTGAAAGCATTGCAAGTGATGTTAGTCTGTCTTCACTAATAGTATTTCTTACATATGTCCTAATTAATGCTAATGTCGAAAAACATCTTTCTGTTTCAGATGTCGTCATCGGAATAGTAACCAAAATTTTCAAAACTTTAACAACTTGTCCGAAAACAACGTCTAAACCGAAAGATATGAGGAAGTTTAATGTTTGCAAGCACCCAGAAAAACATTGAATTTCACTGAAATTTTCTGAATCTTGTCCTGTTATTTCTTTCCTGGAGTAAAATATACCTAGTTGAATTTTCAGAATTTCCTTATCTATCATAGGGTATGCTTCACAAAATATTCCTTATACTTCTCCTTTAAAAATAATTTTGCACCACATAAATGATTTTTAAAAGAAAACCGAATTCTCACTTCTGAAGTAATTATATCACATACCTCTCTTACAGACATGTTAACATTTTCTTGATTCAGTCTAAGTCGCATTTTTTACAACTTCTGTATTCACTGGTTCATTTGTTAAGGGAGGTAAATTATTTCCAATTTGTACAATTTCTTTTTCAAAATTATCTACGCATTTTTGGCCTTTATAGCGCCTGTTTCATTTTTTTGTAGCTGGCTAAATAAAATATCAACATGTGGCATGACTTTTAAAAAAAAAATTTACCAAAATAAAAATGAATCATCTTCTAGCCATTTAATAAATCCAGCCGATTGAGTCACTGTTTCAGAGTTGCATTGTTTTGGAATTCCTGATATTATATTTTCCAAGCATTCAGTAAGGTTATCTTTATTGTTGTACACACTTTGTACTATACGAGAGTTAAAATTCCATCGTGTTTGAGAAGTTCTTGGAATGCGTTTGTCACAAACATGTTGCAAAGCTACCATTCTGTCTAGCGATTGAGTAAAAAAAGTTGATATGCCATTCAAATTTGAAAAAAATATTCGTACACTACTGATTCTTGAAACTGCTTGTTCTAGTATTTTATTAAGCTGATGAGTGTAGCAATATACAAAATGTGTATTTTTGTACTGTTGGCGAATTTTCACGTTAACACCACCTAAATGACCACGCATAACAGCAGCTCCGTCATATGTTCAACAAATCAGTTTTTCTGGGCAATCTGGCAAAATCGGCGAAATCTGTTCTAAAATGCATTGAGACAGTCCATCTGCATCTTGACTTTTCAGATTTGTAAACCCCCAAAACCGCTCAAATATTTTTCCATTTAGTTCATAACGTAATACAACTACAGTTTGACTTTGAGTTGATACATCTGTAGTCTCATCATCAGCCATAAGTGCGAGATACGCAGGTTCTTGAATTTCTCCAAGAATATGTTCACGACAAACCTCGAACATACATTGCAAAATTTCATTCTGAATAGATTTTGATGTGCCCTTGAACACTGTTGCTTCTTGAATATGGCTATTAAAGGCACTATCAGCGTTTGCTAAAAAATCAACCAATTCTAGAAATACCCCTCTATTTGTAGAGACTCTTTTCTCGTCGTGACCATTATTTAGATGTTTCGTACTATTTTCGTGTTTTTTAATTTTTATAGAAATGTGCTTTAAATCGTTTACCCCATTTTTTGTCCACTTATCATCGCCCCAAAAAAGCAGACATACAAAACAAAAGAATGAATTTGTTTCCTCACAACCACAATTCAAAATATATTTAATGTATATCTTTTTGTCAAACTTACGCATAAAAGCATTTTTATTTTTGCACTGTCGCTGCTCTTGTACTTAATTTAAAACTGGCGTTGGATGGCCGTTTTGTTTTATTTTCAATTTTTCATTTAAGCTCAAGCGGCTAAATATAAGTTTTTTAATTTCACTCACTTTCATAATTAATTATGTCTTTTGCACTTTTGCCGTCCAGTCTAATGTTTAATAAAAGTAAAAAAAAATCTATAATATAAATTACATTACATTATATATGCAACAAATCGATAAACTTTTTAAAAAAGCGCGATAACTTCAAAACAATACGTAAAAACGCAAAAAAAACAGAAACGACGAAGTAATTAACTCCAACACAGCCGTGGGCGGACTGGCCAGAGCCCCAATAGATAACGAAACCACGCGTAACCCCCTCCAATTCTTTCACTTGTAGCCATGACGACCGCCGTACATATTTTAGGCGGTTTGTTTTTTATTATTTTAAAAAAATAGTCGTAAAGCAGGTTATCGGGAGATAGGTTATTGTCTATTGTTATTGTTATTTATTGTTTTAATTTTGGCAGGGAGGGCGGCGCCCCAGAGCCCTCCGCACCGGCCGCCACTGCTGTTAAATAACGTTTAAACAATACTTTTAATAGAAAAAGTGTATAGAAGATTCTTTATTTCCTTTTCAACAGTTCAAATGGCAGTTGTGTTAGTTTGTCGATATTTGATATTTTAGTTAAAATCATATTTTCTTTTATGTATAAAGGGATATTTTTGTAGAATCCATTTTTTAGACCATTATTCATCATAATTCTACATATTTTTATATTTTCAGTAAACTTGATTATTAACCTCTGAAACTAGCCTAAGAACGTCTATTTTTCTGGAATCTTACTCATTTTAATAACACTTATACACAGTATACACATATACCGTAATAAAAAATATCTAATCTAAAAACACTAAAAATAGAAGTAGTATGTTCATAAACTACACTTCCTATGCTACTCAATGGTGATGGTCTTAATTGTACATATGTTCTGAATTCGAAAAAAAATGTATTAACAATGGCTTATTTTCATAAATTATTAGTATATTGAATATTTTTGCTTTTTTTTAACATAAATCAAGAGTAATGCGATTTACAAGAAAATTGAGAGAACATTTTTTCGTAACTAAGACAATTTCCTTACATTATATATTTTTCTGTCGCGATTCTAGAAGAAGTTGCAGTCAACTGAAGTCGTGTGAGCAATCGTCATTTTTTTATCGCTTAAAATAGGCAACTATGAACATTAATAACTTTTTGATGAAAGAAAACATTAAAAAATTGTTAAGAGCACCTTGTAGACAGAATGTTTATCTTTTGGCCCTACTCGTATTTTTACTTGCTTTTCTTAAACTCACAATGTAGTTTTCATGATTCTGTTCAAATTTTGCATCCTTCATTTAACACACTTCCTGACATAATCAATTGATGAAATTTTGCATATTTACTAACATCGGATGGCAATACAGTATTCCACAGTTACTTTTGCAAATATCGGCACGTAGGAGGCGCGGAGGTGAAAATCCATTAAATATACAATCCAACCGGCACCTCCAGCAAAAAGTAGAATACAATAGGTTTTCGCCTGAACGTCCGTGCTTTCCCTTAAAAATGGTGCTATATTAGTTCCGGTGATATAATGGAATGCTGTTAGGTTTATGTCTCGGAACCCAGCTCCAATGAATGAATTTATGCAAATAGGTTCTATACGTTATAAATAATTAAAGTATAACTAAAAAGCAGAAAATAAAAAAATTAAGAAACTGGTTTTTCTTAAAGTCGTACGGTCGTGAGCAAAAAAAATAGGGCAAGTCTTATAACGGTATTTTGCTAAAATCTAGTTGTGTACATCTAACTTTAATTTTTGTGACATTGTCAGTTAGTTGTCATAATTTATCGCAAGAGTGCAAAAAACTAATATGCCTCATATAAGCGATTTAGTTAAATCTTAAGTTATTGCTAAACCAGAAGATAGATGGTCAATGAGACGAATTGCACTGCGTTACAACATTGACAAAAATTCGGTGTGTAACATTTTAAGAAAATGGAGAATAAACGGTACGATTAGTAAAAATCCTGGATCAGGGCGACGAAGGATATCAACTCAACAACAAGAGTTGCAATTGGTAAATGCTTTAGTAGAAAATCTATTTTACTCAGTTATTCAGGCTGCTGAAGAAACGAATTTTCCTGGGTCGAGTAGTACTGGTCGCCGGTGAGTAAGAGACTCGGAGCTACGCTGTCATGCAGCAGCACAGAAATACTTACTTAAAGCTGAACATAAAGAAGCTCGAGTAGGATTTGCCCTTGAATTTTTAGCGCACGATGTAAATTTTTTGAACAATGTAATCTTTATAGACGAAAAAACTTTCCAGTCAACACACAGCGGTCGTATTCGTATATCTAACAATGATAAAAGTGGTAGATTTTCCGTCAATATATGGGCTTGGATATCGGCACGTGGTTCTGGTGTTTTGTGGCATATTGAGGAACGATTTAATAGTGAAACGTATATTAGGATTTTAGACATTATGCTCCCCTCTGCCTCACAATTATTTCCTAATAATGAGTTCATATTTCAACAAGACGATTGTTCCGTTCATACTGCTCAACAACATCAATGTTCTTAACTGGCGGCCTAGTCATAGTCCAGATCTTAACCTTGTGGAAGAAATGTGAGACCACGGAATGCCGAAGAATTACTGGAAATAGTAAATAATGCATGGGAAAATATTATTACTAATGATTATTGTATAAGGTTATTTAATTCTACGCCAAAGAGACTTATAGAAGTTATAAATAGAAATGTTGCAATAACGAAATATTAATAGTTAGTTTCTAGTTAAGTAGGATATTCTTTGTCGTTTGATCCAGGATTTCTACTAATCGTACCGTTTATTCTCCTATTTCTTAAAATATTACACACCAAATTTTTGTTAATGTTATAACGCAGTGCAATTTGTCTCATTAACCATCCATCATTTACTATAGCAATAACTACAACATTAAAATAAAAAATGAATTAAAAGTGATATCTGTTTTATTTCGACTACTCATTACATATTCAAATAGAGACAGATTTACATTAGAAAAAATCTGCCCGGCCCGTCCTAGCTCCGGACAGTCGCCAAATTATGTAGTTAATACTGTAGAAACACTTAGAAGTATCGCAGCATATATCGCGTAGCAGGCATATGACGTCACCCACCTAGGCTCGCACCAAGGGAGCGTTTTCTAGCCTTGTCGCGTTAATTTAAATTTTAAAAAAATACAGTAGCACATTTCATCAACAGAAAAAAAATGTTTTTTATATGAATTAACGAATGGTTTTATTCCAAAATCTTTTGCTACATTTTCTTGGAACGTCTCAAGAATACAATTGCTATTGCAAACTAATTTTTTGAAAAACTAAATTCACACCTTACTATACCTACATAAGACAGTCGTGAACTGCTATCCATCGCAGCGGATATTTTACACAAAATTGCATCATAGTTGCCGATTTTTGATGTTCGTGATTAGTTAAGGAATAGCCTAATTAACATTTTTACATTTGTATAAATCAGCAGTTAATTAAATAAATTAGCATTCCTGCTAGAAGTAATATATTTCATTACAAATAAACTTATTCGTTACTGACCTTCGCCAAGTTCGTTTCTGATTAACCAGTACAGATACAAAGAATCGATAAAAAGTCCATTAATCCTTAAAAAGTATTAAAACCACTCATAGGTTTCGTGTAACAAATTAGACAAGAGGTGTATAATTAAGATATCGTTATAATGATTTTCCGATTGGGGCCACTTTACATGTCATCTGAATCATGTAGAAAAGACCAGTTGGTAATTGTAAACTCCCGTGATTTCAAAGATGGGAGGTCGTACATTCGATCCGGAATGCCATTTGATAAACAATGGCATTTGAACAAACCCTACATACAATTATATATAACCTCATAAATTCTTATTTAATGCCAATGTGGGATTAATCAACATAAGTCTAATAAAAATGTGGAAATTAATGCCATTATCGAATTTTTCTAAAACCTTTGGCAAGGAATGTCATGACACCGTATCAGAAACATTACATTACATACACACAATGTTTAATTTTTCGCTTTATGTCTTCAGTAGAGAATTTTTACATCAAATTCAATGGTTCGATGTCAAGTAAATTTAATGCTCCAACAGAAGTGCTCCATGGATCAAACCTGAGTCCACTGTTTTTTGTCTTATTCGTAAATAGTATCGCGGAAGAAGTTGCGCTGGGGTGAGTAATTATTAAATAAAAATGAACAACGAAACTCCCATATGTGAAATATGAAACGTCGACCTCTTCTATTTTCCTATAAGATGAACTAAAAATTTTACCAACATAAATGTCATATTACACGTGTGAGGTCTAAAACTGAATATGTATCCTCATAAAATTTACTCAAAATTGCCGGACTGGATGAATTGTTACTGAACGAACCATTGGCTCCTACGTAATAAATAATTAAATAAGAATTTTATAGAATTATTTAAAAAACTACGTTATTTCAATTTCTTTAGAAATACCTATGATCCAGTCTACCAAAACCTCTTGAGAATTTGGTATAAATGACATCAACTTATTCTCCGATGTCAAGAAACTCAGGTAGATACGGGTAGCAGAGGTTAGATTGTTTCAGAAGTCGCTTGGCTCTAAGCAACCATACTTCACTTCGACCTAAAAGATCTTTTGTGATTTACCCTACACGTAGTTGTTGCCCAGGATTTCAAGACTTTTTGCAAAGCTTGTGATTTTCCTGGGGGATAATTTTCCTATGACTTCAGGCTTTAATTCCGCTTGCTCTAAGAACTTTAACCTAGTGCGGATTAACACCTTGCATTCACAAAGTATTTGTTCGGCAGTTTCTGTCAGCCTTCGTTAGGACTTTTCAAGTTCGAGAAGCCTTGTGGCATTCTTTGCCGAATAAGTTATAAACTTTTTCGCTTGTCTTTGGCCTGAGTATTCCTCCAGTAGGAGTTTTTCTGATCCTTTTTCCACTTCTGGATCTCCTCCGTTATGTGTCCCTTAGCAAGACCACAAAACGGTTCAGGTCCAACGAAAGGTGCTTCAGCTCCTTTTTTTCGCAAGGCTGTCAACAAGTTCATTACCTTGTACGCCCTCATGCCCTGGCACTCACATCAAGGTAACATTATCGTTGTTGTTCAGTTGCTTCAGAGATTGCCTATATCCCCAGGAAATTTTAGACTTAGACTTTAGAGCTTTTAATGCTGCGTGGCTATCTGATAGCATATAGATGTTTGCCCTTCGAATGCCTTTATTTAGGCATTCCTGGGCACACACATCTATAGGATGAATTTCTGCCTGGAAGATGGTTGGGGTGTTACCGAGGGCTTTGGATAGCTCACATTTAGGCCCTGCTGCGCCCACTCCTACTCCTTCGACCATCTTAGATCCATCTGTATACTAGATAAGTGACCCTTGCTCCAATCTTGCTCGTCTGACAGCTTTCAATTAGCATGTCAAACGGACAATCAAATTTTTGTTTGATTAGCATTGAGTCAGTGGGTTTGGTTATGGACTCCAAATGGACTAACTCCAGAATCCTTAAATGACCAACCAGATCGCCTCGTTTAAATTTATGTACCTGATGCAGTCGTAGGGCACTAAGTGCTGCCTCCTTCCTCACATGCAAGTTCAAAGGAAGTAGATCAAGCATTGCCATTATAGCTGCTGCGGGACACGAGTACATTGCTCGTGTAGTCCCTAAACAGGCAAGGTGTTGCAGTTCTGCAACTTTCCCTGTGCTATTTTTTCCTCTGTCTTTCGCCACCATACACATGATGCGTAGGTAATCATAGGTCTAACAATCGAAAGGTAACACCAATGTGTCATTTTCGGTCGCAGACCCCGGGTCTTACTAAGCAGCCTACAGCACGTCCATATTGCCGCTGTTGCTTTAGTAAGCGTCCTTTCCAGATGTAAGTTCCAGGTAAGTTTTTGATCCAGGATTACTCCTAGATACTTGACTTCACTGGAAAATTTTAGAATCATTCCATTCAGCATAGGAGTTCTAAGATTCAGTTTTCTCCTTTTGGTGTACGGAACAATAACTGTTTTCCTCGGATTGACATTAAGCCCCTCTGACGAGCATCAGTTATGTTATGATTTAATTATGATATTATATTTAAGGTAATTTGCATAAGGTTTGAGATCATAACCTCATTTTTGACTCTCACAGTCACGATCAGGTCATCTGCATAACTCTGAATTACTCATTTTATGGAGGAGATCGTCGACCATCATTGATCACACACCAAGAGTGATAGGAGTCCACCTTGTGGACAACCCCTGACTGTAGCCGACTCATCCCCACACTTGTGGTAATTATTCTGCTTCTGAACAAAAACTGTAACTTCTTTGGCCACGTCTTTTCAATTCCTTGGACCAAGCAATGTAGATTTACTATTGATTTGCCTGGTTGATACGCAAATTGTTTAGAGTGAAGCGGTATTCCTGTAAGGATATCACTTCTGATATGTTGATCTAATAGTTTCTCCATTGTTTCTAGGAGAAATGAGGTTAAACTAATGGAGCGGTAAGATTTAGCAGAGGTTAAGTTAGCAACAAGAACGTTCAGATTCAAAACCATGTTAGTTGACATAGGGCTTTAAAATGATAAAAGTTGAATGATATTGGAATTGCTTATTTAACATTCTAAAACTTACATTTTTATTATTTTGAAGCTAGGTACCACGATGTTGAGCAGTTCTTTAGTTTTTTATTAACGGCTGTCCGTTTTTAAAAAAATTGAATTGGTAACATCCTTCTTAATATCAAACGGAAAAAAAATGGTTTTTACCACATTTATAGTGTTAATGATATCACAAAATTTCTAATAATTTATGTTGATATTTATTTCCAATTGTAAATTGAAACTCACATTTTTTATCGATAGTTTTTAGGTTCTTCTGCATTTTTTGTCGAAAATGGCTAAGCCATAAAAAGAGTTCGATCAAGCTCAATTTCTGTAGAGACTTTATTTGAAGT
Organism: Leptura quadrifasciata; assembly: GCA_963675555.1. Taxonomy (NCBI): domain Eukaryota; kingdom Metazoa; phylum Arthropoda; class Insecta; order Coleoptera; family Cerambycidae; genus Leptura; species Leptura quadrifasciata. The sequence continues at coordinate 214,355,351 of OY776673.1, forward strand.
AATCTTGAAAATACCTCAATTTTGCTCGTGGATTTTTTTAGGATTTGAAAGGGGATAAATTATAGTTTTTTGCTATTATTTCAAAAACAATAAATTTTCTTTTTATAAAAATTGTAGCTCAATTCTCTGTAAAAAAGGTCATTTAGTTTTTCGTGCAACTAATCGAGGCTGGATTTTTGAGAAATATAATTTTACTGGAGTACGTGTCAAAGATAGCTTTCGTTTCGATATGTATTTTTATTGGAAGGCACCGTCATACTAGTAGATCAAAAGCTTCTGAATTTTTCAACGAGCGGTTGAGAACGTTCAACATGTATGGCTCGTAAGCCTGTTTAAAGAGAAATAACCAAAAATATGAGAGAATTTAATTGTTAAATTGTTAAGGATATAATGAAAGGTTGTTATGAAGTATATATTTATCATATATTATTTTAGGTCATTTAAGCTTATGTATTGAGGCATAAGTATTAAGAAAATACCCTAGAACTAGATTTTCTACTATTTATTGTGAAAATATTTGAAGGAATTTCAAAAACAAATTTCTTCAGCTGTTTAAAGAAAATCATTGCAAAAGGTAACTTATTGCACCAAGTGCCGTTTATAACTAATTTCGCCCTCCTAAAACATCCTTCAAACATAATTTCTTAGTCTTTCTTATCTTAATAAAGATAATGAAGCTAATTTAAGCGGTTCTCAGACACTTTTTTTTACACATAGTTTAATGCCGCCTTCCCAATTTTTCCTCAAACGATCGACTGCAACTCTCCTTTGGCTGGCCAATCGGTCTTTACAAAATCTAAGTGGTTCTCACACTAAAACACGTGGACTGGGTAAAATGGTTGTCATACGAGAATGCCTGGACCACCAGGAAAAGCACCCAGCGTAGGATTGTCTCATTAAACAGGATATTACTAATCTAAAGTTGGTTTTGACTAAAATACCGAGTATTTTGGACTGTAATTCTAATCTTTCAATTTAAATAATTAATTATAAAAATAAAACAATAAGTATTCTTTAGAATAATTATAAATATTCAAAAGAATAGTTACAATACGCACTTGGTTTATTGTTTCATTAGTTTTGTTCAGATTTCTCTGACATATGTTTCGGCTTTACGACCATTATCAAACAGTCTTAAAAACTGACCTGAACGTGGTGGTTCACAGTATATATCTTACAAATCCTCTACCCACCTAGAGGGGGATAAAAACTTGATTTGCTATTTCTTAAAAATTTAATAATACAGGCCGGAACTACGAACTTAATTTTAATTTTATTACTGTGTCTAGTACAGGATTGTTCATAAATTCTGTTTGTGTATTTGTAACGTTTTCATGTTTTTTTAGGGCCTTCTTAATTTCTAAAATTTCAAGCATGTTTAGGATTTTTCCTTTGTTTGCATAATGCAAAAGTTTAACACTACTACCGTTAAAAACGTGATTTTGCTCAATACAATGTTCGGCGAAACCAGTTGATTTTTTATTATATAAAATAGACTGTTTGTGTTCTCTTAACCTCACATCTATGCTACGGCCACTCTGACCTATATATGCGGCATCACAGTCGTCACACTTCATTTCATATACCCCCGATTTTTTAATATCTTCTGTCTTTTCTTTATTATTAACCAAAAAGAGACCTAAATTAATTCTATTCATTGATATTGTATTAATACCTAATTTATTTAATCTATTACATACTGAGTTGCGGACCTTATTTACATAAATTATACTATGTCACTTTTTGTTTTTTATATTTAGCACGTTATAAAAATGTTTTTGTAATAATTTTCTTTTTTTATTTTTCATTAATTTGTCAATAAATAACTCATCATAGCCATTGCTTTTTGCTAGCGTTTTAAGAATTCTAACTTCTTTTTCAAAGTTAACCCTATTTAAATTTAGAGATAATAGTCTGTGTACATAGCTATGAAACGGTGACATTTTTGTCTTCCAAGATTGATTACAATTTGCATGTGTAAAAGTGTCAGTAAAAGTTGGCTTTCTGTAAATATCAATTTCTAGCCCATGTTCTTTACATGTCAGCGTAATATCTAAAAAGTTTATTGACCGTTCTTTGTCCATTTCAACTGTAAACTGAATTTTGTTGTTTAGGGAGTTAATAAAATGGAGGAAATGTGACAATTGTCTCTCAGTACCGATCCATAAACAAAACACGTCGTCAAAATATCTTACCCAAAAATGTATGTATTTAAGGAGATTATTGTTTGTGGTAAAAAGATTGTTATCAAAATTTTCCATGAATATTTCAGCTAATAATGGGCCTAACGGACTACCCATAGGTAAGCCGTTTACTTGTGTATACATTTTATTATTGAATTTAAAATAATTTTGTTTGATACACATTAATTAAGGTTTGTAAATCTTTTTGTTCATTTTGATTCAATTCACTATTTGAGGTAAGATGTTGTAATATATCCTTAAGCTCATGAATAGGGATAGAGGTAAATAAACTTTTAACATCAAAGGAAACTAATTTGGCATTTTCGGGTAAGGTTATGTTTTCCAATTTGGTCACAAGTTCTAAAGAATTTTTTATACTGTAAGGGGATTGAAACTTGATCAACTGTGGTAATGTCGAGTTGAGTTTATTACATAGTCTATAAGCCGGTGCATTAATATAAGACACTACCGAAATTTTAGAAATTAAGAAAGCCCCAAGAAACGTTACAAATACACAAACAGAATTTATGAACAATTCTGTACTAGACACAGTATTGTTAAATTTTTAAGAAATAACAAATCAAATTATTATCCCCCTCTAGGTGGGTAGAGGATTTGTAAGATATATACTGTGAACCACCACTTTCAGGTTAGTTTTTAAGACTCAAGTGCGTATTGTAACTATTAGGATTTGTAGGAAAGTGGATCAGGAATATCTCATAAGTTTAAAAAATGTTTTTAGCCTAATAAGCCGTATTAATCAAAATTTAATCACATCGAAAACTAACTTTTTGATTACGAAAAATAACGCGCGTCTCTCCCTCCTTTCTAGAACTATCAGTCTAACTAAAAGGACGAAAGCATTCTGGTTTTTCTAATGTTCATGAAAAAGACACAAACAACTATTTCCAATTTAAGAAACCAACCCGACCTCTCTTGTTTAAAAGAGAAATTAATAATTGAATAAAAATAAAATATACTTGAAATTACAGGTTTTCCCAAATTAGTAAACCAATACAAATATTTAGAAAACACCGCGTAAAGATAGAACCATACATCATACAATTTGAAGTAGGTTATCAGACACATATTGAAAAATTCAGTAACCCTTGTCTATAATAAATAACTTTGAAGAGAAATATCATCATCGCAGTAAGTCATTATTACTACATTTTTAATATTATGAGCCTGTTAGCTTGTCAAATGTTTACCAAATACTAAATATTTAAATGTTGACTTTATGTATTTCATGCTACCCCTGAAATGTTAGCACTGTTTCAATAATACCCTTTTTTAATTAGAATTTAAACAGCGTAAAACTTTAAAGCCATGTCCGAAAAGAGCAAATATTTATAGTAGTGAATAAATACGTTGTTTATGATTCTGTGGTGCTTCCAATATATGCTTGAGACCAAAATTGACTATAATTACTGTCAACTGTAAATATTTTGACGCCATGAATATTAATTGCACTTGTAACCTTAATTAATTTTCATTCAATGGTAGTAGTTAGTGATAAAGTAACAAGTAATCCACATCCTTGAACTCGATAAAGCTCCTATTAATTACACGCATGATTAAACATGGAGCACGTCATACAAAATCGTTGAAAATTATCGTAACCTAAAAAATTCCAGATACTTAAACGCTATGTTATAGAAAAAAATCTTCCATATCTGTTATATACGTATATACAAGGTGGTTAATTTTTACAATAATCACAGCAATATATCAAAAAAGAAATAATAATAGTCTGTGGAAATACTTTGTTGGAGGAAAAATGCAAGTGGGTATTCTTCGCAAAAATAGAAACCCTCGCACTAGAACAACGACTAAACCAAACTTTGAAACATCGGAAAAATATAGAAGAGCCACTAAATACGCACACGAGTAGGTACATAACACTGTGAAACCTACAGACTACTGATTCTTAGACAAGCTATTGTCAAAGGAACAACTGCTAGAAGTAGAAGAATTACTGTACCTGGAATGGATAAAAATAAGAAGTTAGAAGTAAGAAGTTAATGCTCTATGAACCAGTAATACTAAAAAAAGCAAATCTTAGAAATAATCAGAGCGTGGATGGATATGACTTCACCCACAGAATGGATCAACACCATACAAATATCCTAATATCAAATCATCATAGAATGTAGATGATTATAGAAGAATGACTCTCTGTAGTGTAGGATATAAATATTATGCACAATTTCTGCTCGAATAACTACGGAAACACACCGGAAGACTACTAAACGTATCAAAGGTAGAATGATAAAGCAACTGAAGTACCTAGAAACACGTTTGGTAAACTAACTGAAAATAAAATAGCAGATCATTTTTTTGCTGTTGATGTTGAGGCAGTGATTATTTGATACTTATACTAATAGTTGGATGTCCTCATTAACAAAATTTTCTATATGGAAAAAATCAGTACTTGAAGAAAAATGTAAATTTGTATCATCTGCACAAAAATGAAAATAAAATGTTATAAGACCTGTTTGAAGTCTCTAAGGTACAGATTATGAAATATAATGGTACCAATATAGGCTACTGTGGAGCTCCGTCGATTATATTTTTAATAATTGGTATTTTATTATAACTAATTACACGCTTATTTGTACCGTTTAAGTATGACTTAAGATTTAACTAATGAATGTGCAGAATAGTTAAATGCGAAATATTTAAGCTTAGTGCATAAGAGTTTGTAATTCATGGTGTCGAATGCTTTACTGTAACCTAGTGACCCTAATATGGTTGCCTGTCAATAATATTATCAGTAATTTTTAAGGGCGCACTGGTGGTGCTAGGATCTTCCTGAAACCAGATTGGTTAGCGGCAATAATCGATCTAGCTAAACTGTAGGTATAGATTTGGTCGTACGACGAAAATTTTAGAGATTATTTGCAAAATATTTATATTTTGTTGAAATATGCTTAAAATGTCATGAAACGTCGAGAAATTTCCTGTCTGTCTGTATTTTTTTTTGTGCGCACGTTTACTCTGGAACTGTTTATGATATTGACTTGAAATTTGGTACACTTATGTATTATAACAAGATCTAGAACTAGATTATATTTTGATCTAATTCCGGTGAAGGGTTCGGGGGTAAATGGGGTAAATAAGGGCAAATAGGCAAGAGTCCATAAAATTGCAATTTAGGGAATGTATGAAAAGTCAAGATCTCAAAATTTTTTTTGGCACCACCCCCACACTTATTAAAGGAAGTAAAAAAGTTAAAATGTGATTTAGTGCGTATACAAGAACGAAACGTATCAAAAATTTTTTTTGGCGCTAGCTATTCCCTCTACCACCCCCACCCTATTATTAAATGGAGTAAAAATTAAATTGGGATTTAGTATGTATACGAGAACCAAGGGATCCTAAAAATTTTTTGGCACTAGCCACCCCCTCTACCACCCTCACCCTATTATTAAAGTTAGTAAAAAATTAAATTGGGATTTAGTGTGTATACGAAAACCAAGGAACTCTAAGATTTTTTTGGCATTAGGGATTTAGTGTATATAAGATTTGGATACAAAATCTGGATGTGGACGTAGTGATTCCTTGGGCAGCGGTTTTTCATTTCGATCAACTGTGGTAACCATATTACGTTTAGTCTTACATCGTTGCCAATCACCAGCATCACGTGTTGTTTAAAATTTGGCCAGAGCATTCTTTCTGGTTTTGATCATTAGCTTTAATACGTCAGTAGGCTATGGAGCCTTTGGTTTGTTAATTCTAGCAGTCCTAAATGGTGCACGAATATTAAATAAACTATTCGGATAATCAGTGAATATTTCAACTATTCATTACAATGATTTAGACTGTTTCGATCGATAATTCGCGATACTGATACTGAATACCATTATCAGATATATCATACATACATCTCAAGAGTGAGGTCTGGCCGATAGCAGTGTTGGTTAAGGCGCGAGGTTGCAATCGCGATTAATCACACGGGTATCGCGCCACCGGGTTCAAATCCCGACTCCGGCGCTATCGGAGTAAATGGTTGTATGTCCGCGTTTTTTCAATATGTAACAACCTTCCGCACAAGCCTCTGGCTTCTGGAATTGGAGATTGTCTAATTTCTGTGGTTTTTATTTATTATTTATTAAAATGAGTTTGTGATTACTAATAGAGATTACGTCAATTAGCGATCTATTGTGTATACTGATTCGAGTAGGTTCATGATTAACTAATGAGAGACTATACGCTTTCAAAATTCAGTAAATTTAATACTATTACTATTGACTGTATTTAGTAAATTGATATTTATGTCACCAGTTAATATAATATCATCCATAATAAGAGGAATATAACATGTAGAATTTTCTAACTCATCAATGCAGTCAGATACATTATAGTATCAGGGGGTCTATAAATTTCTCCAAGGTGCAAAAGCAATTTCATTAATTTTAAAACTTACCCAAAGTTGTTCGAAATATGCGTTTATACTTCTTTAAATATTTAATTTTTTTAACATTTATACGGTCTCTATAAATAAAGCTATCCCACCACTTCTGTTTCCCACACGATTCTCTATTATTCTATAACCATTTATTGAAACAGAAATTTTATCCGTTTGTTACTGATTTTTCTTTTTCCTTAGCTTAACTATGACAATATAGTAACCTTAATCACTTATTTAAGTATGCTGATGGTATGTATTGGTTTAAAAGAGTCAATTAGATAAGTTATAAATTGTATAAATGATTACTCTATGATAAACCGTGTGCTCCATGTCACACTTCGTTTTAAACTGAATGTAAATTATACACTACTTATCAAAGTTAATACAAAAATGTAGGTATATTGTATTATGTTATTACATAATGAGAGGTTTTGAAATGACCTGCATTTTATTTTAATCAATATATTCCCATGCTGGTAATTGAGAAAAAAATGAACGTATCTGTTAGTTTATTGAAACAATTATGACATTTTCGCTTTCAAATATACATTGCTTTCCAATAGAATGGAAGTAGTCGGTTTTCTAAAAAATTGGTATTTTATAAGAAAAAAAACATTCCTAGTAGCAAATAAAAAGACTCAATACAGAAATAATTCTCAGAAAGCTGGAAATTGTTTTAATTGCTTTATTGCGTTCAACTTACCAAGTTTCCTTGTATATACTTGTGTTGCAATTTCATATAGGGATAACTATTATTCGGAAATGTAATGAAAACTGTTTGCAGTCGTTTAAAATGAAACGACGTGCATCTACTTTTTACGGCAGTTCCAAAAAATTTGGTGGAGTATAGTTGCACTTCCAAAATATCTCAAAATAATGTCAATATTTGGTAACTGTAGGTGTCAATGAATGAAATTAGAGAATGAGAATAACTGAATAAAGGTAGTACTTATAAATATTGCTTATTTTTTTCCGTTTACTTACCCTAGTGCAACAGAAATACAGGGTGTAACAGTTAAATTTTTGTTTTTTTTAAATATTTTTTAAAAATTAAAATTTTCTTAAAAAATTTGTTAACTGGGAGTTTCTTGAGGCGAGGGATTCAAATCTATTCATAGCTTTGGTGTTGTTTGTAGAGGGCACCATCTACGGTAGTTTGCGTCTATACGTCATATATTTCTCTAGGATCTCTTTTTTACTGTCACATATATATAGCATATATAAACAAAGTATGGTGATCGCGGAGAAATTCGATTTTGAGTTTTTGATGGATTTACTTACAGGTTTTCAAGTCCCTTGAACCCAACCAAACAAGTGGTTTTAAAAAAATATCTGTCGATCGTCTGTGGTCTCACCTAGAGCCCAAACTACTGGATCGATTTTGTTCAAATTTTACATGTGTATTCAAGACGACCACACCTCGAGCCGAAATCGCAAAATCGATCCTAGCTCAAATATGGGGAGAGTAAACCCTTAAAAACAGGAAAAAAAACTAGAAAATAATTTTTCTTATCTAAAACGGTTCTAACGATTTTGATACCGATATGGAATGGCATGACCAGTTGCTCTTAGAAAATACCGGGAGGGAAGCATTGGGGGGGGGGGGGCTGGTTGAGTTTCAAATAATTTCATATTTTAACACATGAATACTGACTAAGAACTAGCATATGGTAACATGCTGGGAGGGAGGTTGCGTCGGGGGCAAGGAATTCAATAATTTTTCCTCTAAAACGGTTCTAACGATTTTGATTAAATTTAGCACATGGACACTCCCCTAATACCGATATGAAATGACATGACCAGTTGCCCCTAAAAAATGCAGGGAGGGAAACTGTGGGGGGTAAGTATTAAATAAATTCACAATTTTGTTCTCCAAAACGGATCTAACAATTTTATTCAAAATTAACACACGAATACTGTAGTAGTACCATAAGATAACATGACCAGTTGCACCTAAGAAATGCAGGGAGGGGGGTCGCGGGGGGCAAGGAGTTAAAACAAAATGTTTTAAATTTCAACAAGATTGGTTGAGAAGGAATAGAGATTTGACGATGAAAAAATTCGCTGCCGGGACCAGGGTACATTAGTTCGGTCTACTCCTAATCGAGAAAGTTTGTTCGAGTTAGCGCGGACCGATTTTTTTGTAAAAAGTATGTCTGTTTTGTGTTTCTGCGATTAATTAAGAAAACAAAATAAAAGTAATCAATTTTGTTCCGAAGAATATGAAGATTCATTCGATGTTCAAGAATCATTTGTTTAAATGAATCAATAATTAAAGTTCTTATGATTAGAATCTCAATGAAAAATGTTTCATGAAAATTCACTCACTATAGATGGGTTCCGAGATTTTCATTTTACACAGTTAACTGCACTCGACTATAAATTATTTTTTACTTGCTTTTCTTTAACTCACAAGCCGTGCACAATGTTTATGTTCAAATATTGCATCCTTTGTTTAACACACTTCCTGACGTAATCAATTGATGAAATTTTGTACAGTTACTAAGATCGGATGACAATACACTATTCAACCGCTATTTTTGCAAATATCCGCACGTAGGGAGCGCGGGGGTGAAAATTGAAAAATCTGCAAAACGAAGGATCGAGAAAGCGAAGGATCGAGAAAGCGAAGGAGCTAGAAAGCGAAGGAGCGAGAAAGTGAAGGAGCGAGAGATCAGAACAAATCGTTAAGAGACCAATTTTTTTTAGCGATCTCTGGGGGGTAAACCCCACCAAAAAGTATGACTAAAAAGTAGAAAATATATATTTTTTTAAACTTGCTTTTTTGTAAAAAGTCGTATTAAAAAGTAAAAAATAAAAAAATACTAATGTACGAATGCAAGAAAAGCAAAGCGTGCGCACTTTGTATATAAGTATATGTATCATCTTTGTGTATGTATGACTATGTATACAACCATTCTACCCCTTTCATACAATCATCATGCGTACAATCATACAGGATTTTATTACTTTTTCTATCAAGGGGACTGTGAGTAAAGAAAAAATGATAACATATCGCTTTTAGACATCATTAAATTTTTCGCTTTACTGCTCGTTTTTGTGCCATTGCTTTACTGTGATTATTTTGCTATAAGCGAGATCATAAGTATTTTTGTGTCGTTGGTTAAGCCGACTAAGTAGCAATTGTGAGAAAAACGTAGAATTTTATAGGGTTTGATCGGTCAGTGAGATTATGTTGGCCTTATGAAAATGTAGTGCAACTTTGTATATTCTTGTTATAGAGCATTGAGTAGAGGGTCGTCATTTTTGCTCGAGTTCACCTTCCGATATAGATTACGAAAATAAAGAATTATTCAATTTCGTCGGTATGTCTGTCTGTCTTTTGGCGCTATAACTAAAAAATTATTCCATATAATAATATCTGGAATTGTTCATTGAATTTCTTAATTTTCACATTGAAAAAAAAAATCATAGCGAATTAGAAGAATGATTGTCATAGAATATAACTTCAAAGTCCAGTATTAATGTAGAAAAAAATCAAAGTAAATGGGAGGAAATCAGGGGAAAACCAGAGGAAATCAGGTGTACAAATTGGGTCTAATTTATAAATAATAATAAATATTTTAAACTTAAGGCGTGGCCTATTTAAAAAATGTTTGAAGTTTTGTTATTCATTCAGAGCCATCGGCAATGAAGTTTTGCGATTGGTAAATCTTTCGAAGAATTAAAAGTTTGTTGTTAAACTTGTTATCTATTTATCAGTATGTTTTTCTTCTTAAACATTGCAATTCTTAGTTTTATTAATACTTACTGCTTTATTTCTGTCAATAAAAAAATCCAGTAAGTCAAGTTGTGATATATTCTGTTTTTTTAAGACTTTACAGACCTCGTATAGATAAGTTATTTATTTCCTCATAGAAAAGTTTGTTTCTATAAATGTATTTCCTAATTTGTAAGAGCTAAATAATTAAATTAAGCTGTATGGAAAACTTATTAGTAGCCGACTTAAATTAATTTAAAGTACCTATACGTCATAAGATAGCATGAAATATACTTAACTATCCATCAGAATAATTTTTTAAGGCATTTGTAGGAAGGATAACATACTTTTCTAAAATGGATTAGGATAGTACTACTGTGCAATTTTTGTCTTTATAAATATCGTTTATCAAAAATTAATATGGGAATAAAGCATGACATTCGATAACGAAAGAATCGTGCACCACAACTTGTAATGCATGAGTAAGGACTTCTAAGAAATCTATAAAATTCACATAAAATATTCACGGCAAAAACCGTAATATGCAATGGCAAGAGACCTACTAACGATTTTATATGAAACATTTGGTTTGCGTCAACATAAAAATTACCCTTACCTGTTGCCCTTAATAACTAACTAGGAAACCAATAATTAAAAAACTATTTGAACACAAGTATTACCTCATAAGTGAGTCGATCGCGAGTGCAGACACAATGAAAAGAAAACCACAAGCCATGCGGGAAAAATTTATCTCGTATTTGATCAATTAGGTTGTCCTGGTAACGACTTTTCAAACATTTTGTAGGTGAACAACCCCGCTCGTACGGAAAACTCATCGCGTTAATGCGCTTATTTGGAATTCTTCAAGGGAAAGTGTTAAGTGTGATTGTTTCGCATATATAATTTATATGGCACAGATTTTTATCTATTTGACCTTTTGTATGAAAACGGGAGTTTGAACTTACGTTCAGGGTGGAACGGTATGGAAAATATATCATTTAAAACACTCGATGAAATTACATTATTATCATACTGGGTTGTAGGTTAAATGAAGTAAAGTTTATTCAAGGCACATGATTCTGGAATCTACACTTATTAATTTTGCGCGATATCGAAAGTAGAAAATTGCTCGTACAGTCAAACCAAAACATAAAGCAGCTGTCATATTAAACCTTAATAAAAATAGTAACAAATACCTCCCTTGTGCCGAGTAGAAAAGTCTTAATTTATACAACACCATTTTATTTATTTTGGTTACAACTGACCAGGTATAAATTTATTTATATGGCAGGTTTTACAAATACAAAAATTGATGCTTTGTGTGTAAACAAATGAAGCTATTAGATGAAGCCAATTCCACATTCCACTTGAACACTACACTCGACACACATTTCGCTAATCATGTTCATCGGGAAATGATTAAATCTTGGACAAGGCATGATTCTCCACAATGTTCATGATTTTTTGAGGAATGCTATTTTTTTGTTCATATAATGAATACCAAGAAACCACCTTCAGTGGTTCTGTGTAATAATATTTGTTTTCTTTTAACTTGCGTTTGTATATATATATATATATATATATATATATATATATATATTGTTATTATACATGATTTGCAGGAAACAACTACTCAGCGGGCAAATACCCCGACCTGCATTGAATTATACCTTACAAATCATGAAAGATTGGTAGCCAATGTCATTTGTCAATTCCCTGACCAGACATAGACCGGTTTCGAACTTATTAGTTCTCATCAGTATGCCATAGGTCATGGAACAGACAAATGACAGTGGCCAACCTGCTAGTCTTATACAGACTAATGTAAATGGTATAGTAGTGAGAGGTAAGTGAATCCTCTCATGTGGTCGAATGCTACTATACACCAGACGTCATAGATGTCTCCATGGTATATAGCGACTTGCCATTTTGCAAGTACCGAGAGCGGTGACCTTCAGCCCTTGCTGTTATTATACATGATTTGCAGGAAACAACTACTCAGCGGGCAAATACCCCGACCTGCATTGAAGAATTATACCTTACAAATCATGAAAGACTGGTAGCCAATATATATATATATATGGCAAAATGGCAAGTCGCTATGCACCATGGAGACATCTATGATGTCTGGTGTATAGTAGCATTAGACCACATGAGAGGATTCACTTACCTCTCACCACTACACCATTTACATTAGTCTGTATAAGACTAGCAGGTTGGCCACTGTCATTTGTCTGCTCCATGACCTATGGCATACTGAGGAGAACTAATAAGTTCGAAACCGGTCTATGTCTGGTCAGGGAGTAGACAAATGACATTGGCTACCAATTTTTCATGATTTGTAAGGTGTAATTCAATGCAGGTCGGGGTATTTGCCCGCTGAGTAGTTGTTTCCTGCAAATCATGTATAATAACAGTATATAGGTTAAGTCCACCAAGGGCTGAAGGTCGCCGCTCTCGGTACTTGCAAAATGGCAAGTCGCTATGCACCATGGAGACATCTATGATGTCTGGTGTATAGTAGCATTAGACCACATGAGAGGATTCACTTACCTCTCACCACTACACCATTTACATTAGTCTGTATAAGACTAGCAGGTTGGCCACTGTCATTTGTCTGCTCCATGACCTATGGCATACTGAGGAGAACTAATAAGTTCGAAACCGGTCTATGTCTGGTCAGGGAGTAGACAAATGACATTGGCTACCAATTTTTCATGATTTGTAAGGTGTAATTCAATGCAGGTCGGGGTATTTGCCCGCTGAGTAGTTGTTTCCTGCAAATCATGTATAATAACAAATATATATATATATATATATATATATATATATAATATATATATATATATAATATATATATATATATATATATATATATATATATATATATATATATATATATATATATACATATATATATATATACATTGGCTACTAATTTTTCATGATTTGTAAGGTGTAATTCAATGCAGGTCGGGGTATTTGCCCGCTGAGTAGTTGTTTCCTCAAATCATGTATAATAACAGTATATAGGTTAAGTCCACCACCATTTACATTAGTCTGTATAAGACTAGCAGGTTGGCCACTGTCATTTGTCTGCTCCATGACCTATGGCATACTGAGGAGAACTAATAAGTTCGAAACCGGTCTATGTCTGGTCAGGGAGTTGACAAATGACATTGGCTACCAATTTTTCATGATTTGTAAGGTGTAATTCAATGCAGGTCGGGGTATTTGCCCGCTGAGTAGTTGTTTCCTCAAATCATGTATAATAACAATATATACATATATATATATATATATATATATATATATATATATATATGTATATATATATAAACAAAAATTTTGTTTACTCCTATTGATTAAGTAAGTTCTCTAATGTAACCTATTGTATATTTATCAGAATATAACCACATAACTGAACATCGCCAGGTTCATATTAGAGAACCATAAGTTGTAAATACTGCAATATAGTACATTTCATGTTAAAAGAAAATGTTATTATTTCGTCTGCGACCACTAAGAATGGAGCCCTCAGTGATTTTATGTTAAATAAGTCAAAAAATGTCTAATAGTTTATGTTAAACTTGGGCTTAACGCCCTGGGATTTCTGAGGTAGTGAAATTTTGTCGTGGGTACGTTACATCACTTATCCGGGCTAGGTAGTGTCTGCGATCTGCTACTCACAGCAACCCAAGTGTTTTCTATTATCTTACAACCCCTATTGCCTCACAGTCAAGGGGGAGAAAACCGGTGGCACTGTCAAAAATGGAGTCCTTGTGCTGTCAAAAAATGGGGCCCCCGGGCTGTCAAAAATTGGGCTCCGCCCCATGGACCCCTTAGCGCTCCGCGTGCTGCCATAGGGCCCCGCGCGCCCCCATGCTCTGCGTGCCCGCAAACTGTTCTAACCTCACTAGTGGGCTCCATTTCGACATAACCTAACGCATCCTCTGCGGGACATAACCTCACTCAGCAAAAAAAAAATTGTCAAATTTTTAAACAATTTCCTAGACTCTCCTAATTAACGGATTTTAATATCTCAAAATGGATTTGAAAATTTGAGTGCTCTTTTATATGTTAAAAAATTTTCAACTTTCTAAATACTTTATTTAGTCTCAGCACCATTTTGAAAATTTGCAAATTTCTTTGCGACGTTTAGATTGCAAAATTATTATGCAAAAACTAAAAGTCCGATCTTGATGAAATTTGGTGGAAACTGCATCTTATTTAAAATTCAATTACAACACTTTTTCATCTCTATAACTTTCTCTAAAAGCAATAGTTACTGAGGATATATGAAAAAATAGGAAGAGAGAAACGGCATTTTTAGGAATTTTTTCACATTTTGTTTAATGAAAAATTACGCCCACATATTCAAACTAGCGCTTAGTGAAATTATCATTTCTTATGATTTTAGGTGATTTTAAGCAGGTACCGTCTGGGCTATAAGTGATATTCGCTTTTGAAGATTTTTCTTGAATTGTAGTTTTTATAGACATTTAAGCCACTGTGTTTTGAAGGGATGATATATAAATTTTACTCATTCACTCGGCTATAAGTTTCTGGTTGCTATTTTTGTACCTCTCTGCATTATGTAAATACGATGAAATGATTAAAAAGACTCATATGCAAAATGATAAATTTTTTTACGCATATTTGATTACGCCCCGATTTCATTATGTATATTAGATGTATCGATTATGAAACAGTTTAGCGTAAACTCTCGTACTTGGTACTTGTTGAGTATCCTTATTTGTTCCATATTTAACATGCGAATGAGAGATTTTAGGGCGAAGGGTGATCGTATCACACAAGGTCTGACCTAGATTTTAGACATCCCTTAGCCTTTGTTTCGCAACTTTTTGTACGCTTAAAATAATAACTTCGTAAAATATTTCGCTGCGGTCAATACAAACAGGTTTGCTAAATAAAATATTTACGTGACTCATACTAGATTTTCTCACCTAAAAACGTTTTAGAAAAATACATTTCAATTTATAAAATATACAATCAAATTTCATTATACTCAATGTTATTGTTACATGTTTACACCCTCTAGTAAACACACCAAAGGGTAGGTTCGATAATTGCAACACGAATTGTCACTAACGATCGACTTATTTAACAGTTAACTTACAATAACTAGTCCTTATAATTACACACTAATTAAAACTTTTAACTACTATATATCACTCTTGTCACTGTACTTGATTAATTGGATCCCTTATTCCTCCTCTGAATCAGAACTATTTACTCTTCTAATTAGAACTGCCCTAGCGCGTTGGCTCTGCTTCTGGTATACTCTATCCAGACGAGTTCTTCTCTTATCTAGTAGGTTTATGGTAGGAAACACCAAATCCGCCAGGAAGCGCCATCTCTGCGCCGACTGGCGAACTATCCTTCTACTGCTCACTTTTCTCTATTAAGTGATTAAATATCTCTCCGTATCTCTCTTTGGCGCGCACATAACATGTTATAGTTTCGAATATAAGTAGTACAGTAAGTATAGTCCTAAGTCTATGTAGATAAATAATATTGTGCCTGTCTGTGATTTCGACTTGTTTATATTTTAAGCTACCTATTTTCATAACAGACAAGTGAAGGTTAAAATTTAAAAGAAATTGTGTGACTCTCGGTATGTTTGTTTCGTTTTAACTCAGAAACTTCTGGACCAATAGATGAAACTAGCATACCTACAGATGTTTTTTTTGATGAGGTTATTTGTGGTAATAATTAAGTATCATCTTAGCAGAAAAAAAATGTAGAGAGAACTTGATATAACACTTAGCAAAGCAGGGGACGTTTGTTGATTTTTAAAATAAAAAAAATAAGACGATTAGAGAAATTTGGATAAAGAAAGAATAATAATAAAACGTTACTGTTCTTTTATTGAGATTTTACTCACCTACATTGTAGAGTGTACTTTTATTGAGCGACTGAAAGAGAGTCTTGTAGTGACTTTAAAAAATGTTGTCGCTCACTCAGTTAACTATTATCTAAAAAGGAATTCACAAGATTTTAAGAGTTTCAGCAAACTTTTTAGCTGTTGCAACCCAATTCAATTTAATTCAACAGTGCTTTATTAAAATTTAAATACAAATAGAATCCTCCTCAGATCCCACACCGGGTCCGACCGTGTAACCACCGCGTTACCGTAAACTACGTTCTACATCTTCCGTCTCTCTTTTGAATTATAATCAGCTGGAATGTATACACTGACGTATGACGCTACTGAAAATCTGACCGGTCATTGCCAAAACATCAAACAACCAACCACCTTCTTTTACTCTCTCGTGTCTTTTGTTAACAGATTTGTTAATATAGTTTTGTTTGAATTATTTAATATAGATTGATTTACCATGATTAACTGTTGTTATTGTTGCGCACTTAGAAGTTAGAACTTTTTCACGGATATCAATATCATTTTATCATGTACGGCACCAAAACTGGAAAATTCGAACGTTGACCAAAACATGACTGCAGATACTTTTGAAGAATGGTTTCAGACTTCATTGCTATCAAATATAGAAAAAACAGCGTATTTTTTTTAGACAATGCTTCATATCATTCACGACAAATCGGAAAAATGCCAAATACTGGAACAAAGAAAAAACATAGAAGAATTTCTTCGAAAACGCATGTGACATTGAAGAAAATTTTAAAAAGAAAAATCTTATGGATATTATTCAGAAGCAAAATTTCTCAAAACAATATGTAATTGATAAAGTGGCTGAAGCTCAAGGGCATATAGTTGTTGCCCTCATACTTTTGTATTTACAATGCGATCGATCTAATATGGAGTCAGCTGAAAGAAGGCATTCGACAAAATGACACCTCTCCCAAATTTGATGCCAAAGTAATCGATCCCATTAAAGCTGAAGTGAGAGAAATAACACCAGGTTATTGACAAAAATGTATTGAGCATCTGACTAAAACTCAAGATGAATACATTGACTTAAAAAAGCATCAGCAGCCCTAATCAAAAGCATTTAATAATATATGTAGATACAGATACTGATTCAGAAGGTGATAGTAAATTGTTTAGTGTGTAGAAATTAATACTTTGAACAGAGAGTTATGTGATTTAGCGTACAGTGTGAATTTATCGTGTTGTTAGTGTTTTACATATATGTTATGCACGAGTGCAATATAACATTATTTTTATATATAATATATAAGTATGTATTATATGATTTTTTTTTACAAAAAAACCAGTCACCCTACTCTGTGGCTCCAACCCTCACAGAGGGGAGCTGGTAATAAATACCAATAGACACTCCCCACGCCCGTGGAGTGAGTGACTACCGGGTCCGCGAATCGTGTGCCCTGAGTAGACGCAATGAACCGAGGATGACAGCTTTCTGCATTCTGCTGGCTAAGATCTCTGCCGAATCTCGGCATGTATGTATGATTTTTAGTTCCGAAAGCAGCGTCTGTCTCATTCCACCGAGGGTTCCTATAATCAGTACCTGCCTCCTGTCGCCGGGGGTACCGCAGTTGTAGCCACGGGTTTTCTGGAGCGAGACGGATAATGGCAGTAGTGAGATGCAAAACAGAAGGGGGCTGAGGGAATCTCCCTGAAATGCTCCTCTTCTGAATGTTACCGACTCTGCTTGGACTCAATCGTTACCCGATGTTATGGTAAAGCGAGTCCACCAGAGCGGCATCAGTTCTTCAATACATCTCACTACGGGACCGGGTATCACAAGACATCGGAGCAAGTGAACAATGAGCTCATGCGATGTCATGTCATGTCAAATGCCTTGCGGTAGTCGATCCAGGCCATAGAGAGGTTCCGCTTATATTGCATGGAGTCCTGCGTGACACATCTGTCGATCATCAGGTTCTCCTTCCAGCCAGCGACACCTCTCTTCGACCCTCGTTGCTCGTATATCCGTTCGTAAGCCGGTTCAACTGCGTGGAGCACCCGCATGTACAAAATGCGCGTAAACACCTTATAATATGCGTTTAGACAGGTTATCGGTCTGTAGTTCTTTGGGTTGGACAAATCTCCGTTCTTGAGGATCAGCACTGTGCGCCCCTCAACAACCCAAGAAGGAATTTGCTGCTCCCCATTCAACCAGAAATTAAAAATTTTGGCCAAATGGTGGTGGGTGCTCGATAAATTTTTTTTCCACCAAAAGTTATTTATTCCATCGGGACCTGGAGCAGCAAAGTTCTTATGATGATGATGATTATTATTTATTTGTTTTTCAAAATTGAATTTATTTAGTTAACCTGGGTCAATTATATAAAGTTAGGATTATCGATATAAACATAACATTTTATTTATTTATTAGAGATCTGCTTTATTTATTTTAACTATTTAATATCGAAAATCTTGACTCCGTGCCCACATTTTTTGTACCTCCTCGCGGTCCTTGCTGGCAACAATAATAATATGATATATTTGAGGACATACTATATTATTATTGGCAGATCTGAGCAACAAGAGAATATTAATTTAAATTTAGAGTACCAAAATTAATCACCAATATTTACCACCAATATTTCACCAAATATATAAGATATTTCTATCTTCACATAAACAAAATATGGTAAGATTGTTAGATTTATCAAAAACGGTATTAAATATCTATTTACCAAAGACAATACTTTCAAATCTATTCATATTTAATATGTACATTCTAATACATACGAATTTTAAGTACGGCTCTGTACTATTTCGTTCGCAAATTGACTTGCTTACCTTTATGGGTCCATGGTCCAACGGCGATAATTGTGAGGTCGTAAAGTTTTTGTTGCATTTTTTGACTGACCAGCAAAACTGTACTCGACAATCCTTATTATCATAAAGATGAGACGTCCTGGATTATGTGTAATAAAATTAGTTTGACATATTGTATGAAAGTGAAGCTCGGAATGCAATTTTATATGGAGAAATAGGATATGATTTCTAACTTTTCGAGATCTTTTACTCCGGACTTCACCGGTAATGATATTAATATCTTATAATAAGAGAATATGATGAAATATTAGGACAAGAGATGATTGACTCAATAATGGCTCATGAGGAAGGCTCAAGACTCGAAGTGAAAAAAATATTATATATATTTTGGGATAGGCGAGTGGGTTAGGGCACGAGGTGGCAATCGCGATTAATCATACAGACATCGCACCACCGGGTTCGAATCCTGGCTCCGGCACTGGCACTGTTGAAGGAAAAATGGTTGTATGTCCGCGTTTTTTCAATGTGTAACCCTCTTCCGCACAAGCCCTGGCTTCTGGAATTGGGAGTTGTCTAATTTCTGTGGTGTTTATTTATTTATTTATATTTATTATATATATTAAACAATAAAAACTAAATAAATTTATAAATATTTATTCACAGTTTTTTAATTTATAAAATTAAATAGAAGTAGATACAGCCACGTTCGCAACATACGGTGAAGAAATATAATGCGAGAAACCATAAGGAGACGCTGAAATAGGGATAGGATTGTACAAAGGAGGTATTGGTGCGCCTGCAAGTGGAGCAACTTTAGCTACAACTGGAGTGGCGACAAGGGGCGCTCTTGCTACAACCGGGGATTTAGCTACTGCTGGAGCTGGAGCAGGTACGACTACAACTGGTGCGGTATTAGCTATACCAGGTGCAGCTTTAGCTAGGACAGGCGCTGCTACAACTGGTGAAACTAAAGCGTTGTGGTTACGAGCGATTACTTGAGAACTTTAGGCTGTTATAATAGCTGGAGGTACAGCAGGAGCAACTGCTAAAGGAGCAATGGCAGGTACGCTAGGCTTGGCTTTTGGATCAGCTGACACTGTTATTACTGCTATAGTTAAGATCACCTGAAATAAAATGCCGCTAATAATAATGTTTATATTTCAAGTATATTTTACGATAATAAATTTAAATAGGGGTTGTGTTGACGAGAATGGGCCAATAAATTATGGAAACCAATTTCTGTTCATTTTCGACGTTTCAATTTATTATTAAATCATCCTCAGGCTCTGTGAATACAATAAATAATATATAATTAATATAACTTATGGTCTATACATTAAAAATCTATCTAAAAACATAAAATCGACTAAAATTATAGTAAACAAAGTTACATTTAGTATTGAAATTTTAAACTAAAAATGGATAAAACAATTGATAAATAATTACAATGATTGTAAAAAACAACTTACATGTAATTTTTTTCATAAAAAATATAACACACTACCAAAAAAAAACATAATAAAATAAGCTAATCATATTTAGAAAGGTTTTCCATGTTAAGATTAAATAAATAAATAAATTTGCAAACAGACATTTAGATACAATAAAATAAACAGACGGATAACAGTAGAGTATAAAATGGTCAAATTTAGAATGATAAGCATATTTAGTCGATACCGATATGATGTTTCTTGCAACGATAGAATATTATTTCTTATTATTTGGGTTTTCTACCACATCTATTATTGCCCTCTTCAAAAACAAATCACCGAATCTACAAAATAATAGAATTATTGGAAAAAAGGCTCTGCGCTCGTGACGTTTACGCCAAAGGAATAGTAAGAGGTTATGTTTTGCAAATAATATAAATCGGAATAAACACAGAAATAATGTATTTTGCTGACGTTTCGGAAAGTAATCTCTTTCCGTTTTCAAAGCTTTTTTTTAACTGTGTATGTCAAATACAGAGCTTTAAGATTATGTTTATGTTATTTCCATAGATACTTACTACTTACACAGAACATAGAACTGATGATATTTTCTTTTAGATAATGTTGAGTTTGTTAAGTTCTTCTTTTAACATTGGTAGCCAGGTTGTACAAATATCTACAGAACAATTCGATACGCACTTGTCTTCATTTAATAAGATTATTGCTGATTCTTTAATTTTTTTTTTTTGGTATCTGCTTCTTTTGTTAAAATTTTTGCCGAGTCCCAATTTATTCTATGTCCGTTTTCCCAGGCAATCTTTGATTTCTGAATTTCATTCTTTCTAATGTAATTCTTGTGCTCATCCAACCTCACACTGAAAGGTCTGGATGACTCACCCACATAACATTTATCACATTCGCACGGGATATTGTAAATACAGTTTTTTGAGTTCTGCTCCCTGTTTATCGATTTTGTTTTTGTTAAAAATAGAATGTTAGAAAAACAACTCAAAAAATTGTGGGTTATGAAAAAACAATAACATTAGGTTATTTTTATTTTGTCAGTGAAGTTAAAGTAAATTAAGTTTAGATTCTCCACATCCGAAATGTTGTTCACGGAATTGCTGTATTTTTTAAATAGATATCATTTCATTTAACAATCTTCACCAGTTTGATTTTGATGAAACAGAAATTATGGGCGGACAATAAAATTTTAAAAAAAGGATTGTTATTTGTCTATGGATCGCGTTATATGTCCTTTGTCGTAACCGTTTTGTGAAGTGCTTCTTCTAATGTTTATAGTTTGGATTGTCTGTTAACAGACAATAACGCGATCCATACACAAAGCACAAAATCCTTCCCAAATTCAACAAACAGAAACTCCTCCTCAATCCCAATTTTCTACAAGTGCATCTCTTGGTACAAAGAAGTTTACAACCACAATGCAATTTTTTGAGAAGTTCACCTGGAATCAATAGCTCATCGAGAAATTCAGGGATTAAATTATCATCTTTTTTCCAACCGAATTCACAGGGTTCGAGAGAATTTTCTAACCAGGCTTGACATTGGTAGACCTTTTCTGCATGTTTTCTTAACGCTCCATTAATTGTAGGAAGCGACTTTATTGATAAATTCTTAAACTTTATAAACTACACTTTTTTTTATTATTAAATATATACTCATTCTACACAAGAATAGAATGTACTTTTTTGCCAAAATTTAATTATAATTTTAGCTCAAAATCTAAAAAAAGCGCAAAAGTATATATATATATATTTTTCGTGCCCTCTAGCGACGAAACTATGCGAAATTCGAAAAAAAGTGGAAACAAAATTTATAGAAAATTTTATGCTCTATAACTTTGGTCTCTTGATATTTTTCACCAAAACGCATAGTTTTTCCTGAAAATAAAGAAAAATGGCGAGAAAACGCTAAAATTCATATATATGTATAAATTTCTCAAAAACAACCCTTTTTTGGAACTGCGGGGAGTGAAAATCATATTTAGACAACTTAAATACTTAACTTTTTACGGGTCTCGTGACTCTGGAAAAATTTTTCATAAAACAGCGGTTTTTTGACTAATTTGAAGGGACTATCAACTTTCCGGCTAAGTCAAATTACACACAGAGTACCTTACCTTATCGAGTATCTTACTGACGCGGGTACCCCATGCATTAAAAAAACTGCTGCCCAAGGAATCACTACTTCCGCATCCAGATTTTCTATATAAGTCTTATACACACTAAATCCCACTATAATATTTTATTCCCTTTAATAATAGAATGGGGGTGGTAGACGGGGTGGCTAATGTAAAAAAATTAAATGCCCTTGGTTCTCGTATACACACTAAATCCCGATTTAATTTTTTATTTCCTTAAACAATAGGGTTGGGGTGGAAATTGGGGTGATAGAGGGGGTAACTAATGCCAAACTAAATTTTAGAGACCCTTGGTTCTCGTACAAACACTAAATCACTAATTTTTTACTTCCTTTAATAATGGGGTGGGGGTAGTAATGGGGGTGGCAGAAGAGGCGGCTAATGCCAAAAAAATTTTAGAGTCCCGTGGTTATCGTATACCACACTAAATCCCTATTTAATTTTTAACTTCCTTTAATAATAGGGTGGGGGTGGTAATGGGGGTGGTAGAGAGGGTAGCTAATGCCAACAAAAAATTTTGTTTCATTCTTGTATACACACTAAATCATTTTAATTTTTACTCTATTTAATAATAGTGTGGGGTGGTATTGGGATAGTGGGTGGCTGATGCCAAAAAAAATGTTGAAACCTTGACTTTTCGTACATGCCTTAAATTGCAATTTTATGGACTCTTACCTGCTTGTTTTGCCTATTTACCCTTATTTACCCCATTTACCCCCGAACCCTTCAATGGAATTAGATCCATATATAATCTAGTTCCAGATCTCGTTACAGTACATAAGTGTACCAAATCAAAATCAAAATGGTTTCAGAGTAAACGTGCGCACAAAAAATGTTACAGACGGACCGACAGATAGACCGACAGACAGGACTTTCTTTACTCAAATTTAAAATCTCGACGTTTCATGATATTTTAAGCCTATTTCAACAAAAAAAATAAAAAAAATTTGCGTTACTATACCACTGGAGGTGGCATACAGTAAATAGATATAGCTAAGGACTCATATACACCTTATATTTGATTAAAATCCTAGCTAAATAAGCAACACCAGGCTACAACCTTTACTTGTCATCCTTTAAAGACAATTGAAAAATTTGTCACTAGCCGGCAAATCTTCGTTAATATTTAATCTTTATAATGAATATAATTTTGTGATAAACAAACTCATAAAGTATCTGGATGTAAATGAGCTACACATATTATATATTCATTTAAGGTTACCTCCTAGTGAGTAGCCTCCGGTCAAAACAGATATTTTTATTCCTTCTTTGAATATATGTTAATTTTAGACTTGCCTTTTAAATTCTAACACTTAAATTAATTAAAATTTAATATAGTGGAACTTAAACTATCCCTCTTTGATTGACGCTAAATAAGGATAATAATACTTTTTTTATATCACATAAAAAATGATCTAGAATGAACATATTCATATTATCTAAATAGTAATTGTTGCCTTCTCTTGATTTCATCTTTCTCTTTTTCGGATTGTCTATCATAAATTACTGAATATTATACAAGGTGAGTACAGAATGGTCACAGCTTTAAATTTAGAAACATCAAATATCTTCAATCAATTTTTTAAATGGAAACCCCATTTTTTAGATTTTATCAAATTCTATGACTAAAAATATGGACAGTTTACATTTACTTCCCTATACCTAACTACAACGGTCTTTAAAGACGGATAAAGACGAAAATATTAAGTCAATTCGAAACAACATTCTTGAAATCGCAAAAGACTTCTATGCATAACTTTAGAAACAGCATATAGTTAACGAAAATCTGAGGAAATTCCAGATGTGTCTGTGGGTGAGACAGAGTCAGCTATTTCAGAAATGAAAAATAACAAATCGCCTGGGGACAATCAAGTGGTAATAGAACCAATAAAAGCAGGAGGAAAACAACTAATACTCATAATGAAGAAACTATTTAATGCATGTTTGCTTAAAGGAACACCCTCTCAATTGAAAAATGCAGTGATTATTATAATGCACAAAAAAGAGGACGAAACGGACTTGAGAAACTATCGACCTAATTAGCCTGTTGTCTCATACACACAAACTCTTTTTGAAAATCATATCAAGTCTTCCTCATAAACTTGACTACTATCAAGCTCGAGAGCAAGCCGTATTCAGAGCAGATTTTGGAACAAATTACCATCTTCAAGTTATAAAATCCTTAATAGAAAAATGCATTGAATATAACAAGCCACTTGTATTAATTTTCGTTGACTATGAGAAAGCGTTCGACACAAGAGACCAACATCCAATGTTAAAAGCTTTAGCGGATTGTACAATCTACCACAGATATATAGCGTTAATTAAGAACATCTACGATACTGCCACGGCATGCGTGAGACTCCATGATAACATTGAGAGCTTTGAGATTCAGAGAAGTGTTCGCCAGGGTGACACCATATCGTCAAAGTTATTTACTAATCTGTTAGAATATATGTTTGAACAAGTCTAGAGGGACGACATGGGTGTCAATTTCAACGGCGAATACTTAAACCATCTGTGATTTGCCGACGATATAATCTCCATAAAAAATCAATGAAGGTAGGATTTCAAATCAATATATCCAAAACCCAGGTCATGACCAAACTTAGTTCTGAGTGAAATATCCACATAGGGGGGACAAATATAATCGAACAACTCGCTTCATACAAGTACTTAGGGCACGAAATTAAAATAAACGGGGATAATCAGACATGCGAAATATTTAGAAGAATAGGCTTAACATGGGCTGCATTAGATAATCTGCGAGATGTATTCAAGTCTGATGTTCCTATATGTCTAAAACGAAGGATATATGAGCAATGTGTGTTTCCTGTTATGACGTATGGAGCAGAAACTTTGACGTTGACAAAAAAAATCCATAAACAGGATTAGAATTGCTCAGTGCACTATGGAAAGGTCAATGTTAAAACTTACCCTAAGATATAAAATATCAAGCAAAGAACTGCGAAGAAGAACAGATCTAACAGATTCAGTAACAAAAATCTTAACCTTGAAGTGAAATTAGGCTGGTCATGTTACCAGGCTAACGGACGGAAGATTGACGAGAAAAATCCGGAATGGAGACTAAGACACGAGGCAATAAAAAGTAGAGATTGACCACCGACAAGATGGACGGACGATATAGAACGTATCGAAACCAGCTGGTTGCAAGTTACTCAAGATAGAGAGAAGTGGCAAAATTTACGGGAGACCTATGTCCAGCAGTGGACGATAATGGATTGATTGATGATGAAGTTTAGAGACATTTATTATTTTGTAACAATTCTTTATATAACTCTAACCAAAACGGTCATGCAAACAATTATTGTCAGAAGAAGTAATAACAGAGCTGTCAAATTAGTTGTTTAATATTTTATAGTGTACTAGTACTTGTTCCTTATAAATTTAATTGTACTGTGGCTCGTCTGGATTATTCCAACGAAGATTATTTAAATTTATTAATCATTTATGAAGAATAGGACAAAATGTCAACACTTTTCGTTATACCCTGTATATAGTCGTTGATTAAAACACACTTGGTTTAAAAACGAAAAGTAAAATTTATATATTCACTCCAAAATTGTTAAAAATTGGTTTTAAAATAACTAAAAAATATATTCTGAATGGTTAACTTTTCAACAACGAAGTTGAGTCGAAAGTAAAAAAAATTAACTCGATTTGTTTAAATAGAACTTTAAAAAATGCACTTGTTGGTGAAGGAGCCGGTTTAAAATAATTAAAAATCACTAAAATATTTAAATATGCACTAGGGCAGAGATTCTAGATGTATTTACTTGAACCACCAAGGAAGACACGAGTACGGTTAAAGAACGCGGCACAGGCTGAACTTGCTAGAGCTCCGTCTCGCCCGAATTTATATAATCTCAATCTGAATTTGACCCCAGATTGTGTGCGGGCTTGGTCTAAAACCGGTAGTCAGCCCCAGCCATTCCGTGCACTCTCGTAACTGCGTAATTATTGGAGTCTTCGGAAATCCTACTTGAAAGGTACATCATTAATTAGAGTTTAGATTTTTTTGATGAACATCATTTTTATTAAGGGAGTTATTTGAAGATTTATGAAAACTGAAAATTTAAAATTATAATAAGCGACCGTACTATGTTAATCCTCACGGTGGTGGAAGTATGTCTTAGATTGATACGCGTTGTGGGATTCCTCATGCTTTTACTGGTTGAGCTGAATTTTTGGGTAAGAAGTAGATATTGATATGCTATTGTGTGTCGACGTGCATAAAACAAATTGTTTGTTATTTATTTACTACGCAATTACGCATAGACTTGCCAGAGCCTGTGACTGAACGCGGAGAGAAATGCATGTAAAATTTTTAATTAAAAGAATTAAAAGTTGATATTTGAGGGTTGTGGAGAGTATGACGAATGGAATGAAAATATATAGGGGAAATATTTTTAAGGTTGAAAATTTTGAAAATTTCTTTTGTAAAAAATGAAGTTTGATTGATTTGAAGGCTCCGGCGATAGTTTAAGCATCTTTGTGAATTATCGAGTGGGGCTGAATTTTATCGGATTTCTTGACAAAAATTTTGATTTTTTTATATTTGAAAATAGAAGGGCTCTTTTTTTATATGTTTTGACAAGTGAGAGTTCGATTAATTTGACGGATTCTGGAATTTTTTCGAGTTATTTTTTTCTGATGCAAGGTAGGCATTATAACACTCCCAGCTGGATACATTGTATTGTAAGACCCTCTCCCTCTTAAGGAATGGTGCAAATAAACACATATAAACATATATACGATGCAAACAGCCGTTAGGAGATCAAGAAACATAGACAAAATCATTAAATTAGAAAATATTGTCGATGACGAAAAAGTTCCAAGAAATTTAAAAGAGACATTCTAAATTGACACAAAATTCCGCAAAACTGCCCCCATTAAACCATTCTTCGATCATCAATAACATACGTAAACAAAATTGCGCGAATCGAACCTGGCACAGTAACAGTGATAAAAGAAAACATATCGAAAAGTACTTACAAATTTCAACATTGTATTATTCTCGTTAAATTATATTCAACAGAAATAAAACTTTGAACAAAGCTTTTTTCGATTTCCATATGACTATTTATACAAAGACATTCTAATACTTACCAATGTGACACTAAGTGAATTTTTGAACTTGTTATATAATTTCTGCTCTTGCTAAAACATGCTAAATTATGCCATTTGCAAATACATCAAATTTATTGTAATTTTTATTTTTATCACACAAACTAGCACATATCTGTATGTGATTATGTAAAAAAAGTCTTGTCCAAATTTAAGTTATTATGATTTATGCGACTATTATGTTATTATTCCAATCACAATTTGATTTTCCCACTGACCCAATGTTTACTGTTTATAAACATGTGTATTTGCAGCATTACATAATCGAATACCATATTCACATTGTTTATTAGGACGGCTTACAGAGAGGAATTCCTGAATTTACAAGGTTCAGTAAAAAAATTCTCCCATCATCGATAATTGAAATACATCCTGCGCTGTTATGTTCTTATAAAAGCAAGAGAAGTCTGGAATCAATTGACCATCCTCATAATAGGAATTACAAAATGGAATTGACAGAACGGTTGGTCAAAGAAGTCACAGATACTTAGGTAGTGTAATATACAACTCTCTTCCTAATGATATAAAGACAACTAACTCGTTAAAATTGTATAAAAAAGGAATTAAATAATAAAAATAACTATGCGTATAAAACATTTTAGTTAACTTTATACTACTTACAAAGATGTACTTACCTACTCGAGCAGTTTGATTTATTTAGTGTTACTTGCCTCTTTCTGAGCACCATATCAATTTTGACACCTATAATGAATATTCTTTTGAAACTCTTAATATTGTATAAATATCTATTATTTCTTGATCTTGATATACTGTTCTCCAGTTTTACTTTTTATTTTCCATCCTTTATTTTTTGGTTTATTAAGTAAGTATATATTGTTTCTTTTATATTCAGTAAACTTCATTATATATTATTAAAATAGCATTTAGATTAAGACTCGTTAGATATTCACGCGTGGATTTCTTTATGTAGATACTTTTAACTTTATTATGTTGTTTAAGTACATAGATAGTTAAAATTGTTTAAGTGTAAATACTCATGTATATATCTTATTGCATCAAATAAAGTTATTTATTATTATATTATTATTATCCACTATCATAACGTTTGTTTATTCGATAACTATTGTCTTCTGAACTTGCATTCCTAGGGAAATAACAGTTATGAATATTAAATATTATTGGACAATTAAATCGCATTTTCTTTCAAACCCTCAATATTTTTCGTTGTAAATAACTTTTTGAATAAATCGTAGGTGAAGGGCGAGCGTAGGTGCTATACACATATTTCGATTACACCAATTTTAGTCAGGGGCAACCAAAATCCAGTAAAAACTTGCGAGTAGTACTTAGGGGTTGACTGGACCGGATACTGATTTTCAATACACACATAAACGAGACGATACGAAAGGTCTACTCTGTGTCCAATACCGTATCCGCTTTTGGTCAGGGGTTGCGGATCTAACAGGCAAAATGAAAAATTGACATACTATGGTGATTATGGTCCATGAAAAAGTTAAAAAAAAAAACAAAAATTCTGTGACAGGGATGACATGGGTATCTCCCCGTGTTCTAGGGCGCAAAACACGATGGTGATATTTTTAAAGTCCCCACCCCTCAGGAACTACCCCTAAACTCAAAAACCACCCCTATCTCGTGGTTTTTTCCATCATAGGATTGCGGATTGGTTTTTTACGTAGCATTCGGTTAGGCCGTATGAAATATAACTATACAATAGCTTATCCGTCCGCGGGGTTGAAACTTCCCCCTCCCATAATACTTACTAAAATTTTTCAAAAAAATCATGAAAATTTTGTTTATCCCCATCTTCAAGGGTGCTCAACACGATTGTAATATTCATTTCTCCCCGACCCTCCACCAGCCACCCCCAAAACCACCCTCTTTTCATATTACTTGATACTGGGCATGTGGGGACTCGCCAGATCGGAGTTGTTAATGCTAACAATGTTAAAGTGCCCTTGAAAACTCCGATCCGAGTCCCCACATGCTCAGTATCAAGAAATATAAAATGGGATGGTTTTAGGAGTGGTTGGTGGAGGGTGGTGAGAAATAA
The DNA here is from genome assembly GCA_963675555.1 of Leptura quadrifasciata. NCBI lineage: Eukaryota > Metazoa > Arthropoda > Insecta > Coleoptera > Cerambycidae > Leptura > Leptura quadrifasciata. Next base: position 214,385,132 of record OY776673.1, read on the forward strand.
ATTTAAATTTCGTACGGCCTACCTGAATCCTTCCCAAAAAAACCGATCCGCATGCATACAATGGAAATAAAAATGAAATAGGGGTGGTTTTTCGAGTCTACGCGTAGTTGCTGAGGGGTGGGAACTTTAAAAATGATCACCGCCGTCGAAAACGAGAGGGTACCTATGTTTCATTCCTGTCACAGAGCTTTTGTGTTTTAAGCCTTTTTCTGCAACATTGTTATGGACTATTAGGCCGGCCATCACATACGCTGCACTGATGCGCGGCGTGGTGCAGAACGTTGGTCATGCCAATGAAAGAACTAGATCTCAGAGATCTTTAGAGAATTATTTATTCTTTCCTGTCCCCCTCTTCGTTTTTGTTTGTTTATTTTTGTTTTCTAAATTCTAAACCTTCGCTATCTTTATTAAAATCAAAAACTTTCTCGCCCCACATCTTCTAGTGGTTTGTATATTAGTGTATGCGCAGAAGCTATACAATCTTAGGCGAGGATTATGTAGCGGGTATACATCCTTCGGAGGGAATATACAGCTGTCGGTTCCTTGTTCATTAAACGTTAAGCAAGTGATAGATCCCTACTCTTCGAAAGAGTCGATCCAAAATGGACTAAAATAACCAACAATCAAATTGTTTTTGATATCAACGTGTTGAGTGGCATTCTATATGGGCATTTAATAGGACCGTATTTATATAATGGCAAATTAAATAGCCAACCATACCTAAACTTTCTACGTAACGAGCTTCCAGCTTTATTTGAACATGTTTCCACCAATATGGGGAGTAATGTGTGATACCAGCAAGACCACCGTGGGCTGCAAGAATTGTTCCAAGTAATTTAGACACTATTTTTAGCCATAAGTGGAGGGTAAGAAAATACATGTTAAAATACAGCCTATTTATTTACTTACTTATTTACAGTGCTTTTGTACAGAAATTTAATATTGATATGAGATATTGATGGTGTCCCTCCAGTTTTTACAGTATCCCAGACAGTCTGTTTTTAATAATAATCATCATAGTACCCATAATGAGAGTGAGAGTGGATGGGTTCCACGATATGTACATCGTGGTGGTGGTTCACTACAGGTACAGTCCTCACTGATGTGTACGTTACCGGAACGTAAGCAATATCGGCGTGCGTGTCCAAGTGGTGTGAACTTCCATATCCATATCCACCTCCGTAACCGTAGCCGCCTCCGTAGCCGTATCCGCCTCCGTAGCCATACCCGCCTCCGTATCCAACTCCATATCCTCCACCATATCCACCTCCATAGCCGTAACCGTAACCTCCTGATGGTTTAGGAGCAGCTATTGCCACGGCCAAGATGCAGGAAACGAAGGCCACCTGGAAAGTACGATTTTGTAATAATAAGATTAACAAGGTTATTTGTGAAATATTAAATTATATTAGAGAGAAGAGACAAGAAGAATAATCAACAAATAATTAATTAGACGAGTTGTATGAAAGGAAATTTAAATATCGAGTACAATACAGTGTGTTCATAAAGTCTCAGTCTATTTTAGTGAAAACATTGCTAATTGCCGTTTTCCTTTCAGGCATTGTTAACAGTTGAAGAATGTTAATATTACAGAAGAAATTAGTTGTTGTCGAGGAACGTTTGCAAATATTATTATGTGATTTTATGGAGCGATAAGGCTACATTTCATAGCTGTGGTCAAGTTAACATGCATAATTGCCAAATGTGGACAGACGGACATCCAAATGCAACTTTTGAATGGCAACGAGATAAGGATAAACTTGGAAAACTTGGCTGCTTTGCAGAATTTAAGGACATAGCTTCACTGCTTCATTGGTGAATGTTTTCCAAGATAGACATGCAGAATCAAAATTTACTCGCTACAAAAGAGAGAGTTTATATTTCGGATAGCTTATCCATATAACTCAAAAAATACCGCAGAGCGAACGTATCTCCACGGGTGAGAATTTGCTTGGCATGTCAACAGAAGTAGCAGACTAAGCAGACAAAACTAAAAAATAATTTATACCATAGTGGTCATGCCGGCACAAACATACATAGCACCTGTATTCTGCTACACATCGGTTATGACATTTAAGAAACTAAAAGTTTTAGAACACAAATTTATGCGCCTCATTTCCAACTCTAGCAGATCATCTCCTTAAGAGACCTCTACTATCGCTGTAGCGATGTAAACCCAATATTCAATTTTATGCATTCAAGCTCCGGTAATCCGCAACATTACATGAATTAGAGAGTATAATGCACTCTTTCGGATCAAACACAATTACCATACTAGGCGCTGCTCATTTTTCGACAACCTTTCTAGTCAACTTTCCCTCTAGTATAACTTCTTCTATTCAACTTTTCTATGATTTAAACTTTAAATCTTTGGCACTTTCCTGTCCCCTCCTTCGTTTATGTTTGTTTCTAAATTCCGTTTCACTACCCCTTCCAGAACCAATTAAAAACTCCAAAATTACCACAAGCTCAATATTATACATTGTCTATCGGCATCTGAGCTACCCTACGGTAGTTATCTGAAGCGGGTGTTTTGTTTAGTTCCCGTTTCCCGCCTACCAAAATTTCTAAGTGTTTTGTCAACAAGTGTTAGTGTTTCTCTAAATTCCTTTGTGGAGTACTATATACAATTTAATTAGTATGGATTGAATAGGCGGAGGCGTAGTTTTTTAGTACAAAATATTCTCAAGTATAATATATTTTTCCTTCGTAAGTCATGTTTTAGAATAACTATGGATTTCGATAAACAGTTCTGGTAAATGTATAATATTTGGTGTTCTTTGGTGTTCTTGGTCCTGTCTACTCCTGTTTCCGGACTATATTGTTCTTCTTAACAGTGACATATTATCTCGATATATCTCCTACAGTTTTGGCACCGAGTCATCACACATTTTTCTCCGATTTACAGCACCTCTGTGTTCACTGTTCATTTCCCTGGATACACATTAAAAAAGCCGCACGAACATCTATTCAGCGCTTCTCGAAATTTAACATGTTCATACAGACAAGCAGACCGATAGGCAAATATAGTGATACTTTCTTTTGAAGTACGTAGCGATAGTGATATAATTTTTATTAAAAAATCTTTTCCATTCGTATACCCACAACTAATACAATTATTCTATTATTTTTTGTAGAAAAAAATTACTATTATACAAATAAATAATAGTGTATCATTTATAACATATTTCAGTCTACATATTATATGATTTAATAGTTAGGGACCTCTTTAAAGTCAAAACGTCACAATTTAACCTAAATAACTACTTTGGCGAATAGCCCTTACAACATTTTATTTGGCAACTCACATATACAGGGCTGTAAATAATGGATAATCCTGAAAATGGTAATAGGCTAGATCAAAACCTATTACAATATCACAACTTGACCTTATTGAAAACCTTACGGTCTTCGAGATATGGGCACTTTTTTGAAATATTGACAATTTCTACTCTAGGATAGTATTTTGCATGCTACTGCCACATAGTAAGAATTTCTTCATTCTGTTTTTTGGTGAGTATTCTAGAACAACTGTGCTATCAAATGTTTATAGGAGTTTTTGAATAACGCCGACAGTATTCACAAAAAAATGTTTTTCTTAAATTTCGGTTCCACCAAGATTCCGTCTGCTGACTTTTTCCTTTGATAGTGTAAAGAAAAGTGCCAAGCGGTACATGTCACTTATCCTAAGAACTTGTCCATTTATCATTAGATTTTAAAATGGTATAAACATTTTGAGTTGTCCTGTTAGAAAAAAAGATACAGTTATTTGAATGGTGGATGTGCTAAATTTATCAGTGTAAATTTTTAACAAGCCGCGTCTTTAACACGCTGTTATTAGCTTCACCTATATGTTTGTTTGTTAATGAATCTTTGAACGTGATTCTTACCCACTTCAAAACGTCAGATTAAACTGAAACTTTGCACATTTATCAAGGATCGATGGCAATACAATAATTTGACAACTCTGACCTAAGGTCCTCACCAGGATCATCGGGATACAATAAAATTAAAAAAAAAATGGCTAATCAATTGTCGAGATTTTGGCGGAGGAGCCGTTGTCATTAATATATATTTTATTATTGGCGAGAAACGTGCCGAGGGATGAATGGCAAGAGGGTGACTAAAAAAAAATTATAGTTCAAAGAAACCCAAAAAAACACGCTTTAATAGCAAACCGAACTAAAAATTAAAGAATGATGTTTAAGTATTAAGATTCTTATTTTATTGTAAAAAGCGTGAGACGTAGAACTTTCCCTTGGCCTTCTACAGGGCTTAAACTAAAAGTTGACGTGCTGGCTCTCCTAACGGAGGAATTTGAAATTTTTTTTTCATTTTGAAGGGGATGATGATCTCCGTCTTTTGACGTGTGTCAATCAAAATAGGCAACACGTCGAATATCTATTATAAGTTTTTCTAATGAATTATTTGAGGGAACCTCTTTTTTAAAGTTTATTCTTGAATTTGGCACTTATTTATTTATAAAACGAAAATGGTTGCAATTAGCCATAGGAAAGTACTTACAAAAAATGTTCGTTTTTCATTTCTACATCACATCGTTGAAAAATATACAGGGTGTTCCATTTGAAAAAATTGAGAAAATTCAATTTAAAGCGTTCTTAATTTATTTGCCACCCTGTACATTTTTAGGAAATAAAAATGATTCAAAAACATTAATTAGATGTCTTGTAACTAGTAATTTTTTCTTAAAAGCCCATAATTGTGACTGTAGTGATTTTTTAAATATCCATCTGCAGATCGCATTATTTCAACAAAGAAATTCATTACATCCAAGTGGTTGGGAGATATTCAATGCTAATATATAGAAATGAATGGAGCCTAGAAAGATGCTTAAAAAATGTACTGATATACATAACATTCCATTTAAAAAAAGGGCACTTGGTCCTGTAATTTCGTCTTGGCTTGCCCTGTATGTTCGAAAATATTTTACAGTTATAGACTTTTTTATCTAGTTTACTAGCAACTTTTTAAAAAATTTCTAGCTATTTGAGATATCGAGGTCTGACGCCCTATTGCCCCACCCTGCATATTTTCAAAATTTCACATTTATGTCTTCGATAGTTTCGATAATGCAAAACATAAAGAACTCTAAATAGCCCTTAATTGTTGTTTTGTTTGGAAAGTATTACGAATGATGATTTACTTCGCACTGGCACATGATCACTTCACCTCATTTTACTCATATAATTAGTATTACCGAATATATCTTACCAATTTCAACATGTCTAATATCCTCGGAGCTCACAAGTTTCACTATGACAACTTAAATTTTGTCGTTTCTTTTATATAATAGGCTTAAATTAATGGGAAAGAAGAGGAACATATATAATCCTCAAGGCTGGCACATCAATTTATGGTAAAATTTTAATAAATATTATTGAACCGGCCTAATGTATTCAAAATTGAAAAATATCTATTGACAGATTATATTGTGTTTTAAGTTTTTTCCGTCGCCTTCGGAATCTTTTAAAATAACTATATAAAATCCCAACTCAATGGCACGCCCCACAACCGATGAGAGTGTCATCGTGTTATGTAAATTATTTCTAATTTTAAGGTAGATCCGTAAACAAAAAGAATCTATTTTAATAAAAATCTTTATTTAATATTTCTGATTATAATTATTTATTAAGATATAGTTTTAGATATTTTTTTTAATTGACAAGAAAATAAAATCTGCAGTCAGTTATATAACGATACCTTTAAAATATATAAACGTAGAAATTATTTTCTGGTCGAACGTGCCTGACAGAAAATTTTATTTTCAGCTACAAGAAGTTACTATATCAAATGTGTTATGAATGCCTATCGTTTTACAGGTAGAGCTTATTATTTCTCTTATTATTATTATCTACTTACTTTTTAACTTTAAATTAAAAGAAATAATCAAAAACCTTCATTTGTGGTCATTCTGAGGTGTATGGTCATTATAGACTTACATTTAAGCGCCATCTTCAGAGGGTCGTAGCCTCTTAGGAAGCATTTTTGGAAAAGTGTCGAGGAAAATTTCTTATATTTTGAATCTGGACCGAAAAGGGAATACGGGTATTTTGGGACACCCTGTGATTTTGCACTACAATTTTAACAGCTCTTGTATAAAGACTAAAAGACTAAAAATAATTTTTATAATTAATCCGACAGTAGTTACAGTGTATCTTTTTTTTAATGGCCCTTTCGAACAAACAGGTTTCCTGCAGCAGTCTATGCAGTTATTTTTAATAAAGTTGTTTAGAATTGAATTGGTAACATTCATAAAATTAAAACCAAAGAATTAAAATTCATTTGATATTTTATGGTATAAACTATTTGAATAACAATTCGTCTATCCCTAACATAATTTCCATAAACAGAATAGAATAGATGGAATGGAATGAAATGGAATGGAATAGAATAAGATAGGATATGATGGGATAGGATAGAACAGAACAGAACAGAACAGAACTACTCCTACTTGACATTATGGTAAGAACAATCAAGTCAAATAAAATACTCAGTATTATACTATCCATTATAATATAAAATATATATAAGATAAAATGGTAATTTAATTAATCATTTATTTTAATAAGAGAAAAACGATTCATTAATGAATTATCGGTAAGCGCAGTCAGTTTAAATCTCTGTCTCTGAAAATTCTTATCCCTTAAATTGGACCATTTCTACTTGAAGTACGTCTGTAGTCAGGTGTTAATATTATATTATTATCTCTGGTATTATAGCTAGGTACGTCCGATGATTTATTCAGGTTTGATTTTCTTTTGTATATTATTATTGTCAATTTGTACAAGTTTGTTATAGTGAATATTTTGTTATCTAAAAAATATTATCTACATAAATTTTTAAATTGAAACGAATTCCTATTGCACTTTTCTAAATAATAAAGGTACTAGAACTAGTTGTAGACTTTCCACAATATTCGATCCCATACTGTAGGACACTATGAAAGTATGAATAATATACTGTAAGAGCAGCTTTGACTCCTACATTTTGTTTAATAGTGTTAATGTTAAAGAACACGTCAAAACCCTCGATGAACTTTTTGAAACTGTAACAATATCCGACATTTCGCATGAAAAGCGTGCTTCACGTAAGAATGCCGTTCGAAGAAGTTTTTATATATAAATTCACATTTTCGCTTTTTATGGCAAAATCTTGGAAACTCATCAAGGAGTGTAATTTTAGAAAGTGTAGTAAATGTCGTTGCACGGGGACGTACAAAATTTAGAAAGTATAACGAAATTTTGAAAATAAAAACCCTTTTACGAATCTACGTTGTGCAATACTGCAACTCATGCGCTGTGTTAAATATGAGGAAAAGTTATCCAGTCTCTAGTCAAAGTATTTCGAGAGTTTTAACGAAAATAGCCCTTAGCGTCGAGGGTGCCCTATCATTTTCTAGCAGTCGATTTTGACGGTAAAATGATGGGTTTTAAGCGTATTTGCCCTAAACCGGTTCCTCAGTGATTCGGTGTCAGAAAAGTATAGTTACCATGTGCTCAGAACGTGCACGGGACCGCTTTGCCTGAACGTATGAATTTTTTTTTTTATTATGAGTCCGTTCCGTTCCTCACTATGTGTTGTACACGGGCCAGACTATAGTTTGTCAATACATTTTTCTTGAACGTTTTGTAAAAACATAATTTTTTAAAAGATTTAATATATACATTTTTGAACTTAATATTGTCTTTTTCTTGTTTCAAAATTCCTTTTCAGGTTTAAATTTAGAAAGTGTTAGTAAGTATAGATTTTTATTATTCTCCGTCTGAAACAGTTGCTTTCAACCCTTCTTTGTGAATGTTTAATATCCATTTTGGAAAGTATAATAAAAGTCCGTCAAACGTGTAAAGATGGATTGTTCACATTAACTGCGTAAATAGCTGTGCTTAGTTTTTATTTAGGTTATCTATGTGCACATTCCATTTCAGACACCTACCTACATATATACCCAAAAACTTGGTTTGTTCAGCTGGAGCTATATCTCCGATAGCTGTTGGTAACATCTTTGTATGTTCGTAGCATGATGATTTGTATGTTTTCGGGTTTAACATGAGGTTGTTAGATTAAAATCATTCTAATATATTATTCTTTAGTGTTGTCGCATCTAAGTAAAGCGAATCGATATTTTTATTATGTAGTACAATACTGGTGTCATCCGCAAACAGTGAGAACATTACTCCTGGCAAATTGGCTGTCAAACTATTTACATAAATTAAAAACAATAATGAACTCAGAATTGACCCCTGTGGCACACCACACTTCAATACTTCTAGTTTAGATTTAATATTTTTGATTATCTTTCCAGATGTATCAAAGACCTCCGTTTGTGCCGTTCGGTTTACTAAGTATGAAGTAAACCATGGAAGTGGAGTACCTCTAATAGTATTCCAATTTGTTTAATATTAGTGAATGGTCGACACATACATTATTTTATTATTTATTTCATTAAGTAGTGAAAATGTAGCGTCTGATGTACCCAGATTCTTCCTGAATCCATATTGTGACTGTTAGAATATTGTACTTATCAAGATAGTTGACTGATTGATCCTTTACATGTGTCTGTATTATTTTAGATAAAACCGGCAATAATAAAATAGGACGATAGTGATGATATTTTCCTTAGAACCTTTCTTAAAAATAGGTCTCAGTAAGGCTTCTTCAAATCCATCTGGGAATGTTCCACTATTTAAAGACAAGTTAAATGAGTATACTAAAGACCTAACTAATATATTAAGATTTTTCTTTAATCAGGAAATAGTCATTCCATCATGACCAGTTGACTTTTTGTTTTTTAAATTGTTAATTATGTAAATTAATTCCGCTATTTCATGCAATAGAAACAAGTTTGAAATAAGAATTGACTAACTACATTTTGTGTTGTTTGGTAAGTTTCGTTTAAGAAATAATCATTAAATATATTTACCACCTCTGGTTGATTTACATTATCCTGTAATAAATGTATTGGCTCTACTTCCTTTGTTTTTTGTGAGCTTGTGGTTTCCCTAATTACGTCCCAAGAAGTTCTTATTTTTTTCTACACTTATATTTTATTTTTGTAATATATATTTCTTTTGCATTCTGATCACCCTCTTAAGCATTTTTTGATAGGTTTGTACATACTTTTCATTATCAGAGTTTTTTCGACTAATTAAGTTCCTTTTATTTCTGCAAGAGATTCGTATACATTTGGTCATTCATTTTTTGTTTTTATTATAAGATTTTTTATAATTGCAAAAGAAGAATTGAAACAACTATTGAAGTAACTGTAGAACGTCTCAAATGCAGTATCAAAACATCAAACATCAATATGCAAATCATCAAAATACTTGAATACTACACTTGAATACACTCCTCGACCCGCATTCCGCTCATCATGATATCTTCATCAGGGGATGCTTAAAATAGGTTTGGTTAACATGGTGAGCGAAATCCACGTCGAGCAGTGTATTAAACTGCTTCCAGGGCTTCAGGACTAAGGACTAAGGAATTCAGGATCCTTTATAATTCGTTTAATTAAGGAGCTGAAGTTTTTCATCCTACTTAATATATCACAGCAGAACGAAAATAGTTGTAAACTAAAAGTAGACATTTTGGAACCTACAATGAATCATAATGAGCGTCAGCAAGCAATAATTTAATATATGAATTTATTTAAAAAACGCATATTTTGCATATACTTAAGAACTTGTTTGGGAAAAATAACACCTGTTAAAACCATGAACTTTACTTTTTTAATTTAATCTTAACTCTGATTTAAATCCGATACAAAAAAACAATGAAAAGTTACACACGCAAATTTACATGTATCTTTTTGTGGCATTTAACTGTATCTAATTTCTTCCCAATTACTTTTTCGGTATACATATATAATAACAATAATAATAAAATATCTTTATAACAAATTAACCTTAATTTATACATTATAACAAATTAATATAAGTACATGATACACATTAAGAGCAAAAGAGGGAGAAAACATAGTGATAATCGATTTATGTGCTTATATATGTCAAAATTAATACTAAAATAATGAAAGAAATCACACTATTACAAAAATTACGTTCATTTTCTCAAACAGACCAGATCTGTCGTAAAATTATGAAAAAGACAAGAACAACCGCTGCCCAAGGAATCACTACTTCCACATCCAGATTTTGTATCCAAGCCTTATACACACTAAATCCCAATGTAATATTTTATTCCCTTTAATAATAGAGTGGGGATGGTAGAGGGGGTGGCTAATGTAAAAAAATTTTTAGAAGCCCTTGGTTTTCGAGTACTTACTAAATCCCAATTTAATTTTTTATTCCCTTGAACAATAGGTTGGGGGTGGTAGAGGGGTAACTAATGCCAAAATAAATTTTAGAGGCCCTTGGTACTCGTATACACACTAAATCCCAATTTAATTTTTTACTCCCTTTAATAATGGGGCGGGGATGGCAATGGGGATGTTAGAGGAGGTGGCTAATGCCAAGAAATTTTTTTTGAGACGTTTCATTCTTGTATACACACTGAATCACATTTTAATTTTTTTTACTCCTTTTCATAATAGTGTGGAGGTGGTATTGGGGGTGATAGCGGGAGAGAGGAAGCTGCATAACATTTTTTTAAGACCTTGATTTTTCGTACATGCCCTAAATTGCAATTTTATGGACTCTTGCCTGCTTGCTTTGCCTATTTACCCTTATTTACCCCTTTTACCCCCGAACCCTTCAACGGAATTAGATCAAAATACAATCTAGTTCCAGATCTCGTTACAATACATACTTGTACCAAATTTCAAGTCAATATCGTAAACGGTTCCAGAGTACGTGCGCACAAAAAAGTTACAAACAGACAGACCGATAGACAGACAGACAGGACATTTTTTTTTTGGCTCAAATTTAAAACCTCGATGTTTCATGACATTTTAAGCCTATTTCAACAAAATAAATTTTTTTTTGCGTTACTATACTTCCACTGGACGTGGAAGTAAAAGTAAATAAATCAAGTTGCGACATTTGAAATACTATTATGTGTTTTTAATTTTTTTTCGGAAGCTACTTACTGGTAATGATTTAAAGGTATCTGGAATATCATTATATACATGAATATTATAGGAGAAAGATCTGGTAAGCAATGTTGAATGGAAGCGAGGTAGTGACAGCTTCTACTTCTACTGTGAACATTGTACTTGAAACTAAGTTTTTTTCTAACATATAGTGAAGACGAGGTATTCAGTAAAGAATGTATATAAATAGGTACATGATATTTATATAAGTTCCTTTATTTTATGAAACGTATGGTCGAACTTTCTTAATTTGAATACATATCTACAATTATTCATTACTTTTTGTAAACAATATTTAGTAAGCTGGTCTAAGCATGAGTAGTAAACTATGTTATAGTAGTTTAAAATAAGTAAGACTAGACTTTCACAGAGATTTTCATTAATTTGTCGTGATGCTTGGTTTACTTCGTTCACTTTGAAAGAATGAAACAACTGTGTGTCATTAGCGAAGGCTTGTATATTCGTATATTCTGAACATTTAATTACATCGGCTGTATATATTAAAAATAGAAGAGGCTCCAAAAGGGAGCCCTGTGGTACGCTAGAAATGTTATTTGTTATGTCAGAATATTCATTATTTTGCTTCCGACTTGCAAGATATGTTGTCAAAACCATAAAAATTTAACATCGCCCATATCAGTGCATGATCAAGAGTATCGAATGCTTCTCAAAAATCTAATAAGACTAATGCGCATGCCTCGCAATTGTCAAAAGCATTAATGATGTTGTCGGTTTTGTTTAGTAAAACTGAGGTGGTACTGTGCCCCTATCTGTAGCCAGATTGTAAAGTTGAAACTATATTGTTTATTGTGGTAAATTCGTAAATTTGCGCTTAAATTGCTTTTTCTATTACTTCTTTATAGCTGATATAATGCTTATTGGTCTTAATGTACCAGTATATTTTACTAATGTAGCCTGGTTAAAAAAATATTACGTCAATTAACTTTGCAGTAGTACTAGTAATGCGAGTAGGTTCATTAATTAATTGAGTAAAGGCATAGGAAGTCATGCAATTAGCCACACTGGGTTATAGAAATTATGATCCACGTTTACGTCCCTAATATTATTAAATTGACATATATTGGAGCTACTTGTGAACGTAAATCAACCAGATGTTCAACAAATCCATTTAC